>CM064328.1:31331014-32531014 GCA_032595735.1 Pelochelys cantorii
TCTAAACATCACTCTCTCCAAACCAGATATTATCTCATGCTATAAAATCATCTTGGATAAATTAGAATTTCTATTACGGTATTTAAAAATACCCCCTGCCCAAATATATTTAGTTTTAAAATAATAGCTTTTGAGTACTACATTGTAGCAAGAGTCACTAAATAGTGCTTTTTTTTTTACACATGGTCTTTTAAGTTTTTTCTTAGTGTTTGAGCAAATGTTCAGTCTTCGAAAGATGTGCTATGCATGTTGCTGGATGGAGAGAGCTATGTGAATAGCAAGGAAGCTTGCTTTCTGCCCTGCTCTCTCAATGGGGTCAGTTCTTAAACCAAAGTTACGCACTGACCATTGCACCTTGATGGTTGGTACTGAAACACCTTTCCCTCTACCCCCCACCCTCCTCCGATCTATGTGCTATTTAACTCCTTTTGTTCCAGTACTGATGCATGAATGTAAATAACCATTACATTTAAAATGATGTCCTTATCCTCTGTCTGTCAAAGCTGGGACTGGGCAACAGGGGCTGGATCACTTGGTGACTGCTTGTTCTGTTCATTCCCTCTGGGATTCCTGGCATTGGCCACCTTTGGAAGACAGGATATTGGGCTAGATGGACCTTTGAGCTGATCTAGTATGGCCATTCTTATGTTCTTAAAAAAACTTAATAAACAGTGAAGAGTCCTGTAGCACCTTAGAGACTAACAAAAAAATGTAGATGGTATCATGAGCTTTCATGGGCACTTCTTCAGATCACTGGAGTCAAGGGGTCCAGGGTTCAAATAAATAGCCAGGGTACAAATAAATATTCACTGTTTTTAAGTTTTTTGAGTTATAGACTAACGTGGCTACTCCTCTGAAACTTATGTTCTTAGGTTCTTAACATACCCATACTCTGTGTCACTAACTTTCACACCACTACTAAGCTGACTTGCAAGGCCCTAGTGTCAGAATGGGACACTGGTGTTGGCAGAAGGGCCAACATTTCTAAGTATTGATGGTCACTTTCTGGGATCATAAAATGCTCTCATTCACTGTTTGAGCACATCTAATAGACTTTAACCTATACATTGCTGCTCACAAGAACACTATAATTCCAGAATTTAAAAAAATGGGGGAGTATTCTAAGCTCTAGATTTGGACTAGATACCTGGACAAAGGAATAAAAGAGAGTAAGAAATTCCCTTGCATCTCTGTATTGGCTACCTAGATCCTAGGAACTAGGTACACAGGAGTAAGCAGGACTGTGTAAACTAACTCTCTTTCCACAGAGTTGATAGGTAGGGAATGGGCAGATCTTTGGGACAGCTCCTCCCTTATGCACTACTCAGTGCAGGTGGTGCCACATTTTGTTGCTGGTATAGATCAGCAGCAGATTCCTACTCAATTGGAGTGAGGGGGAAGCAGAGAAGGAACTGTGATTCAAAGGTATGTCTCTGAGTCACTCAGCTTCCTAGGAGTACTCCTGGAATGGTACAGTTTATCATCATCCTTTGCTCAGTGTTCCTAATGTCACAATTTACCTCTCGATATACATAGAAATGGTTGCAACACCTAATATTAAGGTTGTCTGGACTCCTGCCTCATTCAGTGGACAGAATGGACCTGCTCTGAGAATTAATAAGGTTGCACCGTGAATTATGCTGTTATCTTAAGGACTCTTGCCTCATTTGTTGAAGCTGAAAACAGAAGCTGAAAGTTGTGTAGTGAACAAGGTAGGGGACTGCTCTACCAATGGTTCTAGCCTTGATACCTTCTTAGGCTATGTTTACACCAGGGCTACTCAACAAGCGGCCCGCAGGCCACATGTGGCCCATGAGACATTTGTTTGCGGCCCGCGATGTGGATCGGGTTTACGTGGGGCTCAACAGACAGCCCATGGGTGGAATCCTTTGAACATGGCTTCCACTGGGAACACGCTCCACAATGGCAAGTCAATGTAATGGTCTTCTGTTGATATGTGTTTCAGTAGTTAAATTCCTGGACTGTCATTGCTCATTAAAAGTGCTGTCATATGGATGGAAATTGGGTAAATATTGCATTTTATTAATATCACCAGAACTGACTTATATGGGGCCTGTGTGTTGTGTAGTCTTGCCTTAATCTTTGTATTCATGCCTGTCAGTGTGAAAGAAGCTATTTGCATATATTTGCATATGTATTTGCATGTATATGCAACCACACTTAAGTTACGGCCCTCGGCATGTGCTGTGAGTATCATTGTGGCCCCTGGGACTTCCAAAGTTGAGTAGCTCTGGTCTATACTATGGACTGTACAGTGGCACAACTGTACTGCTGTAACTGCACTGCTAGCAACTGAATAGCTAGCTCTCCTGTCAGCAGAATGAACCCACCCCACAACAAGCAGCAGTAGCTCTCCCACCACAATGCCCTCCAGGATGTGTTTGAAAACAGGAGGCCAGATAACCAACTAATGATAATTTTTGCATTAAAGGAACTGAATCATTATAATGTGTATGTGCCATTCGTCTTGCAGAATCCTTATTACTTATGATATATGGAACAGAAATAACTGAACTTGACTTTAACCTCTCAAGATGAGTTTGTGGTGCTCTTAAGGAGTGCAACTTCCGTGTCATGGTTCTGGGGATGGTTCAGTGCTCATCTCTATCTATGGGACGCCAGATCTGATGACCAGTTGCAGGGCTGGGGTGGGAGAGCGAGGGCAGCATTCTGGCCAAACTTTTGAAAGGGTTAACCACCTGTGGGGACAGTAGCTGAATACAGTCCTTTGCTTAGCCTGCATTTGTATTTGACCTATTTGTGGAGAGGGCATAAAGGAGGGGAAGAAGCACCTTTTGCTCCTTCCTGCTCTTTTGTGAGGGACAAGTTTGGCATTTACTTATCACAAAACTGTTCAAATCACTTTCTGAAGAAGGCAAAATCAAACAATTTTAAAAGCAATTGCTTTCTTCCAGATTTTTGGAAACATAATGATTGTTGTGTTCGAGAGTTTCACTTTCTGGGCAAAACTTCTTTCATGATTCTAGCTAGAAGTAGACCTGTGAGAATTGTTTGCAGCCAAAAACCAAGTGAAATTCACCTGGTTTGGGGTTTTGTTCAAAGTCTAAGGTTCAGGTTGGTTTTAAAAACCTCTGAGGCTCACAAACCTTCTGAGTGAGCCTGGGCCCAGTTCTGAATGAGAAACAGCTGATTTTGAATCAAATTAATGAAACTCAACTGAATTTAACATTGGGATTTTGAGTTTAGTTGAATCTGAAGATCTGAGTGAAGTAAGTGGGATGCAAACCCATAGAAGTCAGAAGTGAAAGAAATATTCTAGTCTTATTACTTTGTATGTTACTCTGTGTAGTTCCGTTCATTCTAATATGACTGGTCTGTCTATCTATCAGATAGATAGATAGATATAATACACAAAATGTAGTGATAAAAATAACATTATAGGACATTCTGGACAAAAACCAGTAAAAAAGTCTTTAATCACTTAAATTCACGGCCAGTCCATAGATCTTCAGAGAACTTGACAAGGAACAAACATCAAATTAAAAAAAAAAACCCTTTGAAAATACAGTAATATTCTCACACTAAAAAAAAAGCATCCCCATCATGTATTTTAAATTTAACACTGCTGCCCTATTATGTCATGTGGGTTTTTTAAAATTAAACCCAACTGAGAAGTAATTTAGCACAATTTGAAGTGCCTGTTTCACTCCAGCTTGTTGATCTCTGGGATGGTTTCCTCATTTTTTTACTTATGAAGATTATGGTTTTTTATAGTTCTAAAAATTCAGATTTGTCCCAGACAGCAAATATGACAGGTTCAAAAACAATAAGGGAGAGACTCATATAACAGAATAATTGCTTCAGCCTGACAAACAATAGCCTTTCAATTTTCTTTGAAGAAACAGAGTGTAAACCAGGTACATGCTGATTCTTTTTTTGTCCTGAAATTTAAACATGACATCTCTGTTGGCTGCCTTATTCTGCATCCAGGAAGACTTTGGGCATGTCTACACTACATTCCTCTTTCGAGAGAGGAATGAAAATGCAGCTGAGCAAAATTGCACATGAAGCATGGATTTGAATTTCCCGTGCTTCATTTGCATAATTGCAACATGTCGCTTTTTCAAAATACCCTATTTCAAAAAAAGAAATGCTGTCTAGATGCAGTTAATCCAAAAGAAAGCCCTTCTTTCGAAATTACCCTTAAACCTCATTTTATAAGGCGTAAGGGTAATTTCGAAAGAAGGGTTTTCTCTCGAAATAATCGCGTCTAGACAGCGTTTCTTTTTTCTAAATAGGGTATTTCAAAAAAGCAGCCAGATGCTATTATGCAAATGAAGCACAGGAAATTCAAATCCATGCTTCATTTGCAATTTTGCTCAGCTGCATTTGCATTCCTCTCTCAAAAGAGGAATGCAGTGTAGACATACCCTTTGAGTTTAAGGTGCTTCAGCCCACCTGCTCCAAACCATTTCCCTCCCTCTCCCCCAGAACCAGGCACCCCAGCCCCCCTGCTCTAACCCACTGCACCCACCCCTCCCGCAGAGCCAGTCCCCACCCAACCCTCCTGCTCTAACCCCATGCCCTCCCCCAGAGCCAGGCACCCCCAGCCTCCCTGCTCTAACTCAGTGCACCCACCCCTCCCCCAGAGCAAGGCCCAAAGCACCCATCCTACCCCTCCCCTAGAGGCAGACACCCCCAGTTCCCTGCTCTAACCCAATGCACCCATCCCGCTCCTAGAGCCAGGCACCCCAATGCACCCACCCCACCCCTCCCCCAGAGCCAGGCACCCCCATCCCCCATCTCTAACCCAATGCCTGGGTCTCACCGGAGCCACCACTGCTACGCGCTTCTCCTTCCAGGCACTGGGGTACGTGTCAGAGTGGCTGTGAGCAGTCTGGGTGCATGGCTCCGAACTAGCAAGAACAACATTTCTTGGAGAAAAGAGAGCTGCATGCGGCTCGAGAGCTGTGGGTTGGCCACCCCTGATTTACAGTGATGATTGTGCTTCTGTCTAGTGGTTTAATGACTAACCTCTTTTAAAAGTCTCTTGCCTTCCTTAGAAAAGAGATTAAAGGAAGGCTGCGGTATTGGGTATGGTCATTAATGACATCTTTATTTCTTAGTAAGAAGTAATTAGGGAAACAGATTTATAAAGAGCAAGTCCCTTATCTCATCCATCAAGGTAATATACAGAATGTAGTCATCACCTCTTTTGGTACCAAGGTGTTCCTTGAAGGTCTACTATCCAAATACTGCCCCAGTCTGGCATGCTACTTATGAGTTTTGATTAGATCACACAGCCTCAGGTGGTGTAGTATCAAAACTTTGCAGGTTTTTTGGGAGTGGGTATTGTAAAGCACCTTAATGTGCAGTATGCAAAAAAGTGCTATATATAAGCAGCTTGCCGTTCTATTGCTGAGACTCATTTCTTGCTTATCTGTAAAGCCAATGATGATTGTTGGTGAAGGCTGAATCATTCTGGCACTTCTGGTTCCAATACACCTTTTCACAGATTCATAGAATCTGAGGCCAGAAAACACCATTGTTGTTATAATCTGACCTGCTGCATAACACAAGTCATAGAACTGCCCAAAATAATTCCTAGAACATATCTTTTAGAAACACTCAATCATGATTTAAAAATTATTTTTGATGGAGAATCTACCATGACCCTTGTAAATTGTTCCAACAGTTAATTACTCTGTTAAAATTTCATGCTTTATATCCGGTCTGAATTTGCCTAGCTTCAACTTCCAGCTATTGGGTTGTGTAATAACATTTCTCTGCTGGATTAAAGAACCCATCATTAAATATTTCAAGCTCAGTATTTAGTCTCCAGTTAGCTGATGAGTTCTGTGAATGGTCTGAAGATACACTCTCATTAAAATACCAATCAAAGACAGTATCCTTGTAATTGGAGGCCAGAATGTGAACATTGGAACAGCAAGCATGCATGAAGAATCAATGGGAAAGTAAGGTTTTGGTTTACAAAATGAGAGAGGAAGGTGTTTAATAGAATTCTGCTGCTTTAATAATCTAATCTTTACAAGTACCATCTTCACCCAGCATCCTAGATGTTTCCACACTGGACTCGCCTGATGGCATGACAAAGATGAGCATCAAGTATGTAATGATGCAAGGATCACTGAGTGGGGCTTGAGTGTTTATGGGACAAGGGCTTTCTTTTCCACTATGAGCCAGTCCAATCGTTAATCTCAAAAATAAAATCAAACTGAAAAAAGAGGAGATGTTCAGCAGGTTCACTGCAGCTGGACCTGTGGAAAATCAACAAAAACGACATTACTGCTGTAAAGAATAGGCTTAAGTCAATGTCACAGGTGGAAGAAGAGAACAAGCCAAATGAATCTGGGAACAAAATGAAAACTATCATGCTCCAAATGACAAAGAACTCAATCTGCAACATCTGCCTGAGACTGCACCATGGTTAACAGAGATGGTGTTTAAGTGGGTGGAACAAATGATGCATGTTGAAGGAAAGTGACTTGGAGACCAAAGAATGCACAAGAGAATCAAAGGAATTGAGCAGACTGATTCAAACAAAAACTAAACAAGACAAGAGCAAATACATCAGGGCAAAATTGGAGTAATTTGAGAATTATAAAGAGAGTAATAATTATAAAGAGTGATCAGGCTTTCTACTAAAATGATTTCCACTATGTCAGAGGCAAATAAAAGATCATGATGGTGCAATGATTAGTGAAGATGGTGATATAAAATGAAGATGGAGGGGTTACTGTGGCTATCTGCGTGCCTTGTCAGAGCCGCTTATAATACAGGATGTCAGAAAAAAGAGCATGGAGTCAGAGCCATGAATACTGCTGGAGGAAGTGGTGAATGCTATTATGAAAATGAAGCACAGGGAAGTATTGGGACAGAAAAGCTATCCGCAGAGTTGCTACAAGCAATAGGTGGATGACTGTAGCATTGATCTCTTATAGCAATTTTTGCAGTGAGGTGTGCATGACATAGGGGATATAACGAAATGCAGTAACAGTCCTATCATCTCCTTGATATTTTATGTAAATGAAGGAATGCTCCACATAATTTTGGATCACATGAAGCAAATGATAGAAACAGACAAACTGGTTTCAGAAATGGACAAAGCACAACAGATTGCCAATATCTGTCATGTCACTGAAAATTTGCAGAGTAAAATCACCCATTGATTATGTATTTCACTGACTACTCCAAAGTATTTGATATTGTCCAGCCATCCAAAGTGGCTCATGACCAGGAGTGCCAACTTCAGGAAAGACTTTTAAGAAATAGGGCACAAACTTCAAATTGGCTGGGTGTTCTATATTTACCATATACATTTGTTTATAAGCCCACATTTTTTGGAAAAAAAATCTGTGAAGAGTGGAGGGTCATCTTATGAATGGGTTCTTCCCAAGCTGTGGGAAGCAATGCAGCCTGAAGGTCATGCTGGTGTCTGGGAGCTGAAAGGCTCTGTGCGGGCAGCCTGCATGTCCTTCAGCCCACGTTGCTTTCCACGGCTTGGGAAGCAGTATGGGCTGAGGGACATGCTGGTTGCCAGCACGGAGTTTCTCAGCTCCCATGGCTAGGAGCTGAAAGGCTATGTGCCTGCAGCCACCACTAGGATCACAGTGGCAGGCAAGGCAGACTGTATGGCTGAGCTACATGCAACCAAGGTAGACCAGTGGGTAGGGGTCCATTAGCCATGGAAGCAGCGTGGGCTGAGGGACATGCGGGCTACAGCCATGGAGCCTCTCAGCTTCCATTGGCTGGGAACAGCAAACAGTAGCCAGTGGGAACTGAGAGGCTCCGGGCCTGCAGCCTGCATGTGTCTCAGCCCACGCTGTTGTTATCGAGCTGGGACTGGAGTCAGCTTATAAACTTTTTACCATTTTTTCACTGTAAATTTGGGGGGTCGGCTTATAAATGAATGGGCTTATGTTCAAGTATATATTGTAGATTTCACAAACCAAGTATCAAGTTTGAGCTCCTTAAGGGTTACAACAACCATAACATGGAGTCATGGATAGCCCCTTGGGTACTCTGGTCTATCTTCACACTGAGGCACGCTTACCTTTGTGGTAGATAGTCCCTGACACCCAAAATATTCATGTTACTAACAGTCCCAAAGGACTGGTCACTTATTCCAAGTTAATTGTGCCTTCGACTTCACATCAAAGACAATATATATTATAGCCAATCCTATAATAAGCTAAAGATTTATTAACTAAGGAAAAAATAAGTTATTTACAAGGTTAAAGCAGGTAAATATATATACCTAAAGGGATTACAACAGGGGTGAGGAACCTTTTTTGATTGGGAGCTGGTGACCAACAGAAAAATCAATCGGGGGCCACACACAAGTGAGAAGCAAAAAAACCCACAAAAGCCACAGCCAAAAACCCAGCAACCCCTCACTAGCATGGCCCCCAGCCAATTGTGAAAGACATACCCTACATTCCCCTCCAACACCAAAGCCTAGGAGGCCTAGCCTAACAGTTTTTGTGTGCTCCAGGCCTATGGTGGGGCATCGGTGGGGGAGGGAAAGGAGGGAGTGCCAGTATGGGCTCCCCAATACTGGGGGGGGGGGCTGAGCCTTGGGGGCTGTATCCGGGCAAGCTGGGGGCCAGGCCTGAGGTTCCCAACCCCTGGATTACAGTCTTAGGTTACAAAACTAATGGAAATTGCTATGGTATGCCGGGTTTCTGTCTCTTCTGGAGCTAACCCAAGACAAGCAGTTTGGGGATTGCTTGCTTATGCTTAGAAATATTGCCCTCTCCATATTCCAAGCAGAATAGGGATACATTTCCTTCTGGACAGGGATTTTTATTTTTTCCCCCTATGTTCAAACTGATGGAACAAATGTTGGTGCCTGTGTCCTCTTCATGGGTATGCATGGGGGCAATCAACAAAGTCTTTGTCCTTTGATGTTTCACAATTACTGGTTTGGTTTCAGTGGATCTTGTGTGTAGGACCTGCACTTTACATTAATTAATGTTTCTTTCCTATTTGGTGAGTTACACACTTACAGATGTTTCCAATGCAAACACTCAATATGACTTTATTCCATGGGCTACAGATGTCATAAGAGAGTTCAATACACATATCTTCTGACAATAACTTCATTAAATCTAAACACTAAACATATGCTTATTAATTTAATATCTGTTTTCACAGTAACACACAGGTGAGCCAAACTGGTTTCCAGCTATGCACTGTCATGTTGATTGAGGTCTATTTGTGCCACATATACCATCCATGATGTTTGTTTCTGGAGGACACTGGCAGACATGGGGATTTCAGAGCAGTTTGTTCCAAGTTTCTACTAGCAATAAGAAACCATGGAGTGAACAATAGCAGGCTACAGTGAGTAGTTTTTCATTAGGCAGAATGTGAAACAAGGCTGTATTCTGTCCCTGAGTCTCTTCAACATGTGAGCAGAATTTTATTATAAGACAAGCCAGGAAGATTTTGGTAAAGTGGAAGGAGCTAGGATTTCTGTTGGTGGTCACTTTTTAACCTACCTTACATATGTTGATATGTTAATATTTGCTGCAGTCTTTAATGCAATGCAATAAATGTTAGAATCTGTTCATGAGGAATAGGGATTGTTCCTGAATGTGTCAAAAATAAAATGCATGCATATTGACACTATCAGTAATTATACCATGCAAGTGGACAATACTGTGTCAGCCTGTACCACTATATCGACCCTTTTACAGAACTATGATACATTTTCTACTAAGTATGCCTTGTGAGGTATCATTTTAAAATTCATAATTTGATGATTACTATTATCCTGGTAAAATGTGTGTGGCTATAATTCATGCAAAGTTATGGGATTTCTCAGTATGGTATTATTAGACATGTTCCTAGTTGGTGTGGAAGCAGCCACAAAACAATTCCCCAGAGATAAAATGCTAGCTAATGGCTCAGCCAAATGTCAGGAAAATCACATAGACCATCACCTGGCTAAGTGACCATTCTTTGGCAGGAAGGATGTGGATAAAAATGTTCATCTTGACAAAGAAACCATGTAATTTTTGGCTGGCTGTAGTCCTCTTGCAATATAACTGGGAGTAATTTACATGCTGGAGGCTATGTCTGAGGAGATCAGGAGTGGTAAGTCTTACAGCAAAGCAATGTAAAAGGCATCCCAGGTTGGAGAAATGAGGGATCACAGCTGTTCATCAGTCCAGATTGCACCCTGGGAAAAGTTAATAGTCAAGTTGCAGAGGTTGTAGATGTACTTAATTATCTGGTTTTGTACATACAAGGAGGGTGCACCAAAGAAATTAGAAGACTGGGAGGGCTTGCTCAGCTGTTGCCTCCCTTATTAAATGTGGAAAAACTGGCTTTTCAGGATCTGACTAGTTAAAAAGCTTAATTTTTTCTATAGCAATTTATGGATATGAATCCTGGGATGGTAATGCTGCTGCTAAGAAAAAAAACCTGAAGCATTTGAGACTTGCATATCTCCTGGATGAAAAAGATGAACACATTTATTAGAAATATTATTGGAGAGAAACAGATTCAGCTCTCAGAATCAACAGGCTCATACTTTCTTTTGGTCACAACAGCTGTAGGCATGGAAATACCCTCAAAAGTTCTCATGGGAAGGAATAGTGGGGAGGGGTCACCATAGTCAGGGATAACCAGTGAGGAGATGGATCAATGGTATGTGGCACATCACTGGGCGGTCAGCAGCTGGATCAAAAAGGCTGCAGAAAATTCTGCTATGTCACCAGCATTCAGACATAAATAAATGAGCTTTACTTTCTTATTTATCAGTACATCTGATCACAATAAAACTCTGGATCTGAATATGCACAAAGTTTAGAGCAGTGAAAATTCAAATCTGAGTGTTATGGCTGGCCCCTCTCTGTGTAATAAGACAAACTGTAACTCAAGATGCAAACTCCCCCTCCCCCCACTTTGTGGGAGTGTGTATATGAACTTGTGGTTTATAGTTCAGACCCGTCTTAGTTAACATCATAATTTGTTCAGGGAATGTTGTGCATGAAATCACTCTTGGAATAGGAAACAAAGTCAGAAGAAAATTATTATTTTAAATAAAAACTGGCAAGAAAAAAATTGTTCCTGACCTGTTTCTATTAGGGAGCTCAAACTTGATTAATACTTGGCCTGAATGTGCTCTTACCTCCAGCAATTACATGCCACTATTACAGTGATTATTTTATAAAAGCTAATAAACACTATCTGGAGTTAATATTTGCTCCCGAGGAAAGTTTGCCAAGAGCTTAGAAGAAGTTTACAGAAGATTTTGCCCATTAAGTTTGTGTACAACATTTGAAATGCCAAAGTCCTTTTAACATCATTAATCACAAAAATGCAATGTAAAAACAGTTGTACCTAATAAAGCTGCAATCTGATACAAAAATAGGCAAACCCTTAGGAATTTAATACAATAGGCCAAATGTTGTCCATTCCAAATGTGTTCCAGTAATGCTGCTATTGATTCAACTTTAAAAAGACTTCTGTTCTTTTAAAATAAATATGTAGATAAAACAGGGCTTTATTTTCTACAGTACAGTACTCGGATGCGGTTGCTATTAATCATTCCAAACAGTTTACTGGTTTATATACTAATACAGGGCTACTCAACTTTGGAAGCCCCTGAGGCCAGAATTATACTCACAGCACATGCCGAGGGCCGTAACTTAAGTGTGGTTGCATATACATGCAAATACATATGCAAATATATGCAAATAGCTTCTTTCACACTGACAGGCATGAATACAAAGATTAAGGCAAGACTACAAAACATGCAGGCCCCATTTAAGTCAGTTCTGCTGATATTAATAAAATGCAATATTTACCCGATTTCCACGATTATGACAGCACTTTTAATGACAAATGACAGTCCAGGAATTTAACTACTAAAATGCGTATCAACAGAAAACCATTATATTGACACCTTTTTTTTTTGGCTCCCACCCGCGGGCCACCTGTTGAGCCCCGCGTAAACCCTAACCACACTGTGGGCCATAAACAAAACAGGCCACGTGCCACGTGGGCTGTGTGTTGAGTAGCCCTGCTCTAGTAAAAGCTATGTTGTCCAGCTTGCCACTTCCCTGTCTTCCCTTAATATAGGTTTGAACACAGTTCTATCTTGAAGTCAGTGGGGTGGCTGCTGTCTCCCATTCATGTTTTTTTTTGTGGTGTTGTACACAAGAGAGTTGATTCTCTTGCAGTTGGAGAGACAGAATCCATCTGCCTCCACTGGGTAGAGTACAGGCCAGGTGTTCTGCAACCACTGCTGTGAGTTGTAGGACTGTTTCGGGCTCCTGTGGTCCATGGGATCTTCTGCACACAGTTGGGCTGTTGCTGAGAGAGGGGAGCACAAGAGCAGGAGAGGGAAGAAAGGGATGATTCAGTGCAGCCCCTTTCCTGCTTGCCTCTTTGCAGTCCAAAATAGTGATTCTGAGGCTCCAGGGATTTCTGCGCTCAGAGGGTGTGTGGAGGGATGGCACGTCATCTAATGTGACTTCACAGGGAGTTCATTGGGAAAGAATTTCTAATCCAGCTTTCTAAAATTTTCTTAGTGTAAAGTTGTAGGAAGGCTGATGTGGCAATTAACCCTATCAGTACCATACAATACCTCAAACAGAAGGTATGCTATCAACTTTCCCTTGTCTATTAGGATGGGGAAAGAACTATCCTCTATCTGTATATAAGGTGGTGGTTGCTGTAGTTTGGATGGGAAATACATTTACTTTTAAAAAACTGGAGTGGTGATCTTAAACATTTTCAGAGGTGATTGTGTTTGCCAGGGTCATTTTGTCAATACAGCATTAACTTTACTTATTCTGAAATTGCAAACATTTTGGTGCCAGGGGCTGGCTTTCATTTTGGCACGAATATTTCCTCTATAATTCTGACTTCCCTGTTACTAACGTAATGTATGCATTCTCTGCTTGGATAGGAAGCCATGCAACAATGACTTGACTAATTGACCAACAGGATGAAAACTTTAGGAAACAAGCTTATCTTTGTTATGTTGCTGACACAGAAATGATCAATACTGTTTTTCCATACCACTGGGCTTGCTAAGTGCATAATCGTTAATGAAAAGCTTCACATTTAGATTGCAAATGCAGATCTGTAAACAAAGTTGTGAAATCTACTATATATTTGAGAAAGTTTGTCTGTCCATCTGTCTAGCTGTACAAGGACTCCTTCTAAACTGTAAGAGCTGAAACCACTAAATTTGGCAGACAGATTCCTCTTATAACTTAAAGCAAGATATGGGTTTGGTTATATCAGGAAAATGGGGATTGCGTCTCATAAAACCATACAGAATAGATACAGAATCAACAAGCAGGTGAAAAGATGCTACCTGAGGGCATGGTCCCCCTACTCCTGTCTGGGACTGCCCCAACCCTGAGCATCTCACCCCACATGTGCCCTTTACAGAGGGCTGAAGCTACCCCCCTCTCCTGATTCATATGGGGACATTGCTGTCTGTTCCCCTTTTCCAGGGAGTGAGGGGAAAGTGCATAGTTTACTGCATTCCTTACTCTGGCTGGGGAGCAGAGGGATCAGATGAACCTTGACTTGCCGCAGCGAGGACATGCACCCCTCCCCTGGCTTTGACATGGAACTGCAGTGGCTGTGGTGCTTCTCACCTGGCCCCAAGCTTCTATAGTAAGAGAGGGCTGGGGTAGTTCTCTCTCTCCCTGGGGCAGCCTTATACTGAATCCCTCATCCCCACACCCATCCCAGAGCAATGATTTAAATGAAGCATAAGAATGGCCATACTGGGTCAGACCAAAGGTCAATCCAGCCCAGTATCCTGTCTGCTGACAGTGGCCAGTGCCAGGTGTCCCAGAGGGAGTGAATTGAACAGGTAATGATCAAGCGATCTCTCTCCTGCTATCCATCTCCACCCTCTGACAAACAGAGGCTAGGGACACCATTCCTTACCCATACTGGCTAATAGCCATTAATGGACTTAACCTCCATGAATTTATCTAGTTCTCTTTTAAACCCTGTTATAGTCCTAGCCTTCACAACCTCCTCAGGCAAGGAGTTCCACAGATTGACTATGCACTGTGTGAAGAAGAACTTCCTTTTATTTGTTTTAAATCTGCCACCCATTAGTTTAATTTGGTGGCCCCTAGTTCTTATATTATGGGAACAAGTAAATAGTTTTTCCTTATTCACTTTCTCCACACCACTCATGAGAAAGGCACACGCATGTATCTTTTCATTTTATTTTCCATAAAAACAAAAATTAATTGAGTTAAAGACTCAAGCAATGCTGGGTAAATTTTCTAGTACAGCTATAAAGAGTTAGCTCCTCAACTGGAGTAAATCAACACAGCTCCGGAGAAACCACAGTAATGGGACTTCCTTAGCTCAGGGACTTGGTAATGATTCTGGAATCTTTACCTCCCAGCTTTTGGTTCAAATCTTACCCACGTTGTATTGATTAATATTATTTTTATTACTGTAACATCTAGCAGCCCTTGTCCTTGAGTAGTACCCCACTGCGTGAGGCATGATACAAGCACAGAACAAAAAACTGCCCCTACCCACCAAAAATACAGGCAGAAGTGGAAGAATCAGGAACCAATGAGGCAATGTTGGTCAGCATGCCAGGCAATTGTCCCAGCACACCAGCAAACTAGCCATTGTGAAGTTTTTCTGGTAGGCATCACAGCAAAAGAGAGATTTAAGGAGGGACTTAAAGGAAGACAGTAAGGTAGCTTTGCATATTTTTTTCAGAGAGGGGCCACATAGGAGAAAGCACAAAGGCATTTATTTGAAAGTTTAGGGAATGGATGAAGGAAGCTGGCATCATGGGCTGATCAGAGGCGGCAGTTGATATCTCAATAGCGAATAAAAGAAAAAGTGCTATTAATGGTATGTCAACATTTATAGGACTAGAAAAAGTTAACAGCCTGCCACGCTCTTCTCATCTACTGTGTGCCAATATAATCCATATTAGACTTAAATATGACATTTTTGCACACTGGGTTTCATTTGAAAGCTAAATTATTGTAATATTGTTGTCATTCAACTATAAAGCTCCAAGTGACAACATATTCTTCAGTAAAAAGATCCTTGTCTGGCTTCTAGGAGGTTAAAAATGAAATTGAATTAGGGATTTAAATATTTAAAAGTGTACAATACCCTTTCTTTTATTGTTCCTTGCTCTGCAAGGGGCCAGTGCTGAACACAACCTCATGATATTTCGGTACTTGGAATGAGTCGGAGCAGCTTGTTGCCAATTTGCCATGTGGTTTTCATAGATGTAAAATGAATGGCAGCAAATTAGACTTTGCTGCTCATCTTTTAAAATTTATCATTTTAATAAATGTATCTTTAGTCATCCCTGAAGGAGGAAGCACAGAAAGCACCCACTGCTGTTTTTTTAGTCACAAAATTAAGACCAGATTCTGCTACCTTTACTAGTTAGGAGTCAGTACAGGTGTTTGAAGCTAGCTTTTATATAATACCTGCAGATGACAACAGATAGTCTCATGTCTCTGCACATCTCCTGATTCCTTCCCAGGTCTCAGAGGGTGTGCAGGTTTAGAGATGAAACACTTGCTTATTTCTATGGTGAACATTTCCAGACCTTCTGACTGAGCCTGAATTCAAGGAATTACCTAGGAAATCTCCATAGAGGTTCCCTGTATCTCACTGGGGCAAAATACACTTAGGGTTGGTCTACACTGCATCAGAAGGTCAAAGTAAGATATGCAACTCCGGAGTCAACATATCTTACATAGCGTTTCTGCGCCATCCACACAGCAGGAGGCTGGCGGAAGCAAATGCTCCCCGTGGCTTCCCTTAATACTTGTGAGGAGCAGGAGTACTGGTGCCATTGGTGTCACCCAGTGAGTTCAATTTAGTGGGTCTAGACTACGCCCGCTAAATCAAACCCCGAAAGATCGACAGGGCAGTCTCAATCTTCCGCGTAGCATAGACTTGGCCTTAGGGGGAAGTAAAGACTGTTTTTATAAGGACGATAATGTACGAAAGTGAAATGAAATAACAAGAATCGAATGTATTTGGAACCAGAGAACATTCTTTTCAAGGACCAGTAATGTAATCCAGAATAAAAGGACAGGGCTGGATGAAATTAGAAACTTTGCTTTATAAAAGAAGCAGTTCTGGTAACAGTGATTCCTGCCCCCACTGAAAGCTTGTGGCAGTGATCATGGGAGAAGTTGGATGCAAATAAGCTTTGGGAAAGAAATATCCATGCACAAAAATCTTATGTTCAGGGTCAAACTTTGTTCTGAGTGACACCCATGCAACCCTACTGAATTTGCTGTTTAAATATATACCAGAACATACTTCTAAAGCAGAACATTTTACAACCCTAGCCAGTTGGCTTCTTATTCTTTCTCTAAGGGTGGGGGTATCTTTCCCCTGTTTGTGTACACATGCTAGCATTAGGCTGTCACTGGGCTAGCAGCATACAAATAGTAGTTTGGCTGTGGTAGCACAGGTAGTGGTAGCGGAGACATGCTGAGAATTTACCCACCAATTTCAGGTACATTTGAACTCCGCCTAGCTCAGCTGTGCTGTTCATACTTCAGATAGTGCAATATGTGTGCATGACCTCCTAATGTAGGTGTAGCCTATGTTGTTCTTTTCTCCTGCCAGGATTACTATTGCATCAAACAGTTCTATAATACCGGTTGACCCTCCAAAATCCAGGACTCTCTAGTCTGGCAACATCTGTGGTCCAGCAAGACTACAGATGTTGCTGGATCAGAGAGCCGCAGTGCCCAGAAGTGTGAACCAGCTTGGACCCCCATCCCTGGGGAGTCCCGGTCAGTGGGACCAGCGAGCCCTGTCCCCAGG
The DNA here is from genome assembly GCA_032595735.1 of Pelochelys cantorii. NCBI lineage: Eukaryota > Metazoa > Chordata > Testudines > Trionychidae > Pelochelys > Pelochelys cantorii. Next base: position 31,347,842 of record CM064328.1, read on the forward strand.
GAGCCCTGGCTGGGCGGGGCAGCAGTGGGACGAGCTAGCCCCATCCCCAGGGAGCTCTGGCTGGGCAGGGCAGTAGCAGGGCAGCCAGTGGCAAATGTGGGGAAGCCAGCAAGCCCCATCCCAGGGATCCCTGGCAGAGCATGGCAGAAGTATGGCAGGTGGAAAGCCTCATCCCTGGGGATTCCCAGTTGGGCAGGGGGAGGTGGGGCTGCAGCAACTGGGGATCTCCATCCCTGGGGAGCTCCAGCAGGCTGGAGCCCAAGTCCAAGCCCTGCAGGCTGGAGCCCAGTGGCAGTAGGACTGGAGCGGAGCCAAATGCAGGGAGGCTGGTAGCAGGGGACCTCCCCTGATCAGGCAAATTCCGTCATTCAGGATGGGTCAGGTCTGAAGGGTGCTGGACACAGGAGGTCCAACCTGTAGTGTTGTGACCAATCATGCTGTTAGCATCAAGTGGCTGGTTTCTATATATGTATGAAAACACCTAGAAAACTTCTGCCACAATCTGAAACTTCAGTCTATTTAGGACATAACTGACAAACAAATTTCTCTCCACCCACTTTATGCCCTTTGTAAAAGGGCAGAGAAGGGTTAGTTGGTTACCTTCTGGTCAAGAACAAGTCCTCAACTTACCTCACTCAGAAGTGCACACTCATTCACCTGTGTTGGTCTAGCTGGAAAGACCACCTGGAGTAGTATGTCCAGTTTTGAGCACCACACTTTAAGAAAGACATGGACAAATAGAAGAGAGGACAGCAATAAAAATTGTAATAGATTCAGAAAACCAGACCAATATGGACAGATTTAAAAATAAGGCATGATTTAGTCTTGAGCAGAAAAGACTGAGAGGGACTGGTAACTGTCTTCCAATATATTAGGGCTGTTATAGAGGCCAATGATCAATGGACACCACAAGTGGATACAAAATTATTCGTAAAGGACTTACAATTATTTGTAAAACGTAACACTACTGTAAAAGACAAAACTTCTCAAGCTTTTCAATCACTCTTCCAACATTTTTGAGGAAGCAATAATGATCCTCTGTAATGTTCCATGTTCTCTTGTAGTGGTCCCTCACTCGCGTGAGGAAGAAGGCCGTTCTACTTCACAGGCAAGGAATAGTGGGGGTTTGGGCTCTGCTAGCCAGGGCAGTGTGTAGCCTGCAGTCTCCTGACTGGGACAGACAGTCGTCAACAGTCTGAGTCTCTGGCACTCTGGGTGGGGCAGAAGTCATTGCCTGGGCCTCTTTTCTCTTGGAGAAATCTAGCCTGCTCCTGGGTCAGTTTAAAAACTTAGTTCTGGTTATGGCAATAATATGGTTGTGATAGTTCCTCCCCCTGCCTTGTCTCACTCCAGGTAACCTCACCTTGACTATTTGCTCCATCTCCTGACTCCAGTTCCGATTTTCTCTGCAAATCTTGGCTACTGATTCCTGCTCCAACAACTAAGCATGACTACCCTTGGTCATACACCCGAGGCTATAGTTCATGGTCAGCTAATGCAAAACATACATTCTTATAGTGGCATGTACAAATAACAGAGACATACTGAAGCCAAACTTGAAAACCTGTGAAGTTGACTCCAGCAATTTTGGAAACAATAGCCCACAACTGAGGAAGTTGGCAGCAGAGTTAACTATTTTGAAGCAAGGTGCATTGACATCTTATGTGAAAAATGTGAACAGCACAAAGCAAGAAAATAACAATCTACAATGGTCTTGGATAATCTTGTCTGTCCCACAAGCAGGCCTGCTGACTGGGGTGGGAGGGAAAGGGAGCAGTTGCCCAGGGGCCCACTAATTGAGAGGGGGCCCGGGGCTCCCAGCTGCCGCTGCTGCTCTTGTGGCAGTCACGGAGGCTGGAGCTGTGAGCCTGTTAATTTGCCACCGGAACACCGCTCTGCGCACAGTTCTGAGGGTTTCTGAGGCACCATGGACTGGGTGACACTGAGGGCTGGATGGTTCCTGTCCCATCTCTTCCATCCAAGGCCCTGCCCCTTACCTGGGGGCTTGTGAAGACTGTCCACTCCCATGTAATCTTGTTTGCAGTTTTTTAATTTGTCAGATATAACATGTATGTGTTCATACTGATAGTGTTTGCTGAATCCTGGTAATTCTTTGCCATCTTCATTTGTAAAATGCCAGCAATGTCTTATAATTTAAGAAAAATGTTGAGAAGACATCACAATATTTGAGTGGGTTCAAAATTAAGTTAAATGTTTTCATTCTTTCTCAACATCTCTTTATCCCACTTAGTTTATGTTCATCATTTGCATTTAAATTATGTTTCAGTGTCTTCCTATTAGGAAATTTAGCATTTGTTAGAAGCCTTGATCAATTGGCAAGACAAATTTCAAAAGACCTTGATTAATGGAATATGTTTAATTGGTATCAGCTGCTAGATCACATTTGTATCTTCCACCTTTGAACTTGGTTCTCTCTGTGTGTTTAGTACTGTTACAATATTTATTTGACTTTCTGAGATATATGTTGTTGGAATTAAGAAAACATTGCATGTTGCAAGGGGGAAAATATCACAAAGATAGAATTAATTTTAAAACACTTTGGCAAGAATTGAAGAAAGTCCTCCACATTTGCCCATTTCATATCCCTCCTAGAAAACCCCTACAGATATACCTACCAGAAGTGAGTATAATCTGCTTAGAATGCAAAAAAATTCAACAAGGAACAAAACCTAGTAAAATAATTGACTAAATTATCACTTGATTTTATCAATGTAATTCTCCCATAATTCTCTCGTCCACCCATTTTTATGTTTGTAACTCTTCCAATTTACATGTAATTTCTTACTGTATACATTGTAAACAGCTTGTACAGGGTCCTTCTCTGTGTTCTCTAAGGCAACTAACACACCCCAGGTACTATAAAAATAATAAGAGAAGAGATACAGAAATTCACCTTAGTCTTGTCTCAGAACAATGAGACATTGCATGTAGTATAGGTTCATGTTTGTATTGATTTCTTTGGTATATTACCCAGACTTGGATGTCAGCTGATGTAGCAAAACCAATTTAGATTACTTTATGGAAAGTCAATATTGCTCATAAAATTGTAAGGAAACATTCAAAAAGAAGCATATTTGCAACTGGGGGACGTGAGTGATAGAGATGCGGTTGAGAACACATTTGTTTATATTTATGAAGTACCTACAGTGTAAATAAGCTGTATACCGTAATTTTATATTATATACTCTATTTTCTCTGTTCTGTCATTAGCTTTTTAACCAGCTTTTCTGTCCCTCAGCTACTCTTTATAGAACCATTACATGGTCTCTAGCATCCACTAACTTGAGCTATTACACACTGGCTACGTCTAGACTGGCATGATTTTGCGCAAATGCTTTTAACAGAAAAGTTTTCCGTTAAAAGTATTTGCGCAAGAGAGCGTCTAGATTGGCACGGACACTTTTGCGCAAAAGCACTTTTTGCGCAAAAGTGTCCATGGCCAATCTAGACGCGCTTTTGCGCAAGAAAGCCCCGATCACCATTTTAGCCATCGGGGCTTTTTTGCGCAAAACAAAACTGAGCTGTCTACACTGGCCCTTTTGTGCAAAAGGTTTTGTGCAAAAGGACTTTTGCCCGAACGGGAGCGTCAAAGTATTTGCGCAAGCAGCCCACTGATTTCTTACATTAGAACGTCAGTGCTCTTGCGCAAATTCAAGTGGGCAGTGTAGACAGCTGGCCAGTTTTTGCGCAAAAGCAGGTGCTTTTGCACAAAAACTGGCCAGTCTAGAGACAGCCTCTGTTTCTTTAGACATTGTTGATATATAGCATACTCTCGTTTTTGTACCCAACAGCTTTCAAACCATGCTAAATTGAAGAAATGTGGGTTTGTTTTTACACTCTGGTTGTAAAGTAGCAACACCCTGAAATATATTGCCTTTTCCATGTTAAAAAGACAGTTTACACTCTTGTGTAGCAAAGACCATATTTTCTTGTATTTAGAAACAAAGATATGTCAGGCTTTATTGAGCACATCACTAACTATATAACTAGCGTTAAACACTCTATTTGCAACTGTTGCTGTGTATTTTGTGTGTGATTATCACCCCTAGATCTGCATCCTATAAAAAGATATTTCTGTTTGCTTAATTATAAAGCTCTTTATGAACAGGCTCATCTGTAAATAGCTTGGTGCAGCTGAAATAGAAATATAATTATAATGAAGGCAGATGTTTGTGAGATACTTTTCATGAAACTTGTTCTGAATATACAAAGGAGAAAGGTTTTGCTAAATGGCGGGGCGTGGGCAGGAAGCCAAATGTGACAGATCTTCATTTTTGGGGAGAACCGCCATTTTATATTCTTCCCTCAGCCACATAGAGTTGGTCTCTTTTAGGATATGTGCATTTTTTTTTTTTTGCAGCTTTGATGATTAAATGAACAACTTTTTCCAGGGTACTCATTCAGTTCCATAGCTGGCAGAAAATCCTGTACTTTTCCTTCTAAATAACCCAGTATTAGGCATTGTCCAAATTGATAGAGTTTGGACTTGGATCTGAATTCCTGGGTTTGAGGTGGTTTTGGTTTTGGCTTAGCCTGTGATTAAGGATTCTGGATCTGAATTTTTACAAAGTTCAGGGGTTTGTAAATCCAGGCTTTTGGTTTCAGAACCATCTGTATTCTGCAGGTTGTCTTCAGATCATCACTTAAATCTTCTAAGTGGGGCAGTGAGGATTATTTTCACAAATTATATAATTTCAAATGAATGTATTTTCATATTGTCACAGAAAACCAATGAACCTCTTATAATAAGCTTAACCATTACTACTATTATTACAGCCAATTGAAATTTTCCAAATTTCTAATATTTGATTTTTTTTTGGCAAACTTCATTGTCAAAGAAAATTCTCCACAGAAAATTTGAAGGAAAATGGTGGTTTAAAAAAAACCCAGCTTTAATTATTGGTGCTTCAAAACCATTGCTCAAATTCTGCAGTTCTCACTCATGTGGGTGTGTCTAGACTACATGGCTCCATCAACGGAGCCATGTAAAGTAGTTTACCTGACATAGTCAATGAAGTGGGGATTTAAATAATCCCTGATTCATTAAAATAAAAATGGCCGCCGCGCTGTGCCGACAATCAGCTGATCCGGCACAGCGCAGCAGTCTAGATGCGGAGCGGTCGACAAAGGAAGCCTTTGTCAACCGCTCTGGTAAACCTTGTTTCACGAGGTATAATGGAGCAGTCGAGAAAGACTTCCCTTGTCGACCGCTCCACGTCTAGACTGCCGTGCTGTGCCAGATCAGCTGATTGTCGGCACAGCACGGCAGCCATTTTTATTTTAATGAAGCGGGGATTATTTAAATCCCCACTTCATTGACTATGTCGGGTAAACTACTTTACATGGCTCCGTCGATGGAGCCATGTAGTCTAGACACACCCATGGAAATTACTAATAGACCTCACCAGGTTTACTGACACAGGTCATCTGTTGCTCATACGGTCTAGTATCTTGTTTGATAGACCAACTGATCCAACTGTAATCAGAATGTGTCCCAGGTAACCAATCTTGGAGGCTTATGCCCATTATGAAATGAGTTCATCTAGCTTCAGAGTCCAGAATAAAAATCTCCTCAAAGTGACTAACTATAAATCACCAAATTTCAGTGCTGAAGAATTGACTGTCTTTCTTATTGACAATCTTTCTTGCTTTCTTATTAAATCTGTAGTCCTTATTTAGGTAAGACTCTATCCATTTTGAAGTTGAAGGGAGCTTTGTCCAAGCAAAGAACTATGGGATTTAGTGACACAAAATTTTGACGAAAACGGTGGCGATGAAACAAAAGATGATGTAAATTGAACCAATAATCCTTATGTGTCAGTAGCATATAGAATGCTAGTTATGGTATGTAGGAAGAACCAAGAAGCACTCTTGTGTTATAATCAGAGATAGTCAAACTACATAAAGAACAGTACATTAGACCATATTCTGTTTTTGAATAAGCCATAAAGATTCAATTTTATTGTGATGTTATCAATTCAAAGTTATTAAAAGAACACCGTATACAAATGTATTTTTACTTTGGATTGCCTACAAACAAATCATACCTATTGCTTTGAACATTATCTAATTGTAATTTTCTCTTCTGTATGGATGGTCATGTGCAATTACGCCTCCCTGATTGGCTGACTCCCCAAACCAGAGAGAGCTTTCATGACAATACCTCCCTCCTTCCCTTTGATTTCAGAAGAATTGTCTATTTTGGTACACTCACACAGATTTAAAGATACTAGGACTCAACTCCTTCCAAGAAGGTTAAAGATTACCAAAAACTGTTCATAATGTTCCCTCTTGAAACAAAAAACAAACACATTTCCCTCTCTTGTATTGAACTACTACTTCTTGTTAACTTAAACCCTCCCAAAAATGCCAGATCTTGCATCCCTCTGTAGCCTTGGAAACATTCCAGTGTCACCAATGGGGGTGTCTAACGGCATTTCTTTCCTTACTGTACACTTATAAATAAATTGTGGTATAGTAGAAATAATATATTTCCTAATGAGTTATAATTCCTATATGAACAAAATTAAAGCACAATTGCTTCCACCTGCAGGGCAGATAATAGACTGGGAGTTTCACATTTGTCTTCCAGGCATGCTTAATTTAATATTGTTAGTATAGGATTTCTTAAATGAAGAAACAAAGGAATTTTTCTTCTTTCAGTACATGTGTATTACTTCCATTAATGTTAATGACAATCGTGTATGAACACACTTGTGGGTGCCTCCGGCCAAGCCTGGGGGCCTATCAAATCAACCTGACTTTCTGATCTCTAAGGAGCTCAGATGAACTTGACTGCTCTTGAGGGGAAAAGAAGGTGAGGGGGGTAGGGAGGAATCAAAAGACCTTGAATTTTAACTGGCAAAAAAGGTCTCCCAGGTCTTTCAGAAACAGAAATTGAGTTTAAAATTAATGATGGGCATGATTCCACAGAAACAAAGTCTGATTCTGTTATTAAAATATATGATATTTCACAGTTATATTCAAATGGAACGGCTTTTTTTAAAGTGTTTACAAAAATTAATGAATCAAGCCTCATAAAATTCCTGTGCAGTAGGGAAGTATTATTACCACCGTTTTATAGCTGTGAAACTGAGACACAGAGCAAGAAAGTTGGTGTTTGCTTCAGGTCACACAAGAAATCTAGGAAAAGGGGACAGAACTACATTAATTTGGCTCCTCTTCCTGAGCTTGTCCCATACAACCATTCTTTTCCTATTGCCTCTACATAGGCTCTGACATCATAAACTGAGCATACCTCAGTTTATCATACATTTAAAAGTGAAAGTCATAACATTTTCAACTCTTTGTTAGTAGTAAAAGGTATCTACTGTGACCCAACAGTTCCCAATAAATGCTTAATGATGGAATTCAGCATTATTAAAAAGAAGTCACTCTGATGAAAGTATAGATGCTTAGCCAGTATTATCATCTTTAATTCTGAGGATTGCTGCTGCTTACATGAGTCTACTAGTGTTGCAAACATTTGACCTACCAGCTGTGATTTTCATGTAGGCTGAAAAGATGCCATAGCCCCCACTCCCTCTGCTTTGCCTGTCTGCTCTGTTCTTACAAGAAGGAAACGTGCTGCATTTTTATTTTCATGGGATTGCTCAGGAGACTCAAAGTTTTTGTGATTGAAATTACATTGCATTCCATATTCAAAAATATTTAATGCTTAGCACTTTTAGGCCATGTCTGTACTAGGAAATTATTTCAAAATAACTTATTTTGAAATAACTCCCAAAATAACTATTTTCAAATAGTGTGTCCACTCTCCAGGGAAGTCTTGAAATTAGTCCAAGACAGGCTCCCTTAATGTGCATGTGCTACATTGACTTAGAGCCCCAGAAAACATTGGGGAGTAATTACTTGAATGACTCTGGGGAGTAGTTATTTTGAAATACCAGCAGTGGAGTGTCCATACTACTACTTCAAAATAACTCTCTATTTAAAATATTCAAGGTGGCTTATAAAATTTTTAAAACACACACACACACACACATATGCATATATATATATATATGCATAACAGTAAAATACAAGACCCCAGGAGAGGCATAATACCTGCTAAGATACCTCGAGAGGAGGGGGACGTACACACACACAAACTCAAACACTAATAAAAGCATGGGTAAAAAGGGTGGCTTTAGCCTGGTGCCGAAACAATGCCAGCGTTGGTGCCAGTCAAATGTGTCAGAGGAGAGAATTCCATAGCCTGGGAGCAAAGGCTGAGAAGGCCCTGCTCCATGTAGATATCAGCCTTATCTCCATAAGTGGAGGAACATGGAGCAGAGCCTCCACAGGTGACCTCAATCCCTGGGCTGGTTCATATGGGAGGAGATGGTCCTTCAAATACCCCGGTCCCAACCCATTTAGGGCTTTATAGGTCAAAACCAGGATCTTGAATTACGCCTGTAAACATACCAGAAGCCAGTGCAGCTGCTGGAGCACTGGCATAATCTGCTCTGTATAATGAGTGTTAGTTAAAACTTGAGCATCCGCATTCTGGACCAGTTGAAATTTCTGAAAACTCTTCAAAGGCAGCCTACATAGAATGCATTGCAATAGTCCAGTCGGGATGTGACAAGGCCATGAATCACCATAGCCAAGTCATTGTTACTCAGGAAGGATCGCAGCTAGCAGATCAGCCAAAGCTGCCCCAAAGCACTGCTGGCCACCGAGGAAAATCTGGTTCTCAAATGTTAGAAAAGGGTCCAGGAGGACTCCTAAGCTGCATACCTGTTCCTTCAGGGGGAGTGTGACCCTGTCTAGAACAACTAACACACCATATTCATGGTCCGATGGCTTCCTGATCCACAGAACCTTGGTCTTATCTGGATTCAGCTTCAGCTTATTTGACCTCATCCAGTCCCTCACTGCCTTCAGACACCGATTCAGATCAGTTGCCACCACACCTGGATCCGATGTCACAGAGAAATAGAGTTGGGTGTCATCTGCATATTGATGTCACCATCCTTCAAATCTCCTTACGACCTCTCCCAGCAGTTTCATGTAGATGTTAAACAGCACTGGGGACAAAATGGAACCTTGCAGGACCTGATAGTACAGTTGCCATAGGGTCGAGCAGCAGCCCCCTAGCTCCACCCTCTGAAAGTGTCCGGACAGGTAGGACCAGAACCACTGCAAAACAGTGCCACCAGTACTCAACTCTGCCAAGCGCTCCAGAAGGATACCATGGTTGATGGTATTGAAAGCTGCCGAGAGCTACCAGGGTGACCAATGCGGTTTCTGTTCCAAAACCAGGCCCGAAGCCAGACTGAAATGGATCCAGATAATCCGTTTCTTCCAAGAAAGCTTGGAGCCGCTCGAGTACCTTGCCCAAGAAGGGAGTATTAGCGACTGGGCAATAATTATTCAAATGGCATGGGTCCAGGGAAAGCTTCTTAAGGGACGGTTTTGTCACCGCCTCTTTCAAGGTGGCAGGAACCGTCCCAGATATAATAATCCCCTGGACCCAACCAGTGATTCCCTTCCCAGCTTGATTTAATAAGGCTTGAAGGGCAGGGGTTGAGTAAGCATGTGGTTGGTCGAACTCCTCCAAGCACCTCGTCCGCATCTTCAGTCTGCAAAAGCTGAAACTGATCCAAAGAAAAATGACTAGGTGGTGCGCTCAACACATTTTGTACCCTTTACATGACAGTCAGAGTTCAAATCAGACTGGATACAAGCAATCTTATCTGCAAAGTGCTTTGCAAACAAGAATAGTAATAGAGATGTAGCTGTGTTAGTCTGGTCTTGCTGAAACAAAAGACAGGACTATGCAGCAACAAAAGACAAAAATAGGCGTAAGCCATCGTGTTAGTTTTTAAAGTGCTGCATAGTCCTGTCCTTTGCAAACAAGTAATAGTGGATTGCCGAAGGCTCCTCCATCTCGTCACAAGGGCCAGACTGTAAGAGGCCCCACACCACTTGAAACAGTTCTGTTGGATGGCACTGTGCAATGCAATGTGGGCGTAGAAGTAGCTTTTCTTCACCATCAGAACCACAGAATAGGCTTGCAATTCTGCTCTAACCCAAAATCGATTGGACTCAGCACAAGTTCTCTTCCAGTGGCACTCTAGCTGCTGCACAGACCTTTTCACCACCTGCAACTTCCCAGAATACCAAGGAGTAAACTTGACTCGATTATCCCAAAAAGAGCGCTTAGGAGCAATCATGTCAACTGCCCAGGCTACTTCGCTGTTCCATATATCAACCAGGGCATTGACAGAACCACTAGCCATAATGGCCGAACAATCCTTAAGGGACCTCATGAAACCCTCCGGATCCATCAGCCTCTAGGGCAGACCATCTTAATTGGCCCCCTGCATCTGCAAAGGGGAAGGTCAGCAAATAGCCTAAACTTGACCAGGTAGTGATTGGTCCATGACAAACGGAGCATAACCACATCCTTGTCCCGAGATCTCTATCACCCTTAGTCCGAAAGACCAGATCAAGCATATGACCTGGCATGTGCGTGGGGGCAGTTATTTCTTGGGATAGTCCTAAGGTAGTCATGGTGGCCATAAAATCTTGAGCTGGACCAGACAGGAGAGCCTCGGTGTGAACATTAAAGTCCTCCAAGATCAAAAGCCTTAGGGTCCTTGATGCCACGTCTGTGTCCACCTTGGCCAGCTCGAACAGAGCGTCTGCCATGAGGCAAGGCAGGCAGTACACTAGCAGAACGCCCAACCTATCCCAGCCTAGGTACAAACACTCAAATCTAGCACTTTGCTGGACTGGGGCCCTGGCCAGTAAGATATCACTTCCCTCCCCCCGACCATGAAGCCAAGGCCAGTATTGGACCGAGAACCCAGCCGGGCACAATTGAGAGAGGTCAATGCCTCCCTCCACTCCCAGCCAGGTCTCAATGAGACAGGCTAGATCCGCCCCTTCATCCAGGATTAAATCCTGGATAATAGCTATCTTGTGGGATACTGACCTAACATTCAGCAACAGCACTATCAGGTCAGATGACCAGCTATTAAGATTCCCAGGGTTACTGAGGCCAGGAGCGGGACCGGAATGAGGAATAGCCCCTAACTGTCTAAACATTGTTCCCCTCACCTGGCCCATCCTGATCCCACTGCCATATCTCACCCTGCCCATCACAACTCCCACAATGCCATCTGAAACCTCCGTCTTAGCCTCCCTGCCTGTGCCACAACACATAATGGTGGGGGAGGGAAGAAAGGAAAAAAAAGTCCAGACACACACACCCCTTCCTTGACCTTCAGTGTGGGCAGGCAGAGGGAATCTCCTCTCACCAAGAACCCTGCCATGATCGCCATGCTCTCACCAGGCACTGAATAGGCCACCACACAAGTAACAAATGTGCTGCTCTCACCAGCAGAAAACCCCCCTAAACTATACCACACACACAACTACCACCACCACAGCACAACACCCCTGCTCACCCTTGCTCTGCCCTGAAGGGCCATGTCAAAGGGCAACCCCCTTTGGCCCCGCCCCTTCGGTGCAACCTGCCAGCGGTGGCCTCCTGGGTTTAAGCCTTCCCCTTGCAATGGCTGCAGACAACACCTGCAGCTGACTGTTCTTAGTCCTAAAGGGACAGGCCTCTTACCCAGGAGGTGGTGCAGCAGCAACAGCAGGACAGAGGTCTTTCTTTCAGGGGGGACTGGGAGAGATGTTGGTCCTCACTCCCAGCCCTTACCCTTCCTTCTGAGGTCTATTTATTGTTTACCAGGGAGTAATACTAGAAAAATACGTGATGATATTTAGTGTTATGTATTAAGTTGATAACAGCTGAAAAGTGCATGGTAGCAAGAGGTTGTTAATTCTGAAAAAAAACCCCAAGCTTATTCCTGGACTATGCCAGTTCATTTTTCTCTCTAAAATGGCAGATAGACATCTCTACATCCTGTAGCCTCTTTCACTCTAGCTGTGCTATAAATACAGTAATTCCTCATTTAACACGTGCCCGCTTAACACGTTTTTGCAATAGCACGATTTTTTTTAGGGAACGTTTTTTGAATTACACGACTGTCCTTGGAATAACACAATTTCCCCAGCCGGCCTGTTGCCGGCGGCTGTGCGGGGCTTCCCCTGCCTCCCTGCAAAGCGTCGGAGGGTTTGCCGCTCACTGCACCATTCCTCGCTGACTCCCGCTTGCCCCCGCTCCTCCGCCCCCGCTTGCAGACTGGCGGCTGGATTTCCCCAGCTGGCCCATTGCCGGCGGTTGCGCGAGGCTTCCCCCACCTCCCTGCAAAGTGGCGGAGGGTTCGCCACTCGCCATGCCGTTCCCCGGCGACCCCCCCTTGCCGGACGCAGTGCGGGTCCCGGCAGACTCGTCACAGGGGCATACTCCCAACCCAATCCCCCTCCCCTCCCTTTCCCCAGAGCCAAACACCTCCCCTCCCTGCTGTAACCCAGTCCCCTTTCTCCCCCAACCCTATGTCCCGGTCCCAACAGACACCATTGCTTGAAACTCAACCCCCACCTTTTCTATTATTTTCAATGGGAAAATTGACCCCACATAACACGTTTTCACTTAACACGATCATTTTCTGAAACATATCTATAGTGTTAAATGAGGAATTACTGTATAACAATTTTCAGTATGGTTTACATCAAACCCACTGGGATAGAATGAGAACCAGTTCCAACCTGTAACAAACTTGAACACAACCTAATTTTATCAGAGGCTTGAGAAAGTTTAGTTACCATTTTTGTTTTCCAGTTTCACATGCCCACCTACACTTCTTGATTCTGGTGTCCAGGTAGTAGGGGAAGCAATACTGAGAAACATATGTCTTGAGATTTCCAGCTCTATGTTGTAGACATGCACAGTTATGAGTAATTTCTGAAACATGTGCTTAAACTACTTAACCTTTGGGGGTGACCTCAATTAACCTTCTGTAGCACACTCAAATCTGTTTTTATGGAGATGAGACCATAGACAAAACAAACAGGATAATTTTGTGATTAATGTATTCTCTTTAACAGAAGGTGTAACTTCATGATGGCCTCCATAATTTCAAAGGAGTTGGGAACTTGCTGATTACTTGTTGATTCTGCTTTGCAAGAGCTTTAGCATAACTGCACTAAAAAAAAAAAAAAGCTCACAGTATTGCCACTTATATGTTGAGTTTTCTTTTGGTTTGTTTCCACCATTTCACAAAAAGTGGTCATCCAAAAATTAGAAGTGCACCACACCTAGAATTAGTTGAAGTTTTCTAATAATATCCATTAAGAATTTAGGCCCCAATTGGGCAACTGGCTCCAAGCCAACAAATCCCTGGACCCATGTGAAGTCCTATTGATTACCATGGAAAAACAGGGCGTCTACCCATCGGGAACTATTTGCGAAAATCAGGGATTTGAATTAGTAAATCATTTGTGAACAATTTCTGATTCTTGCTGATGTAATTGTTGACATAAGTATTCACTACATGTTTGCATGCTGTTTGATCTTTATAGTTGATATTTACTATATGTGTTATGAAATTGGTTACTCTAAGATATTTTTCCTGTGGTCTGACTGGATAAGTGAACATTTTAAAAATAGGAGAATAGCGTGATGAATAATGTAGTTTTTGAAAAACTACAGATAAAGAATGATACATGCAAAAATCTGTGAAACTCCTTGGTTTTGTGAACTTTTTTTAATGAAATCCTGGCAGTCTGCATACTTATGAACTTTTCCCTCCAAAACTGAAAGTAATCTGGAATCAGCACTTGTATATGAAAATCAGTTGCTAGGATTTTTTTAAAACTATTTGACCAACTGTAGTCAAGGGCATCCGGTGGCTTAGGTGGGGAAACGTTCTGCCTTCCCAAACTGCCAGCCTGGGCCTGCCCACACTCCACCCTCAGAAAACCTGTTGTAGGCATAGTAGGGGTGGAGTGTTGCTGCCCCAGAGTGTCAACGCTCCTGAAATCCGGGGCAGCTTGGACCACGCTGCTGCCTCCCTTCCCTGATGCTCTAGGGGCCAGGGATGCAGGAGCCACGTGGCTTCTTCCCTTCCCACTGGTCCCAGGGTTGGGGAGGCTTGGCCCGTGCAGCCTCTTCTTTCCTCGCTGCTCCAGGGATGCTGGGGCGTGCGTGCGCTCTTCCCCTCTCTGTGGTGGTGGTGGGGGTCTGAGCGGAGGGGGAGGGGCTGTAGGTGGGGTTTGGGGCCTGTGTTCCCCAGCCCCAGAAGCACTAACCGCCCATTACTGTAGTCCAACCAAGGTTCTGGATCTGAACACTAAGCTTTGTGGGTTAGAATCTAATTTACAGTAATTACACTTTACACAATGCTGGCAGCATAAAGGGATGTTCGAGTAGATGCAAATTATATTGCAAAAAAGGAGCCTTTGTATAACTGAGAATCCAGGCCTATGATATGGAGCTATCTTTATCTATAATCTCATTTCTCTACTGCGAATAGTCCTGCAGTACCTTAGGGTGTGTCTACACAGCGCCCTAAACTCGAAATAAAATACACAATTTGCACTACGCAAATTGCGTATCTTATTTCAAATCTATTTTGAAGTAGCTTATTTTGAAATCTGGTGCATCTACACAGCGCCTAATTTTGAAATAACATGCTATTTCGAGCCATCCCTTAATCGTCGTGCAACGAGGTTTTCTGGGATGGCGAAATAGTATGCCAGTTATTTCAAAATATTTGTTGCAGGGGTAACTATTTCAGGATACCTCTGGTATCCCGAAATAGCCGTGTAATGTAGTTGCACCCTTAGAGATTAACATAAAATGCAGTCTCTAAGGTGCTGCAGGACTATTAGCTGTTTTTTAATTTTTTTAAAGTTACAGACTAACACAGCTACCCCTCTGAATCTTCCTTTACTGCAACATTCTTCTACAGAACTTTCACGAAGATAGTGAGATGTAGCTGAACATGTGAGCTAGTTACCTACCTGGCTTACCAGGTAAATACACTCAGCTTCTAAACATGGATTTCTCCTGCCTTTATACCTCACTTTCTAGTGAGGTATAATATATATCTACTATATATTTGAAAAAGTCTGTCATTCCATCCATCCATCTGTCTGTCTGTCGGCTAGTCTGTCTGTCTGTTCAAGAATGCCTCCAAAACAAGAAGAGCTAGGACCACCAAATCCGGTATACAGCTTCCTCTTATCATAACTTAAAAGCAGGCTAAAGGTTTGGTTATGCCAGGACAATGGGATGTGCCTGGAATGGGACTGCTTCTCATAAAACTGAAAGAGGGGGCTCTGCTATATAATGACCACATGGGGCAAAAGGGCATATAGGATAGAAAACAGGCACTACTGTGGAATGACCACAGAGAGGAAGCAAGGGGCCAGAGATGGGGACTGGGACAGATATAACCCTATTGGGGCAGCATGGAGAATGGAGAAAGGGATGAGAAAGGGACATCTAACTTCTGTATATTTGAGACACTTTGTCTGTTTGTTCAAGAACTCCTCCTACAGGGTAAGAGCTAGAACCAACAAATCTGGTATGCAACTTCCTCTTATCACCAGGCAGGTGAAAAGGATGACTGGGGGGTATGCTCCCCCTCTGCCTGGAAGGGCCCTCACTCTGACCCCCAAGCACCCTTTAAAGGAGGGTAGGGCGTCTGAAGCTCCTCTTCCTGCAATTCATTACTATCTGTTCCCTTTTGTTAAGGACTGAGGGGAAAGTGCACAGTTTGCTGCATTCATCACTTTGCCTGGGGAATGCAGGGGGCAGATGAACCTGGACCTGCCCTAGCCAGGGGACATGCACATCTCCTCCAGCTTTGCCCGCTGCTTCTGCAGTGACAGAGGGCTGAACCCCTCTGTCATATCTCCCTGGGGAGCCTGCATACTGAACCCCTCATTCCCAGCCCTACCCCAGAGCAATGATTTAAATGAGGCATGTACCTTTTCATTTTATTTTCCAAAAAACAAAAATTGCAGGAGTTAAGGACCCGAACAATGCTGGGTAAATCGTCTAGTACAGGTTGGATCTCCCTGGTCTGGCTCCCTTGGGACCTGAGTGGTCATGAAGGAGGGATTTTGCCGGATCAGAGGAGGTCATTTCTGCCCTCTATCACTGGCCTCTGAGTCCGGCTCCGCTCCTGGCCTGGCCTTTCAGATAGCTCCCCATGTGCAACCAGCCCTCCTGTCCTGCCATGACAGCCCATCGTCCTGCTGCTGGGGCTTTCAGCTTTGCCAATTCAAACCACTGCCCCACTGCTGGTGCTGCCAGCCCCACCAGCCCTATGCAGCACTGTCAGCCCCACTAGCCTGCAGTCCCACCGCTAGGACTCCCCTCCCGCCCCGCTCCCCATGGCAGACTGCTGCTCAGCCATCAGGGGTCCTGACCCTGTCAGCCCTACTAGGGCAGCACCAGCCCTTCTAGCCCTGCCAGTACTGCTGTGGCATCCCCACAGTCCTGCTGCTGGGGCTCCTGACCTCACCGCAGCAGACTACTGCCCCAGTGGAGCCCACTGGCATTCTGGCCACCCTGCTACGAGCTGAGCTGGACTCCTGTGACAGGTCTCCCAGCCACTGGCCTCCATGCAGCCAGCCTGGCTGGGTTTCTGGCCCCCTGCAGGGCTCCTGCCTCAGGCTCTCCACCAGCTCTCTTTGGTCCAGCAAAATTCTTGGTTCAACCTGTATAATAAAAAAGGGGCATAAAGGGGCATAAATTCTGTTCTTGAAGCAGAAAATGGTATTTTTGCAAGCTGTGTGAAAGTATGTTGTAACCACATCAAAATGGAAACAGACTGTTGACACAGCAAAGTAAAGGAGCAGCATGATTTGTCTATGGCATGAGAGGTATACAAGCTGTGGAGAACTGAGGTGGGATGTAACAATATATTTGTTCCTATTCTTCTCTAGGGTATTGCAAGGAGACAAGAGGGAGTTGGACTGCAGGCCTTCATTGATAAGGGTTATAGCAGCTGGGAAAGGTGTGTAGGGGGGGTAAATCAAAGGGTTTTTAATGTGGTCTCAGGAGGATTGAACAGCTGGAGTAGGTCAAGCAGGTTATGGCATTGGAGGAGAACAGTTGGATAGAGAAAGCTGAGGCGGTTAATAGCAGCTGGAATTGGGTTGGCCTTGACATTCTTATGATCAGGAACTATTGGGAACACTATAGCATTTGGAAGCTGATCAGGCAAGGAGCTTTTGTGGTCCGGAGGATCAGGAGGTATACAACAGCTGGACTGGGTCAGGCAAATACCCGACATATGCACAGAACTGAACAGCCACGCTTGGTGGCACATATTGCCTCTCTCATAGTTTTTAGTTATTGTCACTCTTCATTTTTTGTAACTTCCCTCTAAACCAAATACAGCGTGTGCTTTGTGCAATATGTCTACAGATAAAATGCAGGCTTTTTAGCCCTTTCTAGCCACAAGCCAGTCTGTTATCCATTTTGCAGTTCCACTTGTTGACTAGTAAATATTTTCCCTCTTTTGACCTTGTTGTAACCAGCGTCCTTCCAATGACATGTTCTGCATGAGACTCCCTTTGAAACATTTTAACTTTGCCAGAGAAGATTCTGACGAGGAACATAGGGCACAATAGGAATTAGGGGTGTTAAATTCCATTTACTCAGTTAACCAGTTAAGCATTAAGTTTAACCGGTTGACCACATACATGAGCGTGCGAGGGAGCCACTCCAGCATGGCTAGGCTGGAGCAGATGCTGCCTGTGGCATGGCGTGGTGGGTTCAACCAGGCTAGAGCACTTCCCACCCATGGCATGGCAGGCTGGGCCTGCTGCACTGTGGGTGATCAGGCCAGGCTGGGCCTGCCACAGGTGGGGTGCTGCTCGAACCAGGCTGGGCCCTCTGCACCACTGCAGATGGGTAGGGAGCTGTCCCAGCCCAGCTGGGCTGGAGTGTCCCCTGCCTGCAGAGTGGCACAGCAGGGTGGGCCTGGCCAGGCAGGAGCAACCCCCTGTCTGCATTGGGCAGGCCACCAGTTAACTGGATAATGCTTACCGGTTAACCAATGACATCCCTAATAGGAATTTAATGTACTGCCTTCTCACTATGAGGAGGTCTGAGTTTCAGTTGATGTTAATCAGTGCAGTTCAGTTGACTTCAAACCCTTCTCCCAGCTGTATGGATTCTAGGAATGCCATATAAAAGATTCTTGTGCCTTCAACACCACTGTAACTGCTAGTCTGCTAGCCATCTCAACAAAGGCATGAGGGAGCTATCCTTCACCACTCCTGCTTGATTTACAACATCATTGAATGACTTTGTATTTTTCTAATGCTCACTTTTCTTGACTGTTTTAGGTCTTTCTGCCTCTGCTACATCTCACTTCAGCTGCCATATTAATGGGTTACCTCAGCTATAACTATTCTGCTATTTTGCAACATTGTCCTTTGGTTTCTATTTCCTGCTTTTGGCACCATGGTTTATTCTCTCAGCTTCTGAGTGTTCACCTACCTTCTTCCTCACTTTGTATACTACTTTTAATGTATTAATTTAAAAGTGAAATTATACATTTATATAGCAATAATCAAATATCATAATTATCTAAGGTTTATACCTTCATCTTTCCCATGTTATTCCCCTCCACACATGTGTGTTGTTGGTATTATTATTTATTGTGTTATGTCTAATTTAGATTATTCATAGATCCAAGGCCAGAAAGGACCATTGTGATCATTGAGGCCACTTGTTCTCATTTGTTATCTGGGCTGCAG
The DNA here is from genome assembly GCA_032595735.1 of Pelochelys cantorii. Lineage (NCBI taxonomy): Eukaryota > Metazoa > Chordata > Testudines > Trionychidae > Pelochelys > Pelochelys cantorii. The sequence continues at coordinate 31,366,508 of CM064328.1, forward strand.
GTTGAGAACTAAAGTGCCCATCACCCAGACCCCTATGCCTAGTGCCTCTTGTCCAAAGACCACTCCACCGAATGTGGTAGAAGTGGAGCCCTGGGAGGGGACTCCTTTATAACTTTTGGGTGCAAGTTATTTGGATCTGCTGATTTAAAAATGTCCAGTTTTCATAGCTGCTGTTTAACATCCTCCGGGGATACTAGTGGAATGGAAAGAGTGTTGTCATCATCATATGATGAGATTATATCATGTCTTTTCCCTTAAATACAGAACAGAAATATTGATTGAACACTTTTGCCTTTTCTGCATAATTGCTATACATTCTATCATTTCCATCAACAATACTGTTGAGTTTCTTTTGATTCCTAATATATTTTTAACCACTACTTTATCCGTTCTTACCTCTGCTGGCCATAGATTTTTCCCTTGTGCCCCCATGGCTTCCCTTATCAATTTTCTACATGTTCTTTGAAGTAGGAAACAATGTTTTATTTCTTTGTAAAGACTGAATAATATGGATAGTGGTGCCGTATAAATAAATCACAAAAATAATCAGATAGTTGAAGGTAGCTTACTGATTTACATCTGGAAAAAGCTGGAGTATTCATTTGCGTTTCCCATAGTCTTTTACAATATTATTTCTTCTGCAGGCTCTTTCTGCTTTCCCGTCAGGCTGTGTCTTGTCTTTGCCAGTTGCTGCCATCTGTCTTGATGACATTGTGATGAAGGCGGTGTATGTTGCTGAGCTTCCTAATAATGTCACAGTGTCATTTTGTGTTGCCTCTGTCACTCTGATACTGTTCTGCTAACTTGTCTTGTTTCACCATTACCCTGTCAAGGTTCTTATACTCCGAGCATTCTGAACAAATGCCCTTTGGATTTAGATTGCTTTCCTCTCTCCACCATTACTAATATCTCATCTGTTCTCCACAGCTGCTTTCTGTGTTCTCTCTTCATCACAGTTGTATCCTACCTGATAAAAAATGCTGCTTGCAGGACTGTTTTTTTTTAATTTCCTGTTGGCATTCACTAACAACCAATTCAGTGGCTGTATTTATGCTGCAGTCATCAATAATCTTTTTTTTTTGGGGGGGGGGTGTCTCTGCTCATTAAGTAATAAATTCAGCTTCCTTGGTTAAAAGTGTTTTGAATCTTTCATGTGACAATATGGAACCAATCCATCAGGGAATGGTTGCCTCTTTCCAGACAGCTCTGCCCACGTGCTGTACTCCCTATTGGGTTTACCTAACTATGTCATCTTTACCAAGGATACTTGAAACAAGCTGTTGCCTCCTTCTTGGTTGCATACAAGTTGCCAGGGAGCCTGGGGGACTCACCATCTGACATTCGTTGTGACATATCTAAATATGTCTGAGAATCACAGTTAAGTAGATGATGACAAGTTCCCTATTTCCTTTATCATGGTTTCTTCTTTATGTGTTGGACACAACCAATATAATAGAATTTGCCCCCAACTAGGCACTGTATTAACATTCAGGTAACATATTAGTCATTATTGAATGAAAAGGGTGAGGCTGAGGCAATCAGTTTTGCAGATTTTGTAGGTTATTTTTCTTAAATTCATTTTAGCAACCATGAAAGCTGAAGTATAAAAAGCCCTGGATGCTGAAGTCCACAGAAAAGATACAGCAGGAGCTGGAATTATGGATGCTTCTCCCCTCTGTCCAACATGCTTCAATTCTGACCTGGGTAGACCACTTCTAGGAGTGGGAGAATCATTTATTTTACAGGCCCATTCAATCTTTTAGCCTCTACTAAAACTGAGAACAAGGGTTCCAGTTAATTAGTGGTGGCTATGGCAATGGTTTGGAGATGTGGACTGTCCTCTAGGAATTGGACAGACACCACAATTAGTTTCAAACAGGTTGCTGAACAGCTACTAAATGTTAATAATGTTCAGTCATTACTAACCTGGGCTAGAACAAAAGAACAAAAAGAAACAAAGAACAAAAATTGCAGCCGAACTGGTAGAAGGACAGGCTAGAGCCAGAGAAATAAATTCTGGAAAAAGAACAGTGTCAAACAAAGAGGTTGCATAAAAACAAGTTCATGGCAAAATGCAAAATGACCAACTTAAAATAACAAAAACAAAAATAAAAGCAAGCACATACACACACACACAAAAACAAACAAACTCTGAGGCTTAAAAACAAAAATACGAGAGCTAGAATGCCCAGCAAAAGAAGAAGCCATTGATTTAACAGGCTTTATTGGTACATTATGGAATGGCAAAAATCAATGAGTAACTGTAATAAATGCTATACAGAAGAACAGATGAGATCATAGAGGTAGGTGAGCTACTCTGTCTTAGTGGAAAGGAGTGTACAGTAGAACCTGTATGATATATATGCTGAGGCACTATATTAATAGGTTTATATGACTCACTTCTTGAGGAGGAAAATGATATTGAGTGCAAAATGTTCAGAGAGATCAGAGGCAACTTAGTTTTGGAATAACTTCAGCTACTTTTAAGCTTGTCAAATGCTGCAATAGGCCAAACTTCAGAGAAGCAATTTCTTACTACTTTAAATTACTTCTTCTTTGGCCAGCTAGTCAAAAACACTATACAGTACTGAAAATTAACAATTAAAAAATGTGGACTCTTTGTATGGATACTGCTTAGGTACATTATACCATAAGAGCAGACACATTCATACCCCTGAACAAAAGTAAATAAGTAAGAAAGGAAAGAAAATGTGAATAAATGGCTAGTGAATAGTCAAAAACATAAAAACGAATGCAAACACCTGAAGAAAAACTGCTGAATCCACACAACTAACTAAATAGCTGGTCTGATCTGATATGGCAATTCCTATTGTAAGCCCTATGAGAGAAAAGGCTTGGTGAGGCAGTACCTAATTACATAATTTACATATAAACTGTGGCTAATTTGGAGAAACTGAGGTATAGTTTGATTACATTTTGTACTTTGCTATATTGGAAACCACCCTTTGGGCAACCACTAGGGCAAGGCCTGAACAGTGACTGGATATAGTGTTACTGGGATTAAGACTGATATTTGCCATGGTTAAGCATAGTTAAGCTTTAGCATCAGGGTCAATGGAGAGAGATTGTGTGCTTCTGGTTTGCTATTGGGTCTTCCTCTGAGTTGTAGGTGATCCCGTATATCGCTGGTTCATTTCTAAAAGAGCTGAGCTGAGAGTAGCAACTGCGTTCTATGGAGGCAGCATAGCAGTAAATCTGGCCCCAGCTGAGAGCCACAGTCTATGGCCAGAGCAGAGTAGCTGTTCTGTGAGAGGTATCAGTCACTGCCAGAAGGAGAGAGCACACTAGCAGAAGTAACAAAGGAAAACTGGCAACCTACTGGCCATTACACTTCACAATTAGGGATGTAATAGTGTAGTTGATTAACCAATAAGCAAAAGCTTATTGGTTAATGCTGTAGACTACATTCATTGCCAGTAAATTTTTTTGCAGGCTGGCCAGCAGACTGGCTCAGTCCTGGCTTGTGACAGGTCCAGGACCTACCCACGCTGCAGCATTTAATGTGTATTAGGATCCGGATGGGCAGGCATCCTGGCTCAGTTCTGGCTCAGGCCAGGTCCGGGAGTTCAGACCCCCCCCCTAGAAAGGAGCTGCTTCCAGCCCACGCTGCTGTCTCTTTATCAGAGGCAGCAGCACAGGGCGATTGGCAGCCAGTCTGCAAAGGGAACTGGTTTTTAAACTAATTCCCCTCACTGACCAGCTCCCACCTGGCACCCCACGCTGCTGCCTCTGATAGAGAGGCAGCAATGCGGAGTGGCAGGGGGCTCCTTGGGAATGAGGCTGGAGCACATGGCTGCCAGCCCCACCCTGGGGAACTATAGAATTGTCAACTAACCAATAAGAATTCATGAGGTTACACGATTATTCAATTAACCGATATTTAACATCCTTATTCACAATGGGTATGTCTACACTTGCACCCTAGTTCGAACCAGGGATGCAAATGTAGGCATTCAAAATAATCAATGAAGCCGGGATTTAAATATCCCGTGCTTCATTAGCATAATCTCAGCTGCGTACTATTCCGAATGCCAGTTGATTCGAAAGTGAAAGTGCGCTCCGGGCCGCGTTAGTTCGAATCAAACCCCTTGGTTTGAACTAACATTACTCCTCATGAGATATTTAAATCCCGGCTTCATTGACTATTTCGAATGCCTACATTTGCATCCCTAGTTTGAACTAGGGTGCAAGTGTAGACATACCCAATGGCATTATATATTAAAACTGTCTGAGGAATAATGTAGACCTACTAACATTAGGCTTTAAAGTCTATAACCAAAGGGAAAAACAGGTTTCTTCCAGAATGGAGAGGTCAACAGTCATATGTAGAGTATGCACTGTGAGCCAAACACAATAGGAGCTACATTTGGATGTAAAATCAACAGGAAAAACAGGTTGACAGAGGGATGTGAGCTCACCATGAGGCCTGCACACCAGGGAACAAGTAACAGAAATGCAATGCAAAAAAGACTTTGAGGGTGAGAATCTGCTTTTGACAAGGACTGTAGCTTATTAAACTGAGTCAGTCTCTAGAAAGCATGCCACAGACAGCCTTAAGCAGGAATATGTCCTTGCCTTTGTTAATAAACTTACATTTGTTTTCACTATAAATAGATTACAGCAGTATGTTGATAAAAAGTACCTGAAACCTGAGTTGTAACCTTCCTGCTGTGTGTATATAGTCTCTTTTGGAGGCAACCACCTGGTAGTTTCTGTGACTATCCACTGATGGGGCTGAATTCAATAGGGAAATGCTCTTCATAGAGGGTCCAGGGATTAGGATGCACTGAACATCAATGTGCAAATCAAAATGGGATAGAGGGAGTCCTGAAGAGTGTTTGAGCAGTTAAAAGATTGTTGGTGTACAAGAGCTGACACACATCTGCCACAACTCTTTCATGTGGAAGGGAGGGAGGATAACAAGTGACCCACAGCCCTGGGTGCCTGGTCATTACACACTAACAATGCTGAGTGAGGAAATAGATGTCCTCAAGTCACCAGGGCCTGATGAAATGCATCCTAGAATGCACAAGTAGCTGACTGAGCCAGCTTCAAAAACTCATGGCAGACAGGAGAGATTACAGAGGAATGGAAAAGGGCAAATATAGTGCCAACCTATAAAAAGGGAGATAAGGACAACTCATGGAATTATACACCAGTCAACTTAACTGCAGTCCCTGGAAAGATAATGGAGCAAATAATCAAGCAATCCATTTGCAAACACCTAGATGATGATAAAGTGATAAGTAACATTCAGCAGCAGCTGCCGCAGTCCCGGGCCCCTTTGAATTATGGGGTCCTCGGGCAATTGCCCTCTCTGCCTTCTCTCCTGCCCCGCCCCGAGCCCGGTGCAGCAGTCCTTTCTTAAATTATATTTGTAACTCCTCCTGTTCAGTAGCCTAGTATGAGGTTGTTCAACATAAGGGAAGCTTTGTCACTTTTTACATAACTCTGGGAGACTAGGCCCGAGGCTTCTTTGTGTGCTCTGTGTTGTGTATTAGTGTGTGTGCATCTCAGACCAGACCCATTCAAACAAACACCCGGAACAGGCTTTATTCTGTAAAAAAACCCACAAAACAGGATCACAGTTCAGCAGCCCCTCCTCTGCATGCATCCTACATGCTTCCAGCTCAGTCCTTGCTGAGACCCTGCTGGGGGCAGAGGGTACAATCATGTAGGTTCCCTTTTACTACAGGAGCCTCTGACTTTTACTGGGACGATCCTTTGTGCTGCCGTCTAGCCCTAGAAACTACAACTCCCATGAGCCCTTGGGAAAAAGGAGGGAATGGTGGCTCTTCCAGGCAGGGAGGGAGAGAGTTGGTGGGCTGCATTTTGGAGGGAGCAGCCAGATTGCTGGTGTGGAGTTATTTCCAGTCTAGGAGCCACTACTGCACGTAAAGCCTGTTGGGGCTTGGAACTAGCAGGCTGCTTCAGGGGCTGTTGGTGTGATTGTCCCTGGAGGGAGAAGAGTTTACATAACCCTGCATAGAAGGTACTGTGAGTACTTGTGGCTGTTTGGAAAAGTGCTGTTTGGGACAGAGCACAGAAAAGAGACCGACTCTGGGTCCAAAGAGAGGTAGTGTGACCAGCCGAGTGAACCAGAGTTGCTGGCATTTGGTGGGGCCTGCTCCAGTGGCAGAGGGATTTTGTAGCTGGCTGCTCAGCTTGGACTGACACACATAAAATCTGCACAGGGCTGTCTCCACTCCAACTGCAGACCTTCAAGCATGTCCACGTGAGCAAGTGAATCCAGAGAAGTGCACACTCTGGGGTGGGATAAATGGTGACAGTGTAAATAACAGTTAGATAAGTTTCCTTTCTTTCAGTGTACTTTGCTAATTGATTTTATTCACTTTTAATCTGTGAAACCTTGTTTCATTAAGTAAAGGTGCTTCAATTCTAATTTAATCGGTGAGATGTATATTATTTATAATTGTTTTTGGAGTTAGATCTAGATTATTACTGGAATAAGTTTATTCCTGGAGGCTCCCAAGTCAAACATGGTGTGTACAGGGCCAGCCAGGTGGAGGCACCACCATTGTATATTCCTTTAGGAGCAAGGGGCTGCAGTGAGGGGGTGGATAGGGAATCCACAACTGGGGTACTCGGAATCTGGGGTACTCATCCCCACTGGGGTACTCAGGATCTCCTTTTTGTGTTAAAAACATCAGGTGCCCAGGCACACCGGTGAGCATGGCCTACTCCTGAGTAACCCAGGGAGGAAAGAGGGGGTTACAATCATACAACACAGCCCCCTTACAAACACGTTCTAACTCCCACAGTAATTAACAGCCAAGTCCACATTCTCCCTTCGTGTCACTTGAACTCCTCTTGGGGTGCCTTTTTGGTCCTGCCTGTAAAAAAACAACAACACAAAACAGGATCACAGTTCAGCAGCCCCACCTCTGCATGCAGCCTTCCAACTCAGTCCCTGCTGAGACCCTGCTGGGGTCTGGGACGTGGCTTATTTTTCATCCTGTTCCCCAGACGCTAAGGTAGTGAGGGGCAAGTTCTTGCATTCTGTGCATTCCTCTCACACTTGGCTGGTGAAGTGAGCTCAACCTCACCTTATAAGCAAAACCTTATAGGTTAATGCTATAGATTACATGCATTTCCTTCCCTTCGCCCCCACCAGTAAATTTTTTAGTAGGCTGACCAGCAGCCCAGTTAAGTTTTGGCTCATGCCGGCTCTGGGACCTACCCCCGCTGTGGCTCTGCATTTAAAGTGTATTAGGAGCCAGGCAGGGAGCCCAGCTCAGTTCCAGTTTGCACTGGGTCTAGGAGCTCAGACTCCACCTTCCAGACAGGGGCTGCTGCCACCCCATTTGAGCTCAGGGCGACAAATAGCCAGTCTGCAAGAGGAGCTAGTTTTTAAATTGTCTCCCTGTGCGGACTAGCTCCCACCTGGCACCCTGCGCTGCTGCTGTCCCCGCCCCTGAGGACTATAGAATAGTCGACTAACAGATAAGAATTGATGAGGTTACTCGACTATTCAATTAACTGATATTTAACATCCCTACTCTGTAGTTGTTGCTTTGCACTCTGTTCAACATGTTGTGGGGGTTTCTCAATAGCACAAAGGCAATATCTATACAAACCTTGTTTTTATCAGCCTTTTAAGATTACTGCGTATTTTAACTCTTGTGATGATTTCCCAGATCAGAAATGTGACCAAGACCCTTCTACTATTTTATCAACTAGCAGAGTACATTACCAGAATCACTGCATTCATCTGTCTTTCTTTTTCATTGTATCTGATGTCTATTTAAGTAGATAAATAATTATCATGTGTTTTTTTTCCATAGTCCCACGTGTGAATTGTTAATTAGCTCCAGTAATTGCCTTTTCCAAAATGTTTCCATAAAACATGAAGTTCAGCTTTCGCTCTTTATATATCATAGTTAAAGTGAAGTTCTGAGAATTTACTAATTATAATGAGCTATATTTATTAATTATAATGGAGGTTTGGTCCATCAGTGGCTATTAGCCAGGATGGGTAGGAATGGTGTCCCTAGCCTCTGTTTCTCCAGAGGTGGGTGACAGGGGAGGGATCACCTGAGGATTACCTGGTGCGTCCCCTCCCTCTGGGGCATCTGGTATTGGCCACTGTCGGCAGACAGGATACTGGGCTGGATGTACCGTTGGTCTGACCCAGTATGGCCGTTCTTATGTTCTTATATTTATTACCAGTTGAATTGCAGCTTTCTTGTTGCAGACAGACATGCACCTTGCTAAGAAAATCAGTCACAAAATTAGATTATACTTCATCTTGTGAGAAATTATATTAAATCTTTACACTGGAGATCCTTTTTTGTTGGTGGCTGCAGCAGTAGTTGTCATGTTTGGCACAGTTCTATGGGTTAGAATGATTTTTGTTGATCAAATCACATTGCAAATAATATCAGTGTATTTCCACAAGAAAATGATATTGACCATTTAAAATTCAAGATTTGTTTCATGGCATTTAACAGTCTTTTAATTGTATTTTTGTTTGTGTTTTTAAATCTGGTATGCCATAAAGAAAAAATTACCTTTACTTGTCCCTGTAGCCTTCCCCTTCTGCAGTGTTCTGAATGTATTAAAATGTAATGGAGGCACAAACTCTGTACCCCATGCTTTATAGACATGGACTACCGTAAAGGAGCAGAATTGATGCATATTCACCACACGTGCAGGTAAGCAGAGAGATGCTATGCAGGGAGATCCTGAATCTTTTGTGTATTATAGATCAGTGTTTTGTAGCCTGATCTATTGATTGTCTGTTCATTATATTGATTACTTGAGAATTTCTAATAAAATCTCTGAGCTTTGGTAGATCTTTGACTTAAGATCAGGTCTAGAATTATTAGAATTACTATCAAGTTTGGAACTCTAATTGTGCAGTTGCAACACTTACTCCTAAGAAAATTTTTGAATTTGCAATAATTTTATTAGTATAATTGGTAACCACACAAACACTGCAACCCAAACAAGTAAGTATCAGTAATACAGTATTAACTTTATGTTCAGAGTTATGTTATGCTTGAAGATTGACCTGGTGTTGCTCAGATCTTTAACTCAATTAATTTTTGTTATTTTTTGGAAAATAAAATTAAAACATATCTGGTTCATTTCAATCATTGCTCTGGAGTGGGGCTGGAGATGAGGGGTTCAATATGAGGTTGCCCCAGGGAAAGAGGAGTATGCCAGCCCTCTCTCACAGCAGCAGCTTGGGACCAGATGAGAAGCACCTCTCCAGGCTGCTGTATCTCCTGTGCGCACAGCTGGGGGATGAGTGCATGTCAGCATATGTCAGTTACCTATCAGCATATTTATTTATAACAGCAATATGTTTTATGGGACACATCCAACCTGACTCAATTAGGATCATTAGCACTGGTTCTATAATTGACAGGTAACTGCTTTTGCTGTTGTATATACTCTGGATTTTGTAATTTCACTCCAACTCATCTGATAAAACTTACCTATGAAAGCTCATGATATATTTGTCAGTTTTTAAGGTGCTACAGTACTGTTCATTGTTTTTAAAGTTATAGGCTAACACAACTATTTCTCTGAGACTTTTTAACTTAACTATGACTTAGTATGATATCTGGTTAACTAAGGGTACGTCTACACAGCAACATTATTTCGACATTATTTCAAAATAACTTAGTCCGAGTCTACACAGCAGGCAGTTATTTTGAAATAATGTAGAAATACTGTCAAGCTGGAGGACTTATTATTCCGACTCCTGTAGCCCTCATTGGGGTTGTTGGAGGAAAAGTGCTCTATTTCAAAATAAATGCTTTGTAGATGCTCCCAATTTCAAAATAAGCTATTTTGAAATAAGCTATGCAATTGACGTAGCTCAATTTGCGTAGCTTATTTTGAGTTAAGCCCTGCTGTGTAGACACACCCTTACTTAGAGTAAGACTTGTAGGTCTCATATTCTTCTGGTGAGTGCTTAAGTTAATATCTTACAAGCTTGGGTCTGTAGTTCTTTTGCATTACTGCGATATACCTATATAATATATTTCATACTTATATCTATAGGCTACACTCTGTTGTGATCCTATCCTCATCAGTATAGAGGGAAAGGGAAAGGGGTGTGATGAATTTTGGGTGCTTCTGTGTACCAATTACATAAGAACATAAGAACGGCCGTACTGGGTCAGACCAAAGGTCCATCTAGCCCAGTATCCTGTCTGCCGACAGTGGCCAGCACCAGGTGCCCCAGAGAGGGTGGACCGAAGACAATGATCAAGCGATTTGTCTCCTGCCATCCCTCTCCAGCCTCTGACAAACAGAGGCCAAGGACACCATTTTATCCCCTGGCTAATAGCCTTTTATGGACCTAACCTCCATGAAATTATCTAGCTTCTCTTTAAACTCTATTATAGTCCTAGCCTTCACAGCCTCCTCTGGCAAGGAGTTCCACAGGCTGATTACACGCTGTGTGAAGAAGAACTTTCTTTTATTAGTTTTAAACCTGCTACCCATTAATTTCATTTGGTGTCCTCTAGTTCTTCTATTTAGGGAACTAATAAATAACTTCTCTTTATCGGCCCTCTCCACACCACTCATGATTTTATATACCTCTATCATATCCCCCCTCAGTCTCCTCTTTTCTAAACTGAAAAGTCCCAGTCGCTTTAACCTCTCCTCATATGGGACCCGTTCCAAACCCCTAATCATTTTAGTTGCCCTTTTCTGAACCCTTTCCAAGGCCAAAATATCTTTTTTGAGTTGAGGAGACCACATCTGTACACAGTATTCAAGATGTGGGCGTACCATAGCTTTATACAGGGGCAGTAAGATATTCTGGGTCTTATTTTCTATCCCTTTCTTAATAATTCCTAGCATCCTATTTGCCTTTTTGACTGCCGCTGCACACTGTGTGGAAGTTTTCAGAGAACTGTCCGCGATAACTCCAAGATCTCTTTCCTGATTTGTCGTAGCCAAATTAGCCCCCATCATACTGTACGTATAGTTGGGGTTATTTTTCCCGATGTGCATTACTTTACACTTATCCACATTAAATTTCATTTGCCATTTTGTTGCCCAATCACTAGTTTGGTGAGATCATCTTGGAGTCCCTCACAGTCTGCTTCTGTCTTGACTATCCTAAACAGTTTGGTATCATCCGCAAACTTTACCACCTCACTGCTTACCCCTTTCTCCAGATCATTTATGAATAAGTTGAACAGGATTGGTCCTAGGACAGACCCTTGGGGGACACCACTAGTTACCCCTCTCCATTTTGAAAATTTACCATTTATTCCTACCCTTTGTTTCCTGTCTTTTAACCAATTCTCAATCCAAGAAAGGACCTTCCCTCTTATCCCATGGCCATGTAATTTACACAAGAGCCTTTGGTGAGGGACCTTGTCAAAGGCTTTCTGAAAATCTAAGTATACTATATCTACTGGATCCCCCTTGTCCGCATGTTTGTTAACCCCTTCAAAGAACTCTAATAGATTAGTAAGACATGATTTCCCTTTACAGAAACCATGTTGACTTTTGTCCAACAAATTATGTTCTTCTACATGCTTCACAATTTTATTCTTTACTAGTGTTTCGACTAATTTGCCGGGTACTGAAGTTAGACTTACCGGTCTGTAATTGCCCGGATCGCCTCTAGAGCCTTTTTTAAATATTGGTGTCACATTGGCTACCTTCCAGTCATTAGGTACAGAAGCCGATTTAAGGGATAGGTTACAAACCACAGATAATAGTTCAGCATTTTCCCATCTGAGTTCTTTTAGAACCCTTGGATGAATGCCATCCGGTCCCGGAGATTTGTTAACATTAAGTTTTTCTATTTGTTCCAAAACCTCCTCTAATGACACTTCAATCCAGGACAGTTCTTCAGATTCATCACCCACAAAGGACGGTGCAGATTTGGGAATCTCCCCAACGTCCTCAGCCGTGAAGACTGAAGCAAAGAAATCATTTAGTTTCTCCGCAATGGCTTTATCGTCCTTGATTGCGCCTTTTATAGTTCGATCGTCTAGGGGACCCAGGTTTTTTAGCAGGCTTCCTGCTTCTAATGTACTTAAAAAACATTTTGTTATTTCTTTTTGAGTTTTTGGCTAGCTGTTCCTCAAAATCTTTTTTTGCTTTTCTTATTACATTTTTACACTTGATTTGACAGTGTTTATGTTCCTTTCTATTTATCTTACTAGGATTGGACTTCCACTTCTTAAAAGATGCCTTTTTGTCCCTCGCTGCTTCTTTTACATGGTGGTTAAGCCACGGTGACACTTTTTTAGGTCTCTTGCTATGTTTTTTAATTGGGGGCATACATTTAAGTTGGGCCTCTATTATGGTGTCTTTAAAAAGTTTCCATGCAGCTTGCAGGGATTTGGCTCTAGTCACTGTGCCTTTTAATTTCTGTTTAACTAGCCTCCTCATTTTTGTGTAATTCCCCTTTTTGAAATTAAATGCCAGGGTGCTGGACTGCTGAGGTGTTCTACCCACCACAGGAATGTTGAATGTTATTATATTATGGTCACTATTCCCAAGCAGTCCTGTAACGGTTATTTCCTGGACCTGATCCTGCACTCCACTCAGGACTAAATCGAGAATTGCCTCTCCCCTTGTGGGTTCCTGCACCAGCTGCTCCAAGAAGCAGTCATTTAGGCCATTGAGAAATTTTATCTCTGCTTCTTTTCCTGAGGTGACATGTACCCAGTCAATATGGGGATAATTAAAATCCCCCATTATTATAGAGTTCTTTATTTTGGTAGCCTCTCTAATCTCCCTCAGCATTTCAATGTCAGTATCACTGTCCTGGTCAGGTGGTCGGTAATATATCCCTACTGCTAATTTCTTATTATTGGAGCATGTAATTACTATCCATATAATTCTCTACCATATACTCCAATAGTTCACCATACAGGTACAGGGTGAATAGAACTCTCACAGTTTATGGACTGCAGTAGCAGAGTATCCAAGATGGTCTTTGCAATCTAAAGGAAAGAATCTATTTTGTCAAATCAGAGATTCTTTGTACAAAGCCCTTTAGCCTTGTGTTGAGGACGAGAATTTTGTTTTATTTTTCAGGTTCTGTTTTCTGGGGGAGTAGAGGAGAGAACTTTCAAGCCTTATTTTCCCTCTTCTCAAAGCTCCCATTAACTTCAATGGAGTGAAGATTTCCCTCATGGAATCTAGTGTCTCTGTGCTCTCATTATAGTGTTAGCTCATGTTGTGCAAAGTACATGTCAGGTAAAAATTACACATCTTCTTGGCTTCATTCTTCATGCTTCAGGCAAATTATTGAAAGGCCTCTTTCTGCCTGGCCTCTTTTTGGCCAAGTCTCAAAGCCTCGTTCTTTAACGTTTCAGTTGCTTCTGATACTGTTGGTCACCCCCTTCTTCCCTGATATCCTGTTCTGATTTCATAATTCCTATTTCTCATTGTCTCTCAAAATAAAAAAAAATAGAGCTATAATCCGCTTCCTAGTTCCCCTCTGCTGCTCTGCAGCACATTTCCACGCATTCCAATGCGGCTGTCCTACCTGGTACATTGTGACCACAGAGCTAAGGTGGCTCATTTCCTGCTCCTGCCTCTCAATCTCTACTTTTCTTCAAGGTCAGAAAAGTAGTGGATATGGAGGGCGGTTCCTGTAGAGCCAGAACAAGAGCATAATGAGGGACCATACATCCCTATACATAGGATAGGATGGGGCATAATCTAAATGATATAATTTCTGCAAAATTGATATTCTGACATACCTGTTATAAACTTACAATTTGACAGTTATTTGTTGGCCTGATTCTGAAACCTTTGCTCACACTGAGCAGTTCTTACTCATGCAGAGTCCTCTGGGTTTATGTTCAAGGGTAAGTGCCATTGAATAAGATGACTCCTATGGAGGGGGTGCCCTATAAGATCTTATTTAAATGGGAACATTAGCTTCTAGCTTGTTTCTGTCCCAGAAAGACTCACTGTGAGACACAAGATCTTTCTCTTGTCAGTTTTATTTTCCAAACAGACAAAAATCACAACCACTTCTTCAGTCCAGCTTAGATTACAGCTCCCAAGACATTTTCCCCTTTTCCCTTCTTAGTCTCTCCTGTTTTTAGGTTTCACTGCAGAATTCTTTCTTGCTCTTTTAGCTGAGAACCACTGCCCAGGGCTTTCTCCCACCAAGTTCCCAGTACCTCCTGTCCCACCCCTGCTGCTTCTGCTCTTCATCCTTACTAACAGTCCAGTTCCTTATAGGGAACATGTGCCTCTCCTTAGCTGTACCTGATTAATAAACAGGGCTGGCCTCTGGCCATCGAAAGAGCAGTCCCGTAAAGGGACATAGTGCTGATTGGGCCAGAAATCAGTCCTCTGCACTAGGGTGAATATAAGCATTGAAGAATAGGCCCTAAGTCTTTAGAAAAAGGCCTAGGGTTTTTTCAAGATCTCAAATTGTGGGTAGATAGTACAATGTGTTAATCCAATGATTTTCATTTCAGGGAATGGAAGGGGAGAGTTTGCCCTCTTCCCCATCCTCCAAAGAAAAAGTTAGTTACTAAACAGTTGAGGTAGATAAATTTATTAAAGTCAGAGCTACGTGTTCCAAGAGATCTCAGGAAATGATCTGGGATTGCTTTACATTTGAATGGGCATCAGACAAAGTTTTCAGCTACTTAAACAGAACAGTGCTCTTAGGTGTACACCATGCCCTCCTAGCTTCAGTGGTTCTTTAATGTAACAGGAAATGTTCCGTATGCAAAATGTTTACAAGAATAGAGGCCTTACTGTGTATTTCTAGAAGTTATACTTTATGTAATTGTGAGTTCAAACTGAAAACCCTTATGGAGATGTAACAGTATACACATCAGGAATCTGACATAGTGGATTAGCTAATGCACACAAAAACCTGATGCAGGTTGCAAAACCAGATATTGAAGACTGTGAGACTGCAAATGGATTATAGGCTATTATGTTGGGATAGTTCTTGGGTTTACATATGTTTTTAATAAATGTTTGATCATTGGAGCCAGTTTATACAAACTGTATGGGAAAGATAATGAATGGCCTTAGTTGAAAAAACGTGTTTCTTTTAAAGTCACCAAAATAAACTATCTCTTTATCAGACTCTGCTTTGCTCATCTGACATTTACAATAGATGTTGGAGTGTTGGAAGAGAGACAGATCAGTTCGTCCTAATTTCTTGGAAATTATTTTACAAATTCTGTGTTTTTAATTAGATAAATTCATTTGAAACCTTAGTAATCTTGATCATCATCATAATTTTTAAATAGCTGAGCAAAACTGCCATGGTAGAACAGACATAACATTCTGTAGGCCATTTAAACATATTTGGCTGTAAATAAGCCCATTCTTTTTGTATCCATTCCCTACAGTCAGAGTCAAATTTCTCTAGTGAATGAATTAATCCACTTCCCTGAGCTATATTTATGAATACTGAACTACTTCAGATTGGGCATTTACTGTTACTTAGATGGTAAGCTCCTTGGGGTAAGGACCATCTTTTTGTTCTATCTTAGACGCTATCACAATAGGTATACTAATATAATAAATAGCAATGTAAATACAGTTCTTCCCCTACTCAGATTAAAGTATTTTCGAATGTGATTTTAGAGGGAATGTAGTTGATGCACGGGGAGCTGGTGTGGGAGTAAAGACACTAGGGTTTTCTTGGCTGCTGACCTGCTGGGCGATCTTGAGCAAATCACTTATCAGTGTGTGCGTCTTTCCTTATCATATGGGAGCCCTGGTCTCAGGTGAAGGTTTCTTGGTGCTACCATGATATAAATAATTACTAATAATATAAATAATTAGTGGTTACTAATACTAAATATACTCATTAGGAGAAAAAAGCTAGAATTAGTGTGCTGTATATGTGTGTGCTATTTATAACTCGAAATACAACTTGGCAGGTCCTGTCTACTGGTTCATTTTTTTTTGTCCTTTTGATACCTGTATTTTCAACATTATATTTTCTGTTAATCTTTACGTAAAGCTCTGTGACCTTCATTGTGCTAATGTGCTGTTTTCGTTTGCAGAAAAGAACTGCTAGTCTAGACTTGCAATTTGACACATTAATGAAGCTATGCCCGAGGAAGTGTGGCACGAACACATTTAGGTGATACAAAAGAAAAGTGAATAAGAAATATGCATGGAGTTCTGCTTAGTCAGGTGGTAAGAGACAATCAAAGAAAGAATGACATTACCTGGAAGAATTCCTGCTATTTTGCAGCAAGCTCCAAGGAACAAATTCTCATTTAAAATGGCTAAATCTATTAATATGATTTAAACAGAATGACTAAAGATGACGGATTCTAACCAGAATATTCTGTGGGACTATGAAAATGGAAATTGTAACTTTTTTATATTCCCCTATCTTTGAAGAAGATGTTGGTTAATCATAAGCTAACATATTCTATACCATAACTCAAAAGAATCATCTGCTTTCAGTGGCTGCTCATTTTTTGGGAAGGGTCATCAGGCTGCGAAGCAGACAACAATCCCCCTGCAATATAGTATAAAAATACACTGTGGTGCATGTAGTAAGACATACACAACTTTAGATATTAGAGGATGAAAAGGCTTCTGCTATGTTGTAAACTTTAAACAGCCTGAAATGTACTGTCATTGACATTTAGGGCTAGCTTTTCCACAGACAATTGTTGTTTATTATTTGGATTGCAGTCGCTTGCAGTGGCCACAGACAGGATCATGGCTGCATGGTTAGGAGAGGTACTAACACTTAGGAATACATGCTTCCTGCTATAAAGAGTGTTATGTCAGGCAAATTAGAAGTCACAAAAAAGCTGACATTGTTAGTGAACCAATTGCTCAGCACTCAGACTATTTTAAAATGGTTTTGAACATCACTGAGGCAATTATGGGTTAGTTGTATTTTTAAAATAACACAGCTACCCCTGTGAGACTTTTTAAAATATTGAACATGCTGCAGGATTTCACCAGCATTGCTGGAAAGTATAAACCAAAAAATGAGCCTACACACACAGCTGAGTAAATCTAAATGAACCCAGATATTAAAGGCCTGATTAATCTGAACATGAGTCCAGATTTTGAAACTTTCAAATACCCTTGCAAATTGGTTTCCATGCCTTGCTTAAATTCCTGTTACAGAGAAGCAGGACATGCTTTCAACATCCTGGGTTCCCATTCTGGAGTTGCTCTAAATGCAAAATCTCATATCCTGTCCTGCTTAGTTTCATTTAACAAATGTTGCACAGATCTTCACATTGTCTGACCATTATATGCAATGTATATCCATATTATTGTGAAGTAGAACTTTTTGCAGTGACTATTTGTATTTCATACATAGAAACTTTAGAGTGGGCGCACTGGATCAGACCAGTGGTTCCGCTAGTCCAGGGTCCTACCTTTTGATAATGTCCAGTGTCAAATATTTCAGTTTCCATCCTGGAGCCTAGGGGAAGCCCTGAGCCCTGTGGGGCTCTGTGGGGCTCCTGACTGAATTTTTCTGTGGGTCAATAGGTCTAATAGAAAAAAGGTTCCCCAGCTGTGACATCTGATGTGTTGCTTCACTATAGTCACATGGTATTCCTGCTAGACTGGATTATTGAAGCTTCATAAACAGAAGAATAAAGAATAGTGAATGTCATTCATGCATAGGGCTCCTCTAAATTTCTGGTGTATATTGATCATTTTAATGGCTATAAGACTTTAAAATTAAATGTCATGATTTCAGCTGTTTAAATATGAAATTTCATGGTGGTGTAAATGCAGGAGTCCTGATCCAAAAAAGAATTGTTCCTGGATAACAAGGTTATTGTATCGGGGTGTGCAGTACTGCTATCCTCACTTCTGCACTGCTCCTGGTATGTGTGTGTGTGCCGGGGGAGGCACGGGTTTCCGAGGTTGGCCACTGAAAAATGGCAGCTGCTGTCCGGGAGTCCAGCTCTGAAGGCAGAGTTGCTGCCAGCAGCAGTGCAGAAGTACGTATGCCATAGTATAGTATTGACATCCTTACAGCTGCCTTCAGAGCTGGGCCCTCAGTCAGCAGCCACTACTCTCTGGCCACCCAGGGTATGTCTACACTACAGAATTTTGTGAGAAAAATGGCAGTTTTTCTGACAAAACTTGAGTTACGTCCACACTGCAATCATGTTCTTTCTAAAGTAAATTGAAAGAACAGAGGGGTTTTTCCGACAGTGGGACTCCTCTTTCTATGAGGAAGAAGCCTTTTTCAGAAAGAGCTCTTTTGGAAAAAGGCATGTGTGGACGGGGAGGAGGGTTTTCTTTCGAAAGAAGAGGCCTCCAGGAAATAACACAGGTACCCTGGTGGACACACCGTCCATACTAATCACAACTCGGTAGTTCCTGTCTCCTGCCAGCTCTTAAAGCTGCAGGCACCCTGGACAAGCTTTGTGGCAGGAAGCCGGCCTGAGAGCAGCACCCTGATTGTGTGGCTGTCCCTGCCACAGGCATTGCCACCCATAGCGGAGCTACAAGCCCCCCACGACCTCCCTGACCCTTGCAGGGAGCAGTCCCAGGTTGTCCCAGGACCCACCCAGGGGGACCAAGAGGCAGGCACCCTCCTGGTCCAGAGCAGAGATTCTGTCCCTCCTCGAGCTGTGGGGCAAAGAGGAGGCTTTGCAGGATCTCCAATCCAAGCGCCACAATGCCGAGATCTTCGAGAGCATGGCCGAGTCTCTGGCGGAGCATAGACACCCACCCCGGACCATGGAACAGGTCCGGAGTAAGATGAAAGAGCTCCACCAGGGATATGTCTGGGCCAGAGAGTGCAGCTCATGCTTAGGGGCAGGACCCCACACCTGCCCCTATTACGAGGAGCTGCACCAACTCCTGGGTGGTGGGGAAACATCCTTCCCACCTGTCACCATGGACTCCAGCCTCGAGACCCCCGTCATCGCGTGGCTGGAGGTCATGGTGGAGGAGGAGGAGGATGAGGGCCAGCAGGAGGAGGAGGAGGAGATGGACACAGTCACCCTGTCCCTGGAGCCACTGCCTGTCAGCCAGGACATCTTCCAGGCCTTGTCTGACACTGGGGAGGGATCTTCAGGTGAGTGCTCTCAGTTTGTCATACACACAGGACTGGGGAGATAGGCGCCCAGGGGGCGGGATGCGAACATCGCTCCAGCTGCTCGGGCTGGACATTGTGCTGCAGTCCGTGTACATGGAACTCAGCAGGCAGCCCCTGAGCATGGGTAGGATCCTGCTGCCAGGCTCAGGGGAGGCCACACGCATGTCTGGCCCTGGGGGGACCCTCCTAGCACCAGCCATGGCTGGGAGCGGACTAGCCACAAGGGCACAGGCACGACCCCAGATACATCCAGGAGTGTCACACACAGCATGTGGGCATGCCTGCACGTGCAAAGCTCCACCCACTCCCACAGGCAACTCTGTGAGCTGTAGGTGTGTGTATGAACCCCAGAGAGGGCCAGACTGCTCCTGGCTCCTCTGCCGCCCATGGGATCCCACTGTGGCTGGACACTTTCCCTTCCTGCTTTTCTGTGGGCCGGGGGAGGTGGGGGGAACAGGCACCATGGTCCCCATGGCACCTTGGGGCTTCTGTGAGGCAGGGCCTGCTGTGTAGGCCACACATGGCCTTGCTTCTGGGACATCCCCTTCCTCTAGCCCAAGGACTGTTGGTTGCTGCTCACAGAGGAGGGCACGGCCTAAGGCACAGTGTCTGTATGGATGACTGACAGCCTCTCCCTCTTTGTGTTCTCCACAGCTGGACCAGTCAGAACTGAGGGGCGAAAGTGCACCAGGGTCCAGGAAGACCCCATGCACCAGCATGTCATCATTCTGCACAACATGCAGCAGACCCTGGTGCAGAAGATCCACAAGAACACTGAGTGGCAGAACTGTGACAGGGACCATCTCATGCAGTGGTGTGATAGCATGTGTGCCGTCATGAGAGAAATGATGGCACGCCCACCTGCTATTGCTCCTCCTGCCTACCACCCTCCTGCCCCCCCTGCTATGCCCATTCCCCCTCCCTCTGTCCCACATGCAATGCCTCTGCTCCTTCCCCAAGCAATGCCCATACCCCCTTCCGAAGTGATGCCTGTGACCCCTCCCCCTTCTCTCACCTGCTATCCCTGACCCTGCTCCAGCCCCCCTCCCTCACCCTTCACCCACTTCCCTGTGGTCCCAGACCCACCCAACTCCGATGAGGTCCCCGCACCTGAGGTGGCACATCTAGCTGCCCCCCATACCAATCCAAGCCCTCCTCCTACTCCAGGTTATGAGCTCCCCTTCTGCTCCAGGCTTGAGTCCCTTTACCCCTGCAGGCTATGAGCCTCCCCTCCCCCTGCCCACTACTTTTTAATGAAAGATAAATACAGACTTCATTTTGTTGGAAACCAAACAGGTGTTTTTATTGAGAGGTCAGGGAAGGGGAAAAGGGAGAGGTTGTGTTGGGAAAGGGATGGGGCAGCAAGCTAGAGGCCCCTGTTAGGGAGGCCCTGGGGAGACTTACTGTGGTCTTTGAGAGAACCTTTCCCTTAGGGCCTCCCAGATGTGCATCTCCAACCTGATGGGTCTCGGCTGCTCAAACGCTCGGCCCTTGCGGCTGGCGTCTGTCCTCTCCCTAGGGAGGAAAGCCTCCCCCTTCCTCTTCACAATGCTGTGGAGGACACAACATGCCGTGACCACCTCAGGGATGTTGTGCTCCTCCACGTCTGGGAGGGTCAGTAGGCACCTGAATTGCTCCTTGAGGTGGCGGAAGGTGCACTCGACCTGGATCCTGGCCCGGTTCAGGCGGGCATTAAATTGATCCCTGCTGGGGTCCAGGTGTCCAGTATAAGGCTTCATAAGCCACAGCATCAGGGGGTAAGCAGAAAATCCAGCCATGATTGGGTCCAGGTCTCCCAGGCAGATGACCCTCCAGAGCAGGATCAAGTTGATGACCCTCACAACCTGCAGAAGGAGACAAACACACAAAATAGAGAATGAGAGAGGGAGTGCCTGAGCCCTTGGGAGGTGGCTGCCCCCTCTCATCCCCTCCCCTCCCCTCCCAAACACATCAGGAGCCACCCCTTATGAGGCGCCACACAGCCCAGCAGCAAGGCTGTGTGAGGGTGGGACGGCACAACCCACCGGGGATGGGGCTTCTCCTCAACACCCACTCTACCTCCCCCAACCCCAACTCCCCTTTACCAGGACTCTCTCCTCTCTCCCCCCCACAGAAACTGCAGCCTGAGAGTGCCTTACCTCCATGAGGAGGGCCCCGACGGTGGACTTCCCCATGCCAAACTGGTTGCCCACCAACCAGTAGCTGTTTGGGGTGGTGAGCTTCCAGATGGTGATTGTTACCTGCTTCTCCAGGGGGATGGTGGGCCACAGCTGGGTGTTGCATCTCTGGAGGGTGGGGGCGAGCCAGGCACATAGCTCCAAAAAGGTAGCTTCTGCATGCAGAAGTTTTGGAGCTGGTTGTCCCACCACTCCATGACTAGCCAGTCCAAACTGGTGTCAAGCCTCCAGAAACGCCTCTCCACTGCCAGAGTGTAGCTCCCACATCCAGAGAGAGGGTCCCAAGAATGAGCTTGGGGTTGAGCTTGTGCAGGACCAGGAAGGCAGCTGGCACAAAGTGCTGCAAAAACTGCAGCACAGCCATGTGGGGCCATCGCATGCCCAGGGGCAGCTCCGGATCCATGGCACTAAGAGAAAAGCTGTGGCATCCAAAAAAGCAGGCACTGCGAGAGCTTTGTTGTCCCTCAAAGAGGTAGGCAAGTATGCAGCAGAAGCAGAGAAACGGCTGTCCAGGGGTGTCCCTTTAAGAGTGTGTCTCTGCAAAGCTCCAGCACTAGCACTCGGGAGCAACTGGTGACCGAAAGCCCTGGCTGAAGTGGTTCTGGGTGGCCTTTTATGTCAGAAAGCATCCAGTCAGTCTGGACACTGTCTTTCGAAAAAGCAGATCACTTTTTCAATGTGCTTTTGTGTGTGGACGCGCTCTTTCAAAAGAAGTTCTTTCAAAAGAGCTCTTCCAAAAAAACTTCTTTTGAAAGAAGCTTGCAGTCTAGATGTAGCCCCAGCTTGAAGGCAGTAGCACAGAAGGGTCGCATGTATATTATTGCCACCCTTCCTTCTGCACTGCTCTCTTCAAAGCTTGGCACCTGACCAATAGCCACCAAGCTCCAAAGGCAGAACAAAATAAAGGTGGGAATACTACAACCCCTCTGCAACTCTCTGGTTGAAAGACCTCAGAAGGTCATGTAGTTCAACACCTTGCTCCAAGCAGGATCAATCCCAACTAAATCATCCAGCCAGGACTGTCAAGCCTGGCCTTAAAAACCTCTAAAGATGGCGATTCCACCACCTCCCTAGGCAATCCATTCCAGTGTTTCACCATCTTCCTAGTGAAAAAGTTTTTCCTAATATCCAAGCAAGATCTTCTTGATGAGTTCTATCATCTGTCACCACTGAGAATTGCTGAGTTCCATCCTCTTTGAAACCTCCCATCAGCTGGTTGAAGGTTGCTATCAAATCCTCCCTCATTCTTTCCTTCTGCAGACTAAATAAGTCCAGTTCCCTCATCCTCTCCTCATAAGTCATGTAGATTTTCATTGCTCTTCACTGGACTCTCTCCAATTTGTCTACATCCTTTCTGTAAGGGGCAGGGGGAGACAAAACTGGACTCAATACTCCAGATGTGGCCTCACCAGTGCTGAACAGAGGGGAATAATCACTTCCCTCGCTCTGCTGGTAATGCTCCCACTAATGCCACTCAAAATGCTGCTAGCCTTCTTGGCATCGAGGGCAAACTGTTGACTCATATCCAGCTTCTCCTCCATTGTAATCTACAGGTCTTTTTCTACAGAACTGCCATTTAATCAGTCAGTCCCCAGCTTGTAGAAATGCATGGGAATCTGCTCTCCTAAGTGCAGGATTCTGCACTTGCCCTTGTTGGACCACATCAGATTTCTTTTTTCCCAATCCTCCAATTTGTCTAGGCCACTCTGGAGCCTGTCCCTACTATAGAGTATCTACCTCTCCCCCCAGTTTAGTGCCATCCATGAGCTTGCTGAGGGTGGAATTCATCCAGCCCATTAATGAAGATGTTGAACAAAACCAGTTCCAGAACTAGCCTCAGGGGTATTCTACTTGATACAGGCATTGAGCCATTGATCACTACCCATTGACTTCTATGATCTAGCCAGCTTTCTAATCACCTCATACTCCATTCTTCCAAGCCACACTTCTTAATCTTGCTTGCAAGAATACTGTGGGATTCCATATCAAAGGCTATGCTAAAGTCAAGGTATATCACATTCACTGCTTCCCCCATATCTACCAGATCCAGCTGTCTCATCACAGAAGGTAAATAGGTTGTTGAAGCATTATTTGCCCTTGATGAATCCATGTTTACTGCTCCTGATAACCTTCCTCTCTTCCAAGTGTTTCAAAATTGTTTCCTCGAGGACCTGCTCCATGATTTTTCTAAGGACTGAGGTGAGACTGAGTGGTCTGTAGTTCCCTGGATTCTCCTTCTTCCCTTTTTTCAGATGATCACTACATTTGCCTTGTTCCAATCATCTGGGTCCTCCCCTGATCACCATGTGTTTTCAAAGATAGTGGCCAATGGCTCTACAATCACATCAGCCAATTCTCTATGCACCCTTGGGTGCATTAGATTCAGCCTTAGGGACTTATGCATGTCTAGCTTTTCTAAAAAGTCCTTAACCCATTCTTTCACCACTGAGGGCTGCTCACCTTCTCCCCATACTATGCTGCCGAGTGTAGCAGTCTGGGAGCTGATCTTGTCGGTTAAGAGCAAGACAAAAAATGCATTGAGTACTTCAGCTTTTTTCCATATCATTTGTCATTAGGTTACGTTTCCCATTCAGTAAGGGTTCCACACTTTCCCTGACCTTCTTGTTGCTAACCCTGACCTTCTTGTTGCTAACGTGCCTGTAGAAATATTTCTTGTTATCCTTCACATCCTTTGCTAGTTGTAATTCCAATTGTGCTTTGGCCTGCATTATTACACTACTACATGCTCAAGCAATTTATTATACCATCACATCAGCCTATTTTGATATGCTTCTGTTTTGAAGGTCACTAAACATGAAGCTGAAAGAGCATATGCCTCTAATTTCCAGCTTTTCTTTCCAACGCTCAACTAATACGCTTTGGGAAATCCATTTTTAACCTGGATTCCTCTTTGGGACATTCCTGATGGCATGACCTCACCTAATCCTTTTTAACAGCCCCATCTTTCCCCATCTATTGCTGGTCTTCAGATCTAAGTGACTCCCCTGAAATTCACAGGGAAATATTTAGTGACTCTCTTGATTTCGATAATGGTTGGGTTGAATGTGCAGAATGAGGGGTATCTACAGGTATTGATATGCAATAAAGGTGTGAATAATATAAGTGTCCTGGTGAGAAGAAGCTACTGTATAATCATTCATGGCAGATTATTAGAATTTTCCTGAGTTACTGTAGTGATAAAACTTAATAAGGAGCTGTTGGACAAACAAGCTGGGAAACAACAATATAGATCTAGAGAAGCAAACTCTGAATAAGTGGGGAGGCAACAACAGAACATAAGCATGCTTCCTATTCTTAGGGAAACTTGGAATGACAGAGGGGCTTAATGACTTCTTTGTTTCAGTCTTCACCAAAAAGTTTGATGATGACGGCATGCCTAAGATAGTGAATGCTAGTGGAAATGGGGTAGGTTTAAAAGTTAAAATAAAAAAAAAAGAACAAGTCAAAAATTATTTAGAAAAATTAGGTATCTTCAAGTCTTGAAAGCCTGATGAAATGCATCCTAGAATATTCAAGGAGCTGATAGAGAAGGTATCTGAGCCTTTAGCTATGGTCTTTGAAAAATCATGGAAGTCCGAAGAGATTCCAGAAGACTGGAAAAGGGCAAATATATTGCCCATCTATAAAAAAGGAAAATAAGAACAACCCAGGAAACTATAGACCAGTCAGTTTAACATCTGTGCCAGTAAAGATAATGGAGCAGGTAATTAAGGAAGTCATTTGCAAACATCTGGGAAAAAATAAGGTGGTAGGTAACAGCCAACATGGATTTGTAAAGAACAAATCATGTCAGACTGTCAAGCCCGCCTCCCGTGTCGGTGTGCCTCAAGCCGTAGGCACGTGTGTATTTACGCCTCGAGTGTCGCAGCGCCCGCCATTACCCGGCGTATTGAAGCTGGCTGCCGGCGGCAGAGGGGGGGTCGGGGCTGACCCTGGCCCAGGGCCCTGACACGGGGGACTAAGCTCCCGGTGGTAACAGGTGGGGCTGTACCCCCTAAACGCACCTGTTTGCGGGTTCCACGACTCGCCCTGGGCCACGCTCCCCTCTGTGGCTGGCGCTCCCGCGAGCTCTCCCCTAGGAAGGGTTCCCGTGCAGCGCACGGGGCGGACAGGAGTGGCTCCGCGTCCCAGGGGCCCCCACGTCCCGTCCTACCCCTCTCTCCGTCCTCTGCCCCTCCTTTATACCCCCCTCTGTCCTTCCGGCACCCTCCGCCCCGTCCCCTTCCGATGCCGGGGTGATGTCTCGCCGCATGACGTCATCCCAGGTCTCCACCTCCTTGCACCGACTCGGCCCGTCCACCTCCTTGCACCGACTAGCGGCTATGCTCCCCTTCCCCGCCACCCTCACCTCGGGCGGCGGCGCCTGGCTTGCCGCCGCTTGTGCCGGGTTCGCGCTCCTCCCGAGTGCCACCTCTGCCTCCGGGGCGCGATCGTGGCGGGGTTGCTTCACCTCGCCACACAGACCAATCTGATAGCTTTCTCTGATAGGATAACAAGTCTTGTGGGTAAGGGAGAAGTGGTGGACGTGGTATACCTAGACTTTAGTAAGGCATTTGGTATGGTCTGGCATGATCTTCTTATCAATAAACAAGGGAAATACAACCTAGATGGAGCTACTATAAGGAGGGCGCATAACTGGCTGGATAACCATTCTCAGAGAGTAGTTATTGATGATTCACAGTCATTCTGGAAGGGCATATCAATGGAGTACAACAGGGGTATGTTTTGGGACCAGTTCTGTTCAATATCTTCATCAATGTTTTAGATGGTGGCATAGAGAGTACACTTATTAAGTTTGCAGATGATACCAAGCTGGGAGGGGCTGGAGAATAGGATCATAATTCAAATTATCTGGACAAACTGGAGAAATGGTCTGAGGTAAATAGGATGAAGTTTAATAAGGACAAATGCTAAGTACTCCACTTAGGAAGGAACAATCCGTTTCACACATACAGAATGGAAATTGACTGTCTAGGAAGGAGTACACTAGAAAGGAATGTAGGGGTCATAGTGGACCACAAGTTAAATATGAGTCAACAGCATGACGCTGTTGCAAAAAAAGCAAACATGATTCTGGGATGCATTAACAGGAGTGTTGTGAACAAGACATGAGAATTCATTCTTCCGCTCTACTCTGCGCTGATTAGGCCTCACTTGGAGTATTGTGTCCAGTTCTGGGCACCGCATTTCAAGAAAGATGTGGAGAAATTGGAGAAGGTCCAGAGAAGAGCAACAAAAATGATTAAAGATGATACAAAAGTAAAAATGATACAAAAGAAAACATGAGCTATGAGGCAAGGCTGAAGGAATTGGGCTTGTTTAGTTTGGAAAAGAGAAGACTGAGAGGGGACATAATAGCGGTTTTCAGGTATCTAAAAGGGTGTCACAAGGAGGAGGGGAGAAAATTGTTTTCCTTGGCCTCTGAGGATAGATCAAGAAGCAATGGGCTTAAACTGCAGCAAAGAAGGTTTAGGTTGGACATTTAGGAAAAAATTCCTAACTGTCAGGGTGGTTAAACACTTGGAATAAGTTGCCTAGGGAGGTTGTGGAATCTCTATCATTGGAGATATTTAAGAGCAGGTTAGACAAACATCTGTCAGGGGTGATATAGACCCTGCTTGGTCCTGCCATAAGGGCAGAGGACTGGACTTGATTATCTCTTGAGGTTCCTTCCAGTTCTAGGATTCATTGAGTCTAGGCTCCTGGAGAAAGTGAAACAACTATTTTGTCACGCTGGGAAACTAACAGATCTAAAAGCTACAAGCAGCTAAAAAACAGGGCTTTTCCTGCAAGAGAGTGTGAAATCAGTTCCTGTCCGAGGAATAAGGATCTTGAGGAAAAAGGGGTTTTTGTGCAAAACAGCCACGGCCACACTGCCTGTTTTTGCGCAAAAACGCGTAGTGCAAAAACGGAATGAGAGTATGCAAATGAAACACGAGAAAATGCTAATCTGTGCTTCATTTGCATTGGCTCTTGTGGCAAAACTCATAGTGTAGCCGTAGCCAGAGGGTATACAACTGCAGACACTGAACTTTATGCTGAGTTAATTATGGTAGATCACAGGGGACAGTAGTCCAGGGCTTGTCTGTAAGTGGAAGAAGTGTGAGAGTCCATCCAGAGACAAGTCACAGCTCAAGTCTTCAGAGGAGATGCAACTGAGAAGGAGGGAAAAGTTGAAGTTTATTCTATCTCATGCTTAGTTTGTCATTCTCTGGCTTCCATAGACTGAGCATCTCTTTGCAGATTTCATTGCACTGCTCTCCATTCTTTTCAGATGATCATGCCTTCTCTTTATATTTGTCTTAGACTAAGTGTCCCTATCTCCACTTCTTATTCAGTGCACTCTAGACTCCACTTGTCATTTAGTAACTTCCTCCTTAACAGCCCCATTCTTCCCTTTGAAGTAAAGGTCCTTCTCCATTTTGCCAGCATATTCAATGGGGTAATATCAGGCCAAATATGTCTCACTTACTTAATTTTCCTGGAAGTTGTATAGTCTGGCATCTTGACTCTTGTCTTCAGTATGTTGAGAAAAACAATGCTGTCTGCAGAAGTTCCCCATCAAAAAAGTACCACATTTTGCACTGCTTGCAAATTATAAAATCTCTCTCTCTTTTGAGGTTTGTAATTCCGCAGACTCATACCCCTTTTAACCTGTATAAAAGCTGAAGAGGAGAAAAAAGAAACAAGTGAAAGTGAATCAGTCAGTAATCCCCCAATATAGCCACAGAAAATGATCGCCAGCTGTAGCCTAATTAAACTCAACAATTGAATAGTGCACCAGTGTTCACAAGAGAATATAAACATATATGCGCTGTATACCCAGCCAAATCATATTCATACAAACTCTGGATTTAAATATAAAAAGCACGCTTCTTCTTGGGAGTCTTTAACATTTGGATAGTGCTCTTCAAATACAAAAGAAAGATGAAAAGGAACAGAAAAGTTAATGCTCAAGGAGAGCCAATTAGTAAGTAAATCTATACTGTCTCTTGAAAATAAAAATATAACCAGCATCTGTTAGTAAAAGCGATAGCTTAACAGGTGTTCATAAGTGAATGCTCACTTATAATTTACCTAGACATTAATTACTGGAAAGTTCACATTAAACAAGGCACATTTAACACTAACTTGGTCTTTCCTCTCCTGTTCAAGACTCTTATCTGTTGGTTTATCATCCTTAGTGTGGATTTATAGCTTAAGACACAATTTAACTCTCAGTGCTTGGAGATGGCTAGAAGCTTCCTCAACAAGTTTTACTACAGAACTGTAATACTGCACAATTTTGTATCTCCCTGAAGCATTTAGTCTTAGCCACTGTAGGCAGAATCATGAATATGATAGACTGTTCCTGTTAGGGATTCTATGTGAGCAAAAGACTAAACTGTCAATACTTGATATGGGTAGGACAATATCTTACATATATCCATCAAGTTAAGTTGGTCAGTAATTAAAAACAGCATTGTCTTTACTAAATGGGTATAAGTCACTAACATGACTCTTGTTTGCCACCTAGGAGCATGGATGCCTCACCTTACCCAGTGGTTTTCTACCTGGGCTTTTCTCTTTCTTACAACGTGATGGATAAACACAATTTTTTTCTTTTTCTTTCTGAAGGATCTTAGTACACTAATTATACCATTACACTAATTGAATCGTACCTTACTTCACGAATAGTTCCATTCAATTCAGTGTGAATTCTTGTGGGGTAAAGAACTATTTAACATGATAAAGGTTGGCAGAATGAGTCCCTTAGCTTCCAAGAATAAATGTCTCAGGCATTAGACCAAGAAAAAGCAAATGCTACCTTAGTCTCTGGTCAAAGATTCAAAGATTTTTGAACTACTGTTCCCCAATGCTTCATCCTTTTTCCCCCTACCTGCTCATCTGTATAACTCCATTCTGAAAAGATGAAAATGCTTAAAGAGTATCCCATATAGGTAGCCACTTAGGACCCTGTGTCCTCCCATAGCCAAAACTGACATCCCAGCAGTATGCTCCATTAAGGTATGTCATCCCTGCATGAGCTGCAACTGAAGCTAAGCCTGGTTGCTGTCCCTCCCCCGAATACCATCTTAGTGGAACAGCAATAGTTGCCAGGGACAAGAATGACAGCACCAGTGCCACTCCAGCGGGGCCACATGCACCTAAGCTGTGGATTTCAGAATACCACTGGCACCAGTGGCAGCAGCCAGCGCAGGAAGCTCCCACTCTAAAGTGGCTGTGATCTGGAAATCCCCATAACTAGCAAAGGCTTTGGGGGGATCTCTGCCTCTTTAAGGCTAGTCAAACTATCTTGTGCTGGCCTTGATATTAATTTTCTAGTCTTTCTTCATTTGAAGTGAAATGCAATGCTACTTTGGCTTGATTGTTTCAGAGGGGTAGCTGTGTTATTCTGTAATTGAAAAAAAACTTTAAAAACAACGAAAAGTCCTGCAGCACCTTAGAGACTTACAAAAAATGTAGATGGTATCATGAGCTTTTGTGGGCACAACCCACTTCTTCAGATGAAACTTCCATGAAAGCTCATGATACCATCTACATTTTCGTTAGTCTCGAAGGGTACGTCTACACTGCACGCTTATTTCGAAATAAGCTATTCCGGAAGAAGTACTCTGAAATAGCTTATTTTGAAATAGCACATTTACACTCTGGAAGCTTCAAAATTAGTCTGAGGCGGGCTTCCCTAATGTGGACGGGCTACCTTGATTTAGAGCCCCGGAGGCACTGGGGAGTAATTACTTTGAATGGCCCTGGGGAGAAGCTATTTTGAAATAGCAGCAGTGGAATGTCCACACTACTGCTTTTTTTGGAACAGGCATTATTCCTCATGGAATGAGGTTTACAGAAGTCAGAATAAGCCATCCATTATTTTGAAATTATTTCAAAATAACAGCATTTCTCTGTAGACGCTCGCATTGTTATTTCAGAAAAACAGCCATTATTCCAAAATAACGCTGCTGAAGAGATGCAACCTAACGTGCTGCAGGACTATTAATTGTTTTTAAAGTTTTTGTTGGATTTATTCTAATCCAGAATTTACACACCTTCTTTCACAGGGCAGCTCTATATCTAGAATATTCCATGCACAAATTGTGATGGGTGTCTTTAGTTTAACATAATATGCTGATCAGGGCTAGCTGAAATTCTGCCTAAGTGGTCTGTCTCTGAGTTCATACCCTTCACAGTTTTACCTAGAGGTGGTGGAATGTTGTGATTCTTCCTCTCTCAGGCATTATTCTTCATCAGAAGTAGGAGTTGTTATTTCAAAATAACAAGACCATTATTTAAAAATAACAGCCTTGGTAGTGTGGACACTTGCCTTGTTGTTTTGAAATAAGGGGAGTTATTTTGAAATAACTCCCCAGCGTAGACATCCCCTCAGATGGAGAGCTGGGCTATAGCCCTTCTGTACCTGGGCTTTCTGGAGTTGGTTGCCTGTTGCCTTCCCTTTGGGCTCTGGGCATGTCTACACTGGAGAGTTATTTTGAAAGAACAAGACGAGCGTCCAGACAATAAGCCCGTTATTTTGAAATTATTTTGAAATAACGGACTTGTTATTTTGAAATAATAACCCCTGCTGCTGATGCGGAATAGTTATTTTGGGAGTTATTATTTTGAAATAAATAATCTCGTCGTGTAGACATAGCCTCTGTGAACAGTGTGAATACAGAGAGCCAAAACAGCCTTTCAAAACAAGGTATTGTTTAATAATAACAGTAGCATAACAAGAAAAAATGAGTTTTAATGTTTCTAGGCATATCTGTTTTCCCTAAGGTTAGGCAGGCCTAACTTCTCCTGGGCTTCTCTGGTTCTGAGGGCTGGGATTCAGTCTGCTTCCCTGCACTCCTTTTGTCTCCTTCATGTTTCAGGTGCTCTGTGCTCACCACTTCCAAAGTCTCCTGACTAAAAGCCTCCTTTGGGTTTTCAAGTAGAGCTAGTCAGAAATATTTTTTCTCATCCTGCAAAAAAATTCAGGTTATCAGATATGTTGCTCTTCTGCATCTGGACAAATCTGAGAACTTTTAAAATGTTTCAGCAAGCAACATCCTTGAATAGCTACCTCCTACTTTGTCTGTTAACCACTTTGCTGTAGAATCCATCAGTCTCTTCATCATTTTGCTCTAATGAATGTTTAATAACTTAGGAGCCCTATTATATTTATAGTCCATGTTGATCAATTTCACAGTGTTAGTATTTTTAAAGTAATAAATGTCATGATTTCAGCTATTTAAATCAGAAATTTCACAGTGTTGTAATTGTAGAGGTCGTGATCCAGAAGGGTATTGTGGTACTGCTGTCCTTACTTCTGCACTGCTGCTGCTGCTGGTGGTGATGCCGTCAGAGCTGACTGCTGGAGAGTGGCAGCTGCTGGCTGAGAGCCCAGCTGTGAAGGCCTAGGTCTGAGCCCAGCAGCAGCTCAGAAGTGAGGATGGCATGGTATGGTATGACATCTTTAATTTGCAATTCAGCTTTCTGTGCTGGGCCCTCAGTCAGCAGCCATGACTCCCCTGGCACCAACTTGAAGACAGAAGCACAGCAGGTGATGTGGTATGGTATTGCCACCCTTACTTCTGCACCTGTCAGAGCTGGGCATCCAGCCAACAGCCACCACTCTCCAACTGTCCAACTCTGAAGGCAACTCAGTAAGCGTGGTAAAATTGCAACCCCCCATGAGTCCCTTTTGGGTCAGGACCCCTAGTTTGACTGTGCTCTAGAATCCTGTTTTTTTCCTGTGAAATCTGTATAGTATATAGTAAGAGCACACAAAGACAGATTTCACACAGGGAGACAAGTTTTCACGATCTGTGCCATATTTTTCCTGGCTGTGAATTTGGTAGGGCCCTATTTTTACAAAGTGGAAGAACTACAATAGGAGACATTAACATTACCAGTGTCTTGGGTGAACTCTTGGAATGTGGGAAACTCATGTTCAAGACTGGTTCTAAACCAGGCCCTAAAACTGAGGTACACCTGTCAGTTCTGAAAAATCAGCATTTTCTGCTGAAAAACCGTTCTGTAAACAACTACTAGTAACATGCTAGAATCTTCCCCAGAGCTACAGTTTGGAACCTCTGTTCCTGAGATACTAACATGAAATCTCAGGAGAGATCTCAGGAGAGGAGATCTCAGGAGAGGCAAACTTCAAAAGGTGTGACTGCCTTGTCTCATTAATTATCGGTAAATGGAGCAGTCTGAACCCATTGTCCCCTTTCCGATGAACCTTCATATAACTCCTGCTGTAATTAACCACTTGTGGTCATACAGCAAACAATCAAACAGAGGGACACATAATATTCAGTAAATTTTACAGGCATCTCCCACATCCTTCACATAGTTATTACACAATATTTCACTTATGATCATAGTCCCTTACCATAGAGTATCGTGGACTGAAATTTCACTATAATAATAAACTGTTTACCTGCTGATAGGTGGCAATGTACCACCTAGTAAGCAAAAGGATATGCTAGCCCAGTTTTTTGCGAATCTTGGTTACTTACTTCTGATGGTTTGAGACAATCGTAAAAAGATAATGTCTTTAAACTTTCTGTATTCTTGACAGCATCATTGTCTTGGCTGTTGCTTCATTGATACGCTGTGTGACATTTCTAGCACTACGTGGACTCAGGAGAGGGAAACTTATATCTGAAGACATGAGATGTGATCAGATAGGGATTTCTTTCCTTACATTTTGTTTTTAGAATTATCTTGTCTTAGATTATGCTGATTTTATAAATCAATATCATTATTGCCTCATAAGAAAATGAGTACTTATTGTCTGAAGTAATCAGCAAGAGGGTTTCACTATCTCCTTTTTTCCCTCCATTATCCCCTAATACTAAAAATCACAATTTAAATTACATTTTATCCTTACAGACCTCCTTTGCAGCTTATTTCCAATGACTAATTTACTTAAATAGCCTTCGATTTGCCTTGGAAGTTTTTCAACTGAACGTGGTAAGAAAATAAAAGAATGTTTGAGAACTATTTAAATAATTGCCCCTTAACATCTCTAAAACTATGCAGAATAGTTTTCTAAGCTGCTAGAGTGCCCAGTACTCATTTTCTTCCTATTTTTGTCCTTTGTCCTCATTCCTGTAACCAAGCCCACTGTCATCTGGTAGAAATATTTACCAGTTGGATCTGAATTTGCCTGGTAACAGTGAGAACACATCTGGAGTCTAGACTCAGCGGCTCTATGGGCAGGGTCATATCTCTGTGCTACATCAGCCCCAGCGCCTATTGCTGTTTACATAGGTGGTGTGCTGCATCATCTGTTTCAGCTGTCAGACGGCTCAAGCCCCCCACTCCTCCATTCCCTTCATTCTGGAGAGCCACCAAGGGAACAGGGCCTTCTCCTGCTCACTGACCCTCCTCCTCCCCACTATTATCAGCTGGAGACAGGAAACAGGGGACCTCTGGCATACACAAACAAGAGAGAGAAAGAAAAAAAATCCCTGAAACCTATAAATTGTAGCATTATCAGTATATCAAAGCTGGGCTGTTTAAGACTATTGGATTCAATTTAGAGGATTACCTTTGATATATAAATGAGCCTGCATAAAATGTATCAGTGAGAGAATAATTTCTGAGCATATGGGAAAGTATTTTATAAATTCATTAAAAATTTATATGATCTCCCCTCCTCTCCAAGAGAAAACACGAGGCCATGAATCAGGAAAGCAGTTAAGCATGTCCCTATGTCTTATTGACTTCAACATTTAGCTCATGCTTAAGTGCTTTTCTGCATTGGGGTGCTTGCCTGATTGGGGGTGTCTGTGGAACAGATATAAAGGAGATTTTGACATGGCATAGTAGTAACGTATACCACTGTTATGACAAATGGGTTTTATATGTTTTGCCCTTGGTAGCTGCACTTTGGTGGTAAGGTGCTTTCTGTTTGTGTGCGTACATAGTTTGGGATCCTTTGGGATGAGAGCCATTATTAAGTGTAATAGTCTATGTCTACACGGTAAAGAAATGGCATAGCATGGCACCGAGTTTCAGAGTCTCACTCAACCAGCAGGCTTGCAGGGCTCCAGCTACAGGGCTACAAATAGCAGTGTAGATGTTCCCACTCATGCTGAGTCTGTATTTTGAGACCCTGCCTCTTGCTGGGCTTGGGGGGCTGGGCACCAGCCAAAGTCTGAACACTTACCCTGCTTGAGCCCAATGAGCCTGTGTCAGTTGATCTGAGACTTGGTGCCATGGCTTTTCTTTGCAGTGTAGACATACCCAGAGAGTACTTATTATTGCATAGGTGTTTTTCTTTTTTAGGGCATATTACAAAGTGAAACAGCCTAAAAGAATAGGGGCTAGAGAACCTGAGCTTTTTCCTGGAAATCATTGTAAATGACAGAAAAGATTACATCCTAGTGCAATGCTTTTCTTAAAAGGACTAGTAAATGTTGATATATTCCAAGTTTTGACATCCCTGTGCACTTCACATGCAGGTCCTGTTCATGAGAAGAAGAACTCTCTTCACATAGCAAGAGAATAGACCATCATGGAATAATGGTAATCAATGTTTGAAAAAAAATGTTCCCTGATAAGTGACGATGTAAAAATGGCAGCTTCTTTTTCAACATATCTACTTCTGGTGGGTAATGAGAGCCCATCTGCTTGAAAAGTTACAAAACCAAGGTTTACTGCTTTTTAACTTCTGCTAGTTCTATAGAGCTAACATGACAATGGGAGGATTGTGCTGACTACTATTCTGCCTTATATAGAATAAACAGTGTTGAAAACTAAGTGCCAATTGCAGGCTGAAATTCTCTCCTAATTATTTACAGTTGTGTAATCTCATTGAAGGTAATGGTGTTGCACATATGTAACTGAGGGAAGAATTTGGCCTATAGAATTATAGAACTGTAGGAATGAAAGAGAGCCCAAGAATTCATGAAGTCCAGCCTCCTGCACTGAGGCAGGACCAAGTGAATCTAGCCCAACCCTCACATGTTTTTCCAACCTATTCTTAAAAACCTCAAATGATAGAGATTCCACAACTTCCCTTGAAGCTTACTTCAGAGTGTAACTGCACTTATAGTTAAGAGAGTTTTTCCAAGTACTTAACCTAAATCTTCCTTGCTGATGATGAAATCCATTACTTCTTGTCATACTTTCAGTCGACATGGAACAATTGATCTTCTTTATAAAAGCCTTTGCCATATTTGAAGACTATTATCATACTTCCTCTCACTACATCCACCACATCTTCTTTTCTCAAGACTAGATCAGGTTTTTTTTAAGCTTTCCTTATAGATTGTGTTATCTAAACCTTTATCGCTTTTGTTGTTGTCTCTGGACTATTTTCAGTTTGGTCATGTCATTCCTAAAGATGCCTAAAATATGTATTTCTGATGATAATGCATAAATCAGAAATAACCCAAGTTGGCTCCCAGATTTCAGGATGAGTTTGCAAAACTTTTAGTATTAAAAAAATTGTAAATGCATTCTTGTGTCTCAGTGATTCCATGACTGGTTTAATTAGTTGAGAAGTTCAGCTAATGCTGACCATTTTGAAAATCTCACAATATCATTTTACTAGTAATTTTTGAACGTGCAGTTTTACAAAGAGCCTAATTGGTTTTGGGGGTTGAGGATTAAAAATAATCAGCTTTACCAAAGACCTTAAATATCAATTGTGATGTGAACCTTCTTTTCAAGAATACTGTGATTTGCAGCTACCAACCAAAGGACAGCTAGTTCAGATAATGAATCATGTCTAAGGCTTTGTGACTTTCTAGGACGTCTGTGATTTCTGCAGTGGCTGGTGTGACTGGGTTGGGGGCCTCCTGAGCAGCTTGGGCAGCCCTTGGGCCAGTCACACTGACCACTGCTGGGGCAGTCTTGGGCTACCATGCTCCCCACCCCTAGAAGCAGCAGGACTTTAGATGTGGGATGGGGCTGGAGGGTTGGGGCAACATGCCCCTCCCTCAGCTCCTAAATCTGTACACTGCCTCTACCCATTGGCACTGCCCCCACAGCTCCCATTGGCAATGGTTTCCAGCCAATGGGAGCTGCAGAGCAGGTGCTTTGGATGGGGGCAGCACATGGAGCTATGAGGATTTGAGGGAGGGACATATTTCTGCTTTTCAGAAGCAAGGTAGAGAGCCTGCTGTCCCTCCCCCTCCCCCCCCCCCCGTCTCAATCTCCAGCATCAGTGCGGGTCCTGAGCCGAACAGTGCCACCCAACCCCCCCAACATGCACGCTGTCACCCGGACTGCCCCCTTGAGCACCTGTAGTGCCCACCACAAGTATGTGTGCGGTACCTTGCCCCAAGGTTTAATTAAGGGTCTATAGTAGGGGTGGGAAAAATACGGTTCATGGCTGGATTAGGCCAGCCAAACTGCCAGATCAATCTCACCACCATCCCATGGCCCAGCAGGAGCCTTGGGCAGGCTCCCTGCATTCCCTGCCCCACATGCTGCTCAAAACAGCCAGCTGGGAGCTGAGTGGGCTATGCTTGCAATGAAGGCAGCATGCAGAATACCTCCCAGTGCACGCAGCACATAGAGAGCACATGGTTCCACAGCCGGCCACTTTGAGCAGCATGTGGAGGTGTGGAAGGCAGGGAGCCTGCCTGAGGGGCTGTTGGCCAGGAGCTGCCTAGGTAAGTCCTCCTGGCCAGAGCCTGCCTCTGGCAGTCCACCCCCCTTCCTTCTCCCCACGTCTCTCTCTCTTCCTGCACCTGTGCCCCAGGTCACAGCTTACATCCTCTACACCCCCCTTCTGTAGTCCTGCCCCAGGTCAAAATCTCCTACACCCAAGAGAGCCGACAGCCTCCGCAGACCCCTGGTTAAGGTGTGGGTATGAGCAAGGCCTCAGGTGGAAGGGGTGGGATCGGGGGGCAGCCATCCCACAGAGCTACCTGGCCTATGGCATGCCCACTCTCCCAGCCCTCACCTCTATCCAGATCATGTTGTGCCATGCCCCGGCTTCCTAGGCAGCACTAAGAGCCACCCAGACCATGTGGTGTGGTGCTGCAATGACCCCCTTTTTGCCCTGCCTCATCAGGCCTGCTTGCACACTTCCTCCAGGTCAGAATCCTCTCCTGCACCCATACAAATACCCCCTCCCAGACCCTGCAGCCCTCCTGCACACCAGTCCCCTAACCCATGTCACAACCCCCTCCTTCACCCAAACTCCTTGCCAGACCCCCACATCCGCTTCCTGCACCTTAATCCGCTACCCTGAGCTCCCTTCTGCACTCAACCTCCATCTCAGACCCCGCACCTCCTCTTTTAATATCAAGGAAAAGTGCGGCTCTTGACCACTTATCAAATTCTTGGAGTGGTCCCCCATCAAAAATTATTGCCCACCCCTTGAATTTTTGTTTACTGCCTATGGCCTGTCCATGGACTTTTACTAAAATTACCTGTGACTATAATATAGCATTAATCATAACTCTTGAATTTAATACTTTTTTGAATAAAAATGGCTAAAATCTT
The DNA here is from genome assembly GCA_032595735.1 of Pelochelys cantorii. Lineage (NCBI taxonomy): Eukaryota > Metazoa > Chordata > Testudines > Trionychidae > Pelochelys > Pelochelys cantorii. The sequence continues at coordinate 31,404,224 of CM064328.1, forward strand.
TCCTATTATAAACAGCGAGATTATTCTGCAGAAATGTTGCATTTAGACTTACTGAGCGTATTATCATATAGTCATCACAATATTTCTATGAACAAGCATTCTAGTTGGCTACAGCAAGTAGCCACTCAAAAAAACTTCAGAAAGTGGAAACAGATGTGTTAGAATTTATTTTGTTAACTAATAAACAATAGTTCTTTACCTGATATGTGATGTGACATATAATTGGCAGAAACAATATAACAACCTACCAATTTTTCCAGGGACATGGAGGTAATATTATTACTAAGAACTATGAGTGACTTACGTCTTATCACTAGTGTGTTTAAGTTAGATATTACATGAACAAGATAGGAAAACTTTGGGACCCACCAAATATAAGGTGGGTTGGATTTGGAATTAATTCTATAGGTACTTGCTTACCTATATTTTTTGTGCATTAGTAAAACATGATTAACCATTAAGAGATGTATAAATGAAACTGTTGTAGACACAGAGATTGTCAATTCACTCATGTTCACGTGCTTTTGTAGATTATACATGATATTAGTGGTACAAATGAAAAATCCCCAGGATCAAAGCCATCCCTTTTACCTTTGCTTATTCATGTGTATTAGTTTCTCCCAACTGTATATGCTGGTTGCTTTTCTAGCTGAATTAAACATACATTTAAAATTAATCTGCCATATTCTAAAGGTACTAAATATGGGTCTGACCTCTCTCTCATTCCCTCCAGAGAAACTTTGAGAGCTAATAAACATCTGTTTTTTAAATTTTAAGTAAGTTATTATGCACATGTGTTATGAACAAATTATGTAGGGAACAAAAAATTGATAATGGATTCTGTAATCTAGTAGGCAAAGGTAAAACAAGATCCAGTGCCTAGAAGTTGAAGCTAGACAAATTCAGATTGGAAAAAATGGCATAACTGTTCTCCAATGAGGATAGCTAATCTTTGGAACAGTTATGGTGGATTCTTGATCACCAGCAATTTTAAAATCAAGATTGGATGTTATACAGCAGGTCAGGAGATCAGAGTAGGTAATCACAATAATCCTTTCTCGTCTTGGAATCTATGAACCAGTGAGAATCTCTCTGATTAAAAAAATGTATCATGCTAGAAATGATTCAGATGGGAAAAATATTACTTTATGAACTAAATGGGAAATTTTCTTTCACTTTAATATGTAAATAATTCAGAATTCTGTAAACCACATTAGCTCTTTAGGTAACATGTGGTCTGATCCTTGTCCAGTTGAAGTCAATGAAAATTTTGCCTCTGCAATAGGTATAGGGCTTGGAAGATTAGGCTCAGTTTGGCCCTTTGGAATGTAGGTTCAGCTTCTGGTAAAGTCAGTGAGAGGTATACTCCCGTAATTGCAGGTCAATATGATCCCTTATCATGTTTATACCTTTTGGTAGACATGGTGGTAGACACTTGTGAAGGATGCTGGCCTTACATTGCTCATCTCAATTTTTTTGATAGAACAGATTTGAAGTTTTCTTAGTTCAAAACTAGTGTATGCTATTCAAGTTCTTATATGAAAAATGATAGTTATTGTAACACACCATAAATACTCAATTTACAAATGATTTGAGATCAAGAATATTCTCACTCAAGATTCTGAAACACAATAAGATACTAAACCTGTGGCATGGGGCACAATTGTGAAGACAAAGTATCAGAAAATATTTGGTCACAATTGTTTAATTCAGTCTTGACTTTTCTTAGCAACTAAATACAAAATATCCCAATTTATATAAACCACATATTTTGCTGTTTTCCACAAAATTGAGCCAATTTAAAATTAATTTATGATCTCTGCAGTAGATGCTAAACACAAGTAATTAATAGAGGACATATGCTAAAGCACTTACATCTAAATTCTTACTGCAGTTTTTAGCTCCTTGTGCTTTCCTAGTGTTAGCTGGGAATGAATCAGATAATGAGTGAATCTTTGACGCATATAAGAGGAAACATTGCCCTGAGGGAAAAATCATTTTATGTAGTGGGGAAAAGAGAGAACCCCCTAAAAACTGAATATATTAAAGTTTTCATGTTCACTGTGCCATTCTGGAAAGTAGGATATTATATATTGCATACACAAAAATAGAGAGAATAAACCGGAGAGAGACTTCTCAGTTTGGAAACTGTTCCTGGCACATTAAGTGAGAACCAGTCATATCTATTTTACTCCATTATATATATGTAATTAACACATTTGATTACAAGAAACTGGACTGATGTCCAGTTGCTGAGCAATTAGTTTATTTCATAAATATTCCCATCATTTTTGCACAAAATATAAATAAACTATTAAAAGTATTCCATACATAATTAAATAAACCCAGTTTATATACACTTTGGGTTAAACTCTGAAGTTCTTTCTTAATTGGTACTTAATCTTTATTAAAGTAACCCCACTCCCTTTTAGGCCAAATCCTGACCTTGGTTCTGCATGGGCAGAAAGCCCATCCAGATTGCCATGGCTGATTTGGGTTCTGTCTCCACGGAGAGCTAAGTGAACCTGAGCATGGAGGGCCAACTCAACAGTAACTGTGGAGCCACTCAGTGATTGATCATGGATAATAATAGATTGATTATCCATGCCACCGGAGGCAGCGACTCTGCCCATCACCATTGCATGGCCCTAAGAGGGTGAAATCACCATAGCAATACTTTCCTATTTCCTGAACATGGGTAGGATTTTCTCAACTGAGTAACAGCTAAAGAGATATAGAGAGGAATGATCAGAAACAGACCAGTTTCCATGCATTATACCTAGGTTGGAAAAAAGAGTCAGGATTTGTGGAGGGGAAATAAACTTCTTTTGTGTGCTCCCCATCTTCAGCACTTCCAAGAGACCAGTGTGCAAAGCAGCTAAGAGGCCTCTCCTCCCAAATTAGACTGATAATCCTCAGAATCCTTTAGACCAATGCCAAGCCATCAATGTATATGAAGTCCTGTGAAAGGTTGTGCCATTAACTTGAGAAGAAAGTGAGTTAAGAATAAGGTCAGGAGTACTGGATTTGGTCCAATGGGACTTTTAGTTGTGGAAATACAGAGCAAACATTAAGGATTCTTAAGATTTGACTCATTGATTTAAAGTGTAAATATACATTAAATGATATTTTGTTCTTACAAGTGAGAATAGTTTATGAGAATTATCATGTTTATTAATTATTGGGGTTTTATGTGTCACAGCGCATTTGTTATATATAAATTATATCATATGGATATATAGCATTAGAATGATTATTGTTTGGATTCTGCAGAGTTGAACTATGCTTTATAAGCACAGAGTGATGCGCCTAAGATGAAAGTTGAACAGGAACACTTTACTTTATTAAAATATAAAAACTTCTCCCTTTAGAAATGCATCTTTCTGTGAATGAAAAACTGGAGAAAGTGATGACATTGCAGTGTAAAAGAGCATCATTAAACTTAACCAAAACATGAAAGAACACAGATGCTTTGAACTCCCTATGCTGGCTAATGTGTAACCTAATTAGATAGGTTAGTTGTTGCTTCCTATATTGTGTGGTAAATTCGTCTTGCAATATCTAAAGGACTTTGAACATTCAATCTTTTATTTTCTTTCTTCTTTGTCTTATTTAAACAATCCTAATGCCGTGTGTGTGTGTGTGTGTGTGTTATCATGTATTTATGTGGGGGAAGGGCTCACTTATTGCATTTTGCCAAGTAACTTTTGCTAGCTAAAGCTGTGATGCTATTATAGGTATAGTACTGTTGTCCATATTATTTCATTTTAAAACAGTGGTGAACAGATAGTACTGCTTCATTGGCTCTTGAGTTTGCTATTCTCTTTAGCTCTCTGATTGGTATCTTTATTGGGCTCATGACAGCTGCTAGTTTGACAGCGATGGAAACTAAAAATGGCTATTCACCAAATATGGTCAATACAGAACAGGCTGTAGGGATTCAGGGTCCATGATAGCCCTCCATTGTTACCTAAGTTCAGTTCCGTTCTGTTGAGCAGTTCTAGAAGTGAGAGGGGATTGTTCTATATCCATACCCTTTCAGTCCTTATCCTTTCTTACAATACTGATAATAGTATTATTTGTGACTGTGATTATTAGTTTGTTGTAGACACTTCTCTGATTGTAATTAAACAGTAGTGGGCCATATAACACTTACCAGATGAAGTCTCCTTGAATCTGTACCCGTTTTTGCAGGTTGTTTACTCCTTGACCTATGTCAGCATGGCCAACAGCCACCATGGGCCCCGAGGCAAGATGGGGGGGCAGCTCTGTATACCCAGAAGGGGTGGGGCCTCAGGCTGAAGAGGTAGGGCTGGGGCAGTTAGCCTTCAGTGCAGCCTAGGCCATGGCACTAACTCCTCCCCCAGCCCTCAGTGCCCCGCAGAAATCTGGCAGCAATTCAAAGGGTCCCAGAGCTCTGGCCACTGTTACAGTAGTGGTGGCAGCAGCTGGGATCTCCTAACCCCTTAGTATCACTAGGCCCTGGGGCAACCGCCCCCTTTGCTCCCCACTATTGGCAGGCCTGACCTATCTACCCCTGACCCTGAACTATTATCAGAGGAACCAGGTAAATAAACCAGCTGGATTAATGCTCTGGAAAAAATAGGAATACTGATGCTCTGTAGTCTTTACCAATTTCTTGAACTGATCTAATTCTTTTTGAAGGGTTTGAAATGTTTGGTTAACCTTTTTCCATTCTTTTCATTTTTGCAGCTTCTGCACTTCTGGTTTCCGTCAGAGACCAGAAACGTAAGTGCCAAAATACCACAACAAAGACACTGCTCAAGATATTTCTGGCTTGATTTAGAAGCAGGAAGTATTTAGGTTCTCCAGCTGAAATTCTGCAAAGTGAAGTGCTTCAGATAAGCATCAAGCTGTTGGGTCTCTTCTGAATTAAACTTTTAACTCAAAAGAAGTGTTAGAGATTTGCTCTTCATAGCCGATCAGGTTGTCCACTTATTGGAACAGATCATCAGCTGACACAAATCAGCATAACACCATTGAAATCAATACTGATTTACAACAGATGGAAATCTGGTCCACAATCTCACTGTATGTTGGTCCCATGACAAATCAAGCCTTATGCTGGTTTTTAGAACCCCTGGACTACATTTTGGAAAATTGTAATTAATATGCATATGTAAATAAAGGGAAATGAGCTCACATATATGTGCCCTAGCATCTCCATAAACAGTGTCCCCTTAATACTGTGACATTCTAGTCTAATGGGACAAAATTTTATAATACAGAACAAGATCACACTCTTATCATCCATTACTATCGTATGTTTTCCTCTAAGAGAGGTGCAAATAGTGTTTTCAAACCAAGTTTATATATGGTGAGTGATGATAAAAACTGAGTGTTTATCTTTAGCAAGGTATTTACATGATCTCCTAAAGTTAATGTGGAAAATACTGCAAAAACTACCATATTCAGTTGAACTGCTCAGTAGGCAGAGCAAATTAACAGCAAACTGCTCCAGATTGGAAAACACAGCTAACGTGTTGTAGCCTTTAAACTGGATAGCAGATCAGAATGCAGTGTTATTTCAAGGAGATTGTATAATACTTTATCCAAGGATGCTGCATAGAAATTACTACTACTTACTAAGAAACATGTGTTCATTTTGCTGTAACTCTGCCTTTCACCACCCCCACATCCGTTGTTTCATCCACCTGTTGTATCTTGTTACAACTAAATTTGTAAGATCTTCCAAAAAGGACTTTTTATTTTGTGTCACATATGTTGAGTTTAATAGATTAGTCAAATAAGCTAAAAGCAATAGGTGAGATTCTCATTCCACAGTGTAAACAGAAAAAACAAAGATTGATGGAGATGATAAATTGAGATTCAGGATTAAAACAGTTGCAAATCCGTGACCAACATAATCAAATGCTTCACATTTGGGCACCTAAAATTAGATGTTTAAATCAATATTTAGGTCACAATTCAGGAGAGTACTTAAATACATTGACTTCAGTGGACTACTGGTGTACTTAAAGTGCATAGGAACATAATAAGTATAGTCATAGTGGGTCAGTCCAAAGGTCCATCTACCCCAGTATTCTGTCTTCTGATAGTGGCCAATGACAGATGCCCCATAGGGATGATCAGAACAGGTAATCATCAAGTGATCCATCCCCTATTCCCCATTCTCTATCTTATCCCCCATATCTCTTTTCCAAGCTTAAAAGTCCCAGTCTTATTAATCTTGCCTCATATGTCAGTTGTTTCAAATTCCTCCTTTTCCTCTTTTTTTCTTCTTCTTCTTCTTCTTTGTCTTATTCAAATTACTTTAGTACTTAGGAGCCCTATTGTAAGACCGCATTGTGCTAGGAACTCTATAACACAGAGTTTACAAAGAGTTTACAATCTAAATATAAGACAAACGATGCAGAGAGACAGGGAGCCCACAGAAACTATGAGACAGCCCTGGTTAATATAATAGGTGGTGGTCTCAGCATATTAGTGGTCTAATGTTGTCAGGAATTTTTGGCATTATAGAAAAAGAAGTTTAAGAAAGGTTTTGATGGAGGATAATGAGTTCATTTTGCCGATGTTTACCCAAAGCTCCTACCGAGCGTGGGGGCAATACGGGAGCAAGCACAAAGGAGCTTGTTTAAACATTTAAAATGTATATGATGGAGACTGGCATCATAGGTCAACTGGAGGCAATGGTCAACTTCTTGACAGAACAAGAAGTAATAAATGGGATGAAGTGAGCATATACAGAGCCTTGAAAGTGAAGACAAATAACTTACGTTTGGTGTGATAGAGAAATTAGTGGAGAGATTTAAAGAGAGAAGTGACATGGTCAGAACAACAGGCTAGGAAAATGATCTTTGTAGCTTCATTATGAATGGATGGAGTGGAGCATGATTACATTTGTCAAGGCCAGAGTAAGGGATTTTGCAACAATTCAGAGAGGATGATGATGAGAGCCTGGATGAGAATTTTATCTGTGTAGGTGGATTGGATGGAGAAAGAATATGAAAGATTTGGCTATAGCCTGGATGAAGGGCTAGTTCTAGGGGCAAGAAGAGTGATTATCTAGGTGCCAAGTTCTAGGGGGCTACATACTACTGTGTCAAGTCATCCATTTTAAAATATTTTCCTAACTGACTTTTTTGTTTTTATTTTTTTCTTTTGCTCTGCCTCTGGTGTGTGTGTGTGGGGGAAGGGAGAAGGAGGGGAAGGGAGAGGGGAGTGGTTGAATAAAAACTACTTGCATGCTCAAATTAGGCACGTTTAAGCACATTGCTGAATCAGTGGTATGGAGAATTGTTATTTAGATGGTGAATTGCTTATTCAGACAGTAAAAAAATCTGTTAAAGAAAATAAAATATAAATATCTAGCCCTGCTAGATGTATAAAAACTACACTAATATAAGTACTGGATACCTCCACCCTTCTCCTATTTAATTGTTTTTTACAGAAGACTCAAATATGAGCAACTATCCAACTTACAAATACAGCTGAAAGGCAAAGGAAATAAAAATGTTATGACAGAGATACAAAACTGCTGTCCAGGCTGGTAGCCAGGCCACCTGAGACCAGACAATAACAGCTGGAAGCTAGCAAGAGTCATTACTGCCACAGGAGAGCCATAATCCTATTTTGGGGAAATGGACAGAGAGAGGTACCAGAGAAATTACTGAGATTTACTTTAAATGCCAGGAATATCCCAGAAACCTATACTTACAGGAGGGAAAGATAGAAATTTGATTCTTCAAAGAACAGCAGAGAACAAAACAATCTATATGGTTTTCAGCAGCCCCTTATAAGCACCAGCATCACAGACGTTGCCAAGCCTAAATTGCACCTGGCTAAAATCACATTATAACCAGCCTGGAGTAAATCTTGTTATTATCAGTGTCCTGAGCAAACTAGCCAGGTACATAGGGGACTGAAATAATAATTATCTCAAAGACACGTATCCCCTTAGATTAATTCAGGCATGGTGGTTAATGGGGGTCAAATAAAGATAGGTATCCAGTTACTGGCATGGAAATAAGTAGATGCCATGTTAGTAGTGAAGTGATTACATTAATGCCTGTGTTAAGTCTCTGAGCATGTTCAGTGTGAACTAGATTTTTTGCCAGAAGCCTGAGCAGAGTCGGATTGAGCTGAGATATAGTGCAGTTAACTTAAAAAGTGCTGCACTTTTTCCCTAATAACCCTCACTCTTAAATACCTAATAAACTTTAGAGCCACTACACTGCTTCTTTCATCATTAAAGCCCCAAAGCTGCATACAATAGAATTTGTCTCCTGTATGGTCTATTATTTTGATTTACCAGAAGTGTATCTTATTTTCTTATGATCAATTTGATCAAGTCTGTGAAATATATTGTTGGTCGTCAGAGCCTCTTAATCCCATGTAAAGGCCAAACAACACTTTCTCAGCCTCAGGTGCTCAAGTCTAGTGAAGTGGAATTGACTGGTAATTCACGTTTACTATTTAACTTTTCAATTTCTGGAATGAAATAGTGTTTTAAGGGTCCATTTTACTTCACTGAATGTAGAAATCACACATGCCAAATGCATGGGATTATCCCAGGCAATAACACAAACTGCAGGACTTCAATGACATCTTCTCTTTCCATGCTGTATCAAACTGCAAGAAAAGTACTAGTTTAAAAGTCACATCCAGCAGTTTCTAAGCAAAGGAATTGCCTGGTCATTTTAGCATTTTAAACCTGTGTTTTTCCACTAGGAAGAGGGATATGTTAATGCCAAGGCCAATTCAAACTAGCTGGTAAAGTATATAAATATCTCAGAAACAAGTCAGTAATAACTATATGGGTATGTCTACACTGCCACCCTAGTTTGAACTAGGGTGGCTAATGTAGGCATTCGAACTTGCAAATGAAGCCCGGGATTTAAATATCCCGGGCTTTATTTGCATGTTCCCGGGCGCCGCCATTTTTAAATGCCCTGTAGTTCGAACTCCCTGCCATCGGCTACACGCGGCACGGAGGAGTAACGGTAGTTCGAATTAGGAGCTTTAATTCGAACTACCTAGTCCGTGCCGCGTGTAGCCGCTGGCAGGGAGTTCGAACTACGGGGCATTTAAAAATGGCGGCGCCTGGGAACATGCAAATAAAGCCCGGGATATTTAAATCCCGGGCTTCATTTGCAAGTTCAAATGCCTACATTAGCCACCCTAGTTCGAACTAGGGTGGCTGTGTAGACATACCCTATGAGATTTTCACTCCAACTCATCTGATGAAGGGGGTTTTACCCACAAAAGCTTATGATACTAGATATATATTTTTGTTAGTCTCGAAGGGTACGTCTACACTTGCTCCCTAGTTCGAGCTAGGGATGCAAATGTAGCCGACCGAAATTGTTAATGAAGCGGGGATTTAAATATCCCGTGCTTCATTAGCATAATCTCGCCCACGCGTTATTCCACTCAACAGCGGATTCGAACCAGGAAGTGCGCTCTGGGACACGTTAGTTTGAATCAAACCCCTTGGTTCGAACTAACGTTACTCCTAACGCGTCCTGGAACACACTTCCTGGTTCGAATCAGCTGTTGAGAGGAATAACGCGCAGGCGAGATTATGCTAATGAAATCCCCACTTCATTAGCAATTTCGGTCAGCTACATTTGCATCCCTAGCTCGAACTAGGGAGCAAGTGTAGACGTACCCTAAATTGCCACAAAAACTAGTTAAAAACTAGTTGTTTTTAAAGTTACAGAATGACACAGATACCCCTCTGAGACTATATGAGATTTAATAACCTGGAAAATTTAAAAGCCATCTGCATTGCTTAGAAGAATGAATCAAATGGAAAAAGTGCTATGATGAAGGAAGGAAGGAGCTGTTTTAATCTGTCCTCTCCTCCTGTGTTAATGTAGGGTTGCTTGTGACTTGATATGGAGTTACTTACAGTCATTACAACCCTTCATGAGACTGCAATGCTCTCTTTTTGTGAGTATATTCTGGTGCCACCATCCCAGACTGTTCATCTACAGAGGCTCAAGAGACACCAAGTGAGAGCCTTTGAAGATTTCAATTTATGTTGCAGTATTTCTGAGGGAATGAATCCAGGCTGAGATCCCAGATTTGCCAATTGTAACATAAAGGAGATCAGGTAATGGGATTCTCTAAGGTTGTAATCACTAAATTTTTTTTTTAAATGAGGTGTTCTTGAAAGAGAGGCTGAACTATGGCAGGCTGTGGTAGGAAAGGAAACATCTTGTTTATGAATGTCAGCCAGCAATTAGCCTCATTTAAAGAGTGGAACCACAACTGCTGTTTTTTGTTAGTTTTGAAAACCTCATTTCTTTCTTGTGGCCACGTTTTAAGAGGCAAAGTAGACAGCGAGACTCTGAAATGAGTTCACAAATAGTTGATTTCATATTTTAAAATGTTGCCTAAAACTGTCACCCCCCTTTGCATGGATCACAGATGGTGAAGAACTAATTTGTTACTGTTTGATAACTGCTTTTATGTATCAAAGCTCTTATTTACTACTCTGTGGGGGGAAATGACAGACGAAAAGCAATTATGTGTTTTTCTTTCAGTTTTTCTTTAACCACTGTGCTCCTTGGCTTCCCCCCCATCACCCCTCCCAAATATGTTTCTTATTTGAAATATAGCATTGTGAATCTTTTACATATGTTGGTTTTCGTTTAACCCTCTCTTTTGGTTTTCAAGAATACATCTGGTTGAGCAGATCAACTGTAATCAGGATTGTTTATAATGAAAAGTAATAATACTCAGGAGTGTCTCTGTGACAGCATATTACATTTCAGCATTAAAAATGTGAATACTGATGTTGCTTTTGAAAATTTGTCCAGAACATGTTTCTAAGTGCTAGAACAGCTATCAGGATAGCTCAGTCTTCAATGCCTGCTTTTTAGAAAGTGACCACCCTTTGCTCTGGTGTTGGGGTCTCTACTCCAGTAGACTTCCTGGTAGGTACATTCATACACACTTCCGAAAAGAGGCCCTCTAGGTATGTTTTTCAGTATATCGTGTGCTGAGGGGTTTTAAATCCTTAACCTGAGAATTCACGAGTTTTTCTTCTTTGTTATTCTTAGGTTACATCTACACAGGAGCTATTTTGGGATACCTCTGGTATCCTGAAATAGTTATTCAATGTCTTAAGACAAAGCACATTATATTAAAATATAATGGGCTCGCTATTCTGACATCCCTGTAAACCTCATTGCACAAGGGATAAGGGACGTTTTGGAATAGCGCCTTATTTTGAAATTTGGCACAGTGTAGACAGCACCAAATTTCAAAGTAAGCTATTTCAAAATAACATTGAAATAAGCTACACAATTTGTGTGGTGTAAATGCGTAGCTTATTTCAAGGTAAGAGTGCTGTGTAGACATACCCTTAGTGACATGCAAACCAGTCTTGGTGATTTTAGTTGAGACTTCTATTTGTTCTAGTGGAGGGTTGTGCCTGTGACTGCAGTAACTCACCATAGCCACTAAGGTTGGTTATAAATCTATACCTGCCCAAACTATACAGTTTCCTGTCTGCTGTTTAATAGGGTCATAGTCTGTGTTCATGTTCCATGAATTCAATGAGATCAAACAAATATAAATCAGTGGAGCTATTCATTTGCTTAAAGTTTAGCATGAGTTTAATTACCTTGGGGAAATTGGAACCACGGTGCAGAATCTGGCCTTTTAATGTTAATGGAAAACTATTAAGCTCTAGCTTGAAAAAGTGACCAACAGGGCACTAACTTGCTTACAGTGGTAGGCAGGGAGCATTATTGTCCATTCCCATTGAAGTCAATCGCAATTTTACAATTGACTTAAATAGGAGAAGAGTTAGGTCAATACTGAGGGCTAAGTTCTCAACGGAACTTTTAGGCACCTGCAAAACACTGGGATTTACAAAGTTTGGGTTAGCTGCCTAGGCACCGTATACAATGAATGGGAAGAAATAAGCACCTCAGAATGGGATTCACAAACCCCTCTCTCTGCTGGGTTCTCAGTTGTGAACCCTTTCATGGAGCAGGGACCTCCATTGGGTATCCTAACAACTCATACTCAGTCATTGAGATACCTACCTGACAGATGGCATATCCCTGTTCAAATCCCTTCACCCTCCACACGTGGAGAAGGCACTTGTAGTCAGGTCTCCCCCAATACCAGGTGAGCATCCTAACCACTAAGTGAAAAGTTATAAGGATGACCATCCTCCTTGTCATCCCACCCCATCTGTTTCCCCTCCACTTTGGGTAAGCTCCTTTAGGTGGCCATGGCTCTCTAGGCAAGCTCTGATCATGCCTATGGGCCCTGCAGGTGAGTTAGACAGAGGAATGCCTATTTTTTCATCAGTTTTGCACATTGCTCTAGGGCTTAGGCATCTGGTTGCCTGTGTAGGGCTGACGTGTGCATGCAAACAGGCAGAAACATAGGCACTTAGGGAAATATTTATTGCAAAAATTTAGGAGCTAAGTGAGTTTAGACACTTACAGAGGTCAGTGTCGGGGTATTATGAATCCAGAAGGGCCTGATTCTGGGATTTGTTGCCTAACACTGTAGTTAGACACCTAAGTCTTTTTTGGCTCTAACCTTGTGTTTTTTTGAAAGCCCCACTTTAAGATCTCAAATCTATATAAGTCTCAATACATCCTTTACAAAGATTTTTTGGCTCTAAATTTTCTATAACCTTTGTTATCCTTCACTGAGTAATTTCTACCTTTCTTTTTTAATATTATATCTCCATGATCACATTTTAAATAAAGTATATAAATACAGAGCCAGACTTTGTCACCCATGCTTGCACTGTGTAGTACCTTGCTTCACAAGCAGCTCCATAGACCTTGGTGGGACTGATATTAGAGTAAAATGCTATTCAGTATCAGGAAAGAGGAGCAGAATCCAAGAAATATCCCTCCAAACATGTTCACACAGCCCAGTGATTAAGCAAACCTTAACCTCTACCATATACAAAACCAAAATGAACTCATTAAAATGTAACAGGAGAGAGAAAAACAAAACATAGAATGGAGTTAGAATGCCCATTTAAAGAGGAAACCATCATTATAGAGCCCTTACAACAAATATAGTAGTAGCACTTATTTTCATTCTTTAATGTCAGAAACCCTCAAAATAATCCATAAATTGTTTCCATATGTTTTCAAACAAGACTTCTCAGTTGTGTATTGTATAATCAATCTCTCAAGGCGGCAGTCTGAGTAAGGCTAGCAATTCTCTCCTCCTTTTGCATGTTTCTTAGGGTGAATTTTATCCCTGGCAGTGGACCAGCACAAACCCTATTCACCACATAAGTCCCATTTAAGTCCATTGGCTTCAGCAAGATGTGCCCTTTTGAAAATCAGGCCCAAGGTGTATACCATTAGCCATGCAAAAACTGAGGCAGCCAGTATTGGTGTCCCCTTTTTTAAGTGTTGGCCTGAGTGTGTCGGTTATTTTTGCTTTATTTTAGATCCACCATCATTTTGATAATTATATAGCCTGGAAACTGTTTTCTTTTTTTATAGCCTTTGACATTATAATGAAATCTTCAATTTTGCAAGTTGAAACAGGCACAGTTCAGTGAGTCCAGCTACAACAAATCATGAAATTGACTTTAAAATAACACATTTTGTATACATTTTAGTTGTCATCTAGTTTTTGAGTCTTTAAGGTACATTGGGGCCACACTTTCATGGTTTTCTGTGCACACATGAGCTACTAGACACTTACTTTTTTACACGGAAGCTAGGATTCCTCAGATATTCATATGATTCCAGGAGCTCAGGCATTGATTATTGTGAGACTCACAATGGAACCATGGGACTTGGAAACACAAAGTTTCACATGTATTGTTTGCCTAGAAGTTAGTTTAGAAAAGGAACAAAGAAAAGACCACAGTTCTCCTCTCTTCAATTTTGGCATCAGGCTTATTCCTCACGAAAGTCAAAGACTGAATTACACTTCAGCCCATAGGTTTTATGGAGGCTCTCTGTATAGGACTGTCTTTAACCCTACATGGAGCAGTAACTTCAGCAGTGGTGGCATATGAGATTATTTGATATTCACAAAAGAAAAGGGTATTTCTTTACAAAAGGCTCCATCATCAAGGAGCTTTGCCTAGTTTACTTGTTGTAATGAACATATTAATATTTGTTGATAGAGTTAGGGCATAAGGCAAGAGTGGAGGGCAGTGATGAAAGGCTTAGCACTGGTGGGTTAGGGAAGGAAGAAGAGCAGGGGTAGGTTTAAGAATTAGAGACCATTGGGGTAATAAGAATTGATCCAGTATTAAGACAGAATGTGGGGATCACTGAGTCAGGGAAGTGGCTGAAGAGGCAGGCAAGAGGAATAGTCCTGCGTCAGATGGAGAAACAAGCTAGCTGATGTGGGTAAGAATTAATAGCTTCTCTCCCCAGATGTGCAACAACTGGGTTGAAGAACCATTCATTCTCTCCTCCTATGGTTCATTTAACCCTTGCACATCCATAAACACTGGTAACTCATAGATGCACATATCCCAGATAATCTTTTTTGCAGCCTATAAGCTTTGACCATAACTTCACCTAGTGTAAGTTTGATTTGTATATATAAAGAATGAGCCAGACATTTAAGTCAGGCACATGTAAATTTTGGCACATGCCCAATTTCTAAGCACAAATGGCAAATATGCAAAATGCAGATCAGGTAATGTGTATGTGGAAGGCCTGCTTGATGATTAGCTGGCCATTGTATTAGTTACCCCTATCAGTTTTCATGTGTATATTTGGTCTGCACAAAAAATAGGCACTAAATATTTGTATGTGCCTCATTTTGAAAAATCTAACCTAGCATCTTTTGAGATGTTCTTAAGATCTGACCATAACCCTTCTCAAGTCACTAATATATGTATATGGGGCATGAATACCCTGTACTTCTGTTAGGGTGTGTCTAAAGTACTCTCACACCTTCTATCTGCATATACTCATTAAGGGTGTGTCTAAAGTACACCCCTCTGCCGACAGACGGATGTAGATTAGGCACATCGCTATTGCAAATGAAGCGGGGATTTAAATATCCCGCGCTTCATTTGAATAAAAATGGCTGCCACTTTTTGCTGACGCGGCACTTGCCGGCAAAAAGCAGCAGTCTAGATGGGGATCAGTCGACAAGGAAAGCCTTCTCCGACCGATCGCTTATGCCTCATGCAACGAGGTTTACAGGATCGGTCGGAAAAGGCTTTCCTTGTTGACCGATCCCCATCTAGACTGCTGCTTTTTGCCGGCAAAGTGCCGCGTCGGCAAAAAGCGGCGGCCATTTTTATTCAAATGAAGCGCGGGATATTTAAATCCCCGCTTCATTTGCAATAGCGATGTGCCTAATCTACATCCCTCTGTCGGCAGAGGCGTGTACTTTAGACACACCCTTAATGAGTATATGCAGATAGATGGTGTGAGAGGACACTTGGGGTGAGATGGGTAGTTGGCATCTGCCCTTAGAGGAGATGTATATTGTATGAAGTTCAGAATCAGAGAGGATGTTCTGTGTATGGAATTAAGAATATGTGAGTCTAAATGTGAAAAGGATATGTCCTTAAGGGTTTTAAGCATGTCATAAATGTCTGGAAATGAGTACAAATATGGTTCAATAGATGTTGAAATAATGTACAAAACTTTGTCAATCACCCTGCTGTTACTGTTCTGAAATAATTTGATTCTGCTTTTGCTTTTCTTACATGGCTTTTAAGTAATACATCATTAGTCTGTCTTAGTCTAATGGTGTATTCCTTAAAAACTGGCAAAGAGTTTTTACTCCTAAGCTATCAGATTCAATTTAAGTACAGTATTTAGGGTATGCCAAGCCAGGGTACACCTTGCCAGTAATTTGACATCAGGCACAAATAGGGCATGAATTCCTGCTCTGAATAGATCATTTAGCATGTTTGAATATCATTTCGACTAAGGTAGCTTTATTTTTTGAAGCTATAGTAGCGTCAAGTGTTGACTTAGACAGATTTATTGAAGCATTGGTTCTACATTAAACATATGTCTTCAGAGACAGCCTGAATATATGCACTGTAAATGTGAAATCTGAAGTATGGAAAGTCAGTTACCCACTTGGATATGAAAAGTACACTACATATGTGCCATAAACTATGGCCAGTGATCCTCAAATGTACCAGAGGGAGTGAAAGGTTTTTCCAGCACAAATGTAATCACAGGGTAAGTATTGATACTGGTTACAATGAGAATGCTTTCCCATCAGCATAATTACTCTACCTCAGTTAGAGGCGAGAAGCAATTTCGCCAGGAGAGTGTCTCCCATCAATATAGCATGGCGTGGACACAACTTTAAGCCAATATAACTTGCATAATTCAGGGGTTGGCTTTTTTCACACTCCTGAGTGAGTGATGTAAATTACATAAACTTAAGCATTAGTGTAGATGAACCCTAAGTATAGTTCTCCCTATTCTAAACAGAAGTAAGTGTCAAGGAGACCTGGTAAAAAATATTGACAATTCAGTTTTCCATCAGAGAATGTCATTTGACTAAATCAAATTATTCATGAAATCGTATCAATGTCAACAAAATTTTGTTTTGAAAAAAAAAAAGAAAAAATGTTTAGAAATTGTTGAAACAGCCTGTCTGGCATTTTTGTAATGGCAAGTTTTGATTTTCATTGTGTAAAACGTTATTTCATAATTAACTTTATTTTACATTATATCTTTTATATATAATTTTTAAATGGTCAAAATCAAAATTTCCATTGGCCTAAAGCAAAACTGGTTTGGGAATTACATTTTGTGAAAAATTTCAGGATCTTGGGGCTTTGTTTTTAATTTTTCATGGGACACAAAATCTATTTTCCAACCGACTGTAGTCTCAAGCAAGCCTTTGTGTGCCCATTGGTTTGCTGTCATTAGTGCAGGATAAGAGATGGGTATTTGGTCAAAGAATGGGCACTTCATAGAAAATGTGGGTTTACGTGGTATGTCTACACAGCAAAGTTATCATATATATAGTAGCCCAATGTCTGTGACTCTGTAATGGTGAAATGCTGGCTGTTGCCTATGGGCGGCGCTGTTGCCTGAGTCACGTCCTTTGTCTCCCGCTGTGGCTCTCGGCTGACTTCCGTGCCGCTCAGCCGGGCCGCCGCAGGGAAGCAAGCGGCTGTTTGGGCGCTGCGGTCCCCATGCAGCACCCCCAGTGGTCCTCATGCAGCACTGATGTGCGGCGTGACATCGGCTCCAGGTCCTACCCCCTGTCCGTGAATGTCACTGCCCTGCCCCCCTTCGCCTCCCGCCGTGGTGCTCGGCTGACTTCTGTGCCGCTCAGCCAGGCCACCGTGCAGGAGCAAGTGGCACAAGCGACCGTTTGGGCTCCATGCTCCCCATGCAGCACGGGGAGCACGGAGCGCAAATGGCCTTTTGGGCTCCGTGGTCCCCCAAGTGAGAGGCAAGAGGGGGAGGAGAAGAGAAAGAGAGAGACGGAGGGAGAGGCAGGAGGCGGAGGAGAGCTGAGAGAGAGAGAGGGGGAGGCAATAGGAGGAGGAGGAAAGACAGAGAGAGAGAGACGGAGCGAGAGACCGGAGGCTCAGGAGAGGAGACCGATGTGGAGGAGAGACCTGAAAATCCCATCTTCTGATGGGTTAATTGGCTAGTTTCGAAATAACAGCCGTTATTTCGAAATAACTTTCCTAGCGTCTGTACAGCCAAACCGCTATTTTGAAATTAATTTGAAATAGTGGAGCGCTTATTTCAAATTTGGTAAACCTCATTCTACAAGGAATAATGCCAAATTCGAAATAGCTAATTCGAAATAAGTGCTGTGTAGATGCTTATTTCAAAATAGGGGGCCTCCAGCCCTTTCCAGGGTGCCCTGGTGGCCACTCTGGGCCAAACCAGGAAAACTCCTCTCCTCCCCCCCAGCCCTTAAAGGGGTAGAGTCTGTTCGGCCACAGGGCCTGTGCCAGCTCCAGGCCTGCCAGCCCAGAGCCTGCAGGCGCTGCCCCTGACCCAGTTGCCAGCATGAGCCAGCCAGCCAGTGCCAGCCAGCCCTCCACAGTCTGGCAGTTCCCAGGAGCCTGCCAGGGGCCAGAAAAGGCAGGCGCCTTCCTGGTCCAGTGCGGAGATCATGGACCTGATTGAGGTTTGGGGGGATGCCTCCAACGTCCATGATCTCCGCACTAGACACAGGAACACGGCCATCTACAGATGGATGGCTGACAGCCTGGCCACCAAAGGCCACATGCGCACCCAGGAGCAGGTGTGCATGAAAAAAAAGGAGCTGAGGCAGGCCTATGTCAGGGCCATAGGGAGCAGCTCCCAACAGGGGCAGACCCAGACCCCTTCCCCTATTTTGACACCCTGGACCGCATCCTGGGGGACTAGATGGTCCGTGCCCCCCAGATGGTCATCGACCCTGGGGCAGAGGGCCCGGACCAGGGCATGGAGGAGGAGGAGGAAGAGGAGGAGGAGCAGGAGGAGGACGGCCAGGAGTCACAGGAGCCTGGAGGGAGCGTGGCACTCACCCAGGACCCCCGAGCCATCACAGCAGCCATGTCACCGCTGTCTTCCGAGGCTGGGGAGGCCTCGACATGTGAGTGCCATCACTGTTCCCTTATGCGGGGCGGGGGGAGGGAGGGAACCCAGGGACCACGCATGTAGGCCTTGCTGACCACAGATCACGTAGCAACCTGTACATGTGCCATGTCAGCTGGGGCATGTGGCCCCGGCTGGCTGCCACACAGGGGCCCTGGCCTGTTATCCACACACATGTATGTATGAAGGCACATGACATGCTCCTGACCGCGGGGAGGGACACTGCACACTGTCTTCCCTCCAGAAGTCCCCTCTACTCAGAGGCAGGGCACAGCTCCCCTTCCCACCCCCACACCCACACTATATACAGCACAGGGGCATGGGTGCAGTCCTGGGCCAGCTCACGCTCCTGGGGAGAGCAGGACGTTATGGTGCGGAGACCTGCCGTCCTCGCCTTGCAGAGGGGGGCTGGGCTTCACCCACTGTGTCCCCAGGGATAACTGACCACTTCTCGTGTTTCTCCACAGCCGCACCAGCTGCGAG
This sequence comes from Pelochelys cantorii, assembly GCA_032595735.1. NCBI lineage: Eukaryota > Metazoa > Chordata > Testudines > Trionychidae > Pelochelys > Pelochelys cantorii. The sequence continues at coordinate 31,423,246 of CM064328.1, forward strand.
TGCAGGGCGCACCACCCCGCCCTGGACATCCTCCCGCACCCGGGCCAGCAGGCTCACCTGGAACCAGGAGGAGTACCAGCGGCAGCACGTGGGGTTACTGCGAAGGCAGGTCTGCAGCCAGGAGCACTGGGTGCATGAAGATCTGCAGCTGCGGCGGGAGAGCTTGCGGGAGCTGCTTGACCAGGGCCGTGACATCCGCGACCACCTGCAGACCCTGGTGCAGAGATTGCTGCCTGCTGCTGCTCCAGCCCCTGCGGCCACCCCAGCTATCGCTCCTCCTCCCACTCCTGCTCCACCTCCCACTTCTTCCTCCACCCGCCCTACCCTCCATACCCGCTCTTCCCCCCTGCCCCGGGGACGCCGAGGCCCCCGCACCCACAGTGCTGGGAGACAGGTGGACAAGCAAGACCCCCAACCCTGAGCTTCTCCTCCCCTTGCCTCCCCCTTCCAGCTCCCAGGTTTCCCCCTCCCCTCTCCCACCCTCATTCCCCCCTCAACCCAGTTATGGTCAATAAATAGAGTTTGTTTTTGGCAACACGTGTTTTTATTTTACATCAGGAAGGGGGCTTAGGAAGGGGAAAGTGGAAGGACATGAGGGTAGAATGAGGCGCAAGGCCCCAGTGGGGCACACTAGGGAGACTTCACTCCTCCTCTGGGTGGAAGCTCTCCCACGGGGCCTCCCAGATACGGACAGCCACCTGATGGGCCTCCCAGCTGGCAGCCATGCAGGGCTGCGCGTAGAGGCCAGCCAAGTGGTTGGCCTCTGCCATCCAGCCTGGCAGGAAAGCCTCCCCCTTGCTTTCACACAAATTATGCAGCACACAACACGCTGCTACCACGTGTGGAATATTCTACTCGGATAGATCCAGGCGGGTGAGGAGGCATCTAAAACCGGCCTTCAACCAGCCGAACGCCCCCTTCACCATGATGCAGGCCCTGCCGAGCTTGGCATTAAAGGCCTGTCAGGAGGGGTTGAGGTGTCCCGTGTAGGGTTTCGTCAGCCAGGATTGTAGGGGATAGGCTGCGTCCCCCACCAGGCACACAGGCATGTCTACGTCCCCGACCCTGATGTGGCGGTCAGGGAAGAAAGTCCCGGTGTGCAGCCTTTGGCACACAGAGGAGTTGCGGTAAACTCGCGCGTTGTGTGCTTTGCTGGACCAGCCCACGTTCATGTCCACGAACTGGCCCCGGTGGTCAGACACAGCCTGCTGGATGACCGAGAAGTATCCCTTCTGGTTGATGTAGAAGGAGGCCTGGTGGTCCGGGGCATGGATGGGGATGTGCATCCCGTCGATTGCCCTCCCCCCCCCTGCAGTTGGGGAAGCTCAGGGCGCCAAACCTCTTGATCACCGCGTCCACAGATGACTCTGCGGAGCAGTACTCTGTTGATGGCCTTGACCACCTGCAGAGGGACACACAAAACCACTGAGAGTCACTGGGGTGCCAGGGTGGCTGACAGTGCTCCTTCCCCGCCACTGCCCCATGCCCCCACTCCCAGGAGCAACCCCCCCTGCAATCCTGGCCACCGCGGGCAGTCCATAGTGCGGGTGGGACAGACCAAACCCTCCCATGGAGGGGACTAGCACCCCCTCCCCCCTTTTCCCTAGGGCAGCCCATCCCCTTCTCGCACCCCCCCCCTCCTGGCACAGTGGCCAGAGATTGCCATACCTGCATGAGCACCGCTCCGACGGTGGATCTCCCCACGCTGAACCGGTTTGCCACAGATCGGTAGCTATCTGGCGTGGAGAGCTTCCAGAGGGCGATGGCCACACGCTTGTGGAGGGAAATGGCAGGCCTCATGTGCGTGTCCCATCACCGCAGAGCAGGGGCGCGCCATTCACAGAGCTCGAGGAAGGTGTCCTTCTTCATCCTGAAGTACTGGGTCCATTGTTGGTCTCCCCAGTGCTCCAGGATGATGTGGTCCCACCAGTCGCTGCTGGTGTCCAGACGCCAGATGCGGCGGGGGACGGGGGCATCCAGGTGCTGCTGCTTCTCCTCCACGGCCCCCAGGGGGATCCAGAAGAGGGCCTGGAGGTTGGGCTGCAGCAGATGCTGCAAGGCAGACTCCAGAAATTGCTGCCAGGCTTGCATCAAGACATCCAAAATGAGCACCAGAGTGCCCAGGGGCAGCTCTGTCTCCATGGTGCCAAGTGCTGTGGTGTCCCGAGTCAGGGCAACCAAAGGAAGCAGAGAAAAAAATGCTTTGCTGTCCCTCCGCAAGCTATCCCTCCGAGATAGGCAAGCAAGCAGGGAAAGCTGAGAACTGGCTGTCCAGGGGGGTCCCTTTAAGCACAAGTCTCAGATAGCCTCAGGCAGCAGCCACATTAAGCAACTACAGACGTGATGCCCTGCTGGAACCGGTTTCAGCTGGCCTTAAATATGATTCAGCATCCAATCAGTGTGGACGCGCTATTTCGAAATAGCAGAACGCTATTTCGAAATGCATTTTGTGTGTAGACACGTTATTTCGAAATATCTTATTTCAAATTAACTATTTCGAAATAAGATATTTGGAAATAACACTGTAGTGTAGACGTACCCTATGTGATCCCCAAATAAAGCATCTTTTTGGTTCCACTGCTGTTACTAGACAAATAAAGGTAGCCACGTAGTAGACTCTCAGTACTGGCCTAATTCTTCAGGAAAATAATCTTCAGGAGAATAAACACCACACAGCAGCTCCAAACTCACATGTTGCCATTACCAAAAGCCTAGAATTAAGTTTAGAGTGGGAGACTTGGAGCTGATCGTGGCCGGATTTGCTGCCCTGGGCTTCCTGAACTGCAGAAGAGTGATGGATGGGATCCACATTCTGATCCGCGCACCATAGCATCGAGCCACCCAGCACGTTAACAAGAAGGGCTATTTTTCCCTGGTGCTGCAGGCCCCAGTCGACCACCGTGGACAGTTTCTGGACATTTTTGTAGTGTGGTTGGGCTGGGCACACAATGCCCGCATATTTAGGAACTCTAGCCTCGACCACAAGCGGGAGGCTGGTACATTCTTCCCCCAGTGGGACTTTCGCTTGGGCGATGTACAAATGCCACTATGCATTGTTGGGGACATGGCCTACCCACTCATGCCGTGGCTCATGAAGCTGTATACTGGCCACTTTGACCCCACCAGGGAACAATTCAATGTGCACCTCATCCGGGCCTGCATGCAGGTCGAATGCACTTTCTGGCACCGCAAGGCCAGGTTCAGGTGCCTCCTGATCTGCCTCAATGTGGGGGAGCGAGCAACTGTCCTTGGAGCAGGGGACAGTGATGTCCCGAGAGCAAGGCCATGTGTTGCTTGCACAGCAGGCCCTGCCTCACAGGGGCCCTGAAGTGCCCAGGGGTCCATGCTGTCTGCTCCCCCACCCCATGGATAAGCAGGCCAGGGAAATGTCCAGCCACAGGGGGATACCATGTGTGGGAGAGGGGCCTCCCCACAGCCTGTGAGCAGCAGCCCGTGTGTGTTCTGGGGTTGGCTCCAGAGATCACATGGTGCACACTACTGCTGCACGTGCTTGCTCATGCATGGACAGCTGCAAGCATGCTGAGTGACGATTGCAGCCCATCCCCTCTGAGCCCGCCTCCCCTGACCTATGTGTGTGACAAACTGAGAGCACTCACCTGATGATCCCTCCCCAGCGTCAGATGATGCCTGGGAGATCTCCAGGGCCTGGGGTACCCACTCCAGGCTGAGGGTGATGATACTGCCAGTGTTCTCCTCTTCCTCCTCCTTGTCATTGTCGTCCTCCTGAAGGAGCTCCAGACGGGTGAGCACTGGTGTCTCCACACCTGTGTCCACCAGTACTCACCTGATGATCCCTCCCCGGCATCAGATGATGCCTGGGAGATCTCCAGGGCCTGGGGTACCGGCTCCAGGCTGAGGGTGATGACGCTGCCAGTGTCCTCTTCTTTCACCTCCTGGAGCGGAGATCCTGCATTGTTTCCTCCTCCCCCCACAGCTCCAGGAGGGACAGGATCTCTGCCCCGGACCAGGAGGGCACTTGGCATTTGGTGCCCCTGGATGGATCCTTGGAGCCCTAGTGCTGCTCCCTGTGCAGGCCAGAGGCATCTCGGGGGGCTTGTGGCTTTGCCATGGGTCAGCAGGCCTTTAGCAGTCAGAGCCACATGGTCAGGGTGCTGCTGCAAAGCCGACTTCCTGCCACAAGGCTACTCCTGGATGCCTGCAGCTTTAAGAGCTGGCAGGAGACGGGAACTATAGAACTGTGATTAGTGTGGATGGAGTGTCCACCAGGGCACCTGTGCTTTTTCCTGGAGGCCTCTTCTTTTGAAAAAACTCCCTCTTCCACGTCCACACACACCTTTTTCCGAAAGACCTCTTTTGGAAAAGGCATTCTTCCTTGTAGAATGAGGTTTACCAATGTCGGAAAAACCCTGAAGTCTAGACGCAGCCCCAGTCACGCAGAAAAGGTGAGGACAGCACTTAGTCACTGTAACTTGCATTGCCCATGGTGTGTGTTTGGCTTTGTCATACTCCTGGCCGATGTAAGTTATATTGACTTAAGCAGTAGTGTAGACCTACTCGAAATGAAATGTACATGGCTGATAATAAGAATAAGATTGTACAATTAAAATTTGCATCCCATTCAGGTGAAACTTAATGTTTACACATATCATACTGCAGGATCATGTCCTTCATTTGTTATTCATTTAAAAATGTTTGTAAATAATAATGTTTAGATTAAATAGCAAAGGTTACAGTTACCTCAGTATCATCATCAGAAAAAAGTAGAAGTTATTTATTACCTGGGGCAAGTTGAATCATGATACTCATTAACAATTAACACTGTATAATTAGTGATACAAAAAGAGAATCACATATTGAAATTCAAAATATAGATCAGTACTCTGCTTAAATTTTTCAATAATGCACTACTTTAGTCCAGATGGATTCTTTTGTACTTGGAGAGAATAGATGCAAGGGTAGCTAATGTGAAACAGGCAAAGTATTTTTTGTTATTGGTATGCAAAAATAAAATACAATAAAATTGCTTGGAAAATGGAACAAATACTCCAGTGCTCCTGTTTTGCTTTTGTCAATTGTTAATTTGACAAATGAATGTTTTAAAGATCTGGCTCTGGCTTTTGCTGTTCTGGATCTGCTGCACCATATGTTATTGTGCTGGGTAGTGATGGTGTTACATAGCTCATTTACTATCTCCTGTATCAGTGTAACTTTCTGCACTTACTCTCTTTAAATGATAAAACTTACTCTTTTTTTTTCTTTTTTTGGCTCTTTTAGCAATTAAAAATGATCTGCGCAAATGTTCCCATTTTACATTGCTACATGATGTTTATGTGCTATATCACTAGCACAACAAAAGAAAGGCAGCTTTAATTTAATGTTGTGTAATGCAAATGTGAGTTACTGTATATCCCTTAACAGCCCATCATTAATTTCCATGCATGCTGGTTTCAGGTTTCATATATTTCTGGCTGTTGTGATAGTATGTAAAGTATCAGCTGCTGTTTCACAGCTTGGATTTTAAAAGGTCCAGAAGGAGAGATCAAAAGCTGAATTTCTAATATTGCCTCTAATGGAGGAACTATTACCCAAACAAGCGGGATGCAGATTTCTTTCCTAGCAGAATGCTGCGTTTGCATTACCACACATAATCTTGCAATATATAGGATATTTTCCAAAACAGATTCTATTCTCTATAGCTTCTTATACTGCCCTCATATCTTTAGTAGCTGAGCACCTATCAACAGGGCTGGCCTTACCATGAGGTGAACTGAGGTGGCCGCCTCAGGTGCCAGACTGTCGGGGGGTGGGGGAGCACCACTAGGACCCAGAGTGTACAAAATTGTGTCTGCTGCTGGTGCAGCAAGGGGGCATGAGGACGTCATTTGAGCTGCCCGCCTCAGGTGCCAAAATGTTGTTGGCTGGCCCTGACTATCAATAGTGTATTTAGTGATAAAGCTGAAGCTACACCTGCACTTGGAGCTAGGGGTATGATTCCTAGCTCACAGAGACATAGTTGCACTAGCTTGATGTAAGGCAGTGGACTAAAAATAGTATTGCAGTAACCATGCTTCTGTGGCTAGGCTACTATTTTAGTGCCCTGGCTCCCATCAAGCAAGAGCAAGTATGTTTCCTTGAGCTGGAAATCATACCCCCTCCAAGTACAGATGTAGATGTATGTTTACACTACAAGCAAAACAAAACAAAACAAAACAAAAACCAAACCACAGCAGCGAGTCTTAGAGCTTGAATTAAGTAACCTGGGTTTTTGGGGCTCATGCTATCGGGCTAAAACTAGCACTGCAGATACTCCGACTTGGGCTGGAGCCCAGGCTCTGAAACCCACTGAGGCAGTAGAGTTTTAGAGACCCGGCTCCAACCCATGTGCGCATTAAGCATAGGACTACACTGGAGTTGGAAGGTGTAATTTCCATCTTGAGGAGATATATCCATGCTCTCTCTGACTGAGTTAGCATGCCAGAAAGAGAAGTGTAGCATGGTGGCATGAGCAGGGGGAGGGAATAGCTATCTGAGTACATATAGATTTGGATGTTGGGTCAGAATTGAGGTGGCAAGCTGCTCTTGCTGCTTCCAATGACCTGACTACCCAGCTATGTTTAGGACATTAGCTCCATCAGAGGTAGCTCAGATTGTCTGCTTGAGCTGAAATTTACAGCTTTCAGCTCCAGTGTAGATATACGTAACATGAAATATGAGTAGTAAGCAATGTGACTAGTTTAATAACCAGAATTGTGTCACTTCAGAGGCTTTGTATTACTAATTTGTGTTGAATAGTGAAATGAGGCAAGCAATGAAACTGTAGCCTAAAGCCCAACCCTTCAGATAATCTCTTGTTGGTTGTTGAGGGCCCTACAAAAAGATGATTTGAAATGGTTTGTTTAAAACATTTTGAAATGAAATTTTTTTACATATTTCTGATTTCCCCCCCCCCCTTTTTTTGGCTGAAAATATTTGCAGAATTTGTGAAAAAATGTAGTTCCCTGAAGAGTGCATTTTGGGGTGACTTTATTATTTACCAAGAAAAAAAATCATAGTGAATTTCAACCATACAGAACCACCATGAGCTAATAGATTCCCCCCTCCCCCAATTCTGAATGAAATTAAATTGGCACAATTATGGGAAAGCAAAACAGAGAAGTGTTGTAAGATTTTTGTGTCTAAAAGCTCATAAAACTCATCCATATCAAGCAGTTTTCCAAAATGCTGTTGGGGCAAAATGAGAGGGGATAGAGGAGAGAGAAAAAAAATCATCAATTTTGTTCTATGTCAGAACAACTGGAAAAATGAATATATAAAAAGACTCCATTGTTGTTGATAGACCAAAATATCTGACTTTCTGACTAGAGGTATAAACTATCACTCTTGAAGGGTAGCCTTTTTCAGTCATCATTATTGCATGCTGTATAGCACTATCAATGTGTATAGCTAGATGAATAAATTTATAAACATAAAGCTCAGGAAGAGGCCTAGAGACAAGGTGCCAAACCCATATTTAGGAACCCAGCAGCAATTTTTTTGAAAATTGTGCCATTTATTTACATAGCCACATATGAAGTTAAGAGTATAGTGTTACACACCTACTTCTGATCTGAAAGTTTTGGCCAAAAGAATGAAATATGATAATACAAAACAAAGAACAAAACCCCTGCTCCTGAGGGTATGTAAATTAAAATCCTAAACTGGTATAGTGCTGGTAGTGGACAAAAAAGTGATCATATGTAAGATAGGTAGGAGAGATGGCATTTCAGGTGTTGAGGACCATTAAAAAAGACTATTTCAGTAAAATACTATGCACTTTTTTCCTTTTGTCTTAATTTATGGCCTCTTCTATCTCCTGCAGCTTTATATTTATTCAAATCTTATTACCTGATTGAGCCCAATCTTGGGGTATGTCTACACAGCAGGGCTGAAGTGAAATTAAGCTACATAACTTCAGCTATGTCAATTGCATAGTTTCAGTTGAAATAGCTTAATTCGGCTTTTGGCTCTGTTTACACAGTAGGAAGTCGAAGGAAGAACATTCTTCCTTGAACTTCCCTTACTCTCCATGAAACGAGGGTTACCAGGAGTTGGAGTAAGAAGTCCTCCAGCTCGACATTATTTTGAAATAAAGTCTTGCTGTGTAAACGCACACTAAGTTATTTCAGAATAATGTCAGTTATTCCAATATAACGCTAGTGTGTAGATGTACCCTTGCAGTCTACATCCATTCTAGCACAGCTCCTATTGAATTAAATGAAAGTTGATCTGAATTAGGATAGGGCCAATGGGAATTAGAATATCTGATGCTGAGAAGGAAAAACAGACTTCTTTCCTAAGTTAGATGTGCAGACATTCCTTGTTTATATCATGTAAAATGGTCTCTGATATTTTCTTGTGGACATATCCCCTGTGTAGAGAATAATTTTCCCTCAGATTTTTTTTTTCTTTGCTGTAAAAGTGACATATTATGGAAGTGCTGTTTTTCTATTTTTTCCAAGTTGCTAATTTGATGCAAAACTTGCTGGCCTTTTTTGCTGTTTAAATTTGGTGCTCTGGGGAAAGTATGTGATGGGATGAAAATCTGGGTCAGAGCATGAAATTCCTTTTATTTGTATTCATAAAAAATGCACTCCACACATCAAAGGGAAGAGGTGTGAAGCAGTAAAAAAGAGAGAAAAATCAAACTAAAATATTCCCAGATTTTACATTGACTTCAAAACACACTGAAAATACTTTGAATTTGATAAGTTTGTGCTAACCATCGGAAGAAAGTTTTCAGTATCACCTTACCTATCATTTTGGCTCATTTCTCAAACCAGAGATTGGGCAAAACATTTTCAGTTATTCAGTGTCCCATTTATATTAGAGACAGAACAAGGCTCTGAGCTCTAAAATAATCCAAAAATTTTGGAACTAGATTTTTAGTATGTAATATGGCATGTTACTATGAAATGGCAAAAAGCACAAAAAAGCACACAAGTGCAATACAGTAAGATAATTTGTGCATCTTGTTAGCATTGCACTGGTGAAATATTGGACACATTTTAATGGAAATCTGCTTCCTAATCTGTTATCATCTCAGAGATGGATTGTTTTGAATGACTTCAACATTCAAGCCAACTCAGATAAATAACTTAATAACAAAATAACTTAAGGGTCAGGCCCAGATCTTATATACACAATAATAGTTGGTTTCCAACTGAGCCCTACTACACTGGTATACTTTAAAAGCACCAGTTGAAGATTAGATTAGTATTCACAGAACCTGGCTGCTGGCAGGAGAGCCTTCCTTCTCTGAGTAAGTAGAAAGGGTGAGCAAATTTCTAAATACCTATTTGCTTTTTGGCACTTTTTTTATGTACACACAGCTTCACTCTTACAAGAACATTACATATTTTACTATACCAGAATTCCAGTGGAGGAAGAGTCCAGTAATGTACCACACAAAGTCTCAATTAGTTATACTCAGAGTCATCTTTTTAGAATGGATTGGAGATAGATGGAGGAGTGTTTCTGACATGTTGCTTTTGCAGAAATGTACAGGGAGAATGGCAGGCTTTGACTCAATTCTGCAACATTTGAATAATCTGGTGCTCAGCTGCTCAGGGATTTCCCTGACACAGAGTATAAAAATAAGAAAGAGCCTAATAATCATCATTCATTTAAAGTGGGTGGGGTAGGAATTGCCATATGAGTAAAGGCAATGTTTCTGAGTCCCAGTCGAGATCCTCAGAGCTCAGCTTGATATACAACTTGGAACTCATCTTAGAAATGGCACCCTTTCCAGGATTAGTTCCTACAAAAGAAATTAAAGATACACTCTGGCTTTGTAGAGGAAGGCGGGGAGCAAAGGGTGGAGAAAGAGATAAGAGGGCCGCCTGCCTCATTGCTGTCCATCTAATGACAACAGACAATCACAGTCACAGTACCTGGGGAAGTGGAAAGGCTGCTTTTCTTTGCTCTCCTAAGTGTGCCCACCACCACAAATGGGATACGGAGGATGCAGGACCAAAATCTTACTCGTGCCCAACATAGATGAGGGAGCGGGTTTATGTACCCAAGAACTTCAGGATAATTGTATTTTCCTGAGTTATAAACCTTCCCTCAGCACCCCTTAGGATCTATATACCATCCTGGATGCAGGGCGGTGTCCAAATGGTGTAATTTAGCTGAACGCTTCATATGTCAAGAGTCCCGTTCACAAATAACATTTCATTAGGATTCTACCTGAATGCTGCTAAAACCTGATAGGTGTGTAACACCTGTCTTGAACCAAACCTGGGACTTCTGTGCTTAGTGCCTGAGCCTCTACAGTTTGAGCTTGAAAGCCAGCTTGGCCTTCAGCTAAGGCTGTAGAGCACACTCCTTCTTCTTCCTTTAAGTGTTCTAAGTGCCATTACATAGGACAGTGAACCACACCCAGTAGGTGTGTGTGTTACAGACTTCTCCTAACTGAGGAAGGGCGTCCCAAGCTTCAGAGACATCCCAGCTGAAATTCTAGACAAGCCCCCACCTGTAACACCAGACATGTGGAATTGAACCTGGGATCTCTGGAGCTTAGTACATGAACCTCTACAGTTTGAGCTAAAAGCTAGTTTTGTCTCAGCTAAGGTTGGAGAGCAAAGTCATTCTTTCTCTAAGTGGTCTAAATGCCACTATATGGGACAGTACACCACACCCAAAAATTGTATGGGTTACAGATGAAGCTTCACTGTTGTATATGATGGGATACAAAGCTATTCATGGACAAAATCCTCTTGTTCACCCAGGGGCAGAATAGTTAAAGGTTGATAAAAGATGGATTACTATGATTTAACATCTAGGCTGTGTCTAGACTGGCGCGATCTTGTGCCAGAGCTATGCAAATGAGGCTCAGCGTGGAATATCGCCGAGCCTCATTTGCATAACTAATGAGCTGCCATTTTTGCGGAAGAGGCTCTTGCGCAAGACGGAGCTGTCTACACTGCCCCGTCTTGCGCAAGAAAAACCCTCTTGCGCAAAGCCGTTATGCTGATTATTTTCAGGCATAACGGCTTTGCGCAAGAGAGTTTTTCTTGCGCAAGACGGGGGCAGTGTAGACAGCTCCGTCTTGCGCAAGAGCCTCTTCCGCAAAAATGGCGGCTCATTAGTTATGCAAATGAGGCTCGGCGATATTCCATGCTGAGCCTCATTTGCATAGCTCTGGTGCAAGATCTCGCCAGTCTAGACACAGCCCTAATGTTTTGCAAAATTATTGTGTGTTCCTCTTTGCCATGTATCTCATTTCCAGATTCTGTTGATTTTGGCCCTGATTCAGCATGTAACTCCTATTGAACTTGAAGAACATGTTTAAATCCCAAGAGCAAATTGGGGCTTAACTTTTGTTTTGTATTCCAGTTTAAACCAATAAAATTGGTTATCAAAAGGAAAACTTTTCAAAACTGCTTATGATGTAGTATTGACCCTCCCTTTCTGATGCAAAAGCCATATTCTGTCTCCAGTGATGCCGTATGAGAATCCAAGATTGCAATTGTGCCCCAAGAGCATGGCAGCAGCACTCATAATAGTTTCTTCCATCTTTTTTTTTACATTGCTTTTGCAAAATGATGCTGCCATATGTGCTGTTATATTTAAACAGCAGATGTGCACTCACAAAGCTGCAGAATACAGAAGTGCAATACCATTTGCAAACAGGTTTTTCTGCGGAAACTGACTTTCCTTGAATTTATCTCATACATTTCATTACTAATTACAGCAGGCCATATAAGATGCATTTGTACCACTTGTGGTTTCTCTCTTGGGGCACCTAATAGACTGGTTATCTAGCTTTTATGTTATATTATTCTCTTCACAGATACAGAGTTGTAATTCCCCTTTGCAATATCATTAGTTTACATGAAAACAGAGGAAAATGCTTCATTGAAAAGAATATTTGGGTCACAGATCCTGATTTATATTTTCTGCAGTGGAGAGCTTAACCAGGGTTTGAGCTAAGGACAATTTTGTACCGTAAGCCACAATTTTAGTCCAAAACCACAGGCCAGCTATCCTAAATATATTCATTTGTGTGTATATACTGAGAGTCACGTAATGATGTTAATCCAAATTTTCAATACTAAAGCTAATTGTCTTAAACACTGGTAAGTTTTGAGTTTGCAAATGATTAGCTATTTCAAAGGACATGTTAAACAAGAAAACTCAAGGCCTCTCCAAAGTCAGTGAAAAGTCTCTGACACTGAGTAGTTGTTCTCTGTGGATAGGTTGAGCCCAGTGCCCCTAGAATGGAACAGATAAGCTTAATCCAACTAATTAAAGAGGGATGGGCCTACTGCCTGCTGCTAGTAAGTAGCTGAAAGAGGAAGGACTGAGCAAGGCTGAGCCCTGGGAAGTAAAAGTCATGCTAGAGTGGTACTAACTCTTGGGATGGGTCTTATAAGCAACCTTGCAACTGTGGAAGCAGCAGAGCTGGAGGAGGTGTGGAAATTATGAGGAGCTGGAGTAGTAGAGACTCTTAGGAGCGGCAGTCTCGAAGCCTGAGGGCCAAGTATTGTGTAAAACATAGAATCATAGAATCATAGAACTGGAAGGGACCTTGAGAGGTCATTGAGTCCAATCCCCTGCCCTCATGACAGGACCAAGAACTGTCTAGATCAGTGGCCACCAACCAGTAGATCGGGATCTACTGGTAGATCTTGGAGGCTCTGACAGGTGTTCTTGACTGGTTTGGCCAAGAGGCTATCAAGTGCCAGCACTTCAGCTGTCCCCCGCCATTGCTGCACATCTCCTGCCCTTTGTCGTGGAGCTGCCCCTCCTCCAGGGAAGCCTCCTGCTTTCTGGGTAGGGCAAGGAGGGAAAGGAGGGGTGCTAATATCAAGGTGCCTCCTCCCATTCTGTATCCTTTCTCCACAAAGCAGAGAGGGGCACAGCAGGACTTGGGATGGAGTCTGCTGGCTGCTTTTGGGAGTGGTGCAGGGCCAGGACAGTGGTGAGCCTGCCTTAGCCCCACTGCACCACCACCCAGGAGCCACCTGAGGTAAACAGCGCCCAGCTGGAGCCCACATCACGAAGCCCTACCCCAGGCATGACCCCTTTCCTGGTCCCCAAGTCCCTGCCCTAGCACCCATGCATTCCAACTGCCTGCCCCAAGAGCAACTCAGAGCCCCTCTCACACTCCAGATCCCTTAATCCAAGACCAGAGCCTGCACCCCAACCCTCTGCCCCAGCCTGATGAAAGTGAGAGAGAGAGGTTGGAAGTAGCAGGGGCAAGGCCTCGGAGAAGGGGCAAGGGTATTTATATATGAGGTAGATCTTGGATTGCACTTAAATTCAAAAAGTGATCTCATGCTTAAAAAGGTTGGAGACCTGTGGTCTAGATCATCCCTGACAGGTGTCTGTCTAACCTGCTCTTAAATCTCTCCAGTGATGGAGATTCCACAAGCTCCCTAGGCAACTTATTCCAGTGTTTAACCACCCTGACAGGAAGTTTTTCCTAATGTCCAACCTAAACCTCCCTTGCTGCAGTTTAAGCCCATTGCTTCTTGTTCTATCATCAGAGGCCCAGGAGAACAATTTTTCTTCCTCCTCCTTGTAACAGCCTTTTAGATACTTGAAAAATGCTATCATGTTCCCTCAGTCTTCTCTTTTCTAAACTAAACAAGCCCAATTCTTCCAGCCTTCCCTCATAGATCATGTTTTCTAGACCTTTAATCATTTTTGTTGCTCTTCTCTGGACCTTCTCCACATCTTTCTTGAAATGTGGTACTCAGAACTGGGCACAATACTCCAATTTGGGCCTGATTAGTGCAGAGTAGAGCAGAAGAATGACTTCTCATGTCTTGCTCACAACACTCCTGTTAATGCATCCCAGAATCATGTTTGCATTTTTTTGCAACAGTGTCACACTGTTGATTCATGTGTAACTTGTGGTCCACTATGACCCCTAGATCCTTTTCTGCATTACTCCTTCCTAGACAATCACTTCCCATTCTGTATGTGTGAAACTGATTGTTCCTTTGTAAGTGGAGTACTTTGCATTTGTCCTTATTAAACTTCATCCTATTTACCTCAGACCATTTCTCCAGTTTGTCCAGATCATTTTGAATTTTGACCCTATCCTCCAAAGCAGTTGCAACCCCTCCCAGCTTGGTATCATCTGCAGACTTCATAATTGTACTCTCTATGCCAGGCCTGGGCAAAATACGGCCTACCAAGCCACCGGATCCAGCCCACGGAGGCAGCAGGGAGCCCCAGGCAGGTTCTGCTGCTTGCCCCGCAGTCCTTGCAGAAATTCAGCTGCTGGGCTTCCTTTCTGTTTTAAAACTGGAGGAGTGCGGGGGAGTTTCTGGAGCCACCCCGTCCCCAGCACAATCCCATTGGCCAGTTTCTGGCCAGAAACCGGCCAATGGAAGCTGCTTGTTGGAATAATAGGCAGCCAAGAAGAACCATGCCCCCTCTCCTCTGCTCAGTTATTCAATGAAGCACATGGCCAGGCAAGCAGGCTGGCTGAGAAACCTTTTAAGCTCTGCAGGCAGGCAGGCAGGCTAGTTTGGCAGCTGACATGTAAGTCTCTTGGCCTGCTTCTGGCACCCCGGCCCTTTCCTGCCCCAACCCCACTCAACATACACAAACCCTCTATCCCCTTCTTACACCCAAACCCCCTCCCAGATCTGGCACCCCAGTCTCCTGCCCCAGATCACAATCCCCTTCCACCATAGGTCATATCCCAAACCGCTGCACTCTAGTCCCCTGCCCTAGGTCACAACCGCCTCCTTCACTCAAACTCCCTCCCAGACTCCAGTCTCCCTTCTGCACCCCAATCCCCCCTCTGCACCCAACCTCCATCCCAGACCCCACATCTCCTCCATTAATATCATGGAAGAGTGTGGCCCTCGACCACTTTCCAAAATCTTGGAGTGCCCCCCCTCAAAAATTATTGCCCACCCCTCCTTTATGCCATCATCTAAATTGTTGATGAAGATATTGAACAGAACCAGTCCCAAAACAGACACCTGCGGAGCTCCACTTGCTATGTCCTTCCAACATGATTGTGAACCGTTAATAACTAATGGTTATCCAACCAGTTATGCACCCACCTTATAGTAGCCCCATCTAGGTTGTATTTCCCTAGTTTATTGATAAAGGCAATGTGCTGTTTGCTTGTTACTTGCTGAGCCTCATTGGCTGAGACTAGGCATGACAGCACAAGCCTGGAGCTGGGAGCAGTAGTGACCCCTGATGACAGTTCCCCATTTAATTCAATGGGCATTGCATTTATTTCTAATATAGCCTGCCAGAGTTCATAAACAGAGATATGAAGGTATGAATGTGTGAACTAGCAGCTGCCCTCTACATCAATGAGCAGCTGTTTGTATGGAAATAGGCCAGAAGGTCCGACATTAAATATTAACATTCATTTAATCCTGTTGATTCTGGGTAACTTTAATTCCTCACCTAACTCCAGAGACTGCCATGGTATTACATCAGGGATGCATTTGGCCCTTTTGGCCAACATATTTGTGAGGGGAAAATAGCTTTGCCTTATAAAGAATGAGATTATCACACAAACATCCAAAAGTTTGCTTGCATAACGTAAGCAATGTCCTTAAAGCTGCCTTAGGTAGAGTGGGCCAAATCAGCCAATCAGATTGCTAACATGATAAATGCAGGCTGAATGGAGGGTGCTAATTAGATGGAAGGTTTTTTGTGAAGGAACAGATGTGCTTTCCTAAGCTAGGAGCCTGGCAACAGTGTCAGGGAGGCTGATAGGGAACCTTAAAGAAACATGGCAAGAAAAGTGGGGTAGGATTCATGAAGTCCCAGTCCTGAACTGCTTGCTCTAGGGCCCTGAATGGGAATCCAGAGCAGAGGGCAGGTTCCCCTACCATCCATTGCAGAGTGGTGTTGCTTGTGGCAGGGAATGGGAAGGCTGCCTGAATCACTGAAAGAGGGATATAGTCAGGGCAACTGGTGTGAAGACTGCTTGTGCAGAGAGACATTGCAAGGCTCCCTTGGAAGGGAAATCACTGTGTGACCTGACTGGAGGGACGAATCATGAAGCAGCCCATACTGCAACCCTTTGAACAGGAGGAAAACTGCAGTGGTGTAAGAGAATTGCTTGAAAGGGGTGCCAACCACCAGTGAGTTGAGAGAACCTGTGACTCTGATACCAATAATTCTTTAATAATCCACATATCTATGAAATTAAAGGATACCACCAATCTCTAGGGTAGTGTGTTGACACAGTCACAGTTTGAGCCAGAGTGTGTCTGTAAAGCTATAGTCCTACAGTGGGCAGAGGTGAACTGTCTTAGCAATACTTCGTGGTGGCACACCTTAAATAGGCACAATAGCTCCAAGACCCTTGGAATATCATGGACTAAAGCAACTCCTGTTGCATCTTTTCTAAGAGTGCACAATATATACCCTTCATCTACATTGCTCCATGGCCGTTGCAAATCCATGGTCCTACCATTCCTGTGTTTCTTTTTGCTTCTTCATAGAAGCTAGCACCATTCTCTGCACTAATTAGAAGTAGCCTTTGTACTGGGGGAATGCAAGAATTGTGACTGGACTCTTTCCAGGGATATAGGGTTGGAAGGTTTCTTGCACCTTCTTTCCATGCTTGCACACTAACACAAGGCTAGCTATCATCTGTCAGACATGATCTCTTCTGGCCTTGATGGATTACCTTTCATAGAAGAAATTCTGGTTGAATTGATTAGCTGTATTTTAACCAAGATAGGTGTTACTTTTGCAGCACTACCTGTAGTTCTGTTCCCTTCAATGAATTCCCTCCTCACATCCCTGCACCCAGGTGTTAATCTTTCTGCAATTAACCCATTCTTATAATGAGTACTGGAGTACAGCACCCTGTGTATCAACTACCCGTACTCAGCTGGTTCAACTGGGTTCACTCTATGGTTCTTCCCTTTGGTAAAATGTGATCAGTGGTGTTTAGTTTGGGTAAACTAAAGTTTAACTTTCCCAGTGGCAATAAAGCATGAAATAATTATTGGAAAACAATAGATATGTCAACTGTTAATCTTATGCAAAAGCTCATTATAGATTGGACCTCCCTGCTCTGGCACTCTCAGGACCTGAACGGTCCTGAGTCAGGGAGTTTTGCTGGACCAGGGAAAGTCAATGGGCCATGGGCCCTGGTTCCTGGGCTCCCCTCTGGGCAATAACTTGGTCCCAACTGCCAGCACCACTGGGCTCCGATTGGGTCTGGCAGGTTTCCTGGCCACTGGCTCCTCCTCCTGGCTGTGGCTTCCTGAACACTGCCGGGCCCCCTGTCTCCAGCCCAGCGGGGGCTCTCCAGGGCCAGGGGTCCCCAGGTAACACTGGCCCCAGGATTCCCTGACTACCACTGCCTCCGTGGCCACTAGCCCAGCTGAGGGTCCCCAGCTGCTGCCAGCCCCACTGATGCTGACCCAGCTGGGTCTCCCCAGGGATGGGGCTTCTTGGCTTCCACTGGGGCTCCCCATGGCCCCACTGCTACCAGCCCAACCAAGACTACTCAGATGTCACTGGCCCCACTTCAGACTCCCAGCCACTGGGGCTCTTTGGTCCAACAACATCCGTGGTCCTGCTGGATGCTGGTGGACCAGAGAGTCTTGGATTTGAGAGGTTCAACCTGTATCTCCTAGTGCTAGCCCAAGCAGAGTTAGCTTCTTCATTCACTTCAGCAAGTGCCTGTGTCAATCTGCTTTTCATGGAAAGGGAGTATGTCTTTCTTTATTCAGCCACAATTCCATTGTTCTTGTCTGTTCCTGTGCTAGTTTGGAGGCCAACCCAGAATCCACAGATACACTGACTCTGCCATTGTTCCATAACAGTGTTCAAGTGGGTAATGCCTTATTTTGAGCTATGATTTCTTTCCTGTTTGATTTTTGCCCTCACAACCTTCTATTAAAACAACCAGTATAGACATGCAGTAAACATCCCAACAATGAAGCAAACACTCAGTATTTTTGCATAGTTAGAGGAGCAACACACCCACCACTATAGGTAACCCTAAAAACCAGCTTACACATTTGGGTCCTTAAATATGAATCCAAGCCCTAAATATACAAAAGTATTAAGTGAAATTGAGGTGCTGCAGTTATTGGGTGTCCAATTTGAAACCTGATTGCCAGAGGGTAGCTGCTGAATACTTTTTTGAAAATTAGAGCCCTTTAGGATGATTCACCAAATGGAGGCACCGACAAATGTGAGTTACTTTTTAAAACGGTAAACTCTGGTACTCAATTTTAGGTCAAGTGTTGTTCATTAAGTTCCCAGTTTCAGCAAAATTGCTAAAAAGAAGGTGGTGCGAGGAGAGGGGCACCACAGAAGGAATTTTTATTTCCTGCTCATTCTTTCTTGTTGCTGGCTCTATGAAAAAACCTATACTGCCTCCTGTGTATTAAAAAGTGTCAATCAGGTGTTTTATCTGACTAAGCAGAGTAATGAATTTGCCCCATGACAAATTCATACTGTGAGTATGTTACAGCAATTGAGCAGCTAATTTCTTTAACATGTGGCACTGTGGCAATCACACTCTTTAGCAAGGTACATGGAAGTGTATTTACCCAATGTTTTCATGGCCAGCACATGAAAGCTTATTATCATTTCAGAACATAATGCCTAGAAAGCACCACATACCTTAAAGATATTCAACATTGACACAAATTACCTATTATAAATAAGCAGAGTTCCTAATGTTTTCTGATAGTCAAATACTCTGATAAAATCCCATGAAAATCCATGTTTGTCCATGATTAAAATGAAATGTTGAACTTATGTTTTCCTAGCTGCAATATATACAGGTTTCAGTGGAACACAGTGTTTTATTGGTATACAGTAGAATCCCATTTACCAGAGCCTTCATTATCTGGCTGCCCATATTAACTGGAACCACCTGCTGCTTGGGACTGAGAGCAGGTAGGGCTCAGTGATCAGGCCTGAGTGGCTGGGACTATGGCAGTCAGACCTGGGTGGCTGAGA
Source organism: Pelochelys cantorii (assembly GCA_032595735.1). Taxonomy (NCBI): domain Eukaryota; kingdom Metazoa; phylum Chordata; order Testudines; family Trionychidae; genus Pelochelys; species Pelochelys cantorii. Next base: position 31,442,194 of record CM064328.1, read on the forward strand.
CTGACAGTGTGAGCCCCTCCCAATCTTAAAAAAGGTAGAGAATGGCTCTTTCTTTGTCAATACTCTTAATTATCTGAATTTTTGATGATCTGATCTAGCCCGGGTCTCAATTAGATCAGATAAATGGGGTTCGACTGTACATTTAAAGCACATTCAAAAATCAACCATAAGAGAGGGGGCTGTGTGCACTGAATAAATGATGGTTGTACTTTCAGTACAATGTAATTAATGTAGCTAATATATATATTTATTATTTTCATAAACTGCAAAAGCTAAAGATTCTCTATCAAAAGATTCTCTGTCTCTTCTATCATTCAAAAGAACTTCAAATCAAGGGAGTTAGTGAATGTCTATTGCAATTAAGTCCCAGAAGAAAATCAAAGACTCAAGAGATATGGAGACTGAATCCCTCTTGCCCTGGGGGTGGGGGTGGGGGTGGGGGTGGGGTTGGGGTTGGGGGGGAAGGGAGGAAATCTTTCCAAAACAGGATTAAATACACTGATGGAATGGTGTGGGGGAAAGCTATGCCAATAGGCAGATGGGAAGTTTCATAATACCATAATGGAGACCAGCTCTTGTCTGCAATGGAGGATGGGAGCAGGATATAAAGGAGTCAGTCACTGTCTCCTCCAAACTCCTCCACTGAGAGAAACATGTATTAGAACTCCCTGGAGTTTACCACCCCACTTATCTCCCCGCCCCTCCTATGGCATACTGAATGGTTGGTTAATGCACCAAAGCACCAGTGCTGACTGGTGGGAGAATACAGGTGCCATGGTGGCAACTGGTATAGAAAGAGTGAATGCATGGAAAGCAGAAGGGGAAAAAGTGGAGCTGAACCTAAGTGAGTAAGATTGAATGGAGATCTTTCCTGTATTCTGTGTAGGACCTGGAGTGCTGGTTCATGTCTATTAGGGAGACAGAATTCTGATTTTAATTTTTTTAAAGGTCAGAAATTCTCAGCTGGGGTCTGGTTTGGGTCCTCAGAAGTAAACAGATCGAGGTTTAGAATGAAGGAGGTGAATTTTTCTCTATTTACCAAAAGTTGAATTCCCAAGAAATATAAGCCGGTTAATTTTAAAGTCTCAGCAATAACAAAAAGATTATCTGAGTAATTATGGTAAGGTTTGACAAAATCATAAGTCCTCAGCATTTCTGATTTATCAACAGAGATTTTAAAATAGTTGGAAACACTTGCACAGGCTTGCTTTTCTTTCTAACCCAAGAGGGCTGCCCTAGTAAATGACAAAATCCAGATAGAGTGTGGAAGCAGCAGGATCCCAAATTAAACAACTGGGAGGTTGATAAATGCTTCCAGTAGCAGATTTCACTACAGATGGAAGCATTTGTCCATTCTACACACCACAGTCCACATGTTGTGGGCTTCTAAACATCTCTCTGCAACATTGACTTCATAAAAACTTCCATCAAAGAGCCCCCATTAGTCTCTGTACTATTTTGAGTATTTTTCTGCTGCAGAGTTAAACATAAAAGTATCTGCCCTTCCCTCCTTGACATTTTTTCTGCTAGTAAAGTGGAATCAGATGGAAGGTATCATTATTTCCTCAAAGATTATCATGCAAATGAATTCCTTTATAACAAATGGTGTTTTTTAAAGAAATCTTTTCAAAATGTTATCTATATGGCCATTAAATGCAGTGAAATGGAGAACTTTTGTTCTAGGCTGAAGTACCTCTAATTGTATTGCTGTCCTTGGCCAAAGAATATTTTCCCTAACCAAAACCTTTAACAAGCATTTTATTAATATCCTGGACACCTCATAATTTTGTTCTTCATTTTACTTCCTCTTTTGCAGGTTGTTGGATTTTTTTTTTTTTAAAGAGCTGCGCTGATGGTTTGCACTTCACACTGACAAAATAATTACACACCTGGCATCAGGAAAATAAATCTGCAAAAATTAGAGTTTATTCAAGTACCTCTAAAGCATTGGAAATGATGTATTTTTAAATGATTGTCCTTGCAAAGGTGTTAAGAGTTAACAGGTGGTTGCTGTTGCATAGATAGCATCACAGCAAGGAAGATTGTTAATATACTCAAACATATTTAGTCACTAAGGAGACTGATGTTAAAGAGGATATTACTATTGCAAACTGAAAATTTAACAACAATCTGTGACTGGATAGTTGGGTTCTTCATTCAAATATAGCAGTAATAGATTGTTGTGGTAGAAAATTAGTCATTTACTAGCTGCTAATGAGAAATGCCCAATCATTTTAACTTATCAAAGCTAATGACAAAAACTCCTTGTTTAGTAATAGAGAAGTAGTCGTGTTAGTCTGATCTTGCTAAAACAAAAGGAAAATCTATGTAGCACTTTAAAGACTAACAAGATGCTTTAATAGGTGATGAGCTTTCGTGGGCCAGACCCACTTCCTCAGATCCTTGTTTAGCTAATCTATATGGTCTCCTTGCCTCACCGGATTGCACTGGAATTTCAGAATTCTCATATTCTGAGGCCAGGATCTGGGTTATGCATCCACCTGTGCCAAGCATTTCTTACCACACAGCTCCAACTGGACATTTATGTTTCTTCTTTTAGGAGCTTGTGACCAGTGCTAAACAGTGACAAGTCTTCTTAAAACAGGTGGGTTTATTTAGCAAATGGACTAAAGATCAGAGAATTATTTTATTAAAATGAACAGCCTACCTGTGTTTAGTCAACTAATGTTACCCTTCACTATAACTAAATTAGATGGGGTTCCCTCTTGAGTTCCATTCCCAATTTAAATTATTTTATCAAGCTTAGAAGGCCTTGGAACACAGCCTGGTCTGAATTTGCCTTCTGCCGAGGTGTGTTTCCCCTCTTTAAGAAAAATCCTATTTCTTGAAGCCCCACTGTCCCTGAGTTTCTCAGTGACCTTTGTTACAGGACCTAGCTATAACAACTTCCTTGTGCCTCAGACTCTTTCTTTCCAGGTTATCCATGAATTTCTCTACATGAACATTTAGTTTGCAGCACTTTATGGCATGAATCTACCCTTCATTAGTTTGTTGAGGACTGTCTACATGGACCCTGCTGATGTGGATTAATTTAGGGCTTGTGTTCCCTACACGGTAGATTGATGCTGCAGTGATCAATCCACTGGTGGTCAATTTATTATGTCTGCTTAAATGTGATATATTGATTTTCAGGCGCTCACCTGTCATCACCAGTACTCCACTAGGACAAGAAAAGTAAGTGGGGTCAATGGGAGAACAGCCCCCAACAACCTTACCTCATGGAAGACACCGTGGTAAGTACCTCGACTTCAGCTACACTATTCGCATAGCTTAAGTTGCATAGCTTATATCGATAGAGGGTGTAGTGTAGACCAGGTATGCTGGCCTAGTGTGGTGTAAAACTAATTTTTCATGCAAATAAGCCTTGAGATAACACGGGACCTCAGAAATGTTACTCCTAGACCATATTTTGAAACAATATTTATCCACAAACCCTCCTGAATCCATCATAGATCAAACAAAAAATGTGGGTCTCGATAGGTGCATGAATAAAATATGCTCTGAAATATTCATCATGTTGCATTGCCAAACAATCCATTCCCTAATGATAAGAATGAGGATTACAGAGCACCTTTAATGGGGGGGGGATCTCAAATCGCTTCATGAACATTAATACATGTAACATTGCAAACTGGGAAGTAGTGATGTTGTCATTCTTCAGATATGGAATAAGAAGTACAGAGAAGTTGTGGGTAGGGTTTTCAACGTGGCCTAAGGGTATTAGGCACCCAACTCCCTTTGAAATTCAATGGGATTTGAGCACCTAAGGTTCAGTCAAAAAACCCAGTCTAAGTGACTTCCCCAAGGTCACACCGGAAGTCCATGGCAGTACTAAGAAAAGAATTCTGAACTCTTAACTACACCACTAGTCTTTTCCATCTACAGTTGATCCATCACAAAGAGAAATTCTCCAGTTGTTACTAAGTTAAATAACACAGGATTTCTCTTAGGGCACAGGTTACACAGCAGGGCAAAAGTCAAATTAAGCTATGCAACTTGAGTTACGTCAATTGCGTAGCTTAGGCTGAAATAGCTTAATTCTGCTTTTGGTGCTGTCTACACAGCAGGAAGTCAAAAGAAGGAACATTCTTCCTTTGACTTCTCTTACTCCTCGTAAAATGTGGGTTACAGGAGTCGGAGTAAGAAGTCCTCAAGCTTGACATTATTTTGAAATAATGGCTTGCGGCATAGACACACTCTTTGTTATTTCAGAATAACGTTGCTTATTCTGAACTAATGCTGCTGTGTAGACATAGCCTGAAAGACATCAAGAACTACTCTTAGGGTGCATCTAGACAGCACCCTTCTGTCAGAATAAGCTACGCAATTTGCGCTACACAAATTGTGTAGCTTATTCTGAGTCTAAATCAAAAGATCTTATTTTGAAATTTGGCACTGCCTACACAGCACCAAATTTCAAAATAAGGCACTATTCTGACAAATCTCATAACCTTCATGAAACGAGGGTTACAGGGACTATGGAATAGCACGCCCACTATTTTGGAAAATAGCAGGTGCTTTTAAAGATGCAGCGTTGCTATTTTGGGATACTTCCGGCATCCCAAAATAGCAATGCAGTCTAGACATACCCTTACAAATTCTCTGTTCAGTGTTTGTTTCTTCCAATGTACTTCTTTGGAGGTGACTAAATATTAGTTACTATCTCTCAAAAGAAACACACGCTGTATACCTGTAGCAAAATAGATAGGTGGACAATACACTTTAAAACTGTAGCCAGTGATTTGCAAGTCATTAGATATTATTTGTGACAATATTAATCTTGATGAAGTACATTTAACATTACTTAGAATTGTACAAAAAAGAAACCCCTTGCCTTTTCTGTGGTTACACAAAAGGAAAAAAATCACTGGCCTAGCTTTTGCATTTTTTGCATCTAATTTTTCTGTAGGAGAAAATGAAATTTCCCTAGTGAAAACTTATTGCAGGTTCTGTGTAACAAAAATGAAAAAAATAGTTTTAGAAACCTTTCAAAAAAGTTTGTGGTGGTGATTTATCAGTAGGTCTTACTTGACTGATGCTTTGCTTTTCCTTTTTACAATTGAAAATGTATAAAACACCCTAAACACATCTTGCTGGTTCATCACTATTCACATATCACACTGAAGACGTGAAAAAGCATATACATATTGCTTGTATGCTGTAACTAGTCAGTAGATTGTGGTCTGTTGATTACAGACAGTTTATGTTGGCTGGATTGGGCTCAAGCTGTCAACACATAGAGAAATGGACAAAAGCGGTTTCTGAGAGCAGATGTTGACACTAGAAGCTAGAATTCTGGGATCCTCAGCCTGTGGATGTGGAAGTCCAGCTGGGAGAAAGAGACAGGCTGCATTCATAGAGCCTCTCTGGGATCCTTGCCCCATGCAGGTATCCAGCCACTGAGAGACAGGAAGATGAAAGACTGCTCCACAGATGTCACCTGCTGAGGGTTCAGCTGCCTGTCCAGAAATGTCATGTTTGGCAGCTGGTGCAGAATCCCTCCCACCAGTTCTGGCGCACAGATTCTCACAGTATTCCGGGAAAGATGCTTACACTAGGGCTTCCTAATGAGGCTACATTAAAGAGAATTTTTGGCTTCTGTTTGTAATAGCACATTGACATTAACCTAGCTGTCCATTTATTATACAGTTCTCTGAAGATCAGTCACTCCAACAAAATGAATTTTAGACACAATCATCAAGCCAAATCATCCTGGGTATCTAGCTATACAGATATTGCTGCTATATTCATACCATCAAAGTGATTCTATGTTCCTTTGTTTCTGTCAGCATCTGACACGTCAATTCAGTAATTAAAGGGGAAACAATGAAGACATGAGATTAAGTTAAGGTATACAGCCACAAAATCTGTAGCTCTCTCTGACTTTCAGCAGAAACATTCATGCCAAGCACCATGCTCCAAAACTCATGGTACCTAAACTAGCCAGTCAATAAGGATTATCTGGGGTTGGGCCAGTTATTTTTTCATCAGTATTCATAATTATAGCACCAGAAGGTTGAGAGAACAAGATTGTAAAGATAAGAGAGAAAGGTGATAAAAGCTTAGCCGTGAGAAAGCAAAACAAGTTGCTTCTTAATTTTGTTGTGAAATCTTCCTCTAATTTTCCCTTCCAAATCACTCTAATTAGAGCAATGGACATATGCTGTGTACTTCATACTTTTGGCCAAAGTCTGCCTCTCCAGCATAGGAGTATACAGGAAGCCCTTTTCCATCTTGTGCACTGGCTCAAAGGTTAGCCAGAATCCCACCCCTACCCTCACTGAGGGGCATATTAGCACCAAAAGAGAGAGAATGGCTGTAGGGTTCTGAATCGCTTTCCTTCTATCTGGCAGATCAAGGCTGGCACTGAGAACAGCAAATGCTATCATTTGTTGTGAGTAGTAGCAAAGGGCTTCTCTGTGTCTTCTGCACTCCCTGATACATTCTGTCTCTCAAATAAGCAGAATGAATCCATTGGTGTGATTCCCTCTTCAGAGTTACTAAAACCAAATTATGAGAATTTCAGATTAAGCATGCCATGAAGAGGTGAGCTCTTGGATATAATAGTTAAATTTGGCATATAGCATTACTGTCATGCCCAGAGCCATCCCGTCCATAAGATGGTCCAGGGCCATTGCTCCAAGCCCCACACTTTTGGGAGCCCACAGCTGCTGCCCCAACCATCCTATGGACAGAACGGACCTGGAGATTATGGGGGCCTACCATGGGGGGGGAGCAGAGGTTGCCCCCTTCCCACACACTCGCCACAGCAGCAGGAGCCAGCCCAGCCCAGCAGTCTGCTTTGCTCTGCACCGCTGCTCTCTCCTGGCCAGCTGCGCTCGGCTTCTCAGCCATGACAGGAAGCACAGCACCCTGTCCCCTGGGCACTCTGCTTCACACTGCCATGGAGAAGCGGTGTGCAGCGGGCCAGGAGGGGAGGGCAGTGGGATGAAATGGAGCGGAGCAGGCTGCTCTGGCTCCCATCACCCATGTGGTGAGTGGGGCGGCCATCCCTGCTGCTGTTGTACCAGGCCCCTTGTAATTCCCCAGGCCATGCTGCTTGGGGAGGGGGAAAGAGGGGGGGAGGGGCGGAGTTTGGGGAAAGGGTGGAGCAGGTTGGGGCCTGTGGCGGGTGAGAGTTGCCCCAAGCCCCATACCCCCCTCAGGACAGTCCTGGTCACATCTGTAGGTGATAGGCTGACTTTAAGATAAGTTTTAGAAATGATAAAATGATGAGTTAAGCACAGCACTGTTTTAAGAGTCATCACCTTCTCTTTTCCCTCTGTACCTTATCTTGGGGTAATCTCATCCACAATCACAATTTCTACTACCATCTTTATGCTGGCAATTTATAAATCTGCCTCCCTACTCCACATCTGTCTTAGTTTGTCCAAACTTAAGTCTTGCCCTATCTCTCTGACATTTGATGAATGTCTAGCCATCAGGTCAAGATCAACAGGGCTAAAACAGAGCCCTGAATCCTCCTCCTTCCTCCCTGCTCAGTCTTCCTCAATCACTGTGGATAATGCCACCATCCTGCCAGTCACTTGGGTCTTCAACTCAAACATCTGTCTGGGTCCTCAAATCCAGATTATGTCTAAATATTGCAGAGTCTTTCTGCTTAACATTTCTAAGGTAGTCCCTTTCCTATTTATCCATACAACTACTGCTCTCATCACCTTGCACCTGGTTTGGACAAATACACTCTTACCATCCTCTCATCCATTCAGAATGTTGCTTCAGATGTCAGTTTCCCAGCCCAGTGCATTTACCGTCACCATTTTCTATCCATCTCTCCACTGACTCCCTCATCTTTATACACATCAAACATAATCTGCTACTTTTCACTTTCAAAGCCTTTCACTGCCTATCTTCTCCCTCCCTAGTATTCCTCATTTATTATTGAGATGTTGAGTCCTGCCTTTGGTTGGCTCTTCAAAATTACTGAGGATTCACAAGTCTCACGGGGATACCCGTGTTCGTCTGTATCTGCAAAAACAACAAGGAGTCCTGTGGCACCTTAAAAATTAACAGATATATTTGGGCATAAGATTTTTGAGGAAAACACTTCATCAGATGCTGACAAAGTAGTTTTTACCCACAAAAGCTTATGCCCAAATAAATCTGTTAGTCTTTAAGGAGCCACGGGGCTTTGAGGATTCACAGAATAAAAAATTTAAAAACTTTTCCAGTAGTCCCTAGAGCTTGGCATTTTTCATTTTGGCATTTTCAGATTTTCTCTTCCCCGAGATTTAATCAGTTGTAATAATGGTGCAGAGGATGTATGGAAAAGTTTGAGAATCTCTTCATTTGGAATAATCTATGGGATATAGAAAATATTTATCCACAAAGATTGCTGGTTTTGAAAAAGTCGTGTTCAAATATATTATGTTCTTCTCTACCTACCAAGTTAGTCTTCTATCTGGTTATGAGAGATATTTTAATTAAAGAACATAAAATTTAAATGGTTTAGAAAATATCAACATGGGTTCCTATTTTCAGACCAACACAGATGATAGAACAAGAGGGTATAAATGAAAATTAAGGAAAAGCACATTCAGAACAGATGTCAGGAAGCATTTTTTTTTCAAGCAGCGAATCATAAATGTGTAGAATAGCTTACCAGGCAAGAGAGTTAAGGCAAAAACACGGAGGTCATTAAAAAAACAATTAGAAGACATCATGGTGTAGACTGCAAAGGGAATGAGACATGATGAGTCAAATGGCTTCTACTCACTCCAGAATATTCTCTTGTTCTTGTGTGAATCAAAAAATCTGGAGAAACACTAGAGGCTTCTTTAGGCTCCATACTAGGTTCTATCTTGAAGAGAATAACTTGTAATTTTCCTGTAGGCAGACAAATCAGATTATAGGTATTACAATATGACTTTGCATGCATACAGTAAGATCGTTATTCAGGAGGTTTTGAGATAGAATAGTTTCTATTTAAATGTACTATATATATATATATATATATATACTATGAATATTATTATGTGAAGAATTCTACTACAGGAATGAGGCCAGCTCTTACAATGGAAGAAATTTTTTCAGTGTGTCTATATCAGCAAATCTTCCTAGTTGAGAGTCACCTTATACTAATACAAGAATTACCTTATATACTTGAACATAAACCCATTTGATTATAAGGTGAGCCCCCCCCCATAACTTACAGAGAAAATATGGTAAAAGTCACTGACCTGTTTATAAGCTGACTCTAGAGTATTCAGACTTCCAGTCCCAGTTTGTCAGGGGTTAACGCTGGCTGAGGGATGTGCAGGCTTCAGGCATGGCACCTCTTAGCTTCCATTGGCTGCTGTTTGCTGTTCCCAGCCAGTGAGAGCTGAGAGGCTCTGTACCAGGAGCCAGCAAGTCCTTCAGCCTGCGTTACTTCCTATGCTGTGGGAAGCAATGTGGGCTGAAGGACTTGCTGGCTGCTGGCACGGAGTCTCTCTAATCCCATTGGCTGGGAACAGTGAACAGCAGCCAATGGGAGCTGAGAGGCAACTTTTTACCATTTTTTCCTCTGTTTATAGTGTCATGATTCACAACCCCTTTGTCTATTTCAATTTAAATTTGGTAGCAAAATTCCTTCTTAGTCTCAAATGTAAGTTACCGATGAAGGGAGCATCACCTCCCTCCTTTGATTTTTAGTTGAGGGCAAAATATAGAAGCTGAGTTGCAAACCTAGATGCTGCTAAGTTTATAGTCAGCAGATCTTTCAGCCTATATTTCTTCTTGAGCCACAGGAAGAACCCTTTCATAAGCCAACCCCGCTATTCACAGCGGGACTTTTTCCAAAAAAAGTTGGCTTATGAATGAGTATTTATTGTATTTTGCCAATATAGCTTATACCAGTTCTTCTGATGAAATAAGACATACTAACAAAAGGACTTTTTTGCTGGTATAAATGCATCATCACAAGGACTTTTTGCCAGTCCCAAAATGTTGTAAAGACTCATTTCTCTAACTGACATTGCTGTACCTTCAAAGCTTTATAGAGTAAATTTGACCAGAATGAGAAACAGTGTTGCCATTCTCCTGGACTGGATGGGCTGGATGCCATTGCCGCAAATGGCATCTGGTCGGGAGAGTTGTCAATCCTAAGGAGACTGCCAAGGCTTGTGAGATTGGACAAAAGATTCATAGTAGAGATAGGGACTCAAATTCTGTCTTCACATTCAGGTAACATCAGAAGCATTTGGTTCAAACTGTGGCTCAGCTACTGTTCATTGTTACTCATATAGCCCCATGAATAGAAGACAGGGGAGGCATATAACATATATCACAGGGTAGCTGGTTCCTGTGAACAGAACTGGGCCTAGTGCACCTGTGTCAGAGCAGTTGAGCCCAATCCAGCCAATAAAAGGGATAAAGCTACACGTGGACCTATAAAGGGCTGTCAGAGGAGGGGAAATGGGAGGTAGAAGGGAGTGATTGGGACAGGCTGTGTGTGGGGAGGGGAAGCTATGGTAGAATGGAGCTAATTGCTGTGGTTAGCCTCTGAGGCAAAGGGCCAGGTACTTCGGGAAGGAGCTCTGGGACTACTGCACCAGGAAAGCAGCAGAGCTGGGAAGCTGCCAGGAGTAGGGCACATGACAGTGATGGCTCTAACACCTGAGTTAGGATTCTTTTCTGTTGCTTTACCTGCTGAGTTGAGAATAAGCCTTCATAAAGGAGACTGGGGCTGTGTCTAGATTACATCCCTCTTTCGACAGAGGGATGTAAATTAGGCACTTCAAAATTGCAGACACCTCATGAGGTTTACAGGATCTTTTGAAAAAGGCTTCTATTTTTGAAAGAACCATGTCTAGACCGTGGTTTTACTTTCAAAATAGTGCTTTTTCGAAAGAGCGCCATGACGGGAATATGCAAATGAAGCACAAGAAATTCAAATCACAGCTTCATTTGCAATTTTGAAGTGTCTAATTTACATCCCTCTGTCGAAAGAGGGATGTAATCTAGACACAGCCCCAGTCTCCTTTATGAAGGCTTATTCTCAACTCAGTGTCTAGACCGCGGTTTTACTTTCGAAATAGTGCTTTTTCGAAAGAGCGCCATAACGGGAATATGCAAATGAAACACGGGAAATTCAAATCCTGGCTTCATTTGCAATTTCGAAGTGCCTAATTTACATCCCTCTGTCTAAAGAGGGTTGTAATCTAGACGTACCCTGGGTAGCAGGTTTAAAACTAATAAAAGAAAGTTCTTCACACAGCGTGTAGTCAGCCTGTGGAACTCCTTGCCAGAGGAGGCTGTGAAGGCTAGGACTATAATAGAGTTTAAAGAGAATCTAGATAACTTCATGGAGGTTAGGTCCATAAAAGGCTATTAGCCAGGGGATAAAATGGTGTCCTTGGCCTCTGTTTGTCAGAGGCTGGAGAGGGATGGCAGGAGACAAATCGCTTGATCATTGTCTTCGGTCCACCCTCTCTGGGGCACCTGGTGCTGGCCACTGTCGGCAGACAGGATACTGGGCTAGATGGACCTTTGGTCTGACCCAGTATGGCCATTCTTATGTTCTTACATATATCTATTACATATATGTGACCCATGGTGTACAAACACTAGTTTTGGTATAAGATAGCAGATAATATGTGGCTATAAAGCCACAGATGCTGAAATATCCATAGGATTTATAAATTAATGAAGGCTAGAAGTGAGTCGAAATTGAATTATTCCAGTATCCCAGGTCCACTACAGTTACTGTCCATCTATACTGCTTGACTAACTGGTGAAACAGTAAACCCTAGGGAGCACCACATTGTGACTTCAGAGCCAGATGTGCTTCTTACCTAATAGAATCAGTAAAGCTTGCAGTGTCCATGTCTTCAGAGGAAGACAAAATAGTTGATCATTGATTAAAATAACAAGCAGTCCTGTGGCACCTGAGAGGCTAACTATATATACACACACACACACACACCCGCGATTATAAAAAAATCATGAGCTTTCACAGGTAAAACCGACTTCATAATTCATTTATTTTATATTTTGAAGAGTTTCTTTGTGGATTTGTCTGTGTAAAATAAAGTCATACTTTGCGATTACCTACAGATTCCAATTGTTGCATAAACAACTCTGCCACGTAAATTAGCTGAATACACTACTTTTTGCACCAGAATATGCTGGGTGAAAGGTTTCAATAATTATTTTTATTTTTCATTGGTAAAAAGTAATGACTATTATGATTAGAGTTCATAACAATATTTGCCAACAAAATTAAAATTGAGTCACCTGTTCAACTGTCATTTTGGTGCAAAGAAAATTGTTAGTGTTACAAATCACAAAATAATTCAAATTAGTTATGGAAAGAATAATGGAAGCTTCACGAGTTTCTGATTCAAATTTATGATGTATCATTCAATAAAATGATAGTGTATGGAATTGAAATCCTACAAATTCAAAACTGTTCTTTTACTTCCCTTATGCAAGCACTTTAATAAAAAATTCTATTACATATATTTAATTTCTTGAAGGGTAATCTATGCAAAATGACTTTGCCCATTCAACAATGGGCCTCACCTGCTAGTTTTCTATAAATCTCAGTCTCTATTATGAACTGGGGACATGTGCCAACGTGTTTTGGTATAAAATAATAGATCCTTTTCAAACTCTCTTGAGTTCACCTTTTTGGTCAGACATATCCGAAAATATTTTTAATCAGTCTGCAAATACTTTTGGTGAAAATGAGCCCATTTTCTCTCTAAGCACCTCTGAAAACTAGGCAATTAAATAAAAGTAGCTTAATTTTTAAGCACCCGAGTTTAAAATATTGGCCAGATAGGGGCCTATCTTACATGCTGATGTCAGGGAATAGACTCGATGGCCAGAAGGGACCTTTATGATCACCTAATTTAATTGAACCAGTCTCCCTTATCATTGCTTATTGTACTGAGAGATGGGGAAGCAGGCTCTACATAGCTGATAGTTTCTCCCTCTCGCCAATGAGTGAGAAGAGATGGCTGGAGATGGGTGGAGTCAGGGAGTTGGGGGAGCTTTGACTCAGTTCCCTCCCTGTGACTGGCAGCATAGTTCATTCTGCATGTTGGGAAGTATACACTGGCACCCCCTGAGCAATAAGAGCAGGAAGAAGATTGTGACCTTCTTAAGCTACTCCATGGGTAGCCCTTTATTATAGGGTATCTCAAAAACTGAAGACCTACAGTTGTGGAATGAATACAGTACAGGTTGAACCTCTCTAGTCTGGCACTCTCTGGTCTAGCAACATCCGTGGTGAGGCATGATTTTAGTTAGCTGCATGTCCACTTATCATGGGTGTGGACAAGTTTCCTGTGGTTCCATAAAGTTTGTTTTCAGCCATCAGCCCTGGCTTTCAGTGTCCTGTGCTGTTATTGAGCTCTAATTTATCCCTTAATGTCTTCTAACGTACCAGTAAGCAGTGGAAGTGTTGGAAATGCTGCTAATAAGAACATAAGAACATAAGAATGGCCGTACTGGGTCAGACCAAAGGTCCATCTAGCCCAGTATCCTGTCTGCTGACAGTGGCCAGCACCAGGTGCCCCAGAGAGGGTGGACTGAAGACAATGATCAAGCGATTTGTCTCCTGCCATCCCTTTCCAGCCTCTGACAAACAGAGGCCAAGGACACCATTTTATCCCCTGGCTAATAGCCTTTTATGGACCTAACCTCCATGAAATTATCTAGCTTCTCTTTAAACTCTATTATAGTCCTAGCCTTCACAGCCTCCTCTGGCAAGGGGGCTTGCGAACAGGAACAGCTAACAGGGAGTTTGGAGAGGGAGTTCTCCAGGTAAAAGAGGAGTAAAAACGGGACCCTTGTGGTAAGTGGCTGTCTGGAGTGTGTGTTTGTGTGTGGGGGAGTTATTTGCTGTGTGCTGAGCTTGTGTTTGGTTGGTTTGTTTGTTTGTTTGTTTGTTTGAAGGAGCTTCTAAAAGGTTTGAAATCTAGAAGCCTCTGTTAATTGGCTGAGCCTCAGTCAGGGGGAGGGGCTACCAGAGCTATATAAGCCTGTGACTCAGCGACCAGGGAGCTTGTGAACAGGAACAGCTAACAGGGAGTTTGGAGAGGGAGTTTAGAGGGGGAGGTTAGAGGGCACGAGGGACTTCTGACCTTCTTAAAAACATAACTCTTATAAAAATCTATATTCCAGAGGTTTAAAAAGAATCCCAGTTTCTGCTTAAACTTATTCATTAGAAAAATGGAGACAGAAGCCCAGCAGCAGAGTGGGGGCTATCCTGTTTATTGTGTCGAGTGTAACATGTATGATTACCTGCCCTGTGGGCAGGTGGCGTATGTGTGCACCCGTTGCAAGGAGCTCCTGACCCTCGGAGACCGGGTTCAGGCTTTGGAGGCCAGGGTGGCTGAACTGGAGGAGCTAAGGGAGGTAGAGATATATGTTGATGAGACTTTCCGGGACACTGTAGTACTGTCCCACCTCCAGTCTGAGAGCCCCAGTGCTCTTAAGGAGGATGAAAGTCTCAAGGGAACAGAGCATTCAATGGGAGCAGAGGGAAACCATCCCGTAGTTGGGACCCTCCTCCCAGAGGATGTTGCGGTATCCTCTCGCACTGAGGATACCTCTGAGGGGGAGGGAATGCCAGTTAGGAAGAGGCAGGTGTTAGTAGTGGGTGATTCGATCGTTAGAAACATAGATAGTTGAGTTTGTGATGACCGGGAGAACTGTATGGTCACTTGCCTGCCTGGTGCGAAGGTTGCAGATCTCTCGAGGCATCTAGATAGACTTATGTGTAGTGCTGGGAAGGAGCCGGTGGTCGTGGTACATGTAGGTACCAATGACATAGGGAAGGGTAGGAGAGATGTCCTGGAGGCCAAATTTAGGCTGCTAGGAAAGAGACTGAAATCCAGGACCTCTATGGTGGCATTCTCGGAAATGCTTCCAGTTCCACATGCAGGGCCAGGTAGGCAGGCAGAGCTTCAGAGTCTCAATGCGTGGATGAGACGATGGTGTAGGGAAGAGGGGTTTTGATTTATTAGGAACTGGGGACACTTTTGGGAGAGGGGGAGCCTATACAGGAAGGATGGGCTCCACCTAAACCAGGGTGGAACCAGACTGCTGGCACTAAACATTAAAAAGGCTGTAGAGCAGTTTTTAAACTAAGAGATGGGGGAAAGCCGATTGGTGCGGAGATGCACGTAAATCGGAGGGAGACTTCTCTTAGAGGAGAATCCATTGATAGAGATTCCCTGAGCTGTAGTCAGAAAGAGAGGAGGGGAGACGGCAAACCATGGGCCAGAGCAGACAAACTACCGCATACAAAGGAATCCAATGCACCAGGGAAGGGCAGACAAATAAGCAGTGGCAAATTTTTAAAGTGCTTCTACACAAATGCTAGGAGTCTGACTAATAAGATGGGTGAACTAGAGTACCTCGTATTAAAGGAGGAGATTGACATAATAGGCATCACTGAAACCTGGTGGAATGAGGAAAATCTGTGGGACACAATCATACTAGGATATAAAATATATTGAAAGGATAGAGCAGGCCGGGTGGGTGGTGGAGTGGCACTGTATGTGAAAGATAATGTAGAATCAAATGAAATAAAAATCTTAAATGAATCAACATGTTCAATAGAATCGCTATGGATAGTAATTCCATCCTCCAATAATAAGAAATTAGCAGTAGGGATATATTACCGACCACCTGACCAGGACAGTGATACTGACATTGAAATGCTGAGGGAGATTAGAGAGGCTACCAAAATAAAGAACTCTATAATAATGGGGGATTTTAATTATCCCCATATTGACTGGGTACATGTCACCTCAGGAAGAGAAGCAGAGATAAAATTTCTCAATGGCCTAAATGACTGCTTCTTGGAGCAGCTGGTGCAGGAACCCACAAGGGGAGAGGCAATTCTCGATTTAGTCCTGAGTGGAGTGCAGGATCAGGTCCAGGAAATAACCGTGACAGGACCACTTGGGAATAGTGACCATAATATAATAACATTCAACATTCCTGTGGTGGGTAGAACACCTCAGCAGTCCAGCACCCTGGCATTTAATTTCAAAAAGGGGAATTACACAAAAATGAGGAGGCTAGTTAAACAGAAATTAAAAGGCACAGTGACTAAAGCCAAATCCCTGCAAGTTGCATGGAAACTTTTTAAAGACACCATAATAAAGGCCCAACTTAAATGTATACCCCAAATTAAAAAACATAGCAAGAGACCTAAAAAAGTGTCACCGTGGCTTAACCACCATGTAAAAGAAGCAGTGAGGGACAAAAAGGCATCTTTTAAGAAGTGGAAGTCCAATCCTAGTGAGATAAAAGGAACATAAACACTGTCAAATCAAGTGTAAAAATGTAATAAGAAAAGCAAAAAAAGATTTTGAGGAACAGCTAGCCAAAAACTCAGAAAGAAATAACAAAATGTTTTTTAAGTACATTAGAAGCAGGAAGCCTGCTAAAAAACCTGTGGGTCCCCTAGACGATCGAACTATAAAAGGCGCAATCAAGGACGATAAAGCCATTGCAGAGAAACTAAATGATTTCTTTGCTTCAGTCTTCACGGCTGAGGACGTTGGGGAGATTCCCAAATCTGCACCGTCCTTTGTGGGTGATGAATCTGAGGAACTGTCCCGGATTGAAGTGTCATTAGAGGAGGTTTTGGAACAAATAGAAAAACTTAATGTTAACAAATCTCCGGGACCGGATGGCATTCATCCAAGGGTTCTAAAAGAACTCAGATGGGAAATTGCTGAACTATTATCTGTGGTTTGTAACCTATCCCTTAAATCGGCTTCTGTACCTAATGACTGGAAGGTAGTCAACGTGACACCAATATTTAAAAAGGGCTCTAGAGGCGATCCGGGCAATTACAGATCGGTAAGTCTAACTTCAGTACCGGGCAAATTAGTCGAAACAATAATAAAGAATAAAATTGTGAAGCATGTAGAAGAACATAATTTGTTGGACAAAAGTCAACATGGTTTCTGTAAAGGGAAATCCTGTCTTACTAATCTATTAGAGTTCTTTGAAGGGGTTAACAAACATGCGGACAAGGGGGATCCAGTAGATATAGTATACTTAGATTTTCAGAAAGCCTTTGACAAGGTCCCTCACCAAAGGCTCTTGTGTAAATTACATGGCCATGGGATAAGAGGGAAGGTCCTTTCTTGGATTGAGAACTGGTTAAAAGACAGGAAACAAAGGGTAGGAATAAATGGTAAATTTTCAGAATGCTAGACAATATTGACCTCCCATGGTCCAGCAAATTCTCTGGTTTGACACAGTTTCCCAGGGTGCTGAACTAGAGATGTTCAACCTGTAGTTATTTACATGTGTTTTTTTCCTAGAGAACTTATACTGTGTTTAAACTAAACTACATGCAAGCCAGATTAGAGAGTATGATTTTCTTAAGTTAAAATAATAGATGTTTTATGAATCCAGAAGAACTACCAAGGTGTCTTCAGTTTTCTTCCACTTATCATAGGGTAACTGTACTATGTTAAACAAATATAGTCATGGGGGATAATCAGCTGAACATGAACTCCAGTGGCATGTGTTGGCCAAAACAGCTGATATGATCCTTGGCAGCATAAGGAGGGGAATACTGAGGAGGAGTAAAAAGGCTATTTTATCTCTGTGTTTGGTACTAGTGTGACTGTTGCTGGCACACTGTCTCCAGTTCTGGTTTAAAATCAAGAAGGATGTTGGTAAATTGGAGAGGGTTCAGAGAAGAGCCATGAGAATGAATCTATCACTATAAGGAATGTTTTCTGATCTTTTAATCAGAACTCAGTGTAGTTACATTAACATAGAGAAGCTTAAAGGGTAATTTTTTGTATCACTGTTCATAAGTATCTATGTGGGGAACAAATATTTAATAATGCACTCTTCAGTCTAGCAGAGAGAGGTGTAACATTATCCAATGGCTGGCAGCTGAAACTAAACATATTGGCCATGACTACGCTGGGTGATTATTTTGAATTTATTAAGTTTCAAGTATTTAAAAAGTTGTTACGAGGAGGCGGGAGAGAGACTGTTTTCTTAGCCTCTGATGATAGGGCAAGACTCAGTGAGATTAAATTGTAGCAAGGGAGAAAAACTTGCTAACTGTCAAGGTGGTTAAACACTGGAATAAATTGCCTTGGGAGGTTGTGGAATCTCCATTACTGGAGATATTTAAGAGCAGGTTGGATAGACATCTATGAGGGATGATGTAGATGGTGCTTGGTCCTGCTGTGAGGATAGGGGACTGGACTTGAGGATCTCTCGAGGTCCCTTACAGTTCTGGTATTCTATGATTCTAAGTTTGACTTCTGGGCACCCGATTTTACAAATTTGAAGTTCCGTGTCCTCCCGACGAGCAAGAATTGAATGTAGTCTGAAGTAGCCTGTTTCACACTCAGAGCCCCCAGAAGCACTCTGAGGAGCATGCCAGAACGACAGATACTTCCAGTGTCCACTTGGTCCAGAAAACTGTGATGGATGCTTACAGGGGCTCCTTTCCATGCCCGCATCCCACAAGGCACTCCTCCACTCCCTCCCCCTCACAGGACAGAAGAGGGACACAGTGGGCACATGCCTTGTCATGCTCTGGCTGTCCACGTGGATGCCATAGCACTGCAACCTTGGTGCTGCAAAGAAGTGCCATGCTCATGGCTCTCATGTTGTACCTCCTGGTGCAGTACATCAACAGTGCCTGCATGTTACTCCACCAGGAATGGGAACAAGATGAGGACAAGGAGTACAAACCCCAGGATGGCCTGCAGGCCCTGCTCAGTCAAGTCCTGGTCCTCTTGCTGTTGTACACACTCCTCAATCCCCTGGACACAGTGGAATACCACTTCTGACAAAGGTAGACAAGCTTAGACTGGTGGAACTGTATTGTCTTGCAGGATGGAATGATCAGAAATGGCTGTGCAATTTCTGCATGTGCAAAGCCACCTTTCTTGAACTCTGGGAGTGGCTCACCATTCCTGTGCAGAAGTGTGTGGCCATTGCCCTCTGGAAGCTTGCCACGCCGGACAGCTACCGCTCAGTTGGGAATCATTTCAGGATGGGGAAAATCCACAGTCAGGGCCATGCTCGTACAAGTAGCCAACTCCATCAACCACATCCTGCTACAGAGGGTCATCTCTCTGGGCAACCTGGACAGGATGATGGATGGCTTTTCTGACATGGGCTTCTCTACTTGCTGGTGTCAGGGGAGGTCTTAGAAAGGACACACATTCCCATTCTAGCCCGCGACCGCCAGGCCTCAGAGTACATCAACCACAAGGGGTACTTCTCCATGGTTCTGCAGGCACTCATATACCACAAGGAATGCTTCACCGACATCAGTGTCAAGATAGTTGGGAAGGATGCATGATGTATGCATGTTTTGGAACTCATTCCTCTTCAGAAAGATGCACGCTGGCACTTTTTTCTCCCAGTAGACAATCAAAGTTGGAGAGGAGGACATGCCTATTGTGACTCTGGGTAACACAGCCTATCCCTTACTCCCCGGGCTCTTGAATCCCTACACAGGCAGCCTGGACACCTGCAAGGAGGAGTTCAACACCAGTCTGAGCAGGTGCAGAATGGGGGTGGAATGTGCATTCAGGTGTTTAGGAAGTTCAGGAGTCTCCTCACCTGCCTGGACCTCAGTGAGCACAACATCCCCTTTGTGGTGGTGGCCTGTTATGTGCTGCACAACCTGTGTGAGAACAAGGGGGAGACTTTTCTGTCAGGGAGGGGGCTGAGGCACAACTCCTGGCCAGGGAGTTTGATGAATTGGATACCAGTGCCGTAAGGAAAGCATAGCATCATCAGAGAGGTCTTGAAGGACAGTTTTATGCAAGGCCAGTTGTGAGACTCTTCTTTGTGGCTCTCCACAAGGGGCCCCTGCATTCCCTGTGTGTGCCTTTCATCCCCCACTCTTCCCTTCTTCAACCCTCCTCTCCACTGCAGAGCAAACAATAAAGAGATTGTTTCTCAACAAACAGGAGTCTTTATTCAGGGGACATACAACAGGGGAGGGAATGGGAAAAGAACCTGTAATGGGGAGGGGGGCTCAGGGATGGGGCTGGGATTGGCTTCTGCCTCCAGGTGGCCTGGAGGTTCCGGCTGTCTAGAGGGCCTACCTCCTGTGTTCTAGGGCTTTGGTGGCCCCTGGGGACCCTTGCAGGGGAATCCATTGGCAGGCAGGGAAGTGGCTGGTGGCCTGCTCCATGGATGCTGCCACGCACTCCATCACCACGGTGAAGGCAGAGAACATGTTCTCCTTCTGGCATGCCAGCTCTTCTTATGTGGCCTTTCTCTCCTCCGGGTCAGACTGCTGCTCCTCTCTTTTGGTGACCTGATCCAGGCACTCTGCCTAGAGTCCCTGCACAAGGTACTGCAAGCAGACCATCTGTTCCACCATGAGCTCATTCTGAGTTCTTTTTCGCCTACGGATCCCACTCAGGCAGGTAGATGCAATGACTGAGGGGGATGCGCTCAGCTCACAGCTGTCCCAGCTGTGAAGAAAAATTAAAGGGGCAGTCATCACAAGAGACACTGTGTAAGAAGCCTAGCCATAATCTCTGAGCTGACACCGAAGGTCTCGGTTCAGATGATGGTGATGTGCTTTGAGCATGGCCATATTTTGCCTATAAAGTGAACACTTTCCAGCAGGTGCACAGACATCCCAGCGGAGCATCACTACATCCATGGCCAAGAGACAAGCAGGCATGGGAAGGTGTCAGCCAGGCCAGGAGCCTGTGGATGAGAAAAGGGGACAGGGTGGTTCAGATTCCTATTGTGTACGGCACATGCCAGGTCCAGCACTCGTGGCATCCTGCAGACAGAGAACTTCTGTCCCTGCCTGCTGGAGGGGGAGGGAGGTGTGCATAAATGGCAGACGCTGCTTTCTGGAGAGAGTGCTAAAGAGTTCCCCTCCTCTACCTCCTCTCGGCAGGTTCCCATGCACAATATCAGTCTTCTCCGCATCACTGCGCTTGATCAGGAGTGAATGCTGACTGAGAACAGGCATGAACCTGGGCCATATGCTGCACTACTGTGTGGTTCCATGACCCCAGACTACTTATTGGTGACTTGCCATGGGAAGATATCCTACCATGGAGTCTGGAGTAAGGCAGGCCTCTCCAGGAATCTTGTGAGAAAGATCAAGAGGTTCCTTTCTCTGGAGGTGAGTGACAGGGGAGGGATCACGTGAGGATTACTGGTTGTGATCCCTCCCTCTGGGGCATCTGGTATTGACCACTGTCGGCAGACAGGATACTGGGCTAGATGGACCTTTGGTCTAACCCAGTATGGCCGTTCTTATGTTCTGTGTGAGAGCGTCATGGAGCTGAGTGCTGTAGATTGGCAATCCATCTGCAGAGACATGAACAAGCTGTTCTGCAACCTCCATGCCAAGTAGGCCAAAAGAGGAGCACGCAGCCCCTCACAATCCACTTGTAGATAGAGAAAGTTAGAGAACTCACAAGAAGTGCCCTCCCTGGGGTCATCAGAAGTTTAGGAGATGTTCTGGGGAAAAGAGGACAGGGTCCAAAGTGAGGAGTAGGTTCTGGCTCTCAGGCATCGTCGCCTAGCTGGCTTCCTTCTCCTTCAGCCAGCTTCTCCACCAGTATGCACTCCTGCAGGCTGATGCCAGATGGGGGAGACGCATGTGACCGGTTCCCCTCCCAGAATGGCATCGAGCTGGTTGTAATAGTGGCAGATGTGAGATACCCCCCCCAGTGCATCCACTTTGTTCCCTGGACTTCTGCTAGGCCTGGCACAACTCTTTTATTTTGAGGCTGCACAGATTCCTGGTATGGCCTTTCTCTGCGAGGTTGACAGCGATTCTGCATGGATGTTGGCATTCCTCTTCTTGGTGTGGAGTTTGTGGAGGTTGGATTCCTTCCTCTACACCTTGATGAGGTCCAGGATCTGCGTAGCAGTCCAGGCTGGAGTTCTTTTGCATCCCTGCATAGTGGAGGCTGTGGGAGAAGTGCTGGCAGCCGTCAAGGTTTCTGAGAGGACATTTGGGGTGCTCATGTCTCTGTGTTCTGGTTGCTAGCACAAGGCTCTCAAAGCTGGCCACATGGGACAGACACTTCCCCAGTTCCCAGGACTTGTAGAACTCCATGGGGGAGGGAGAGCAGTAGTGATGCCAGGTGTAATCAGAGAGATCAGAGCAGATAGCTGCTGGAGGGCTCCTGGAGGCCAATTATTTCATTATAGTGGCATCTGGAGTGTCTGCAGTAATGTTATTTCAGACTTACAAGTTCAGGAATAGAGTTATTCCTGGTGAAAAGCAGAACTACAGAGTTTGAATTCTGCAGCCCTTTATTCCGGAATAACAGGCTTGGTAGCCTGGACAGATCACTTAGAAAATTGACCTTGGGGGACTAATTTCAGGATAAGGTCCTGGTGTAGACCAGGCCATTCAGACTAGAAATAAAACATAATTTTTTATCAGTGAATGTTGGAACAACTTAACAAAGTTTTTGTGTTGAATTTTCCATCACTGTCATTTAAAAAAAAATTGAGATTGGACATTTAGCTAAACAAATATTTATCTAAAAGATAAATATCTAGGACTGAAGGAGTTTTGGTGATTATGTTATAAAAGGAGATCAGACTAGATGAACACAATTGTCCCTTCTGATTATGGAATCTACAAATGTAAGTTACAAGGGGAAACAGTATGTTTCTGTGGCTGTGTAAGCAATAGTGATCTTTGATTGGATGATTTTCCATAGACAATACTCTCAAGAAGAGCCAGGGGATCCATGAAACACACAGACCTGAAGAAATCTCTCAAACTTATGGAAAGAATATAAGCTTTTGTATGCATATACATAGCAGAGCCTGGGTCCAATTAAAGCGTATGTTGCTGAATTTGATATCATAACATATAACTTCCTACTAAAATAAAAATACATACAAATCAAGAAATAATAAAATTTAAGGGGAGTAGGGAGCAAATGCATGTTAAGTTTAATCACAGGGCCATACCCACTGTGATTTACTAATTGTAGACATTGTGGAAGTTTAATAAAATAGAGGCTAAATTGGCTTAAGCAATTGAAGCTGTGATTTTGGTTACATGGCTGAACATTTGTCTTGGAAGCTGAAGCCTCTGGTTTTAGTTTCAATGTTAGTTAATTATATGTTGCACTCACACTGCAGTTCACTAAGGAAGGTGTAGCAGTGTCTGCATATGGAAAATTTAAGTGATTCTTCCAATGGTCTCTACTGTCAGGTAATGACCAGCTGGTGAAGCTAAGCACCCAAGGTGGAGCCAATTGTTCTGTGATTGGGAAAGCCCTTGAAGTGACTCAGTGCTGGTCATTTAATTATTGAGATTTTTTTTCTTTTGTAATTCAATTTAATTTTTGAATGCATTTTAAAACCCCGAGTCTTAATATCATTACTCTGCTGCTTGGTTCTGCCAGCACACTCTGTTCAGCTGCCACAGACTGCTCATGCCTGCTTTATTTTAAAAGGAAATTGTTCTATGTGGAGCAATGCAAAAGCAAAGTATTCCATGAAAATGTTATTTTTAAGTAAAACATTCCTCTGTGGGAGGAAGATGTTAGATTTCAGTCCAAACAATATATCAAGAAAAAATTGTTTAGGAACAAATAATAAAAAGGAGGTACGCTGCTCCAAATAACCATACTTTACCTAATCAGATTTGTGGTGCTTATGTGTCTTTTAATAGCCTCTCTAACATCTCACACCCACATTTTATACACAAGCTGTTGTGATTTCAAATATAGTTCTGAACTGGGTGATGCATAAGCTACACCATCTATGGAGTGACTCTCAGGAGGCACTGGATCTCAAACTCCGCTCTAAATCACAGCCACTCCCCGCTTACAGCGCAGTGAGGGAGGATGAGCTGATAAGGTACCCCTGGCTTATACCAGCAGTGAATTGTGACAACTAATGTGCTTGATCAGCAGTATTGGCAATGGAGTAACAAGGGATGGGCCATGGACATGCTCCCCATTTCCTGCCCATTTGCTATCAGGCAGGAGTAAGCAGGTAATATCTCTGTTTACTCCTGTGTTCCTAGACCCAAGCTCCAGACAGCCTATGTACATATTTAATCTAACTTGCAATCTAGTGGTCTCTTTTTTTCCATGTATCATGCATGTATAAGTGGGGTTTTTTATACACAAAGGCCTACAGAGAACCAAGTATATCAGACATGAAAAAAGAGTACTCCTGTGGCACCTTTTACTGGAAAAACCTCTTCCGCAAAAAGAATCGGAAGAAGATATGCAAATGCAAGCGCGATTTGCATATCCTCTTCTGCAAAAAAAAAAAAGGCAGTGTAGCCATAGCCTAATTAGAGACTAACAAATATATGTGTTAGCTGTGTGCTCATTGTGTGTTAAATACAAATAAAAGGTTTGGGGAGTAGTAAGCATGAGAGCTGGGTGCCTGTTGGTTCATGACTAAGGTTTAGCTGTTAAAAAACCAAACTTCATAGGTTATCAACAACTGTGAGACCCATAACACAGGAGCATGGGGATCAAAGTCATGGTATATGTAGTTCTGTATGCTCTCTGTCAGTGGCCAGAACTGGATGCTTCAGTGGAAGGTGCAAGAAACCCTGCAGCAGATACCTGCAGGATGACCTTTTTTCAAGGAAAGTCATTTTCTCCCCCCCCCTTCTCCTCCATAATTACCCTCCCCCTGCCCCAACCAGGTGGCTTAAGACTTAAAAATCTAACCTTTATTTACACCTGTGACAGCCATAAACTTAGTTAACCATTCCACTGCTAAAATGCCACTTTTCTAAAATGGGTCTCAGAATAAAGCTGTGTGTTGTAAAAAGCGTCATCTTGGGACAGGAAGGAGGTATCAGGAGAATTGGTGAAATATTTGTAAATCTGTATTTTGGTATTTTAAAGGTATTTTTAGCTGGATAAGTTTGCTAAAATGAAAGACATTAGAGAAAACTAACATTGTTCCTCCTTAGTTGGCCCCTGAATGGTAACTAATGGTAGGCAGGGATGTTTAAAGTTGCTATTGATGCTATTAATCCAGGAGGATTTAAGAGGATATTTAAGAACACAAGTGAAAACACAGAGGAAAAGAGGCATGGACTGGTAGGGTGGCAGAAATGGAAATGCCTTCAGTGTAGTTGGGGTAGAGGCAGGCAGGTGGGGCCAAACTGAGGGATGATGGTGGGGTGGGGGTGGGGAAATGGTCTGCTTTTCTAGTTGGGGGAGTGGCATAAGCACTGGCTTGTAGGGCTGAATCCCTCCATGACATCTCCCCAGACATAGGTCAGTTCCCTGCCTCACTACTCAGCTTGATCCTGGGCTCATGAGTTGGCCCTTTGTGCATGTCTTTGTGTCTCTTCATGTGAGCTTCCTGCATGTGAGAGCTGAACACATTTTTGCAGTCAGTTGCTGTGTTTCCCAGTAAGTAGTCAGAGACTAGAGAGTGGAGGTAATAAAATAACCATGCCATTTATCCAGTGGCTGGGTGCCTTATCTACACGCTGCATATTACTACAGATCAGACAGGACACTGATATATTACAGACCCTCAAATTGGAACCTAGTGCACTTGTGTCATGAGGAAATTCTGTGCAATTGCAGGATTAAAGTTCCGTGCAGATTTCCTTCCCTGACACACAATATATTGGATTCTGATGGGTAGGCAATGGAAGCCATGGAAAGACTAATGCTGCTTTTATAGCTTTCACCTGTGAGCAACTGATGTGGCACCAGAAGAGAGGGCAGCTCGCTCATGGACTGGAACAGCCAGACATGGAGAAGGAGGGGGATGTGGCTGCATTCCTCACAGCATCCTGCTCATGGGGCCAGGTGGGGAGGCATGGGATATGGGGATGACAGAGTGGAACATGTAAAGCTGCTGAGGAGGCAGGGAGGTGTCACAGACTGGAGTTCAGATGGACAGAGGGTGGGGAACAGTTTGGGGCACAGGAGCTACCAACATTAGCTGAGGCTCAATGGGAGTAGGGTTTCAGAGACACATGAAGAGAGGAGCAGATGTGCTTGACTGAATGGAAGAGGCTAAGGGTTAGCCAAGGTCTGCCTGGAGAAGGCTCCCTAACAATCCCCCCCCTCCAACATATTTCACAATTCTACCGCCCATGCCCAACAACCTCCCAGGTTCACTCCCAGGCTCCTTCCCACCAATTACTTCCCTCTCCCACCACTTCTCTGTTACCCCTGACTCCCCCAAGCCATTGCACTGCTTCTGAGGGGTGCAGGAAATATGGTTCTGTATTGTAGTTCAAATGAATTATCACTGAAAGTTCTCTATTAACATACCTAGTAAGGA
The DNA here is from genome assembly GCA_032595735.1 of Pelochelys cantorii. Classification (NCBI taxonomy): domain Eukaryota; kingdom Metazoa; phylum Chordata; order Testudines; family Trionychidae; genus Pelochelys; species Pelochelys cantorii. Next base: position 31,468,465 of record CM064328.1, read on the forward strand.
ATCCGTTTGTCAAAAAACATTTCCTGCATCTTTTTTGTTGTCTGTATTACTGCAAAATTCCTCCAGGAGTACTAAGGGTCAATGAGTCTGTCCTCCTTCTGGACAAGCCATGATGTAATGTGGTAAATTTGTCCTATAAACAATACTTAAGTCTAGCCTTATTCAGCAAACTCAATTTTAAGCATATTGTTGTCTCAGTGGAGTCAGGTGCAGCTTAAAGTTAAGTAAGTGTTTAAGTCCTGTGCTGAATTAAGGACACAGAGAAGGAAAGAGTGAGCACACTGAGGCAAGGAAAGGAATGAAAGAAAACAAAGGAATAGAACACAAGAGAGAGAGAGAGAGAGAGAAAATAGGAGAAAGGAAAAAAACCCTTGTACACTAATGGGCTACGTCTAGACTGGCATGATTTTCTGGAAATACTTTTAATGGAAAAGGTTTTCCGTTAAAAGTATTTCCACAAAAGAGCGTCTCGATTGGTCCCGGAGTTATCGTTAGAACGATGCGCTTTTGCGCAAAAGCGTGTCTAGATTGCCGGCGCACTTTTGCGCAAAAGCAGAAGCCCAGAACCATTTTGAAGAGGGCAAAAGGGTACCAGCCCTTTCTGGGGGCGGGGCTGGAGCTCCGTTCAGACATGTGCTTAAAGGGGTCTCGCCGGACAGTCGTTTGTCTCCTGCTCCGTGCGTTAGGACCTCTGGCAGGGACTGACAGCCATAGCAACTTTGGTGGTTGCCCTCTGCCTTTTGGACACCACCCTTTTGCCCCCTAGTGCTTTTTCCTGGTTTTGGTTTCTTGTGCCTTGCTTTGTCTGCCATGGAACCAGGGGTGGCCATGTGCCTGCTCTGGCCCCTGTCGGCCATTTTCAAGTGCCTGCAGCTGGTGCTCCAGGCTGGTGCCCTCGTGTTCCAGGACCAGGAGGCGCAGATCGCCTTGGACTCCCTCATCAGGGAGGCCATGGAGTCCCTGTGGCATCCCCACCCCACCGTGGAGAGGCCACTCTGGAGACTGGACACCAGTACATAATGGTGGGACCGGCTGGTCCTTGGGCAATGGGACAACCAGCAATGGCTCCGGAATTTCCGCATGTGAAAGCAGACGTTCCTGGAGCTGTGTGCCTGGCTCACCCCTGCGCTCCAGAGAGCCACCACCCGGCTGCGTGCGCCCATCCCCGTGAAGAAGAGGGTCGCCATCGCGCTATGGAAGCTGGCCACCCCGGACAGCTACCAATCGGTGGCACACCAATTCGGGGTGGGAAGATCCACCGTCGGTGTGATCGTCATGGAGGTAAGTCCCGTGGGGAGTGGGGTAGGGGGAGGGTGCTGCACTCCATGCCCAGGGGCAGCCAAGACTCCAGGCTGTGTCACCCAGGGGTTTGGGCCGTCCCTCCCTTGCACAGGCCTGCTGGTGGGGGGGGGGGCGTGGGGCGAGGGGGCCCTGGTGTGTGTGCGCGTGTGCGTGTGTGTGTGTGTGTGCGCGTGCGTGAGGACAGAGGGAATCACGGGGGGGGACCCAAGGGAGCGCACACTCACCCCTGCCTTATGTGATGTGTTCCCTTGTGTTTCTCTGCACCCTTCTGCAGGTTGTCCACGCCATCAATGATGTCCTGCTACCGAGAGTGATCCGCCTGTGCGACATGGATGCTACGCTGGCCGGCTTCGCTGCCCTTGGGTTCCCCAACTGCGGGGGAGCCCTGGACGCAACCCACATCCCCGTCTGGGCCCCAGAGCATCGAGCAGCCCATTTCACGAACAGGAAGGGGTACTGCTCTATTGTTCTCCAGGCCCTCGTGGACCACTGGGGCTGCTTCTTGGATGTCTACGCAGGCTGGTCCGGCAGGGCACACGACGCCCGCATCCTCCGCAACTCCGGACTGTTTTGCAGGCTGGAGGCGGGCACCTACTTCCCCCGGCGGGAGTTGACTGTCGGTGATGTGCCTATGCCCATCTGCATCGTCGGGGACGCGGCCTACCCCCTGCTGTCCTGGCTAATGCGGCCCTACACGGGGTGGCCGGACCAGAACTGGGCCCGGTTCAACGACTGCCTCAACCGGGCCCGAAATCAGGTGGAGCTCGCCTTTGGCCTCTTAAAAGCCCGCTTCCGTTGTTTGCTCACCTGTCTCGAGATGGGTGAGCGGAATGCAACGGAGGTACTGGCCGTGTGCTGCGTGCTCCACAACATTGTGGAGCGGAGTGGGAAGGCCTTCCTCCCTGCATGGATGGCAGCCGAGGCACAGACGTTTGAACAGCCCCACACAGCTGCCATCCGCCAGGCACACCAGGATGGGGTGCGCATCAGAGAGGCCCTGACGGACATGTTCGCACAAGCCCCATAGTAGGGTCGCCTCGGTCTCCCCATACGACTCCCTCCCATCCCCTACCCTTCCCTCTCCCCTCCCCTTACCTCCCCCCATTGTAAAGCGTCGGTTCCAAGCACATCGGCCGTCATCGTGAATGTTCGTCGGGTGCGTCGGACGTAGCTAGGGTTTTTCTTTTTAGTTTAGGCTAGGGTTTAGGCCACCATCGCCTGTCCGAGCTGTCCTGAAGAACAGGAAGAGGATTCGTGGTTCGTGCGGAAGGCTCGAGTCAGCGTACCCGATTCCAGTCGTCTTCGAGGGATCTCCTGGCTGTTCCTCTCCCGAGGCCCGGAAGGACCAAAGGATTGAGGTTGCCAGCAACACTACAATCGTCCCCTGCGTCTAGACTATGTACATATTCTTTTGTGTGCGTCTTTTAACCTTTCTTGCTTGTTTGTTATCTATGTTAATATAGTTGTGGTTTAAATTTTACTTAAAAGTGTCAGTATTTATTTATGCGCCACAAACCAATGACCACTTAAAGGAACGACCGGTGATAGATACAGAATTTGGTGTCCGCATTTTGTAATCCTCTTAAATTTAGTTGGCTAATTGGCATCTCAAATCATTTATTACAGTTACCTCGAGTAACACAATAACCAACACAGTTTTGTTTTCAGCTGAAAAATGTATGTTTTTATTTACAAGGGGGAAGAGGAGGGGGAGGAGACCTTCAACTGGGAGGGGGAGGAGCTACTTCTGGGAGGGGTGGCCCCTGTGAGCGTTCCTGCGGGGGCGGACCTGGACATGCGGGGGAGGCCGCATCGGGGCAGGCTGCACAGGGAGGTGGGCAGGAGGGGCTATTGCAGGGGCGGCAGGAGGGGCTATTGCAGTGGCGGCAGGAGGGGGCATTGCAGGGGCGGCAGGAGAGGGCATTGCAGGGGCAGGAGGGGGCATGGGCAGTGCTAGGGGAGGGATGGCGGGGGCATGGGGTAAGGCCATGCCATAGTGAATGGCATGGGCTATGTAGGCAGTGAGGGTGGTGATGGAGTCAGCCATCCGCATGCACTGGGCCTGGAAGGCGGCCCAGGCCTCCTTGCGCCACTGCAGGCCCCCCTCGACGCGTTGGCGAATTGATGCCTCGATGCGCTCGACGGCCTGCACGTGCCGGCGAAGGAGCTGGTCCCGGTGGCGGAGCCTCTGCCTCTGTGGTTGGGCAGCTGCGGGTGCCGCTGCTGCCAGACTGGAGGGTCCCCGGCTTGTGCTTAGTCCCACTGCAGGGAAGAGAAGAAAGGATGGGTCAGTCAGGCAGGCCAGCCACTGTCCCCACACCTCATGCCCTCTACCCCTGAGCCCAGGTGACACCACAGTAGTGTGGCTTGGGCCCACTCGGTTCCCCCCCTGCCCCCCGTGTTGTATGTTTGCAAGGAGGACCGCCCCTGGAGCAGGGTCCTCCTCCATGTATTGTAACCATCGGTCTGTGTCCTGGCCCCGTGAAGGGCGGGAGGGCGCGTGTGTTGCGTTAACCTGTGGAACTCCCTGCCGGTGGAGGCTGTGAGGCTTTGGGCTAATCACTGGTGTTTGACAGGGAGTGAGATGCATCCCCACACAGTGCCTGGGAGCACATCTGGCAGACGTGGTCTGGGCTCTCAGATCCCCATCGCGTGGGATATCTCCTGGACGGAACCAGGAGAGTGACTGGGGGGGGGGGGCTCAGTGGGGCCATGTTCACAGGGCTGTGACGCTGCGGTTTACGCATGAGCAGCTGGCTGTGCCTCACAGCCAGTCATGGGACAGTGTGCCGTTCTGCGTGCTGCACCCTTGCGGAGGTGCGGGCTCTGGCCTGAGTCCCTGGGGCCCTGGCTGGTTCCAGCCGGCATCCACCCTTCCCCCTGGTCCCGCCGAATGTGTGTGCGCAGCACAGTCCCAGGCGTGCCCTGCAGCTGCCTGCCGCAGCCACATGCCGCTCGGTCACCAGGCTGCACGTGGTTGCACGTGCTGCTTGCTGCCTAATGCTCCACAGCGTGCAGCTCACGTGGCCTGAGTGACATGCTCTCCCCCTCCCCCCTCCGGGTGCCTGGCTCCCCCTCCGCCCCCCGCCCTTGTGAGTGCAAAGTGCAAGACGCACCGGTGGATCCTTCCCCGGCCTCGGAGGATGCGCGGGAGACGTCAGGGCTGCTGGAGGGGGCCTGCTAGGTGGCAATGCTGGCCTCATCCTCCGATGCACTGCTGTCATCTCCTTCCCCCGCCTCGGTGGTCCTGGTGATGGGGGAGCGCACGCTGCTGTCCACGGGCACGTCTGGGGCTTGCGGGGCTGGCTGGCCCAGGATGGCGTGGAGCCAGTCGTAATGGGGGCAGGTGTCTGCTTCTGCCCCCTGGCCCTCGCTGGCCCGCACGTAGCCCAGGCGCAGCTCCTTGACTTTCGCCCGGACTTGTTCGAGGGTCCGGGCTGGATGGCCTTGCTGGGCGAGCGCCTGGGCCATGTGGGTGAAGATGTCCTTGTTGCGGCGCCACGAGTGGGTCTCGTGGAGGGCCTTCTCCTCCTGCCAGAGGTCGAGCAGGCTGTCCAGCTCCCCCGAGGACCAGGATGGGGCCCGTCGTTTGCGGCCCCTGGGGGCCTCCTGCGCTGGGGGTGCAGGTGGCTGAGCGCCCGGAGCTGCCATGCTGGCTGTGATGTGGCTGCTGGGCACAGCAGGGGCACCGTGGCAGACCTCAGGCCAGAGGTCTGAGGCACGCTCCTGCCACGTGCGCTCAGCAGCCTGCGTCTGCTTTAAGAGCTCGGGTTACCAGGAACTCCGGGGCTCCTACGGGGTCTCCCAGCGTCCAAACCGCTTTTATCCGTTTCGCCTGCTTTTGCGCAAAAGTCTTAGCTAGCTGTCTATGCTGGCCCTTTTGCGCAAAAGCTTTTGCACAGGAGGACTTTTGCCCGAACAGGAGCATCAAAGTATTTGCGCAAGAAGCACTTATTTCTTACATTAGAACGTCAGTGCTCTTGCGCAAATTCAAGTGGCCAGTGTAGACAGCTGGCTAGTTTTTGCGCAAAAGCGACTGCTTTTGCGGAAAAACTGGCCAGTCTAGACACAGCCATGGTATTTAACTTAGAATATTAGGCAAAAGAAGTTATAGTTTTGACTGTAGTTATTTTGTATTATTTAGAAGCTGAGAGATGTACAACGAACCCGAAATGACTAAGATTTTGTCCACTTCTAGTTTCTCTTATGTTTCTATTTCTGCTAGCCTCAAGCAGAGGTGGGTAGCTGGTACTCATGTCCTGGCACATCTTGCCATTAGAATAAATCTCCATATGTGATCCAATTCATTTTGATTGTATATGCTTTAAAGATTTTTTCTATCAATACTGTTCACAATTTAATTACAATAATTAACATAGTTTTCCAATATTTTTTTGTGCATTTGATTATACGCCTAAAAATGTTGCAGCTGTGTTTACCTATATGCCTTTTGTCTCAGGCTTCATCTGAAATGAGAAGTAAATATCATTTTATATATAGTTTTCCACTTGCTTTGTGAACTGTTTTTTATGATACCCTAGTTTAGCTTCATACACATTCGTACAAAGGAATGTGCTCAATATCTTAAATTGGGGTGCTTCTAGGACAGAAATCAGAGTAGGCAGAACTTCCCTGGACAAATTGTGCAGTCCTTCAAGTGGTATGAAAATACATAATCTTCATAAACAATGCAGATATTTTGTGCTGTCCATAGAACTTTGCAGGAAAATGGAAGGGGGAATTTTTCCTCACCTCATTCAACAAAAGAAGCAAAATCAGGGAGATGCAGATCAGAAACCAGTCTTGCTTCTTGACATATATCTGAAACCAGAGATGTATGTGTTGCAGGTTTCTGAGATTGCTACTGAGGGGCCAATTCTGCCACTCTTTCTCATATGGTACATAACACTATTCCAGGAGTGGTCCTGGGTGTGTGTATAGTAGCAGAGGAAGTCCAATAATATTTAATATATTTGCTGAACAGTGCAATATTTTTTGAATAACTCATTAAATGAAATGTATGTTAATTATTTGCCCGGTGGAGGAAGATTACATGATATCAGGATCCTGCTTACCACAAAGACTTTTTTTGTGAAAGGTTCAATTTTTGGATACTTTTGGGAATGGGAATAGGCACTACATGGCTATTGTAGAGGGGAGATCTCTCCCTCATCATCAGAGCATCAGCTACCATATGGCCCATATCTGGCCCATACACCAGCCAAAGGTCTGTGGTCCAGCAGCTGCAAAAGTGGACTTTTGTCGACAAAACTATACCTGCGTCTACACTGCCGCTGAGTTCTGTAAACCTCATTCTACGAGGAATAACGCCTTTTGTCGACAGAGTTCTGTCAACAGAAGGCGCTATTGCATCTACACTGTCCTTTGCATCTACACTGTCATGTCGACAAAGCGGCTTGCCTATTTATCTAGACAAATAGTCTGGATGTAGTCTAGACGCTCTTTGTCGACAGAAGCTTCGTTGACAGTATCTATCGACAAAACTTCTGTCAACAAAAGCCTGTGGTCTAGACATACCCCTGTTGTTATAAGTTGTGACATCTCATGAACCTACACTTTTTGGTAAATTTTTAGGCCCAGTTGTGACAACATCCCTTTCAGTGTGCTGCTTTCATAAATATGCTTAAGGAAGAGTTTACAATTACATTCATTATTTTTGTGATTGTCTTGGGTATCTCTGAAATAATTGTAAAAGAAATTAAGTTTAAACAATAATTCCAATCCAAGCATTCAAAAATCAGGAGTGAATCCTGCTTCAAAATCATGAGAGCATGATTTTGTTGAAAACAATGTAATATAATATGCCCATAACAAGCAGTGTGTCCATGCCATAAACTAAGGTGATGTGAACATTATATTATGAATATCTCAACACACAATCTTTTTAGTCTAATAATAATGAGCTACAAAGCTGAATGGCTTTTAATCTGCAGTGTTTCTGAAATCCTGCCTTTTTAATTTATTTTGTTGCACTGAAAGTTAGAGGGCAAAATAGGTAGAACATATTTTGATAGTTCATAATCATGATTGGAGGCCCTGCAGTTGGATTTGGAGGTATCAAAGTACTTTTTCATGCCTATTTGTAGGTGATGCATTATGGTTTGGATCATTAACCTAATCTTTCCACGAAAGAAGCCTTTTCTCCTTAAGCAATGGATTTCCTTCCACCAGGAGATTACTTATTACTTTGATTTCTCTGGCACTCTGGCCCCTTAACTTTTCTCTCCAATCCTGGAAAGAGCAAAAGTATGTCTGAGGTTTCCATTGAAAATAGAGCAAAAGTGCTACAAATAATGAAAGACAATGAAACAATGAAAGTAAACTTTTTCAAAAAAACCTCAATGTATTTTTGTCCAATTTGAGATCTTAGAATGGCCAGATCTTCAGGAGGTGAATGCATAGCACTTTCTGAAATCAGGGCTTTTTAAGGTATCTCCAGTTGTGCACCAAATATGGAAGCAATTAAAATCACTCACCATGTTTAAAAATCTTGTCCATTCTCAAAAGAGTCAGGCTCCAAACTTTAATTCCTCTTTAACAGGTATGAACATTGATAAGTTCTTCAAAGTGAGGACCTCGTTAGCCCCAGCCCTGAGCGCTGTCTGGAGCATGACATGTACCTCCCCTCCTGCCAGCTGTAAGTGCTGTCCAGCATGTGAGGCGCTTTGGTCTTGGGCTCCAGCTGCTACTGCTGCCACCTTAACAGCAGCGGTGGCTGGGAGCTCCAGGCCCCTTCGACTCACTGGGTCCTGAGGCAACTGTCCCCTGTGCCTCCCCCACTCCCATGCCCTTTCTGTTGCAGAAAATATGAAAGGGCATGGTAAGTATGGAAGTAAATGCACATTACAGATGGGAAGAAATGAATGGTATAGAGAGAGTGGATGGTACACCAAGAGGAGGATGTGCATGGGGAACAGCTTGAAGGCAAGAGATGATAGCAAGAGAGGCTATTGCACACTAGGCTAGAGGAATTTGAAAGAATGGGAGTTGCAGTGCTAGAGCACCAAGTTAGTTAAGAGGAGATACTGTCAGGGCAGAAGTAGGAAGTGGAAGCAGAAGACCGTTGGAAAGGGAGCTGTGAGGGGAAAAAAGGAGAGACAGTGAGGGAGACTTGGTGGAAAAAGGAACACTATCAGAAGCCTTGTCAGCCTGTCTTGGCATGCTGCAGCTGTTCCTGGCCAGCCAGAGGAAGAAATTGGGCAGTGTGCCTGCCATGCCAGCTGGCTGATGTTGTTTGCCAACCTGCAGGGGGCACATTTGGTGGGTGGAGCAATTGCTTCCCAGCTGGCTGAGTAGCATCAAAGCATTGCAGCACTTGAGGAATGCTGAAAGTCTCCTGATAACTTCCGTACTGGAAATCGCCACCAATAGCAAAACCAGGACACAAGATATTTGTGGAGTTAGGGATTCGACGTTGTAATATACACTGAAGATTTCACCCCATGTTATAGGCCAAAACTTTGGACCAACCAGCATAAAAACAGACCTAAAATAATCCATCCCAGGATTTACATAAGCTTTATTGCTTGCTCAGAGATAGGAAACCTTGTGAGTTTTTCTGTCAGAACTATGTAGATAACCAAATAGCTCTGAAATCTAGATGCACTGAGTAAAGCTGATAGTTCTTTATCTCAATTCTAGGATATAAGCCAGTGTTTTCAATTTTGACTAAGTGAGACACCTAACTGAGTGTACATCTACAGAGCAGCTTTATTTTGGAATAACTGATGTTATTCTGAAATAGCAAAGAGCATGTCTAAACTACAGGCCTTTATTTCAGAATAATATTGAGCTGGAGAACTTCTTACTCTGACTCCTGTAACCCTCATTCATGAGGAGTAAGGGAAGTTGAAGGAAGAGTGTTCTTTCTTCAACTTCCTGCTGTTTAGACAGTGCCTAAAGCTGATTTAAGCTATTTCATCTTAAGCTATGCGATTGACATAGCTGAAGTTGTATAGCTTAATTAGACTTTAGCACTGCTGTGTACCCTGAAAATCAAACTTATTTAGGTATCATCATAATAATTAATATACTTAGTTCTTATAGTGCTTTTCATGAGAAGATCTCAAAGCACTGTACAAAAGAGCTCAATATCATTAGTCCAATTTTACAGAGAGGGAAACTGAGGCACATATGCATAGTGACTGTGGATTAAAGTGCTTAATCTTAGGCAGCCATGTTAAGAAGAACTGGCTTTGTGTGGAGTAATGGGAGAGAGAATTCTCATCAGGTATCTGAAAGCAAAGTTGTTGGGCCTTTCAAAAATCCCTCTGCTTATGAGTTACATGTACAAGCCCTTGCTAGGCCCCCTATAAATATTCATGTGTAGTTCTTGTCTGAAAAGTGACTCTAAAAATGGTAAGGGGTGCATTGGAGGAGGAGTCTCATATATGCTTTCTCTAAGTGATTGTATGTACCAAATGTGGTAAAATTATAAGTAAATATATATTTTTCCTACCTTTCAGCCTCAAAAATATATTGTGGGACCCAAATAAGAAGTTGGATTCTTTCCCTCCCATGTTTCCTCATCATCTATTTAGGATATTGAAAACCAAACTGTGTCCTCAATGATGCCTATGCAGTTTCATTGGCTTTAGTGGGTTTGCATAGGTGGGATTAGTTGGAATTTCAAATACAGTCCAGTTCCCTGTTTCTTCGTTATGTTGCATTTGAACTAGGAATATAAAACATTAAAACTTAATTTTCATTAGTTCTTAACAGACATGAGTAAGAAGCTTCTGTTTTACACAGAATCTTCTCACACTTGTAAAGGTAGGAAGAGCCTTTAGTCAAAGTTTCTCTCTCCCTTTCTTATTAGCTGGCTGTTTGGTGGAGGAAGGGGAAAAGGGAATTTTAACACCTCAGAAGCATGTTTCTGTACTTTGTGGTGGTGTTGTGACAGACTGCTGGAGGTGATAGGCTTTCGTGCTGTCTTTCTGTGGCCTTGGCATTCTGTTTCCGCAATATACATCAGTGCACAGCAAAGAGGGTAGCAGATCATTACTGTACTGTATGCATTCTTTTCTTCAGGAAGCAATCTTCCCTCTCTTGTCACATAGGAAATTTAGCTCTGTCTTTGAACCTACTCACACACTGAAAATTCACTGACTGACTGAACATAAATGTTGGAGATTTAATTTCTGGTCTGCATGTTCCCATAAGACAGCATTCTGAGACTGTTGTAGAATCCAACAGTATTTATGTTCCATTGATTCATGATCTGTACAGACGGCAGATAGGTGAATGGAAAGGCGGCAACCACAAATATTTTCTAGAATAGTACTGGTGACAGCAGGCTATCCCATGCTGTTGTCTGACTCTGAGACCACATGTTAGGGCACTTTCATCCCGTTGGTATATATATTAAGCTACAATCATTTTGCATGTCTGGCCAAAGCAAGTTACAATATTTTGACATGTATGTACCCAATTTCTGATGAACTTACAGCCCATGTAAAATTTACATTGCTATCCAAGTAATTTAAAATGTATTTTAGAGACTTACATGGGCACTGCAGTCATATGCATTGTATAGTATTCAAGTGTGGTCTGTGTTTCTCAACATGGGTCTGGATTTCTCAATATAAAACTAGATTGAAAGAACAGTTCCTCATGACTCCCTTCTTGGGCTCCCCTTAACTTCAAAGGAGAAAAAGTCAAAAGCAAAAGGAGAAAGTATCCCAGAAAAGAGAAGGGATAAGAAGGTAGATGTCAGTTCTCTCTCTCAAATAACTCTCGGTCAAATATAGCTTGTTGGAGCCTGAATATCCTTCCAGTTTCTCTGAAATTCTTTCTCCAAGGAAGGAAGAGAAAAGGGCAAGTTTTTCTCTTGGCACACATTTTTTATTCCAGTTATCCACAATCAAAGCACTTACCAAAAGATACACTTTGCTCACATTTTGAGGCCTTGTGCATTTTGGGGATTGGGATGATTTGGGAAGGTGAAGAAATTCCTATGTTGCTGTAATTGGCAAGAGTAAGTCTCAGGTCCGACACTGGGCTCTCAAAGTACAAAGGACGCTACACAGGTATCTGTCAAACACAAGTAGTTTATTTCCTGACAGCTAACAGCTGTGCCCCATAACTGGAAGAACAATATAACAAAGAAGTGGCATATCTTACGTCCCTTTCCTGCTAGCTGGGGATCCTGAGTCGGCTGCGGATGAAGCGGGAGGTTGTCTCAGCTTCTGAGGCGCCGGTACCCAAAGCCCATTGGTGAGATCCAAATTGCTGTGCTTTGGTGCAGCCTTAAATACAGTTCTCTTGCCTTGTTTTGTAGTTTGGAAATATCCAGGGGTTACTCATTACGTGCTGATGTAGGGCTTAGCTGTTAGTTATCGATCTGGTTCTGATCTAGTTCTACTTGTTCTTTGGCCTTGTTTACATGATCAGTACGTTAGGGTAAACAGAATTGTTTTGTTCCCGCCCTTATCTACAATTTGTTCTTGCTACAATGGCGTATGTTCCCAAAGACTTGCTTCTGGCTCATCAGAAAAAGGGAAAAAGGCAGGGGAAAGAATGTAGGCCGCACCACCCCTAAACTTGCACGTACAAAGTTCTTCCGCAATTGACCCCTACAGTTGCTTTATTGGTCATTCCTTGTATTGTCTTGTCTCTGTTCCTTTCAAATACATTATGGCCCCTGCCACGCAGCTTAGAGGGAACGCTGGACACATAGCATTTTGCACGAGCTTTTAGTGACTAAGATTTCTTATTTCATATAGTCTGACTGGTTCATTTAATATTTAGAGAATTGTGTAAGCAAAAATATATTAAGCCCTTTCAGGGTAGTGTGGTATCCAATGCTTGCACTTCCTGATGACAGCTAGTGCTGCCGCATAAAAATCTAAATGGGTTATCTTAGATCCTGTCATCAGTGAATAGACAATGCTACTACTGAGTTCTATGCTCACCTGTCTAAACTCCTCCTACACAAGGCAAAGGTAGGGAAGATACACCTGTGTAAATTATGACATCCTGTCTGAACTGTTAGGGCTTCTCTTTTAGAAAAACCACTCATTGAAAGTCCACAACTGCACTATGGAAAATCAGAGCTGTGAGAGGTGTAAACTCTGTAAACAGGATGCACAGTCAAAAAGTTAGTTTTCTGAATCATTTAGAGAAGGGATGACAAACAAACTCTGCTTGATTTCTGTTAAGAATATGTGACACCCTTATTCTTCCAGTTCCTTCAAGAGATATGTTGTATATTGGACAGTCACGGTGGGCACGTCTAGACTGCCCGTGGCTTTTGAAAGAAGATATGCAAATTTGGTGCAAATTTGCATATCTTCTTCCAATCCCGTTTTCGGAAGAGGTTTTTTTTTAAAAAAAGCAATCTAGACATGGTTCTTTCAGAGAAAAAACACTTTTTCGAAAGAACCTTTCTTCCTAAAAAAATTAGGTATACAGGGTTCTTTCAAAAAGGGTTTTTTTTCCCCCAAAAGAACTGCATCTAGACTGCTTTTTTTTTTTCTGAAAAAACTCTTCCGAAAACAGGATTGGAATTTGCATATCTTCTTTCGAAAGCTGCAGGCAATGTAGATGTCCCGGTATGTCTCGAGTTTTTTTCCAGAAAAACTACACTTACATCCACACTGCAATTGCGTTCTTTCGACAGAAAGTCGAAAGAATGCAGGGGTTTTCTGATAGTGGTAAACCTCTTATTACGAAGAAGAAGCCTTTTTCTGAAAGAGTTCTTTCGGGAAAAGACGTGTGTGGCCAGGGAAGAGGGGTTTTTTTTTTTGAAAGAAGAGGCCTCCAGGAAAAAGCACAGGTGCCCTGGTGGCCACTCCATCCACAGCAATCAGAACTTAAAGGCGAGATAGCGGCCAATGAATGTGGACGCTATCTTTCAAAAAGCACATTGCTTTTTTGTTGTGCTTTTGCTGTGTAGACACTCTCTTTCTAAAGAAGTTGTTTCAGAAGATCTCTTCCGGAAAAGCTTCTTCCGAAAGAAGCCTGCAGTCTAGACATAGCCTCAGCCATGAGTCACTGCACTTAGAAATTCTTGGCTAGCATGCTCAAGGAGACCAGATCACCATGTTAGTAACCATTTAAAATGTGACACAGCCACCTTTGCAGTCCCATCAGTCTCCTGACCCCCTGGGCACTCATCTTCCCGCTATGCAGTTTCCTATCTCAGCAACCTTCTCAACTCTACTCTTTTGCTCCTGCTCTGGCACTCCTCTATCATCTCCCCCCCGCCCCGATACTTGCCCACCCACTGCCTCTCAAACCAGTGCCCTTACACTAATCTCTGTAAGTAAAGAAGAAAACCCACCTGGCACAGAAGAGAAGAGCTGGAAGGAGGGGAATGCACTTGGGTGGAGAGAGAGCATCCAAGTATGACACCTAATGAAGTGGACAGGAGGGAAGGGAAGCAGAGAGTGACCTGTGGGGGAGAGGGAAGAAGCAAGAAAGGTGAGGAAAGTAAACCAGCACATGAAGAGAAGCAGCAAAAGACAGGGAGGCAAGAAGGGAGCTGGGTGAAAGGTATTGGGAAGAGGGCGGGGGAAGATAAAGTACAAAAATAAAAATGGAAGATAGCCCGCAAAATATCATGAAGAAAGACGGAAGGAAAACAAAACCTAGAGAAAGAGATGGAAGAGAGCCACAGACAAAATCAGATTGGGTAACCAAACCAACATGTGGCATGAAATTGATAAGATAATTAATTCTTGCTGGCTAACTCCAGCCATAAAGGATTTATAGCCCCATGATCCTAGGCTGACAGCATCAAACTTCCTTTAGTTTTGACTCTGTAGTTCTGATATTTATGCTATGTTCATCACCATGGTATGTTACTCTTCCACCTGGCCTCTTGTGTTTCACTTTCAGATATGGGCAAAGATGAAAATCATCAGGGAGGTTTTCAGCCAGGTAGTGACAATAATCAGTCTTTCCTGTTGGCCAGATTCTGCCACATAGATATAGATCCCACTGAATTCCATGTGCACGTGTGAGGGCAGGATCTGTTGTAACAGTGTATAAAATTAACACAGAAGCCTATACATTGTCTCATCTTGAATTTTTATTATTTGTAGCTTATTGTGCAACTAAGCATGTATCATTGGTTAATTAATGCTGCCAACACTGTGCTCCACTAAATGATTGTTTAGCCTAGAGTGGAATAAAATACTACAATGACTAATACAGTATCATTATGTAACAGAAAATTAAAAATCTGGTAATTTGATTGTAACTCTCAGGTGAGTTTTTTATATGAAAGTGTTAACCTCAAGTAGCTATAAACAGGTAAATGTTTTATTCATCCAACTGATAATTTATCTCATAAGCATTTATTCGTTATGTATAATTAATACTCCTGGGATAAAAAAGTATGCTAATAGGTTGTTAGTTAATTAAGGAAGTAATATGAGGTAAACAAAGGTGATTAGAGCATACTTTGGGACCATAAACAGAAATTGTGCCTTAAATAGTCTTTTTTTTTAAACCCATTATACAGCAAATTGTTAGTTTTAATCCAGAGCAAATGCTTTATGGAGAAATACAGTGGAGTTATTAAATGAAGAAAGAGCTTGAGATAACATGTTTTTGTGCAGCCCATATAACTATCTCTTTTATATATATATATATATATATATATATATATATATATATATATGTGTGTGTGTGTGAGAGAGAGAGAGAGAGAGAGAGAGAGAGAGAGAGAGAAGTCTGTCCTCAGGGAACTGCAGTTATCATAAGATCTGTAAGAAATATTACAAATTAAAAATATATCAGAAAGGTCTAATCCTGCAAAAACCCTTCCTCGTCTGTACTCACACAAGGAAGAATTTGTAGCATAGGGCCCTAAATTTTGCAAGTTTGTGACTTGCCAACATTCTGACTCATCAGTACTTTTGGCCTCAGCCAGAATCTTTGTAAGTAAGGTGACACCTCCAGCATTGGAACACCATTTGTGCCAACTGTGTTCAGGACATTCTGTAATCACACAAAAAGGCTGCAGTAAGAGATGAGATCCCGGAATTAATTGGCTTCAACTCAGACGTCTCTCTGTCCTCACATCTAGGTTATGTCTTAGACTTGCAGAATCTTTTTGAATAACATCTCTAAAATATGGCCTTTTGTATCAATCCACACAGCTAGAACTCTTGGCCAGGCTTTTGCCTCGTTTCTTGATTACTGCCACATCTTCCTGCCTGGTCTTAACACATGCATTCTTGCCCTGCTCATATCCATTCTGAATGCTACTGCAGCAAAGATAATTTCCCACTGCCTGGGTCATGTAGGCTCATGGACAGGGTGGAGTGGCAAAGGTGGCAGCTGCCTCAGGGCTTCTGGCTGCCACTGCTGCTTCAGCAGCATTGACAAGGACAGCTGCCAGAGCCCTGTGCCTATTAAATGGCTGAGTGGCACTGAAGGTCTGGCGATGGGAGGCTAGCCCCCAGCCCTGCCCCTTCTGCCCAAGGCCCCTTCCCTTGCAGGTATCCAGAGCTGCTCCCCACACCTTGCCGAGAGCCCAGAGAAGTCTGTTGTCCATTCTGGGACCATATCAGAGCTCTTTGCAGCCCATCACTGGCTCCGCATTCTTCATCATATCAAACATAAGCTATTTGCCTCCACTTTAAATGTCCCCTGTGGCTTATCTTTACCCTGTTTCTGATCTCTCATTGAGCATCAAAGTCAGCTCCTACCTGTGCTCAGTCCCCGTGCCAGCCTACCTTGCCCATTTGTTAAATTTTCAAACAGGCACCTTTGAATGTTGTCCCATGTTGCCTCTCACACTCTGCAGCAGCTGCCTATAAACATATGTAAAACTAGCTCATTATCCTCCTCCAAAAAGTCTCCTTTGCACCAAAAAACTTAAAAAATAACAAATAATCTTGCAGCACCAAAGCCAGCCTATAGAAAACTTGATAGAGAGGCTGCCTGGTGTGCAGAACCCTATGCTTATCATGCTGACCAATATTGTCTCATTGCTTCCTTGGGCTCCCCATCTGTTTCCATCCATTTTTTGTCTTAGATTTTAATATCTGTAGCACAACAGGGTGCTTGTCCATGACTGGGACTTATAGGTGTGACAATAATACAAATAAGTAATGATAAATAATAAGCCATTACTCTTGCAGCCATTAGGACCATCTAGGCACAGCCCTGTGTTGGTGTGGTAGAGAGCTGCAATGTACAAAGGGAATTGTGCCTCCCCTGCCTGGTATTGAAGAGGACTGAACAAGCCGCACCAGCTTTTTCCCTTTGATGCCCCCAGCCGACACCGCTCATTTAGATTTTGTACAATCAAAATTAAAATTGACTAGCCCATGGGTTAATTTCTTTTTACAACAATTTACATGCCAAGCATTAGAAAAAGAGAAAGTATGCTTGTGACCAAGTTTTGGCTTGTGCACCAATATTGAGGTCATGTGCACTTGTATGGATGTGTGCCACCATGGCACCCACTTTATTAACACACACACACATTCCCGGATGCCAGAGCAGACATGACCCATCATGTAGCAGGTCCCGTTCCTGGCACCAGCACCGGAACAGGCCCCGGCCTGCCCTGCTACATGGCAGCCCCTGCCGCCAGAGCAGGCCTCCTGCCACGCGGCTGTGGCAGGTCCCCGCCCCGCTTCCCCGCCCAGCAGCTTCCTCATCATGCCATCTCGGCGAGCACCACCTGCCAGAGAAGCCACCTGCTCTCTAGAGGAGGTGGGAGGGAAGAATTTTTTGTGCGCGGCTGCACAGGTGCACACCTTAGCGGGAACATTGCTTGTGACCTGCTAGTTTAGATGGATAATACACTGCTTTTTAAGAACACAACAGACATGCAATCCAATATTTAGAAAGTGATGACTGATCTTTGCTATGTGTTGAGCTCCCAGTTTAAGAGGTCAGAAATGGAAGTTAATTTAAGCTCACAACAGAAGGCGGCAAGTAAATAAGATCTAGGTATCACTTAAACCCAGGTAAGAGGTTTACCTAGAGAGGTGGTGGAATCTCCATCCCTAGAGGTTTTTAAGTCCTGGCTTAACATAGCCCTGGCTGGGATGATTTAGTTAGGGTTGGTCCTGCTTTGGGTAGGGGGTTGGACTCAATGACCTCCTAAGATCTCTTTCAGCCCTATGTTTCTATGATTCTATGAAAAAAAACCTTAAAGATAACAAAACCTCCATAAATTAAACATAAGAGATCATCTGAAGCAGCAGCTTTTGGGGCACAGTGAACACATTCCACATTCCCTCAGTTCCCCAAATTAGTTCTGCATTTCCAATACTGTTTCTGCACAGTCTGTATTCTTTTTAACATGCGAATATGGCCATATCTTTCTTTTCTTCCATGGTTAGAAGCTGAAGATGAGAAGCACAAAAAAAAAAAAATGCCAACCCTAAATATGGAGGTTTAAAATGACTAAATGTAAAGCTCTATCAGTGGGCTTTTAATTTGGCTCAAGCTTACAGAGTCTGGCAGGCTGATGAAGTATAATTGCCATGGGTGAAAACAGAGCATCAATTAACAGACACATACAAGGCTGGCACTTATCAAGAATTCACCCTGAAACATCTAAAGACAAATAACTCAGTGAGCAGACACACCTGGAAATCTTGGAACAAACTTCAGAGTTACAAAAATCACACCTGGAAAAAAATGTTGAATATTGAAGAAGTCTCTTACAATATATTTTTCTGCAGTGAATTGACTTCTACATTTTAGCAAAGACTCATTATTATATACAAAAAAATCCATACTTGTGATGAAGAACTGAATAGCTATTTAGCATAAAAGCTGCACAGGGGATCTGTTGACCCTATGAATACAGGGCCTGAACCTACACCTGTTGAAGTCAATGCACCCTCAATTCACAAAGAGATTTAGGCATTGTGATCCACAAAGCCTGAATTAAGTGCTTAGGCTCCCTATACAATGCATGGGGAGAGATAGGTGCCTAAGAATGGGATCCACAAAAGCCAGCATGCTACATGGGAAGCTGCCTTACTAGCCAATAAGAGATGCTGATGAGAGGTGGTGTACCTAAAATACCCTGTTTCCCCCACAAGGAGATAGGTACCTAACTTGGGACTACAGGAAAGTGCTTATCTCTACTAGCGATCCTCTACTAGGAACCCCTCTGCTGGAGTCAGGAGGGTTAGGTGCTAAATCATTTCTGGTGAGTATGTGTTAGGTGGCTGCCTCATTCCACACAAAATGGCCAGAGCAGAGAGAGGTGGGGGTAGAGTCATTAACCAGCTGTGGTTAGAGCACTCACTGGAAATGCAGGAGACCCAGATTAATTCCCCTCTCTGCTTGATGGGAGAGAGGATTTGAATGGGGTCAGCCACCTCTTCCTTCTCCATCACATAACCATTTAGAGCACCTTGGAGGAGGTGGGTGCCTAATCAGTGGACTATAGAATCATTCTCAGTCACTTTCTGTCCTAATGCCTACAAAGCTCTGTGGCAACCAAGCAGGAGTTTGATGAATTGAATTTATCTGAAGTGGGGGAGCTTCAACAGGAGAGATTATGGGAGCCTCATTTTAGAATATCCAATAGTGCAGTGGTTAGAGCTCTCTTTTGAGATGTATGGGAGACTGCATTCAAATCCTTTCTCCTCCCCCCCCCCCCGCCCTCCAGCAGAAAGGGGAAACAATCAGGGTGTCTCATACCCCCAGTGATTGCTCTAACTATTGGGCTAAAATTGCAAAGTGGATGGCAGCAGCACCTCCTCCTTTGGCCACATTTTGTATGGAACCTAAGCCAGTTGGTGGTCTCTGAGAACATCTACCAATCAGTCACTCTGGGTGAGGTTAGTATCCGAAGGATAGCTGTGTTATTCTGTATCTGCAAAAACAACAAGCAGTCCTGTGGCATCTTAAAGACCAACAGATTTATTTAGGCATAAGCTTTCATGAGCAAAGACCAACTTCATCTTTCTCTGACAAAGTGGGTCTTTGCCCATGAATGCTTATGTCTAAATAAATGTCTTGTCTAAATAAATGCCTTTTAAGGTGCCACAGGACTCCTCATTGTTTCTGATTGAGATTGGCACTTCCTTGACTATCTTCTCCCAGTTCATGGATCGCATTGGGACTTAGGTGGGAGACAGGTAACCAGGGGCCTTGAGTGAAGCAGCAGAGTGTATCTTCAGAGGCAGAAACTGAGGTGCTAATGGAAATGTAGGCATCTACAAGTTTAGATTCCTACAGAGCTCTGTGGCAACCAAGCAGGAGTCTGATGGATTGCACTGTTACCTAACCTGAGCATTTAAGTCTTCGGATTACGTCTTGGGGCTAGGGGCCAAAAAAACCCTTGTGGATCTGTGGCCGAGAGTCTTTTTGAATGACTTCAGTAGATTTCAGAACAGACGCCTCATTTAATAAACAGGATTAAAGTCTTCACACGTGCATAAAGATATTAACGGAATTCAAATAACAGTGTGGGAAAAAAGGCATTTAACCTACATTTACAAATACTTGGATAAGACTTTGCCCCAGTTCTGCTCCCTGAAAAAGGATTTTGCCATTGATTTAAAAAATGAGAGCAGGATCAAACACTTGGCCTTTACTTTATAAGGTGATCCATTATGCAAATCTGTTTTAAGATTCTTTAATAGGGTACACTGTCAGCTGGAGACTTTGGCTGGAATTTTTGAAGGAGCTCACTGTTCACTTCCATTGAAATCAATGGTAATATTCCCTGTAGACTTCAGTGGAAGCAAAGGTAGGCCATCAGTGACCCCTTTTGCAAATTTCACCCTTCAGAAACCAACTCTTAAAGACACCAATGTGAGCCCCTCCATTTCTAGTTCTTTCTTTTGTACATTTTGGGTTTGGAATTTTGGAAAAATAACTCTGACAGAATTAAATAGATTTTAAAGAGAACAACGACGTGGCCTTTGTTGATTACTTGAAAGCAGCTTATGTACATGAGTTTTCAAAACGTGAAATAAATTTGCTGAAAATAGGACCATTTGTGATGAAAAATATCCTTGAATCACCAGAAAGACATTTCACCACAATTTGGATGAGAAAAGAGATACAAGAGAACATCCTTTAATATGAAAGACTGATCCAGAGAATTGAAGACAATAGACTTTTTTTTTTTACAGTATTTTGAATCCCTTCCAAATCAAGATAAATTGTTTATCTTTAGGCCCCAATTCAACAACAGATTTAGCATGTGTTTACCTGTAAGTTTAAAGACTTTATGCTCCCTTTACCTGAATGATATTTATCATGTACTTAATGTTAAGCTAATGCTTAAGTAAATTCCTGAAAAGGGATGGTCTTAAGAAATGTGTTGAAAGCATGTGCTTAAGTGCTTTGAAGAACCAGGGCCTTAAAATATATGCTTGTCCTCTGTATAGTCCTGACCCTCTTCTTTGCTCTCTATTTAAATCTTTTTTCTTTGTTTACTTCTTTTGGGCCAGATTTTTAGAGGGGATAAGTGCCCACAACTCCCACTGAATTCAAATGGGGTTACAGGTGCTCAGCACATCTAACAAGCTGTTTATAACTTATATAAACACAGTTCTGTCTAACCTTACTTCTTTGTGTGGTCCCATATATTTCAAAGGCTATTCAGATGAGAAGGGGTTTATCAGATCAGGAATAATTTTTCTACTGTATTGTATCTGAATAAATGTGTCCAAATTGTTCTATCTCCTTGTCCAAGCTTCATAACACAAATGAATATTTATCACCACTTATCAGGAGACAGATCCATGAGGAATTTGCTGTATCAAGAAATTTCAAAGAACTTGCAATGTATAACAGCAGTACAATTGCTTTATTAGCAGTACTTCTGTTTTGATTATATGGTGTCTATATTTTAATCTTTCAGAATTTAGAGACTCAACTCATTGAATTATAATACTATCAAATGCTGGGTCAGCAACAAGCAGTATGTGAAATTCATAAGCACCTCTATTATAGATGAGACAGTTCACCCTCTTCTTGTTAGATATTCTGAACTGACTGTCTTGGGAACATGAAAGCTGACAGTTCAGGATGTACTACAGACATGAGAAGTTTAAAAAGAAAGATAATGGGAGACCATGCTTGCTGTGAGAGCACATCTATGTAGACATGGCACTTTATAAATAAGAAATCTCAGAGAAGTAGCTGTGTTAGACTGTATCTGCAAAAACAACAAGGAATCCTATGGCACCATAAAGACTAATGGATTTATTTGGGCATAAGCTTTGATGGGTAAAAACCACTTCATCAAATGCATCTGACAAAGTGGTTTTTCCCCATGAAAGCATATGCCTAAATCAATCTGTTGGTCTTTAAGGCATCACAGCATTCTTCATTTTTATAAATAAGAAGTCACTGTGAATAGAGGACCAGTTCCTCAGCTGGTGTAAATTGATGGAATTACAATGAAATTCATGCAAATGTTATGATATGAACTAGCTGGGGGTCCTTGCCATGTATCTTTTTAGATGTGATGTTTAGAATGAAACTGGGGATCTGTTCCAAAGTATTAATTACTTCTGAGAACAGAAATCAGGTGGTGTCTCTAAGTCAGATTTTGATTTTAATCTATATTTTAATTGTGACAAGACATTGTAGAGTATTTGTCTGCCTTCTTCTTGGATGGTCCTAGTAATTCATACTCTGAAAATGTGAATTCTTGTATTTCCTTAGCTTCATAGGTGCAGTAGTATATCTAAGCTATATCTTTTCTTTTCATAGGTTTGTTTTTGGAGGAGGGGAAAATGAAGGGAAGAATAAACATGGGGTAGGAGTAACAAAATAAAAGAATATTTAAATGATTTCAAATGGATTGTAAAGTGTTGAATCATAAAAGATTGGCAAAAAAGCCCTCTCCTCATGAGGTCTGGCTAATATTAGGAATTATTGCCTCAAACGCTGCAGGTGTGGATCCATTTCTTTCATTGCTAGCAAATGGGGTTGCAACTGCCTTTGACAATGTAAAAACTGCACAATCCCCATGCCCCAGGGCAGACAATGATGTTGGTGAGATGCTGATTTTAGGATAGAAAATTACAATGGTTATAATGTAAACAGCACCTGGAAGTTTACTAATGATTTTTACAATTAACAGCAGCACTGTGGTCTGATTATTCATGCCTGCTTTCTATGAAAGAAAAGAAAAGAAGCAGATGTTGAAAAGAGTCACATGGATTGAGTGATATATATAATATAAAATTTTTCGTAACTGGAGGTTGAGCCTCCATCCTGTTCTCAGCTACTTCTAGCAATAATACTCAGACCAAAAAAAAAAAAAAAATCTTAAAACCCTTTGATCTCCTATTAATTCCATGAGTGTATGTGTGTTTGCACATGCATGAGTGCACGTTCTTGTGCATACACATATGCACTGTTGGCATAAAAAGCTGCATGGACACACAGTTTTCTTCTCAAAGAACTGACTCTTCTGTGGTAACATTCATAATGTCAGCTGGATTTATCCTCTGAAAAGTCCACCAGGTATGCACCTGCCAGGTTAGCTAATTTCATAAAGCTGAGATTTTAAAACCCACTGCCATCTGCAACATGAGTATAAAAGTACTACAAGGCATACTTTTACCTCGTATATTTTCCCTCTATCTCTCTAGTCGTCATTTATTTTCACAGCTGTTCTCAACCCACTGCCAAGTACAGGCCTCTTCAATTCCTTTCTATAATTTGAATCTTAGTCAGTATTGACTAAGAATGGGTGAGGCAGCTCACAAAAAAACACAAACTCTTTTCTTTTAACCCTTTGCAAACTTCTGAAATTTTAAGAAGGCTCTTCGCTGTTCTATTGCTTTGTTCTTACTAATTTTCATATACCTCTGCCTTTGCAGGTTCCGTTAGGAACCAAAATAAGAAGGGTATGTATATGTATACGCATACCTCGTGTGCCATAAGATTGTTCTCACTGAATTTCCATAAAACTAATCTGGTGTAAGAAAGATAAGAATCTCTCCTCCCACTATACATGGGGCCAGATTCTCAGTTGGTGTAAATCAGTGTAGTTTCATTGTTTTCAAAGGAGTTATACTGATTTGCGACACATGAAGTTGTAGCTTTTTTCTCACATGACCTCAAGCCCAGTTTTTGCACACTCGAGAGAGTCCAGCAGTTTCAGAAAACTTCACCTTATCATGTTAACATCTGCATGGTGATCTGAAGCACACTGAACTCCAGATCTAATCTTTATGTTCTGGGTGCAACAAAGGTATGACACACCGCAGTGCTGGTAAACAAAATAACTTGATTTCTGGCTCAAGTTACCTGACCTGCTACAGAAGGTTAAGAAAGACTCTTGTCACATGACAGGGCTCAGTATCAGCTAATGGATGTGGTCACTGCTATGCTTGCTTAATGGGTAATGGGAGATGATGTAAAACTTTTATCCTAATGTATCTCTTAATTAACCTTATGCCAGTAGCTGAACGTACCATGTGTACCACTCTGTTAGATTTCTTTCTACTGGTTTCTAAGCAGAATAGACTTCTTTTAATCTCCAGCCTAGACATGTGACTGTGACCAAATTGTACTCTGATTTTATTACTTAGCTGCTCAACACAAAAGTAAACATGAACACATTGCATTTCAGAAAATCCATAGGCTTAAGTAATCTTCTTTGGTCTCTTCTTCGACCTTGAAAAGCAGCCCTACAGACAATTGTGACCTTCCCTCTTCATATCACATTCCAAAATGCCTTCTTTGGAGATGTAATAACTGCCACAGATCAGCACAAGGACTTGGAGTCTGCTTCTTAGGAAAAATAAATCTGGTTTCTTCCAAGTCCTGCACATTTCTATCCAGATATCTTTTTAAAAGTCTTGCTTTGATTTCTGTCTTCCTGTGATTTTCCTCTTCTTTCTTGCTACACTCACTTGAGTTTTTCCTTGCTCAAAAACCTTTTAACATTTTCAGGTTTACCTGTTTCATGTGTTTAGATATAAATATACACTATATTGTGTGTATACCATCTATCTACTGTATTTAGACATACATACAGGGTATTTAAACATATGGGTAAGACATGCTGAAAAAAGTTGTGCCATTGTTATTCAGGCCATTGGTAATAAGTGTGGCACAAAACCACTTATCCATATCATTTACAACCATAGTCCTTAACTGGTTCAGTCTTGGTGAACCTGGGGAGACAGTTCTACCCATCAGTTCCATGCTGTCATCCAATAAAGGTAAGAGACCAATCCAGCCTAGACATGTGACTGTGACCAAATTGTACTCTGATTTTATTACTTAGCTGCTCAACACAAAAGTAAACATGAACACATTGCATTTCAGAAAATCCATAGGCTTAAGTAATCTTCTTTGGTCTCTTCTTCGACCTTGAAAAGCAGCCCTACAGACAATTGTGACCTTCCCTCTTCATATCACATTCCAAAATGCCTTCTTTGGGGATGTAATAACTGCCACAGATCAGCACAAGGACTTGGAGTCTGCTTCTTAGGAAAAATAAATCTGGTTTCTTCCAAGTCCTGCACATTTCTATCCAGATATCTTTTTAAAAGTCTTGCTTTGATTTCTGTCTTCCTGTGATTTTCCTCTTCTTTCTTGCTACACTCACTTGAGTTTTTCCTTGCTCAAAAACCTTTTAACATTTTCAGGTTTACCTGTTTCATGTGTTTAGATATAAATATACACTATATTGTGTGTATACCATCTATCTACTGTATTTAGACATACATACAGGGTATTTAAACATATGGGTAAGACATGCTGAAAAAAGTTGTGCC
Source organism: Pelochelys cantorii (assembly GCA_032595735.1). Classification (NCBI taxonomy): domain Eukaryota; kingdom Metazoa; phylum Chordata; order Testudines; family Trionychidae; genus Pelochelys; species Pelochelys cantorii. The sequence goes on from CM064328.1 coordinate 31,493,475, forward strand.
ATTGTTATTCAGGCCATTGGTAATAAGTGTGGCACAAAACCACTTATCCATATCATTTACAACCATAGTCCTTAACTGGTTCAGTCTTGGTGAACCTGGGGAGACAGTTCTACCCATCAGTTCCATGCTGTCATCCAATAAAGGTAAGAGACCAATCAAATTGTGAAAGATTCTCTTTGAGTGTAAAATACAACAAGAGGCAATGTTGAATATTTAATGCATTCATGCAGATGTCCAGACTTCTATTGCATATTCCACAGTCAGGCCCAGAGATAGGGGAAGGGAGGAAAGGGGCAACTGCCCCAGGACCTGGTGATTCAAAAGGGCCAGGGCTCCTGGCTGCCACAGCAGCTACAGCAGCCGTGGCAGTGGTGGCAAATGGATCCCACGGCCTTTAAATCACTTCCAGAGCCCCAGATGGCACAGTCCAGGTGGCACTAAGGGCTGCTGGGGAGGGTGTAATGGTCCAGATGGTGCTGAGGGCTGGCTGGCAGCCCCACCCCATCCCTTCTCCCAAGGCCCCACCCCTTTTGGGAGCACCGACCCTACCCCACCTTGCCATGGGGCCCTGCAATTCTGTTGCCTCCCTATTCACAGTAGACAATGTTACGCAGCGTGAATTATAAAGTGCTGTTTCATTGCAGTCAACTTTCATAATATCACGAATCTTGTGATTATTTGGTGTTTTTCTTAAAGCTCCACTTTTTGGTGTTCTGTGATAATTTGAGAATCTCAGGCTTTTTGGGGGAGCAGTTTCTGGACCTCATGGTTGTGGAGAAAATCTTGAAAATATGAACCCCGAAGGGCCCCAAAACAAATATGATATAAACTCTCATGATTTTTAAGCAAATCATGATTTTTGAATGTTTAGATTTGATAATATTGAGTTTCAAGGGTTATGGCTGTAATTTCACTAATGATGAAATGGCATGGAAAGAAATAAGTTTATTTTCCAGTTGTCTCAATCTTAGGACCTAATCCTCTGAGATGCTGAGTTCTTTCTGTGCTGTGTTGAGCCCCCTCAAATCCCTTTGTGTTGTGGCCTTTGGAACTGGAAATTTTCTGTTCGATTTTTTTCAAGCATTCTCTTTTCATGTGTTGGGTAATATGAGTTTTGACAAAATAATCAAGAGGTTGCAAGAAAGACAGTAATTTCAAATAGCAAATGAGCCCTAAGAGAGAAGTTACGCTGGGTCTCTTAAGCCTCTCTGTCAAACTTGTTGTACTTAACTATCGTACAGTATGAACTGAACAATTTATTTTGCCTAGCTAAGAAATGTTATAAGTGTCATGGTATTTTAAAAAAGAAAAATGGGGTTGGCCTACATGTTGTAACATCTCACTCTTGGCAGAGTTTGCTCAGAACACCACTCTCTGTTAGTGGGTGCTTGGTAATGCTAAGTAGGTTCTGCTGAGTGAGTCAGACAGACCATTACTCCCCTGGATATAAGGAAAGTGTCTCTGAAGAGGAGGAAGAAGAATGTCTAGGATGGGATGTGTGAATGGTAGGGCTGGGACTGGTGAGGAAAGTTGCTGTTACATTTATTAGCACAACTATCAAAAACAAGGAGAATGCATTTTTTAAGTCTTTCTCACTCTGAAACATAGTGATCAGGTGAATGGTCTGTCTAGTTGAATAACCTGTCTCTGACTGTGGCAAGCTCAGGGTGTAACCCTACAGTGGAGAATTATAGAATCACCCACCCATCGGTAAAATCATTCTTAAACCCCATCACTATTGTCTTTCTCTGGGAAGCCATAAGAATAAACACACGTTGGATGCTGAGGAGTATAGAGTGAGAGGAGATAGGCTTTACTAGGCAAAATAAGAGATTTGTCTGGTGGTGATGATTGTGTTTGGAGCATGTATAGCAAGATGGACAAGCACTTCTAATAGTATTAGTTCAGTCCACCTTTCTCTCCTCCTGGGTGTGGGGAAGTTATTCACAGTGGTAGTCAAGAACCAAGTTGGAAGAGGGAGAGCCTAATAGTATTTTGTGTGATTATTTCTGCAGTCTTTGAGAGTACTTTTGAAATGAGTTTAAAACAGTTTTAAGGTCTAATCCTGACTGTTTCAAACCTGACTCTGCACAGTCAGCAAGAGTTAGATTAAGAGAATGATAATTAAGGCTGCTCAATGTCTTATAGAGTCAGGTTCTTTATTAATGTGGGGTTTTGAGTTGAGAAAATTTCAAAAGCAAAGGTTTTTTTCCAGCTCCCAAAGGCAGTGGGGGGAGGGAGAGAGGAGAGTGGAGGAGTGTCTGCTTTGGAACTGATTAGATCACAATATGCAAATAAAGTGAAATATGTCATACCAGAGCTATGCAAACTGTAACAAAAAGAGACAAAAGCCTCATCTTTATAACACAAAGAATTGAAAAGGTTAGAGACAATATTTATACTGACAAAATACATTCTACTATGTTTCATCCAATTGAAGAGACTCTCTTCTAACCATCAGAAACTATCATTGCAAGAATATTTTAAGATCTGTTGCAAACAAATGCAGATGAATAAAATTAGAAACTTAGCACAGTTTGCTTTTAGGTTTCTGATCACTAATATTTTCACTTCTCACATCAAGAGTAAACTGTGCTGGCTTCAATTAGATCACCACTGGTAACCACCTAGCGTCCATCTGTCCCACCATAAAGAACAAAGTGGGAACAACAAAGACTAGTTTGAATACTGTTAAAAAGAGCATACTACCTTGTGCTATGTATCTGACAGATATCCTTAACTAAGCATGGTTTGGCTAGATGGGAAGACCTGAAGGAATCAGCTTTGTACAGCAGGAAGTGCTGATGGCAATCTAACAGGTGGCATTCTTTCTCCTACATCAGATCTGAACCTAGGCCTCAGTCTTGTATTAGGTAACACAGTGCTGCTGAGACAGCAAACCATGGTCCTGACCTTTGTTCTCATTGAAGTTCTCATATCATTTTTCAAAAGAGAGTGTTAGCCCCAGTGTCTTGGGCAAATTCCAGCTTGGGTAATTATATTCTGTGTACCTCAATTTCTCTTGTAGTTTCAATGGGATGCTGTTTTTCCTTCCCTTTCATTTTCTAAAGTGTTGTGCTGTAATCTTCTGAATGGTTTAATAGCTACTATCTTACACAATGGTTGTAGCGGCATTTCTGGAGTGAGAGAAGTGGTCTTTGTATAGCCTGTGTTTCAAATTGTTAAGTCTGAAAGGTGATTTGGGATCCTTTGTTAAATACAAGATCTTGTTAGGATGTATTTGAAAATCTGAAAGCAAAACAAAAATGCAGTGATCATTTCAGCATAAAGTATTTTCTGCTGGGAAAATAAGCTTTTCCTGTGCGAAGTTTCTTTGCACTATTTACATTTTTTTGTCCTAGTGTGGCACTTTGTTAATCAAGTGGTAAACAAGAGTAATGAATACCAACATCTATTAAATATTTGAAGAGGGGTTCAGTTGAGAAACTGCTTCCAGGCTTATTTTTACCATATATGTTATTCACAGAATAAGGGAAAGTGGCAGAGAGGGGAAGGTACTAAAATATTGAATACTGTACTTTTCTTTTAAGATGCCTTCCTAATAACACCTGGTCAATATACAATGCTTGTCATCATTAGATCTCAAATGGTCCTTAAAACAGTTTATTTTGGGAGAAGTAATCCTCAATTGAAAATGTGTTCTGTCATCTGGTAACTAGGTTTCCCACTGAAATAATATAATAGACTACCACACGTGACAAGTTGTTGGTCCTGTCATTTAATATCCTACTAGACAGTGCCCTCCAGTGATGATGAAACAAGCCCTTATACAGAATGGAACAAAATATGACTAGCATCGATCAAATATGATAAATCATAGATGAAATCTCTCCCATGGGCTCAGATATTAAAAATGGGCCCAAGTTACCAAATTCAACCAAGTTTCCGATTTCAAAACTTCACACTGTAAAATTCAGGGGTGTTTTAGAAGTGAGGTTTGGGTTTGATTTGGCAGCCTCACCTGACACTACATAAAACAGTTGATATATGCAACCCCCACAATGCAAAATGAACCCCGTATGCTGGGTGATTCTTTAGGAGGCAGCTGTTGAGGTGTAGGGGAGAATCCTGCAATGTGCCAAGCATCCTTTTTAATTTGGTGCTGAGGGCATTTGGCTGCCTACTTGGGCCTCTTCACAGGTGCTCAGCTCCGCTTATGTGCACCTTATGGCAGAGCTGAAGCCTTTGGCAGTAAGAGGAGACTTGTTTTTGTCTGTGCCCTTTTTATGGAGATGTTGTCTAATGTTTTTATTTGCTTTCTGTTGTGCCACTCACTATTCGTTTCACCGATCTTCCATTTACATACATTCCCCCAAATAACCCATTATTTTCACTGTAATTTATATCTTTTTTTAAACTTACCAGAGCTGTTGTCACGAAGAAAAATAATAAAAATTACATAGAACTCTATAATTACATTAGCCTGTAATTATTACAAACAAGATACAATACTGTACAAAGCAACAAGACAGGAACAGGATTCTGGTGTGTATACACACAAACATACACCCTCACCCTTTTCCCTCTCCCAAGTAACATTTCGAATCTGCCTTTAAACTATGAAAAGCCAGAGAATCCTAAACCAATACTTCCCACTCTATCTTCCGTCCCTATTCTGGAGATCAATGTTACCTGAGATCACACACTTTTCTGAAAACCTTACAAATAGCTTGGCCAAGTGAGAGTTAAAGATGGAGTGAGAAGTCCTCACTCTGGCTGTGTCTAGACTACATCCCTCTTTCAACAGAGGGATGTAACTTAGACACGTCGAAATTGCAAGTGAAGTGGGGATTTAAATATCCCGTGCTTCATTTGCATAATCGCGTAATGGCGCTCTTTCGAAAAAGCGCCATTTTGAAAGTAAAACTACAGTCTAGATGTGGTCCTTTCAAAAACGGCAGGCTTTTTTGAAAGATCCTGTACTCAGCCTGTCATTTTCGAAAGAACCGCTTCTAGACTGTGGTTTTACTTTCAAAATGGCGCTTTTTTGAAAGAGTGCCATTACGCGATTATGCAAATGAAGCATGGGATATTTAAATCCCCGCTTCGTTTGCAATTTTGGCATGTCTAATTTACATCCCTCTTATGAAAGAGGGATGTAGTCTAGACACAGCCTCTGACTGTCTGGTAATCTTTGTATTTAAAAATAGAGAACAATAGAACATGGACTGGAAATAGAAGTAGCGGCAACAACACTGCAGGCAACTAAACAATTGCAATGTGGAATCATTCTTAATTTGAAACTACAGATCAATTTAAAAGGCCAGCCTTATATTGCAATTGGATGAGGATACATGATCTTTATAGGTCTGCTTGGGGTAGATATAGGACCCCATTGATGTAGTATCTGAGCACTTCGCAGTCTAACAAAAGTATCTGTCTAACAGTCCCGTGAGATAGGGAAGTCTATTGTCCCCATTTTACAGATGGTGAGCTGAGGCACAGAGGGCTTGTCTATACTATGGAGAAGTTTGATGCTACTGCAGTTGATCTTCTGGGGTTCCCATCACCCAATCTAGTGAAGACCTGCTAATTTGAATGCCGAGGGGGCCCATTGGTGCTGGTAGTCCTGCACCTCATGAAGAATAAGGGAAGTCAACTTGGAGTGTGTGCTCCCATCGACCTGATTACCTAGCTGGAGTCAACATATTTTAAATTGTGTTTTCATGCCATCCACACAGCGGGAGGTTAACAGGAGCAAACACTCCCATCGACTTCCTTATTCTCATGGGGAGCGGAACTACAAGCATCAATAGGGAAGCCCTCTCAGTTTGAATTAGCAGGTCTTCACTAGACACACTAATTCAAACCCCAGAAGATCAACTGCAGCGATGTTGATCTTCTACATAGTGTGGACATGGCCCCAGTGTTTATAATGCAGATGAAATAGTAGCTTTTGCATCACGAGTGCTAGCCTCCCTGCACGGATGAGAAGGGAATGGACAGAACCTAGATTTGCCCATGTAGTGGCCAGTGCAACTAATGTATCTATTACTGGTAAATGTCAATAGCAGATTGTTTCTCCCCTGGATGAAAGGGAAACCACAACATTAATTGTGATTTGGGAGTTGACTACAGTTGTTGTTGATACACTATTCTGGAATATAAGTGACTGTATTCTGGAATAATTACTTCACTCTTAGATTGCAGTAACTATTCTGGGATAAAATCACATTTACTCTGGAACAGCCTGTCCACGTAGAACAATTATTTCAGAATAACTACATTGTACTGGAATAGCTATGCTGGACAAATTCTCCCCTGTAGATAATCCCTGTCATAATCAGGAGTGCTGACCAGCACCCGGTGACTTAAGGGGTTAACAGATGTCTCCTGTACCTAGCCAGGTATCGAGTGGTCAGCCAATAACAATGCAGGTAGGAATTTCAAACTGGAAGAGAGGGGTTTTCTCTCTCTGTTCTTTGTTTGAGATTTAGAGCAGTTTCTTCTAAGTACTGAGGGAGATGGGAGATACTCCTCTCTCCAAGAACAGGCTTCTTACAATGTGTGTGTAAGTAGGGAAAAGTTTAGCTAGTCCATCGGGATTTATTGTTTTCCTTGTTTGGAAATAATGTCTGAGCTTAAGTGTTTTTTGTTCCCTTTTGTAACTAAGTCTTCAGCCCAGGGATTTTCCTAGATAAAGTTTGTTGCTCTCACTAATGATTTATATAGTCCTTGTATCTGTTGCCTTCCTGGCCTATTTGGAACAGGTGTAGCATGAAGTTGATTCCACTGATGTTGTAGTCGTCCAAGACTTAATGACTGGCTGGCTCAGGAACTGTCCTGAATTTCTGTAGTAAATATGGAAGGAATTCCATGGCAATTCTCTGACTCCTAGGGATTTGTCCCTCTGGCTTGTGACTTTCAGTGTCTGCATGAAATTCCATGTCTTGCTATTCCATCTCATGATGATGGTAGAGATACTTTGCAAGCAGCTCCTTATCCTTCTTCCTTTGCTGCTACTCTAACTTCAAGAACTTTTCTGACCTTCTGAAATCCTCCTGAATCCTAGCATTATCAAGTCATCTCTGCTTTTTTGTCACTTTGCCCTCAAATTCGGAATCCTGAATGTCTTCCTAGTTGTGGGGCTAGCCCTTAATGAGTCTAGAGCTGCTACTCTTGTTCCTGACAGATAGTGGGTGGAAAATATAATTGGTGACCTCCCTTGAGTTCATACTTTATTCTCAGTACACGGTGCTAAATAAAATTGTGACTTTTAATGTCAAAGAATGTTACCCTCTTTGAATTTTCATTGTGCCATCAAATGTCTGCAACTGAGAACTCTTCTAATGGTGGTATCCCAGGAGAAGAAATGGTGAGTTAATTCTACTGTCCAAGTATCCAAAGCTGCTTGTGGATAAGGGGAGACACTCGGGTTTGGGCACAAGGTTAGTATGCAGTGAAGAAAAAGCCAGGGTCATAATTCATTCCCTAATCTGATCCAGGTATGTGTAGCTATGTTTTGCCCCTTACTGAGAACAGATTGTTGAATCACAATATTACCCAAAATCCTTGAAGGAAAAAATGTGCCCACATTTAGAACCTTAAACACTCGATTGAAAGAAGAATTTACACTGAAGATACTGATTAATGTAGACTTGTTTAACCAAACATGTTTTTATTTCACATGATAGTAGTAATTAAAAAAAAACAGATTTGAGAAACCTGAGCAGATTAGCCAAAGAGCATTTTAGGATTATAAAAGCTCTTCTAGCTGAATCAACCAGATGCCATATCAAACACTGCTGTTTGGATTAATTAACTAAGTTCAGGACATCACAAATTTTAAAACTGCTAGTTAAAACCACCTGTCCACCCCTTCTCCCCTTACATTTTATTATTAAATCCTGGCCAATTAGAAAAACAGCATATTAAGTAAAATAGCACATTGAACCAATTAACACAAGTAATACTCAATTTTAAGATTCATGTAAATGTTTTATAATAGGAATAAAGAGATTTTTAAAGGGTACACTGTTTCAAACATCATTCACATATATGGTATGCAGAATGCATATACATATATGCAGTATATTAAAAGGTTAATATTAACTGTTTTGACAGAAATGCTTCAAATCAAGTATTTTAGTAAAAAAATTATTATAACAGGATAGATAACAGCTTGATTTTTAAAGCACAATCCACTGATTGATTAAAAACCATTGATATAATGTGCTTCAGGATTTAGTAAAAGAGCGTTTGTCTTTCTAATAGATGTAATTACTGTAGGACTGTAAAACTATTTTATAAAAGCAGTTTTTAAATGACTTTCTTTCACTCTAGCAAAGATTGAAATCACTGAACCAAATACACTGTAGATACATTTCTCATATTAATATGGTTCTAACACTTTCTGATACAAAAATCTGGGGTAGAAATATATTTATTTAAATCTTGGTGCCCAATCATGTATTTTTATTTTAAAAAACCATTTAAATGAAGATTAAGGGCTAGATGATAACATGTGCTGTTGTATTTGAATTGCGTGTGTGTGTGTGTGTATATATATATCTATATATATCTATATAGATATATATATACACAAATAACCAGGACCCATATTAACTCATGGGTCTCCCAGATCCGAACATTGTTGCCAACCTCAGAGGTAAATCCTCAGTTCAAATGGTTAAAGGATATGAGGCTCAGACATGCCCAATGCCTTCTTCTTCAGCCTGAATCCTAACCAAGCTTAACTCAGCAATATCCTCCTTTAAAACTGGAAGCAGCCAATAGAAGTGTGGAGACAGTGCTCCGGAGGAGAGCACTGCATGGAGCCTCGTGGCTCCCTGCCTAGGACCTGGATTCACTGCTGGCCACTTCTAGAGCATAGTGTAGTCTGTGGTGCCAAGACAGGGAGCAAGCCTGTCTTAGCAACCCCCACAAGTCACCTGAGCACGCTACAGCAAAGCGACCCAGTGCCTGGCATTCCATGACTGGGTTGTGACTCGTACTTTGAAAACCGCTGCCTTAGCCCATCCACCCTGATGCCTCTGAATGACGGGTGAAGCTAGTGCCCCATTTGGACACATATATTTATCTCAACAACAAATTATCCTTTTTAAGGGAAAACAGGGAGATAGGGACAGATGGTTAGGATTTGTTCTTTACCAGGAAACTACTGAGGGGGGCTGGGCAATAGCTTTGTAATAAAACAGGGAGCCAGACACTCAGGACAGCTCTAGGGATAATATTATCTTCTGTATTCTTAGAAAGTATAAAAAGAAAACAGGACTTTATCTTTTCACCATTTTCCTATGACAGCCCATCCCATCCTGCTGCTATAGTCAGAATCAGTGTGCCTGCATGGAATTTGACCTCGCTTCCAACAGTGACAGATCTAGGAAGCATCAAAGATTGCAACATTCCCACTGGTGACTGTCCCTGTAATGTCTGGAAATGGATGACAAGAAAAGGGATCACGTGATGATTACCTGCTGTGTTTACTTTCTCTGGGGCATCTGGCATTGTTGGCAGACAGGATACTGGGCTAGATGGACCTTTGGTCTGACCCAGTATGGCCGTTCTTATGTTTTATAGGGAAAAATTCAAATAGTGTACAATTGCTTAAGAGTTAACTCTAACACACAGTATGAGGAATCTTCACAGCTGCAGAAGGCCTTGGATTCAAAGAATGACCTAACTGGAGGAAAGATCAGTCTCCAGTGGAAGACCTTATACCATATGACAATCTTAAAACAACGCTGAGAGTTGTCAACTCACTAGGGAAGAAGAGCTTATAAAAATCATAAGTTTCCTTGTCATTTCTGGTAGGGTGGTCTTGGCTGGCATTTAAATCCAATATTTTATAAACAGAGTTAAAATAGCCTAGTGTGTAGACACAGATTAATCTCTACATTGTGCCTGTCTGTTTGGGTTTTTCAACTGAAATAGAAGAGTAAGCACCATTCAGTAAAGGAATCACGGGGACATCATTAAGACCCATTGCTAGCTTGTCCACTTTGACATGTCTGTGTACCTGACAGTATGACCTTATTTCTAGGAGCTCTCATTAGGTGAGGGGGGATGATAAAAGTTCATACAGGTGTGTCAAGATTTCCTCCAGAAACTAACAGTTTCATGGAGTTCTGTCATGGTACCAGACTGGCATTGCACTATCATGTCATTGATGAAACCCAGGTGGTGTTTCTGGGGATGATGTACAGAACATCTGGTTTGTGGATACATAGTAGTGTTATTCCAAGCTAGAGCCTAAGTAGTTCAAGAAGAAACTAAATTGCTTCTTCTAATGGGAAAACTAATTTGGATACCATAAGCCAAATGTTCTCACTTGTTCTCCCATTTTCAGGACAAATCTCAAATCAACTCTTTTTTAGCTTCTGCAATGTTTTAAATTGATATTTTTTCTTTACAGCTTCAGAAAGCAAGTCCTCCAATGCATATTAGATTATGACTCCAGAAGCTTGGCTGGTTTAAAAAAGTGTTGGAGAAATACACAAAATGTAGAGCTTTATCTGAAATGACCCGCAAAATGTCTGAAGTCACTAGCATTCAGAATTTTGACAAAGGCTTTGTACACAAGTATTCTGAGGGTAAAGCAAGTGGGAATTATGCCTCTATATCAGCAGAACAATCACAGATGAATAAAAGACAAAAGATACTCGAGGAGAAAACCTCAATCTCTGCTTTCACTCCTACCAGTTCATATACGATAATGAGATGTAGATAACAACTTTATCAGACACATGAAAATGTGCTTTTCAAATTGCATGTTTTTTCAAGTTATTCAGTTCAAACAAAATTAGAATTATTATTAATTAAGAGTATGTGAATAAATTTGAATATATTACTGGTTTTTGCGTCTTCACTGTTTGTTATCTTCATAGTCTTAATTTAGGGAATTTCATGGCTGTACAGCAATCCTATTTGGTGGGTTATCTTGGTGGAAGAAGAGGCAGCAGAAGAATTAGAAAAGGAAGATTCTCAGTTAATTAGGTAGGGTATTAGTTCCTGCTCCTAATTAAAATCAAACTAAAATAAGAATTTGACAGGTGTTTGGCCACAATGAAAGCATTAGCTACTTTTTAACTTTTGGGGAAATGAACAAGGGGGAAAAAAGGGAGAGAGCTTGAAAGGCATTTTGAGGACATTTTATAATAGCTTTTATCTTGTTACTCAATGAATTCTCTTTGACAGTTCTTCTGAGACAGATTTTTTTCCCCTCTCATAGCTCCGCTCAGACATTTCATTTCTTTCCTTGTAGCAGAGGTCAGTTGGGATTCTTACTCTTTGCTTGCTTTACATTTTTATTTTCACTTTTTGCAATGCCTATTGTAGTTGGATTTTTGTTGTTTTTACTGACTTATTTCAGTCCAGACTGAAAGAGCTAAACTGGGTGCCATCCTCTAGGACAGTTCCTTAGAAAATGCTTTTGTAGAACATCTCTACAATTTTCTGGTGGTGGATACCCTTCCACATCAGCCTGTCTGGGGAGCAAGCATGACCTCAACCTCCAGAGAAAGCCTGATGAATCCTCACACATTCACATGAGGTGAGGGCAATGCATGTGAGAACCCTTTGCCTCTACGTGAACTCCAGCCACCTCTTCTCCAATAGCACAGCTTCGAGTCACATTATGTTTTCTGTAGATAGTGGAGCTGGTTAGAAAACAATGTGTATGTCACCTAATTACAGTCCAATGTGCTTCTATACCCACAAACAATACAACTTCTAACTTTTGGGGATGTACTTCCATAATTTTGTTTAATGTTATAAATAAAATTCTAGTGGTGATACATGTTAACTACAGGCTTCTAAGGAATCCCATGCAATTCTCAATTCAATCAAATGCAAGGTCCCAAAAGCAGGAAGAAATAGAGGCTCTATCAAGATTTCAGGGGAAACCTAACTACTGGGGCACCTGAATAGTCCTGCTATATTTAGTGAAAATACTTTAAACTATAATAACTTTATGAGATAGGGGAATTCACCCAACACCAGCCCCTGGAGGGGTTAAGGTGGTTAGGTGGGCCAATTAACTGCCCGGGATGCCTCTGGAGGAGGAGCCAGTGAGCAATAATCATTGAAGGACTAATTAATGATTAAAGGATGAAGATCACCTGGACAGGAATAGGCTGGTCTTATATGATCCTAGCTAGCTGAGGGCAGAAAGGGGTTACAGGAGGGAAAAGGCCACTTTGAGGCTTGACAGAGAAAGAAGTTTGCCTTGGAGGGAAGGGTATATCTAGTGGAGGATGGTGAAGGAGCTTGTTGGAGGTAATGTTGGAAACAGTCTTTGGAAAGAGCAACATGGTGTGGGACAGTGCAGAGCTTAGCTCCTGGTTACATAGTCCCTGGGCTGGAATAGTAGAAGAGGGTCGGTTTGGATTTCCTGTCAGCCACTGTGGGAGTAGCATCTACGAGGGACAGTGAATAGGAAGATGTCTGGAGTGGTTCGTACAGGGGCACTTTGGTACACAAACGCCCCTGGAAAGTGGAAAACTACAGTGACCTTCCTGGTGGCAAAGCACTAAAGAAAGAGCTGTTGAGTCCTGAGAGAGCAGATAGAGTAAGCATTTGCAGGAAGGGCCCACAGATTGGCAGAGCTAATCCCAGAGGGGGACCACAAGGAGGTACACCAGTGCTGAGTAAAGCATTCCATGGCATTTCCATTAATAAAAATTAATATGCCACAAAATAATTACATATTATGAAATGATACTCACTGTACAAAATCAACAAAATAAATTCAGATGGAATCTAGTACAATCTATAGTTTTTAATTTATAGTTTTTTTTAGCTAAAGTGGTCACTGCTAATATAATAGACCTGCTTACACGGGAACATAGCAACTGCCACATTAGGTCAGGGCTATGGTCCATCCGTGGCTCTATCCTGTCTTTGGCATTAGCCAACATCAGAAGCTTCAGAAGAAGTTACAAGAGAACCCCCAGTGATCAGATATGGGGTAATCAGCATCCCAGGTAGTTTTCTCCCTAATCCCTAGTAGTTAATGCCTTAAATCCTAAAGGATAAGGTTGTATATCTCTGGGGTAAGGAAACCCTGTACTAGGTTGATCCCATGCTATGGGCAGAGGAAGCCTTTCCCCTCAGACCATGCCGGGCAAGCTCTAACTGCTGTGCTAGTATGCAGGAGAGCAGCTCAGCTCACTGGGCTGGCTACTGAGGAGGAAGCACGCTTGGTGCAGGCTCCAACCCAAGAGCCACTGCAGCCTCTGTCTGTGGGGACCAGAGATCTTAGGAACCAGGCTGGAGACTTGCTACCCACAGTTGATCTACAGACTTCCCTGGAGCTACCCATGCCTGGCAACCTTGAAATCCCCACAATATGTGGATTACAACTTCAGGAAACATAGTAGCAAGTGACCCAGGGAGCCTGAGTGAGCAGTATCTCTCACCTGTGTAAGGTCAGAATGTAGCAGTAGGCTGCCTACTGACTAGGAGGTGACAGGGACTAACCATGGATAGGACTCTGGGCTGGGACTCAATAGAATTGAGTGGACCCAGTTCCCTTGCCCTGGTTACCACCCCCCTTTGGGATCTGGCCATTTTGCTGCACAGCCCTGAAACCCAAGGGCAGCCATGGACTCCAACCCATAGGCCATAGTGCTGTCAGTGTAAGAAAGGTCTGGCAGACTGCATCCATGGTGGAATCATGACTCCAATCCTACCCCCAAAGAGGGGTAGGAAGAGCATATCCTGCAACAATCTCTTACAATTTTTTTATCAGCATTTAATGATAACTCTGGATATTCCTGTTATTCATATAAATGTCTGGTCTTTGATAGTTGCTAATATCTTGGCCTCAATTGCATTCTATTCCACTGCCAATAGTCTAGCTACACACTTGGGGTATGTCTAGACTACATGGCTCCGTCGACAGAGCCATGTAGCTGAGTTGACTAGACAAAGGAAAATTAAGCAGTGATTTAAATAATCGCCGCTTAAAGGCTTCATTTCATGACGCATAACGGAGCAGTCGACAAGGGCTTCCCTTGTCGACCGCGGAGTGTCCAGACTACTGCGCTGTGCCGCCAAACAGCTGATCGGCACAGCGCAGCGGCCATTTTAATGTAAATGAAGTGGCGATTATTTAAATCGCTGCTTCATTTTCCTATGTCTAGTCAACTCATCTGCATGGCTCTGTTGACGGAGCCATGTAGTCTAGACATACCCTTGGTGAAAAAGTATCTAAAAGGGTGTTATAAGGAGGAGGGAGAAAAATTGTTCTCCTTGGCCTCTGAGGATAGGACAAAAAGAAATGGGCTTAAATTGCAGCAAGGGAGGTTTAGGTTGGACATCAGGAAAAACTTCCTGTCTGTCGGGGTGGTTAAACACTAGAATAAATTGCCTAGGATGTTGTGGAATCTCCATCACTGGAGATATTTAAGAGGAGGTTAGACACCCGTCAGGGATGATCTAGGCAGTGCTTGGTCTTGCCAGGAGGGCAGGGGATTGGATTAAATGACCTCTCAAAGTTCCTTCCAGTTCTAGTGGTCTATGATTCTATGATTAAATCTTTTATCACCGCTGAAAGAAGCCCAGCAAGCTCTTTATCTCTCATCTTAATCACTAACCCAGTAATGTATGTGAGTGGTCCCTTTCCCTTTGTTATAGTGGGGTTCTAGTTTATATCCCTTATTTTAAAAAATTAAAGGCTTCCCCCTATCCCAGGGTGACCAGCTAGCAAGTGTGGAAATCAGATACTTTCCTTTTCAGGGTAAAAGGGTTAACAGTTGCATTTGTACCACAAAGCCCCTAACATCAAGACAGTCTCTGATAACATTGTGATGTCTGGTCCCCCTAATCCTACACCCCCCAATGGTGAAATTAATCACTGCTTAGGAGACATTTCCTCCCTGTTCAGAAAGCAATGACATAGATTGAAATTCTAGTTGCAGTCACAAGTTTCTGAAATAAGAAGGCTGTCCTAGAACCATTGAGTCATTGAGATCCTTTTGAAGTCACCTTTGAATGTACCTTAACTAAGTAAAACTTTTATAACTGTATGAAGTTTGTATGAAGGATTTTCATATTGTCTATCTCAGTGAGAAACAAATTGTTGGCACTGACAAGCTTCTGGCAGCAGACAGCTCGAAAACCATAAAGAGATTATAGAGGGCATTTTACTGGCAAGTGGAAGCTTTTACTTCAGCTATATTCATCTGTGGTCAGTCAGTTCAATGAACAGCTGGAACTCCGAGTGTGACTCATTGTCTAATACTTGATGCAAAGGTAGGTAAATGACGGTACATAAGCTCACTTTTACAGATACCATGTACAATCTCTTCCAAATCAGTTTGTCTCATCTCTGGTTCTATGAGTCAAGCAAATAAATGCCCTGTGGTTCTGCAGTAAGAACGATATACTTACAGCCTGGAAGCCATGTTACTAATTTCAGCACAACTGATGCTGTCATTATCTTCTCTGTTCAGGTCATCTTTGGACCATAAGTGTTATTTCTTCAAGAAACAAAAGCCTGTGATAGATTTTTGGGAGGAGGGTTTTGGAATGGGACAAACAAAATAAAAAAAAAATACTTTCACAGCTTTCCCATTAGTTCTGGGAAAACATAATAAAGCCACAGCTGGTGGGCACTTATTTTTTCTTAGCATTTAATAATAGAATTAATTGGTAAGTGGAAAGCTTTCAACCCTTTTTTTCTGCTGCACATTGCCCTCTGCTATCATTATGAATAGACATTAGAATCCAAGCTAATTGTAATTTCTTAAGAAAAGAAGAAATATACTCGAATCATCAAAAATCAACTTTTATTGTTTTTATTTGCTTGTTCTAGTGACAGAGTTTTAAAGTTATGTATCAATAATCTCTGAAAAAGGTGTAGTTAGCCTGAGAAATTCAGTCCCTGATTAATTCTTAATTGTACCTCTCCAACATAACTCACTGGCTGCGTCTAGACTGGCAAGATTTTGCGCAAAAACTTGCCAGCTGTCTACACTGGCCACTTGAATTTGCGCAAGAACACTAACGATCTAATGTAAGATTGTCAGTGTTCTTGCGCAAATACTATGATGCTCCCGCTCAGGGATAAGCCCTCTTGCGCAAGAAAACTTGCGCAAGAGTGCCAGTGTAGACAGGGAAGAACGGTTTTGCACAAAAAAGCCCCGATGGCGAAAATGGCGATCGGGGCTTTCTTGCGCAAAATTGTGTCTAGACTGGCCATGGATGCTTTTGCGCAAAAGCACTTTTTGCGCAAAGGCACCCGTGCCAATCTAGACGCTCTTTTGCAGAAATGCTTTTAACGGAAAAACTTTTCCGTTAAAAGCATTTCCGCAAAATCATGCCAGTCTAGACGCAGCCACTGTGTATTGCACCATGATTCTTTCATTGCGAGAACACTCCCTTGAATGACATTTCAGTAAATTTTAGGGTGAGAATGACTTCTTTTGTCATATAGACTAAAGTTAGCAGGGTTTAGAATGATGAAGAGTAGTTTCAACTGGGTTGTCTAGGTAGTTCATGCAGATTAATCCATCCTCATTAGAGGCATCTATCATTTAGTCACTGTGCTTTTGCAACAGTATTCTAATGCTGCAATACATACTTAGACAAATTCATATTTGGCACGGTGAATTTATTATGATAAAATTAGAACAGGTCTTAATTTTGACCAGACCTGTAACTGAACCAAAACCAAATGTTCATCCTTCATTATTTCAGACATGGATTTGAGCTCCTTTGCTTTTCAGCTAG
This sequence comes from Pelochelys cantorii, assembly GCA_032595735.1. Taxonomy (NCBI): domain Eukaryota; kingdom Metazoa; phylum Chordata; order Testudines; family Trionychidae; genus Pelochelys; species Pelochelys cantorii. The sequence goes on from CM064328.1 coordinate 31,510,191, forward strand.
GCTCTTAACATGTTAAAAACAGCAGTTGCACAGATACAGTGGTGATGGGCATGATCTAAGAGCCTGCAAAGAACAGAACTGATAATTTTTCAATTTTCCCAGCCTCCTCAATCTGCAGGTATATTCCCTGGGTGAAAAACCAAGTAGCCATGTGCCCTGCTGGACTTCCAAAAAATCATAACTTCAACAAAACTGACTGATACATGGGAGTAACCTTGTTTAAAATACAAGATAATCTTTGTATTTGTTAAATGAATCCAGATGCACAGCCCTTTAGCTGGTGAAACAATTCACAGATAATCTCTTGCTTCAACTGTTTTGATTTCTGTCTCATTACACTTCCACCTGAAGATGACTATTATCATATAACACTGTTTAGGATTCATTTAAAATTATGTAAGAATATTTAAAAGTCGCATCTAGCAAATTGTTTCCTTGCTTTCTGGGCAGATGCACACATATTTACTGTCTGTCTGTAAATATACTATGTACTATTTGCTAAATTAGCTATCTCAACTTCCCTCCCTCTGAATCCTATTAGTTTATTGACTTGAAAGAAAGCCGAGTACTCCTGTAACACCTTAGGCTGTGTCTAGACTGGCGCGATCTTGTGCCAGAGCTATGCAAATGAGGCTCAGCGTGGAATATCGCCGAGCCTCGTTTGCATAACTAATGAGCCACCATTTTTGCAGAAGAGGCTCTTGCGCAAGACGGAGCTGTCTACACTGCCCATTCTTGCGCAAGAAAAACCCTCTTGCGCAAAGCCGTTATGCTGATTATTTTCATAACAAGATCGCGCCAGTCTAGACACAGCCCCCGAGTGTATATATATATATATCTATAGATATAGATATAGATAGGTAGATAGATAGTACCATGAGCTTTCGTGGGCAAAACCCAGTTCTTCAGATGAGATGATAACATATTTGTTAGTCTCTTAAGGGTACGTCTACAGAGCAGGGCTAAAGTCAGAATAAGCTATGCAACTTCAGCTACATCAATTGCGTAGCTCAAGTTGAAATAGCTTAATTCGGCTTTTGGTACTGTCTACCCAGCAGGAAGTTGAAGGAAGAACAGTCTTCCTTTGACTTCCCTTACTCCTTGTGAAAAGAGGGTTACAGGAGTTGCAGTAAGAAGTCCTCCAACTCAACATCATTTTGAAATAACTGCTTATAGTTTAGATGAGCACTATGTCATTTTGGAATAATGTAAGTTATTCGGAAATAACGCTGCTTTGTAGACATACCCTAAGATGCCACAGGACTACTCATTGTTTTTAAGGTTGCAGTCTTACACAGCTACCCCTCTGAGACTTTTATCAACTTGTCATCCAGACTGCAATTACACAGCCTTAATGTTTTAAGGATTAGATTTTCAAAAGCACCTAACTGATTTAGGAGCACAAGCCCCATTGATTGACCTATAACTATTTTCTGACTGTGAATCATGACAGACTTGCTGTTGTTGTTGTATAAATTAATAGATTGCTGCCTGCTGGAATTCAAGAATTATTTACCATTCAAATGTAGTTAAGAATTGAAAATGCGATAGAATAGCTTTGAAGAGCAAAGGCAAGGACCTAAGTAAGGAGAAGTCTGGAATGCTATTGGTCATCCCATTCCTAGGTCACATAAAAGACAGGACTATGCAGCACTTTAAAGACTAACACGATGGTTTATTAGGTGATGAGCTTTCGTGGGCCAGACCCACTTCCTCAGATCAATTTGTGGAAGAAAATTGGCACGACCATAAATACCAAAGTGATTAGGAGGGGGGTGAGGGGGGAAGGTTAGTGTCTGTAGTTTATTGATAATGCGTTGGACGGGTTTAAGTTGGGGGCTATAGGTGATGACAAGTGGTGTTCTATTGTTGGTTTTCTTGGGTCTGTCTTGAAGTAGATCGTTTCTGGGTATTCGTCTGGCTCTTTCAATTTGTTTTTTTATTTCTCCGGGTGGGTAATTGAGATTTAAAAATGCTTGGTAGAGATCCTGAAGTTTCTGGTCTCTGTCAGTGGGATTAGAGCAGATGCAATTGTATCTAAGGGCTTGGCTAGTTATCAATAAACTACAACCTATACTGAAACAGGATACTACCTCTGAGAGGCTCTGGGAGACAGACCCATAGTCTCCTATAGACAACCACCTAACCTCAGGATGATTCTTACCAACAACCACAGGACATACCATACTAATGCCAACCCTGGAACTTTCCCTTGCAACAAACCCTGGTGCCAGCTTTGTCCACGTATTTACTCTGCTAATGCCATTTTTGGATCTAACCATGCCAGTTACAAGATCAAGAACACATATTCCTGTTCATCCAGAAATATAATTTATGCCATCTTGTGCCTAAAGTGTCCGTCCGTCTGCTATGTATATTGGACAAACTTCTCAGACACTTCGCCAAAGAATCAATGCACATAAAACAGACATCAGGATCTTTCACAGAGAGAAAACTGTTGCTTGCCATTTTAACCAGACTGACCATTCTCTCAATGACCTTAAAACATGCATATTGCTTCAAAGAAATTTTAACTCCAGACTTTAAAGAGAAGCCTCAGAACTGTCATTCATGCTTAAATTTGACACTTTACGTATGGGCCTTAACAAAGATGCTAATTATCTCACCCATTACAAAGATAGCTTCCCCAGTTATCACCCCTAACATCATTACCTCACAGACACTAATCTTCCCCCCTCACCCCCGCTCTGTTCTAAAATCTGATTTGTCAATTTTATATGCGTTCACTTTTTTTTGATTGTATCACTTTGGTATATATGGTCGTGCCAATTTTCTTCCACAAATTGATCTGAGGAAGTGGGTCTGGCCCATGAAAGCTCATCACCTAATAAACCATCGTGTTAGTCTTTAAAGTGCTGCATAGTCCTGTCTTTTGTTTCAGCTAGACCAGACTAACACGGCTGCATCTCTATCACTAGGTCACATAGATTGTGATAGTTACTAATAATGCCCCGCTGTTATAGAAAAGTTGTCATGAGTCGACCTCAAAGTGCTTTGCAAAGGAGGTCAGTGTCACCCATTTTTTTTTTTACAGAGGGGTTAACTGAGAGTGACTTGCTCAAGGTCACTCAATAGGCTAGCGACAGAGCCAGGAATAGAAAAAAACTCTCTTAAGTCACAGTCCTGTCCTTGATGCACATTACTGCACTGTCTTCCATAAGCCTGCCCTAAAATTCTAATGGAATCCTCTTACACTGAAGTGGTATGTTTATTAGAATGCCACTTTCATTATAACCGATGAGGATCTGCTTGGCAAGATAATCACTCCCCTTCACCATGGGAATGGTCATAAGGACTCCCTTCATCTTCCTGTAATTGCAGTGGCACAAAGGTAACTGTGAAGTCCATATCTTCACTTTCACTGGGAAGTAACTGAATGATTAACTGAGTTCTGCTTTAAAGCCCTATGAGTGCAGATGTAGCAAGAGCGGGAAAGGAACAAACACTTTTCTTTTTTCTTTTACCCTGGGAGCAGTGACACTTACTTTCTTATTAATCTCCTCCTTTGCTTACCCTGAGCAGAGGATGAGCAGGACTAGGTAGATAGATATAAAGGCAAATTTTGACTAGCCCTTGCAGGTTAATAGCCCTCAAGTAAACCCTAGTTATGTCCACACATCACAAAGTAGCAGGAGTGTCAAAAGCCTTTGAGTGTTGGCTTATCCCCTGATTATCAGGCAGGCTTGAATTTAAAGTGCTACCAGAGTTCAGTTACGTGCCACACTCTATAACTCAAGCAATCTTTAAATTGAAGCAGGGGTGCTAGAACAATTGGTATAATGGGGATGCTGAGCCATTGAGCCAAACTGTAAATCGTGTATATAATGGAAACAATTTCAAACCAAGGGGTACGGCAGCACACCCAGAACCCTAGTTCCAACAGCTATGCAGTGGAGATGGTCTCTTAGACTGCCATAACACATCAGTGACAGTCTATATCAGCCAAATAGGCCTTTCTGAGCCTCAATTGTTTTGGAATATTGTAAAGGGGATGAGGCTTTTAGTGACTCCTCCTACTATTATATCTAACTATGCAGGATGAGATTACTCTCAAGGACTATTTTTTTTTACATTATCAAAAAAAAAGCAATTTTTTTCCAGTTAAATTGCTGAAATGGGAATCTGGCAAAGAAAAATTATGCTTATTTTATGTTTTTATTTTATTCTGCACTGCTTCAGACATAAGCGAATGTGACTGGTGTAATTTGGCATGATATTTCTCAGTGTGAGAGACAGATATAGATTACAGTTCGACTGAATACATACGTGAATGTTACTCTTCCCGACTGGTTGAAGCAGAGGCTGAAGGTGGCATGACCACTTCCACCTTAGCAGCAGGCAATAATGTAAATGCATTCTTTCACTAACCTTGGCTTTTTATTGTTATGTTTTGTTTCTGGCTGTCATTATTTCCAGCAAAATCAGTGGCTTCAACTTACTGCATGGCAGCTGAACAGTCTTGGTACAGATCATGCTCTAGTGAGGAACACACAATGTATCAGGCTAGTTGACTGAAATGTTAAAAAAAAAAAAAAAATTGGGAACCTGGTCAGTGTGTAGTGCATGCTACTCCATTAATACATTGTTAAAGTGGAGACTCAGATGTGCTTTCAGTAACCACTGACATTTCATCTGAAATAAGGATGAGAAATTTCACTTACTACAAAGCAGAGCATTAAAAAGGCTCCTTATCTAGGGGACCAGAATAGGGATATTAGTAACACTGTCTGCTTCTTTTAAAAACCCTATTAGTGTCAGGTAATATGTTTCTCCAATGGTGCTTGACATACACTAGGCTACAAAAATATTGAGACGGAACTTTCCTAGGCAATATTTTAAAATACACAAAGAACTGTCACCAACTAAAGAAAATGTAACCTTTGATTGGCAATAAAATAATATTAGCTTTGTTCCTAAAATTGTTTAGTGATCTGTTCTTAAGGTGCGCATGCACATGTGCCTATACACACATTATGTGGCCATACATCCTCATTAACTAAGAGTTAAACTAATTTTGTCTGAATTTAAGCATTTGTGAAATGTGAGCATTGACAAATCCAGTGTTTTATTTTAGTACTACGTATCATACAATGGTGAAAGGATGTCAGTCTTACAATGCTGTGTTAGTATATATCAGTCTCTTGCATAAAATATTATTTTTATTTACATAGCATTTCACATCTGTTCAGTGGGATCCCTGGGCTGGCTGGTGGAGGTATTGGGAGAGAGTGGAGAGGAGCCAGAAGTGGGCAGAGGAAGGCCAAGGAGGGATCTGAGAGAAGCAAGGGGGGCGGGGGCAGGCATGAGGCTGGGGAAAAGGATGGAGTGGGGTAGAGTCTTGGGGCAGAATGGAGCACCCACCAGGAAAAAGAAAAGTCAATGCCTGTGCTTATGAAATAGGTATGTTTTCAAGGGGACAATAGGGGGACACTTGAGAATAACATACTGAACTGGGATGCAGTCCCAAGTGTGATAGAATGCATGATATCAGGAATGAGCAAAGGAGACAGTAATATCAGCCAGAAAAGAAATGAGATAAAATGTAGATCATGGTGCCTGGGGTCAGAGGCCCTGGCCTATGGTGCAGGGAGCAGGAAAATGGGTGTCTCGTGCCCTGACTTGATCTGCCTACCCAGTGCTTCTCCCAGGGAGGATGGTGGGATGTGGGGATTTGCCCCACTTTAGCTGCCTTTGTGCCAGGTGGATGGAACGTATCAAGACTCCTTACCTCAACCCCATTTCTCTGGCAGGTGCTTGGGGGGAGAGAAAGGAACTGCAGGGTGGTGGGGAGGGGCCTCACTTGCCATCATCCACCTCTGGAGTAAACCAGCATCGATATTCAAGAATGGCTGTGAGTAAGACATGATAAGAGAGTTGGGAAGGAAGAATGATTTTTACAGCAGCATTTTGGATGGTCTGAAGCAGTGAAGAGCTGGTGACTGAGGAGGAGGCTGTAATGGTCAAGATAACTTTTTGAAATGTTACACATAACACATGTCATTCAAGTAGAGGAGGAGGCTGGAGTTTAGTATCTCTGCTAACTGATTCACCTAACAAAGACAGTATGTGGTTGAAGTAGTATACTATAATGCAGGACAAGATTATCCATTAGGCACAACAGGCACAGTGCTTAGGGCCTACCAAAAAGTTTAGGGCTTAAAAATTATTCATAATGAACTCAAAAATAAAAAAACTTCAAAATCAAGTTTTACAGTCGTAGTGGCAACAGTCCCTTATTTCCCCTTATCAGATGATTAACTATCAGGTACCCCTAAAGTATAATTGTAGTACAGGTTAGACCTCTCTGGTCCAGCACCCTCGGGACCCAACTAGTCCTAGACAAGGGGATTTGCCAGACCAGGGAAGGTCCCTCCACTAATGACCTGTGCTAAACTGCTTTCCCACACACACACACTTAGGGTACGTCTAGATTACATGCCAGCCGTCACTCCCTGGGCCAGAGCTCTCTAGCTTCCATTGGCCTCACAGCTGCTGGGGTCTGAGCTTCACAGCAGGGGTTGGAGATTCCCGGTTGCAGCCAGCCCTCAGCCACTCTCCAGTTGCTGGGGCCAGATCTCCCTGCTGTGCCCCCCACCTCCACGGGGCTCCTGAGTGAGTCCCCCATCCCCACCGCATCATGCTACTGCCCTATGGCCAGAGCTCTCTTTACCTGGACTCTGTGGTGCAGGAATATCTGTGATCCTGCTGGACCATGGATGTTGCCGGACCAGAGAGTCTGATTAAGGGAGGTTGAACCTATATACATCAAAATGGCTGCTATTTTAGAATGAAGGACCATGAATTGCTCACAGGGTGCACCACTTTCAAGAGCAAAAATTAAAGTGGGTGATATTAGGCATGTAGACGATAGGCTATTTCTCCCTTATATATTTATATATAATCTCATTTAAAGACTTATGATGATGAGTGCCTAGGGACTAAGAAGAATTAATCCGGCCCTGCTATAATGAATTGACTTCACTGTCATTTTTGTACCACTGGGTATGCCATTTAAGAATTAGAAAATAAACATTAAAGCAGGGGAAAGGTGGCAGCATGGTCAGGCTGCACCTTTGCCACATCAATCATTTGATGCATTTTCGCTATCTTGGGGCTGTTAGCAGCTGGCATAAGTGACCCAGAGGCTATTCTAATGTCGTGCAGGGATACTGGCTCTGAGCACAGTGTTGCCGGTTACCTTTGCTCACAATTCCCACCTGACTTTCTACCATGTGCAGTTAAATTTATAACAGAGAATCTGGTCCTTTAAATTGCTAAAGGTATTCTGAAACCACACAAGCAATAGCATCAGGAAGTTAAACAGAATGTTAACACATATATGATTATTTCTTTGTCTGTTTTTAATTTTTTAGTTAGTTGACCTAAGAACATAAGAATGGCCATACTGGGTCAGACCAAAGGTCCATCTAGCCCAATATACTGTCTGATGACAGTGGCCAATACCACATGCCCCAGAGGGAGGGAACGCAACAGGTAATCCTCATGTGAGCCTTCTCCTGTCACTCATTTCCAGACAAACAGAGGCTAGGGACACCATTCCTACTCATCCTCCATGAATCTATCTACCTCTTTTTTGAACCCTATTAAAGTCCTAGTCTTTACCACATCCTCTGACAAGGAGTTCCACAGGTTGACTGTGCTCTGAGTGAAGAAAAACTTCCTTTTGCTTGTTTTAAACCTGCTGCCTATTAATTTCATTTGGTTACCCTTAATTCTTATATTGTGGGAATAAGTAAATAACTTTTCCTTATTCACTTTTTCCACACCAGTCATGATTTTATAGACCTCTATCATATCCCTCCCCCCCCCCCCTTAGTCTCCTCTTTTCTAAAATGAAAAGTCCAAGTCTTTTTAATCTCTCTTCATAGAGGTTCCAAACCCCTAATCATTTTCTGTTGCCCTTTTCTGAATCTTTTCCAATGCCAATATATCTTTTTTTGAAATGAGGAGACCACATCTGTACGCAGTATTCAAGATTTGGGCATACCATGATTTTATATAGAGGCAATAATATATTCTCTGTCTTATTTGCTATCCCTTTTTTAATGATTTCTAACATTCTATTTGCTTTTTTGACCACCACTGCACGCTGAGTGGATGTTTTCAGAGAACATCTGTCTGTCTGTCAAGTACCAAACACTACATTAAATGAATGTCTAATCCAAATGTGATTTTGGAGGTGAGGAAAGAGGTGAACATTCCCCCTCACTTGATGTACAGAAATCTAGAGGATTACACTAGACTTGCAACCTCTTTTGTACTCACTCAGTCTCTGAAGTGCAAACTAGAAGGGCACATATATAATCCATTGGTTAATTTTTAAGTCATGATACATTCAATGCTGCCTATGTTTATCCCAGCGCTAGCAGGAGATCCCTTCTCGCATCTCACACTAACTTCTTTTTTTATATAAAGCTCTTCAAGAGTGATTTTGTTGTTTTATTCACCCAGTGTCAGAGACTCATTATTGCCTGTCTCAGATTCAGAGAGAAGTTAAAATGACTGTCATACATCATAAAGATTCCCCTTTGTTAAGTGCTCTGTGGTTGGTTCTAATTAGAACAGTGAATTACTTAAGGAAACTGGAGAAATTAGGTAGTTCCCAGGCATGTAATTATCCACTCTATGAGCCTCAGAAAACTCCCCTTGGTAGGAATTTTTCAGACCTTTCCTTCTAATATCCAGTTTTTAAATTTAAACTCTTTCAAAATATTACTGATAATCTCCAGCCGCCCAAAAGAAAAATATCTTTCATACTAATAAAGTCAGACACCAGCTGTTTGATGATTACAGTTGTGCTTAGGATTGTACAGAGCAACATCTAAACCAGCTCATTCAGAAGATTACAGACAGCATCTTGTACATCAATAGTATCTTTCATTTGAGTGTCTCAAATGGCTTTACAAACACGGATTGAGGCTCCCAGTACATCTGTGAGTTAGGTAAAGAATTATGTCCTTTTTACATATAGTGACGCTAAGGCACAGAGAAGTTCACATGATTGGCTCAAGGATGTATAGGGAGTAGGTGGCAGAGGGATTTCAATATTTCCATGCCTACTTTTCCAGATATGAGAACTCATCTGAGATTTTGTAGCCTATAGTAAAGCAACCATAAATATTGCATGTTATTGAGTATCACAATGAAATAAAATCAATTCCATTTCACTGGCTGCTATGTAACAGCTGGTGGTTGTTAATAAAATAGGCAATCCGTTATTCCTACTTTTTCAGTGTGAAATCGACATATCCCTTATTGCATTTTTTCTAACTTTGAAATGAGCTCTATCATAAATGATATTCATTGACAGAAACAAAACAAGTCCTATAAACTTTACTATCCTGCCAAGCAACAGCTTAGGATGATTGTTTCTATTTTTAAGACTAACTACAATATTAGCCATCATCCCTCTTTTGCCATCTACATTTAAGATTTGAAAAAACCTTTTGCTGAAGAAAAGGACAATGCTCTCATCAAGCTTGGGATGAGAGCACTTAGAAGCACAAGCTGCTGCATAGTAATACATCACTGTCTGACAACACTCTAACCCTATTGTTTTCACTCTAAGGTTGAAATTGGTTTTCCTTTTAAAATGATCTCCTTTGGATTCTGAAAAGAGTCCATCAGTATAATACTGATTGGCTTGACTTTATCTGCATAAGAAAATGTAACACATTAGGTCATCTATCAGTACTGCCATTATGATGTCAGGTGCTACAAAGCTCAGGAAGTTACCAGTTCCCTAAATCCATTGTATTGCAAGCTGCTCTTGGTATTCCTAAGATTTTCCTATACATATGGCTGTGAATTTGTTGAAAGTGAATGGCCACTACTAGAGGGTGAATCTCAAAAGGCTTGGTTCAGCTGAGTACAGAAAAAAAATCAGTAACTCCTTTAGTATGTAAATTGGATTAGAAATATCATGACTCCAGGTGGTCTTGTGAGATTTGCAGCGCTGGCCTGATTTTGGCCAGGTTGAAAGTAGCAGAAGTTTCCTTAAAGTATTTCAACCAATCCAGTAACTATTATTCCTTATCAAATTAAGGGCTGCGTCTAGACTGGCAAGATTTTGCACAAAAGCGGCTGCTTTTGCGCAAAAACTTGCCAGCTGTCTACACTGGCTGCTTGAATTTGCGCAAGAGCACTGACGTTCTGATGTAAGAAATCAGTGCTTCTTGCGCAAATACTTTGACGCTCCCGTTCGGGCAAAAGTCTTTTTGCGCAAAAGCTTTTGCGCAAAAGGGCCAGTGTAGACAGCTCAGATTTGTTTTGCGCAAAAAAGCCCTGATGGCTAAAATGGCGATCGGGGCTTTCTTGCGCAAAACCGTGTCTAGATTGGCCAGGGATGCTTTTGCGCAAAAGTGCTTTTGCGCAAAAGCATCCGTACCAATCTAGACGTGCTTTTGCGCAAATACTTTTAACAGAAAAACTTTTCCGTTAAAAGTATTTGTGCAAAATCATGCCAGTCTAGACGTAGCCAGGAAGTATAGAGGTATCTGGAACTTCAAAATGCAAAGCAGAGAAGGAAAAGGTTTGAAAATGGATAACAACACACTGGGGCCTACTTCACAACAAACCAAGAAAAAGCCCCCTGTCACGAAGAAGGTGAGAACCATATGTTTGCGTGTATTCTCTATCTTCTCAGTTAAACCAGAAACACAGAGGGGAGGAGGGAAATAAATAAATAAATAAATAAATAATCTCTCCCAGCTCTGTTACAATTTCCATCATTTTAGATCTTTTCCTTCATAATGCAAAGTAAACTAATTATCTAATTAAGTTAACAGGTGTCAGTCATTCAAACATAAAGAGCTGCTAGATAGGCCAGAACTGGGGAATTCTTTTAAGTGTCTGCACTTAGTTTTAAACATAATGACCTTAAAACAACTGATTGAGGTCTTTACAGAAATCAGGGCTCAGATCAGTGCTTGAGGCATTCACCTGTGAGGCAATTAGGCTTTTGCCTCATATTACAATATTTTGGCATCTTTCCTGAAGAATCCTTTCTGTGTGGTTTCTTATATCTTGAAGGGCCACACCAGGAAGATGTCTACTGTTTACAAGCTGTTTGGAGAGTGTGACCGCATGACCAACCAACCCTGCTTCCCTCCCCCCCCCACCAGGCTTAACTGTAAAGTTTGGATATGATTAGCATTTATTAAATGTCAGCTTGTCATTTACCTTCTATAAAAATATTATAATATTTTACAGTAATGGCTAAAAAAGTATTTCAGGGATTTTTGTAAACTTTGAGCCATAGCATTAAATACTTTAGTGCCTTTTAAAAGTGGTGATGAAAGGTGTCTATTTCTTATGAAATGATAGGTATACTTATTCCTTGCTCAGTGCAGGGAGATAGCCCTACATTTCTTTGGTTTTGATTGTCTCTCTCTGTTACCTATTTCATAATTCTTACCTCCTATCAGACTTTTTTCTGCAAATATATCTGGGTGGCTATGAGAATTTTACCAGTTCCATAAATTCTTGAAAAATCTGATAATGCTATCAGATAACTGTAAGAAGTAGTTCAGCCTAACTGACAAAAATAAGATCTAAGGCACATCAAATAAAGCCTATTTTTTGGAGGAAAGCCTTACAAACATTTTAACAAACATAAAGGCTGAAATGTATACCCTTCATTCAGGATCAACATATCTGAGCTTGTTTTTTGGTGGAAAAATAACTTTTTTTAATGGAAAGTAGACATCTTTTTGTAAGTGCCATGACACTCCTCCAGGGGAGTGAGATAAATGCTTTTAATCTGTGTGATAACATTTCTATACTGCTAGATATAAGACTTGGGCCCATGTAGTAGTGCATTTGTCAGAATATCCAAACTGATGGATTTATATATAAATACTGTGCATTGAGCCACAATTTTCCACCTTATGCTGTATACGTTGAACATTTGTTGAAGTGGATTTAGTGATATTCATATTCAGGCAAGGATGAAGGGAAGAAAACTGTGAGAATAATGAAAGCATCAGCAGGAAATAGGGTTGCCAGGTGTCCGGTTTTGAACCAGACAGTCCAGCATTTGAGCTTTCTGTTCAGGAAACAAATTGAAAAAATATAAATGTCCGGTATTTTCTACATAAGATGTAATGTAGATTGTGATGTAATGTCAAGTTTGTCTGGTATTTTTGTTGAAACCATCTGGCAACCCTAGCGGGAAATAGGTAAGATCTTGAAGTCCAGAAGCAGGAGAACTTCCCTGAAGAATGTGCTTCAAGTAAACTGTCTATGATCACTGTCAGTGCCTGGGGAGAACTGGTCCATCTGAGAAGTGCTACTTATGGTAAGAGCAGCATTACACAAGATACATTTAATTCTTATGCTCTGTAGCACCTTTGAAGACTTCCACGGTAGAGAAAACAGAACATATTTCCAGCACTGTTTGATTTTTCTTTGCAAATTATTTGTGTTCGTTCAGGGAGCAATAATAGTGCAGTAATTAGTAAAAGATGTGTATGGAAATAAACAGAGAGCTAATTTTCCTAATTTAATTCTACAGTGATAAATGTTACCTTTAGCCTAGGACTGCATAATCAAATGGAATGGAAATTGAGCTGCTCTCTCAGTTAAAGTTTTAATGCCCAAATGCACCAAAAAATGGTTTCTGTCCTATCTGGTTGCAGGTGTCAGGCTGCACATTGTTCATTCACATTAACAAAGGCATATCAGCATGCAAATTGGTTATGTGCTGGGGTATAGGTAAGGCAATGGGAAGTGAAAGACACAGCTGACTAGAAGAAGAGTAAAGAGAAAGCAGGTGGTGTTTGATAGTGACATCCACTGACAACTTAAAATCTACTAGCAAACAACTGCTTTAACAAACAAGACATTATGTGTTTTTAAGGAAAACTGGACTATGCAGCAGCCTATTTATTTATTTGGAATTGAGTATTTCCCATTGCTTTCTCATACAATTATGAATCTAGAGAGTCCTTATTTCCAGTGAATGGGAACAATCTAAAAACATAAACAGTAAACCATTTTGGGCAAAATTCCATCATAATATTTATGTTTATCTTATGAAAGTGACCAAGAGTAGCTGAAGTATAGAAACAATAATTAGATAATTTTATCTGACCATCTTCACACATGTATAATTCTGCTTCAATGTGCATCTTCTGCTCTTGAAGGGAAGTTGCAACCATTTAAGAAGTAGCTCTTTGCTGGAGTGAACAGAGAATTGTTTTGGGTAGAGGTACCTATTTTGTTACATTTGGGTGCACAGTGGGACCCTGATCCTTGATTAGGCCTGTAAAGGTTACTTTGCTGTAATCCTGTTGGGAAGTCACTATCGGAGTATATAAAACTTTTTGTTTGTTCTTGAAGGTAGTATGAAGAATGGGTTAATAAAAAGATTACTCACCATCAACTTAATAGTGGATTAGTAAGACAAAATCAATATATTCTGTTCATTGAATTTTCCAGGAAGGAATACAATAAACCCAATGATCCATTGTAGTATTTTTCTTTGATGCCTTCTTATGGCTAGATCTCCACAATAGAACGAAAGTTCTGTTGTTCCATTCCCTTTTAACAGAGGTCAGCACAGCATTGCTTGCATTAAGTGTCAGTGCCCTCTGTGCCCAATGCTGAATTTGCAGACCAGCTGGCAGAAGAAAGGCCTTAACCTGAAAAAAAGTGATTTTATAGTTATATTATTTTAAAAGTTGTCTGTAAAGATTGTATATCTTTGCCTTCCTTTCCAATCTAGGAAAAGGCAGATTTAGGGTTACAATAAATCCTCACAAGCCCAGGGGAAAAGGCAGCACAGACCTGTATTATGTCACTCGGGGATAATTCATGTGATGACAAATATAACAGTATTTTGCAGTCAAATATGCAACAGTGAGTGGTTTATAATACAAGTGAGTCTAATGGATTGTGTGTAATAAAATGGAACATTATGGAAAAGAGTATTTTTTTGTGCATTTCAGCTGTGGAAACAGCACATTTGACTAACATAAACATAAATAATCCTAACCTGCAGTAATATCTTCTTCCTATACTGTATATATGGAATGTCCTCTCTGATTATTCAAATTCCTTCTGCAAACACATTAGTTCTTCAAAGCTTTTCAGTGATAATTCCAAACTGACAAATCCAGATAACTGAGTTCTAAAAAAGAAGAGAAAATGGCATCACAATGAGACCTTACACTGCAACTGTGCCTAATTTTGTGTCATAATTGTAATCCTCAAAGGCCATATGTAGTCTAATGGAGTAGTGCATGAGACCAGGAGATCTGAGTTCAATTCTTGAGTGTGCCACTGACTTACTGTGTGACCTGACTTCTTTGAGACCCAGTTTGCCCATCTATAAAATGGAGGTAATAAGGTTAATGTAGTTTTGTGGCACTTTTTAAGATCTATGCTGCTGTTCTAAGATGTAGTACTAACCACAGATTCCCCACCAACACATTATATTTAAATACTCATAATACTTTCATTTAGCATTTTTCATCACTAGGTTTCAAAGTGTTTTGCAAAGAGAGGTAAAACCTCATTATCCTTACTTTAAAGGTGAGAAAACAGAGACACAGCAAGGTGAAATGACTAATCCCAAATCATACAGTGAATCAGGGCTTTGGAAAAACATTGGTCTAGGATAGGAAAGTTTTAGCTAAGTAAGTCTAGGGTTTAGAATCCATGTTATAATTTTATTCTATGTGTAACCTTTGTTTCCCATACTTCTTTACATTTTGTTAAATGTAAACTTGTGTTCACTGTGAATACATCTAAGTGCTGTGGGTTAAGCAGAGTGGTGATCAGAGGAGGGACTGGTAAACTGGGTACTGCTTCTTTGGAAGCTTTGAAGCAGTGAATACTGTGCGTGTTCTGTGGAGCAGGGGCTGGATTCTCTAGGCAGATACTCAGAGAGCTCTTGGGTTGGAGTGTTACAATCACTAACCCTGCAGAGCAACAGCGGGATCTGCACAGGCCGGGAGGAGAGTGTCTGTGTTGCCTAATGCCAGTGGAGTTGGGCCGCTGACTGCCAGTGGGCTCAAACAAGGCTTCCTCACATTTCACGTGAGATTGCTTGCTAGTCTGTTTAACTTGTCTCTGCTTCGCAGGGATGGGACAGCAGGTCATCAAAATTACGTTGGTAATAAATATCTATTTCTAGAAAACAGATGAGAACACCAGTCATATACATACAGCTCATCCTACTGTTGTAATTACACACTCTTGAAAATTAATGAATCCCACCAGCTGCATCATACTTCCAAGTTGTAGTTATCGCTACTGTATACACATGCAGAGAAAGCTGAAGTCGATTGACTGGCCTTGGCTCCACTCTGGCCCCAGCCCGCAATCCTGCAGCACATGCAGCCCTGCAATTATCTGGCCATGGTGGCCCCAGCCCCAATCAAGGCCCAACCCCCATCCAGTGGTGACCACCCCACTGCTGCATCC
This sequence comes from Pelochelys cantorii, assembly GCA_032595735.1. Classification (NCBI taxonomy): domain Eukaryota; kingdom Metazoa; phylum Chordata; order Testudines; family Trionychidae; genus Pelochelys; species Pelochelys cantorii. Next base: position 31,525,662 of record CM064328.1, read on the forward strand.
TGGTTCTCATTTGGCCACAGCAGCCCTGACCCCCAACTGGGTCAAGCCTGCATCTGGCTACAGCAGTCTGGGCCTGGCCCCCACCCCAATCTGGCTCCAGCCCCAGTTCTGCAGCATGTTCTGGTCCCCATCTGGCTGTGGCAACCTGGATGCAGCACCTCACCCCAGTCCCAGTCTGGCTGTGGCCTCCATCCAGCCCCATCCAGTATTTGGACATGGCAGCCCAGCTCTGGCACCCATCCAGCCTCAATCCTGTGCCCCATCCAGCCCTGGTATCCTGTCCCTATCTCCACTTTGGCCTGGCAGCCTGACCTTGCCCCCATCCACCTCCTTGGTTTTCCTACACCCCCAAGTACTGCTGCAAGGAGAGAGAGCAGGGAGGGGTCCTCTCTCCTCAGAGTATCCTCCTAGCATCCTTCTTCACCCCAAACCTTGCCTGAACCCAGCCCCACCCCATAACTTGTATCCCCAGCCAGAGCCCTCACATCCCTGGATTCCAACCTTTTGCTCCAGCCCAGAGCCCCTCATCCCTGGCCCCATCCCAGAGTCTGCATCTCCATCTGGATCTCTCATATCCTTGCATACCAACCCTCTCTCCCAGCCCTGAGTCCCTCATCTCCAGCCCCATCACAGAGTCCTCACAGCCTTGCACCCCAAACTTTGCCTGAGGCCTGGGCCTCCTCCCATACTATGAATCCCTTGGCCCCACCCCAGCCACATTAATTTCGTTATATGCACCAATATGAAGGTGATAAGTTTCACAACACCTGTCCGTCACACACCACCTCCATACTGGTACAAAAAATAAAACTCATTCTCCTCGGGGTGTGAAAAATTAGAGGGAACACTGATCACAATTGTTTCAACCTTATCTCCAGACTGAATTTGTCTAGCTTCAACTTCTAGCCACTTGCTTATATTCGATGTTTCTCTGCTAGACCGAAAAGCTCATGATTAAATAATTAGCACACTCCCATCTCTGTATCCCTGTGGGGGAGAGAGCCTGTGTGTGCTAAGGTAGGCCATCCTCGCTTTCCCTGCAAATCATGCATGGCAGGGAGGAGGGCTTTAAAAGGAGGAAGCTGCAATATGCAAGGGGAAATCCTGGGAAGGCAATAACTAGAGTGGCTCCTGAAAAAGCAGAAGGAGTCCTCATGACAGAAACTTCCCAGCTCTGTGTGGAGTCCAGCCAACCCCAGGGGCAAGCCTCATAGGAAGGAATTGACTTGGCTACCCAGCCATAAGGACTCCAACAAAATCGCTACGCAGGTACCCGAAAGTAAGACAATGCCTTGGATTTTGGGGGGGTCTTTTTGTTGACCCCAGGAGAGTCTTGGTTAGTACTGACCTGAATTTTTACTTTTCCTCCACCCAGAAAGTAAGCAGCTTCATAAGGGCAGGGCCACCACCAGGGCGGAACTGGGCATGGACAGAAGCCTTCACTTAGGTGGGGAGGCACCCAGTGAGACTTTTCACATATGACCTACATTCTGTTTATAGAGGTGTATGTATACATTTAGGAAGGGTAAAACACGATGGCTGCGTCTACACTGGCCGCTTGAATTTGCGCAAGAACACTAACGATCTAATGTAAGATTGTCAGTGTTCTTGCGCAAATACTATGATGCTCCTGCTCAGGGATAAGCCCACTTGTGCAAGAATACTTGTGCAAAAGGGCCAGTGTAGACAGGGAAGAACGGTTTTGCGCAAAAAAGCCCCAATGGCGAAAATGGCGATCGGGGCTTTCTTGTGCAAAATCGCGTCTAGACTGGCCACGGATGCTTTTGCGCAAAAGCACTTTTTGCGCAAAGGCACCCGTGCCAATCTAGACGCTCTTTTGCGGAAATGCTTTTAACGGAAAAACTTTTCCGTTAAAAGCATTTCCGCAAAATCATGCCAGTCTAGACGCAGCCATAATGTTTGTTTGTGCCCACCTTACAAAGTGATGCACATCTGAATCTGATCTGTCCTCTGCATTATTTATCATTGAGTAGTTCCCCTGAAATCAGCAAGTAGTCCTGATGCAATAGCTATGAGCTATGGAAACAGAACGTTCCCCAGTATGAGAAGAGGGCAATTTATTCTTTATTGTTACAAACGTGAACTACAAGTAGTATAGTCAAACAATACGCATATAAGTCAACATTCAACAATATCTGAATTCACTTGAATTAGTGCATTTTAATATATTGATTATACATTTTATACTTGTATCTTTCAAACCACAGTAAAACTTAGCAAGAGATCCATTCAAGTAATTATCTATTAATTTGGCATTTGTTTTCTAGAGTCTAGATTTTTCCATCTTTTTTTACTCATGTAGTTAAACATCTATGCTAGTGACATGTTTTCATTGTTATAACTCAGGAATGTGGCCTAGAAGGCAAAGTAAGAGAATGAAAGAGGGAAAAAAGAAGAGGCTACAAAAGCAGCAATAAAACAAAGAAAGTTCAGACTTCTGTGCCCTTGCTATGTTATTCATTTACTCTCTCCCGCACTCAATGATCTAGGACTTGTCATTCCCTTTGGATATATATTTATACATTTATCAAACATGCACCTATTGCATAAGATTCCAGGTGGCTTTTCAACGGTTAAAGCATATATTAATACCAGAAGTTCATAACAAACTGCCAGCAACTGGCAGGAAGCAGACAATCTCTGTATTAATTACAACTAACAAAACCATAAATTGAAAGAACTGTATTACACAATCCTTTAGACATGAGGCACCTTTTATCCAAAACCTTATTCAGACAGAAATCTGGACTAATAGGCACATCTTGCACCATGTCTTGTAGGTCAACTAACTTGAGTGCTGGTTGAGCCACAAAGAGAATGAATTCACTCATCATTGATGCTAATATCCTCGCTTTGGCTGAAAAGTGAACAGTACAGTTCAGAGTGGGAGGAAAAGTGGTTTTCATCTAGTCATGGGTTGACGTTAGGTCAGCCCAAAGGCTTTATTATGGTGAGATAGATTTGATCATGGTTAACTGAAATGGTGCTGAGCATGAAAGATCCTTATCTACAGTTAAAGCACACCCCTTTTAGCATTGGTTCATCTAATGTGATTGCTGTCAACAGTGTTCTCACAGGATTAATTTTTGTAGTGTAAACAGCAAAGCTTAAAGGAGGGTTGTGATCTTGGTTCAGTTTTAGGGTTATTTCTGAGGCTCCATTGTTTCCAGAATTTCAAATGGAAGTGATGGCATGTAATGCACTTTTTCTGTCCATGTTTGGTTTGGATGCTGGCTGTGTGTTTTTCTCTTTGATGTGGTTTTATATATTTTGTATTGCATGTTGGGGTGTTAAATTATTAACTAGAAATATGGCTCACACTGGTCAGTTGTTTCTCATTCATTTCTATTCATCATAATTTTCTTAGGCTGCCTTTAAAAGAGAATCTTTTATTTTTCCCTCTTCACTTCTGAGAGAAAGGGTAAAGTAAAGTTCATAAGTCCCAAAACCACAGCGCCTATACATAACAAATAAGAATGTTTCTTATAGCTTCATTATTCACCCTCATTTCTTCATCATTATTCTGTATCTCTAGCCACTGTTGCTTTGGAAGCATTTTGTATTGCAAACAAGCTTTCATTAGTTCAGTCTAGCCCTTCTCCTAACCTAAGAGATCATTAAATTCTAATGGCTATTTTAATTTTAAATTCTCAAGTAGATCTGTTTGACTCCAGGCTCAAGGTAGTGGTCCCTAAAACAATTTCTATGGCAGATATTATAATGCTACCAGGTATAATAAATTAGCTTCAAATTATATTTGAAACCTCTAAGGCAGGGGGGCTTACGAGTTGCATGCAGCTCTTCAGCCCTGAAAGTGTTGCTCGCAAAGCCTCCCCCACACTCCCTGTGCTCACCGTGTGCAGGGGAGCCGTCCGGCATGGCAAAATGGCGTCGGCAAGATAGTGTCAGCCGATGGGAGCCTGATGTGGCCAGAAAGCCTCACCCATGCTTTTTAAAGGGGCAGCGTTGTTTTTTGCTCAACAACTCTGGCTGGTGGGGAGCTCTTCCTTTTTTTTTTTTCCCCAACAATTCTGGTGAAGCTCTTCGCATTTTTTCTGCTGCTGTTTTGGCTCTCTTCATTTAATGGGTTGGCCACCCCTACTCTAAGGGTATGTCTACACTACAAAGTTTTGTCAGAAAAACGGCCATTTTTCCAACAAAACTTAGTTACGTCCACACTGCAATCGCATTCTTTTGAAAGTAAATCAAAAGAACAGAGGGGTTTTTCCAACAGCGGTACTCCTCTTTCTCCAAGGAAGAAGCCTTTTTCTGAAAGCGCTCTTTTGGAAAAAGACGTGTGTGGATGGAGAGGAGGATTTTCTTTCTAAAGAAGAGGCCTCCAGGAAATAACACAGGTGCTCCTGGCAGACACTCCATCCAAAGTAATCACAACTCTATAGTTTCTGTCACCTATCAGCTCTCAAAGCTACAGGCACCCTGGACAAGCCTTGTGGCAGGAAGCTGGCTTGAGAGCAGCACCCTGACTGCACAGCTCTCCCTGCCACAGGCCTTGCCACCCATGGTGGAGCCACAAGCCCCCTGAAACTCCCTGGCCCTCACAGGGAGTAGCATCAGGGGTCCCAGGACCCACCCGGGGGACCAAGAGGTAGGCACCCTCCTGGTCTGGAGCAGAGATCCTGTCCCTGCTCGAGCTGTGGGGCAAGGAGGAGACCTTGCAGGATCTCTGCTTCAAGCACCAAAACATAGACATCTTTGAGCACATGGCTGAGTCCCTGGCAGATCTTAGAACAGGTCTGCAGTAATGTCAAAGAGCTCCATCAGGGATACGCCAGGGCCAGAGAGGGCAGCTTGCACTGAGGGTCAGAACCCCACACCTGCCCCTATTACCAGGAGCTGCACCAGATCCTGGGAGATGGGAAAACGTCTTCCCCACCTGTCATCATGGACTCCAGCCTTGGGACCCCCATCATTGCCTGGCCAGAGGTCACAGCAGAGGAGGAGGATGAGGGCCAGCTGGAGGAGGAGGAGGAGACAGACACCATCACTCTCTCCCTGGAGCCAGTGCCTGTCAGCCAGGAAGTTTCCCAGGCCTCATCTGACACCAGGGAGGGATCTTCAGGTGAGTGTTCTCAGTTTGTCACACACACAGAGCAGGGGAGGCAGGCGCACAGGGGGCAGGATGCGAGTGTCGCTTGGGCTGGACATCGTGCTGCAGTCCATGCATGTGGAACCACATGCAGTGTTAATGTGCGTCATGTGGACTCAGCAGGCAGCCACTGAGCATGGCTGGAATCCTGCTTCCAGGCTCAGATGAGGCCACGCACATTTGTGCTGGGGTGATGTGGAGGGTCTCCCAACACCTGCCACGTCTGGAAGCAGGCTAGCCACAAGGGCGCAGGCACAACCCCAGACACACTGAGGAGGGCAGCTGTCCGCAACTGCTTGAAGGTTCACCCCTCATGGCTGGCATCTGCCCCCACCCCAGAAGGAAGACCTCCTCCTTCCTCTCCACAATGTTGTGGAGGACACAACATGCTGCAACCACCTCAGGGATGTTGTGCTCCCCCACATCTAGGTGGGTCAGCAGGCACCTGAACCTCGCCTTGAGGTGGCCAAAGGCACACTCGACCTGGATTTGGGCCCGGTTCAGATGGGCATTAAATTGGTCTCTGATGGGGTCCAGGTGGTTGGTGTATGGCTTCATGGGCCACGCTGTGAGGGGGTAGGCTGCATCACCCACAATGCACAATGGCATCTGCAGCTTCCTGTACAGGCTAGAGTTCCAAAAGACGCGGGCATCATGTGCCCTGCCCAGCCACCCGACAAAAATGTCTGTGAGGTGTCCATGGTGGTCGACCAGGGCCTGCAGCACCATGAAGAAGTAGCCCTTCCTATTAATATACTGTGACACTTGATGCTCAGGTGTGCAGATTGGTATGTGGGTCCTATCTGTGGCTCCAGCGCAGTTCAGGAACCCAGGGCAGCAAATCTGGCCACGATCGGGTCCAGGTCTCCCAGGCAGATGACCCTCTGCAACAGAATCGAGTTGATGACCCTCACCACCTGCAGAAGGAGACAAACACACAAAACAGAGAATGAGAGAGGGAGTGCCTGAGTCCTTGGGAGGTGCCCAACCCCCTCTCCTCCCCTCCCCCAAACACCCCAGGAGCCACCCCCTAGGAAGCCACCCTAGGGGACCTGTGTGAGGGTGGGACGGCACAACCCACTGGGGACAGGGCTTTCTCCCCACCCCCACTCCACCCCCTCACAGCCTCCAACCCTCGTTTCCTGAGGGTCCCCCTTTTCCAGGACTCCCTCCCCCCACCTGCAGGGACTGCAGTCCGAGAGTGCCTTACCTCCATGAGGAGGGCCCCAATAGTGGACTTCCCCATGCCAAACTAGTTGCCCACCGACCGGTAGCTGTCAGGGGTGGTGAGCTTCCAGATGGCGATTACGATCTGCTTCTCCTGGGGGGTGGCGGGCTGCAAGTAGGTGTCGTGTCTCCAGAGAGTGGTTGTGAGCCAGAAACACAACTCTAAAAAGGTGGCCTTCCGCATTTGGAAGTTTTGGAGCCACCGCTCCATGACCAGCTGGCCCCACCAGTCCGAAATGGTGTTGAGCCTCCAAAAATGCCTCTCCACTGTGGGATTGCCAGGGTGTAGCTCCCACACCCATGGAGAGGGTCCCCAGAATGAGCTCAGGGTCGAGCTCGGTCAGGACCAGGAAGGCAGCTGGCACTAAGTGCTGCAGAAACTGCAGCATGGCCATGTGGGGCCATTGCATGCCATGGGGCAGCTCTGGCTCCATGGCACAAAGAGAAAAGCTGTGGCGTTCAAAAAAGCGGGGCAACCACAGCAGGGCCTGCTAGAGATTTGCTGTCGCTTGAAGAGGTAGGTGAGTACGCAGCAGAAGCAGAGAAACGGCTGTCCGAGGGGGTCCCTTTAAGCACGTGTCTCTGCAAGGCTCCGGCACCAGCATTCGGACGCAACTGGTGACCTAAAGCCCTGGCTGACGTGGTTCCTTTTATGCGAGAGAGCGTCCAATCAATCTGGACGCTCACTTTCGCAAAAGCAGATCACTTTTTCAATGTGCTTTTGTGTGTGGACGTGCTCTTTCAGAAGAAGTTTTTTCGGAAGATCTCTTCTGAAAAAAACGTCTTTCAAAATAAGTTTGCAGTCTAGATGTAGCCTAAGGTTCTGGTATAATGTTCAGTTGGAAATTAAAACCTATATTAAATATTCTACTCTTAGAATAATAAGGTCTACCAGCAAATATAGGTGGCTTTTATTTTTGTGTAAAGCTACTGTTCCTTTTTGGCACCAGTAATGGGATAAGATGCTTTTTGTGTGTCTACACCTTTTTATCTTCCACTTTTTCATCTTTGTGTCATAACTTGATCATACCTTTGGATCAATAACTAATGAGGAGGGTAATGTGATGAGTATGGAATGACCTTTGTAGCTTGTCATATTAAGGAAAGAATGCTGAGTGTCGTTCTGAATGTTGCATGAGCAATGGCTTTTTTTCTGTAAATAGAAGGTCTGGTTCTGTCACACCCATTTTCATATTGAACAATACTTTATTTCTTAAGTAGATATTGTTTCACTGCTTTGTTAATTAATCACAAGTAGATACTCTGACTGCAGCATTTGGCTATTGTGTTCGGGAGCTTGAATGTTCATTTGAGGTTAAAGCCGCATTTGTAGGAAGAGTCAGATAATGGAATGCTGTATTTTGCAACAAAACTTCTTACTGAAAATACCTAGTAATTACCTGATTCTGCAGCCACTTTGAGCACAAGACCTCCATTGCAATCCATTTTGCCTGTTTTCAAAGTCCTATGTGCAGAGTGGCTATAGAGACAGGCCCTTGGAAAACGCTTTTGCTAGCCTGCTCCTGTATCTCAAATGTAGTGGTAGCTGTAGCACAGCCATTGCTTAATTAAGGAATTGGATCTTTGGCATCCAGACTAATGGACCCACAGAAGGTGGAAGAATTTTCTCTTCCAGCCTATTGTTCCTTCCCTATGCGTGCTCATTCTGAGATACCAGCATCCTGTGGAATAGTTAGATGGCCTGGGATGTACTGATAGGAAAATGGAATAAGATTCTGATGATATTACATACAATATGCAAAACAAGGTGCTGGTTATATCAGTAGTTGCTTGTTTGTGCAGGCAATATTTGCACACCCCACTTTGCATGCACAGCTGCATATTTTGAATGTACTATTACTGCTGCACCTTATTGGTACCATTAAGTCTTAGTCTTGTATGGTGCTGAGAACCCTCTATTCCTAAATAAACTGGTACAAAAAAACATAGTGCACTCATTAATCAGTGTAGAAGAATCATACTTACCTTTTAGGGCAGCTGAGTGTTAAATAACTTTAGCCTTTTAAGCCATTCCCCTCATTCCCAAATTTAGAGGTTCCCTGTGAATGCGACAGATTCTGCCTGGATTTTCCAAGGATTTTGCGTTGATCTGCTGTGGCCCTACAGCAGTGGTCACCAACCAGTAGATCGGGATCTACTGGTAGATCTTGGAGCCTCTGACAGGTGACCATGACTGGTTTGGCTGGGAAACTATCAAGTGCTGGCACTTCAGTTGCCCCTCTACCGACTCTCTTGCTGATCCTGCTGCCCTCTGCCTTGGAGCTGCCTACTTGGGAGTCTCCTGCTTGCTGTGCAGAGTGTGGGTGGGAGAAGGGGGGTGCTGATGTCAGGGTGTCCTTCCTCCCCAACTTCTGTACCCCATCTTCTCACAGAGAGAAGGGGAGAGAAGGAGCTTGGCAATGCAAATCTCTGTCACTTGCACACATTATGTGCATCTCTGTCATTCTTACAAAACACCAGCTGTCCTTCACTCTCATCTCCTGACCCAACACATATGTGGGGGGTTGTTGTTACTTCTGTTACTGCTTGCAAAGTCTGTACATTTTGGTATTTTGACTGTCCCTGTCCTGAACCTCCTCCTACACCCAACCTCTTGCCCCCGACTTGAGTCCCCCTGCACCCAAACTCCTTCCCAGAGTTTGCACCCTGAAGCCCCTCCTGGACCCCAATCCCTCATGCTGGGCTAAACCCAGAGCCCCTCTCACACTCCAAACTCCTTGGCTCAAGACCAGAGCCTGCACCCCAACCCTCTACCCCAACCCAATGAAAGTGAGTGAGGATGATGGAGGAATGAGGATGGAGTGAGCAGGGTGAGGCCTTGGAGAATGGTGGAGCAGGGGCAGGGCCTCAAAGAAGGGTCAGGAAGGAAGTGGGGCTAGGGTTTTGGGGTTTGAGGTAGATCTTACATTGCACTTAAATTGAAAAAATGATCTTGTGGTTAAAAAGTTTGGAGACCACTGCCCTATAGTGACAAAACTGACATCTTTCATGAGCTGACACTCTATCTGGTTATTTCTGCACTCCAACTGGGAGGGCAGAGTCTATCTATCCACATTGAGAGCCTTGTCTATGTAATCCTCACGCCTAGTGTGTGTGTGGTTCACTGTCCTATGTAATGGCACTTATGTAAGGGGACTGTTAGCCCCTTACTAAAACTCAGTGGAAGTTTTTGGTTGGCCAGTTCCCAGTACCAAAAGGGGAAGGGTCCATGAGAAATCAGGGCCCTGCGACTGACAGACCCCAGCGACAATGGGAAGAAGCCAACACTCCAGGCCAGCCTGATTGACAGGGTGGACAGGCCAATGTGGGAATTAGGAGGCCAGGTCCTGTCATCCGTGTGAGCTGGAATTTTCTGGGTCTTAATCAAAGGTGGAGAGAGCTAAGAAGAGTAGCAAGGAGTGCAAGCTGTGCTGAGGAGCAGACCTGCAGTGACCAGAGCCAAAGGAGTCAGAGAAGCTACTCAAGGAGCTGGAGGCTGACAAAGCAGCATAGTCTGGAGCTGGGTGTGGTGAGCAGCTGGGACCAGCAAAGGGGGGAAAAGAGGCTCTGGGCAGGGAGATGCCACCAGCCAAGAGGCCCTGCAGGCCAGACTTGGAAAGGGATTGTTACTCCAGCTGGGAGAAGGGTCCTGCCACCTGGAAATCATGTGGTCACTGCCAGAGCAAGCGTGTCCAACCTGCAGCCCCCTGCAGCACAGCCAGGGCCTGAGAGAGAGCCCTGGGACCAATAAGGAACAGACTGTAAACTGTCCTTACACTCTGCAAACTGCTGTTTGTGATGTCCCCGTGCTACAGAGTGGCGCCATGTGTCCTCTTTTAACCTTTTTCATTTTTTCCTTATTCTTTTATTTTTAATCAGTTGCTGTTTAATAAATTATATTCACTTTGAACTGTATGTAATGATCAGTGGGTCAAGAAAGCATCCAGTGTGAAGAGAGCACTCTGGAGTGGGGACACCCTAGCCCCTGCCCTAAGTAACTACAAAGTCGGAGATTAAGCCCCAGAAAACCTGGGCCCGGCCTTGTTGGGATTTCGAGGACTCTGCTACTCAGGAGAGTGGAAGGGGAGCCCTCAGGGTCAGGGAGGCCTTTGGGTAAAAGAAGTGGGAGCGGGGACTCAGATCCTTTCGCTGGTCCATTTCACCAAGGTAGTATAGAAGCCAGGAAAGTTCCCCGCAATAGTGGAACCATCCCCTGCTTACACTTAGACCACTTACAGCAAGAGATAAGAATGAGTGAGCTCTACAGCCTAAGCTGAGAGGTAGATGGCTTTATAGTTCAAGCTGTCAAGGCTCCTACAGCAAACTCCAGAAGTCCTAGGTTCTGTTCCACCTTCTAGCAGTTACATCTACACATAACAGGAGTTTTCTGCTGTGGGGATTGATTCTAGTACTCCATCAGGGTGTGTCTACACAGCCTGCCTTAACTCAAAATAAGCTGTGCAAATTGAGCTATGCCAATTGTGTAGCTTATTTCAAAATTTGGAGCATCTACACAGAACTTATTTTGAAATAGAGCACCCTTCCTCTGACTTCCCTTACTCCTCCTACAATGAGGGTTACAGGAGTCGGGGTAAGAAGTCCTCCAGCTTGATAGTATTTTGACATTGTTTTGAAATAACCGTCTTTCTGTGTAGACGCGGACTAAGTTATTGCAAAATAATGCTAGTTATTTTGAAATAATTTTGCTGTTTAGATGTACCCTCAGATTGAGAAGAGTAAGGGGAGTTGACAGGAGATTGTTGATTCTCCTGCAGTGAAGACATTGCAGTACTAGAACTAAGGTAGAGCTATTCACATGTTGTGGACATGTTAGACATTGTCCCCTAGTGCAGACTTAATCTGAAAATTACTCCTCCCAGCTAAAGTGTAGACATAATAATTATTTTGGCTGTCCCTCTGTTGGCCATAATGTAAGACTGAGGAGAATTTAGAGACAAAACTAAGAAAGATCAGGAAAAAAGTCTGCCTCTTTAATGGCAAAAAAAATGGACACTTCTGAATTACTGTGAAGTAGGCTCAAACACATACTATTATGATAATGTACGTTGGCTGTGCTTTAGAGTAATATAATGAGTATTATGGAAATAAACTCCTCAGAGGAAGGATTTACAACAACCTGGACTTGCCTATTTAATGCTAAATGGCAATACTACAAATTCCTGAATTTTTGGAATATTTTCAGTATTTTACACTTAGGCTGTTACCAGAGCTCAATCACTTTTGTAAGACCAGATCTTCAGTGTTTAAATCTGTTCCCCTTGTCAGATGGGCAAGTCAGCACATCCTAAATGGGAAATTACAGCTTGATCCTGGAACTATTGAAATCAATGCTAATCCCCCGGTTGGTTTTAGTGGTTGCAGAATTAAGCCTATAAACCCAGATCCACAAAGGAGAATAGTGTAGGTCCTGAAGTCCCAGGTTTGGTTCCACAGCTATCCCCAGAACTCCTGCTGAACCCCTTGGCACCTAAATATTCCAAATAAGAGTTCCCTACACCTGTTTCTGCCTTTGGGCCTGAATACAGGTCTCCCTCTAGGCATCTGTAGGCTTATCTCCTCATATAAAGCCCCAGAAGGCATCACAAAGTCAAGAAATATGTACATTCAGCTGCCTAAGTCACATGCAGGGCCTAATCTGATAGGCATGCTCAGAGGACACTTCCCAGATCAGGTTCCTGTTCAAGATCTTGCTGGAGGAGGAGCTGCCTTATCACTTTTCGTTGGAGGAATTAGAGAACTTATTGTGATGAGGGAGACCCAGGCTGAATCCCCCAAATTCTGACAGAGGGGGGAAAAAAGATCTCAGCAGGGGTCTCCCATCTGTCAGGAGAGTTGCCTAGCCACCGAGGCTACGTCTAGACTGCAAACTTCTTTCAAAAGAGGCTTTTTCGAAAGATACTATTGAAAAAGCTTCTTTCGAAAAAGAGCATCTAGACTACAACCAGTACTTTTGAAAAAGCAATCCGCTTTTTCGAAAGAGAGCACCCAGGCAGTCTGGATGCTCTCTTTCGAAAAAGCACAGTTTGCATTACATAGCGCCTTTTTTCGAAAGAGCACTTTCAAAAAAAGGCATTATTCCTTGTAAAACAAGGTTTTCTGCGGCCAAAAAAACTGCCGCGTTCTTTTGATTTACTTTTGAAAGAACACGGCAGCAGTCCAGACGCAGGGGAAGTTTTTTTGAAAAAACCCTGTAGTCTAGACACACCCTGAGCTACAAGAGAGTCTGGTGTGGGTGCCCTTAGCCTCTCCTGGTGAAGCTGTCCTACTATGGATAACAAATGAAAATGTGATTGGAGCAGAGGTACTGGGCCCAGGGTCTCCCACCTCATAGGTGGGTGTCCTAATTACTGCAGTACAGACTCCTAGTCTCTCTTGCACTAACTGTTCCACTGTAGTTACTGGATCAGACCCCTGAGACAAATGTTATGGCCTTGTATTCCCCTGTTTGTGGATTACCTTGGGACTTAAGTAGAGACCTGGTGGACTCCTAAGAAAACTTAACTGCTGAAACTGAGTGGCTGTGTCTAGACTGGCCAGTTTTTTCTGGAAAATCATCCACTTTTCCGGAAAAACTTGCCAGCTGTCTACACTGGCCGCTTGAATTTGCGCAAGAACACTGACGATCTAATGTCTGATCGTCAGTGTTCTTGTGCAAATACTATGACGCTCCCGTTTGGTCAAAAGCCCTCTTGCGCAAATGCTTTTGCGCAAAAGGGCCAGTGTAGACAACCTAGAACTGTTTTGTGCAAAAAAGCCCCGATGGCTAAAATGGCGATCGGGGCTTTCTTGCGCAAAAGCGCGTCTAGATTGGCCAGGGACACTTTTCCGCAAAAAGTGCTTTTGCGGAAAAGCGTTTGTGCCAATCTAGACGCTCTTTTCCACAAATGCTTTTAACGGAAAACTTTTCCGTTAAAAGCATTTGCGGAAAATCATGCCAGTCTAGACGCAGCCAGTGAGTTTAGGTGCCTACATGATTTCAACAGAAGTTGTGTGCATTGCTATGGTCCTAAAACTGGGGCTTAGGCACCTGACCCAGAGTCTTAGGTGCCTAATTCCATATCATGTATCCAGGCTTTAGCTAGTAGGGGAATTCATAATGATAAATTTCCAAGACTTCCCACAGGGATGAAGTTACTGGAAATTGGTCAGTAATGTGTCTTGAGACCTGATTCGGTGAGATAAAAGAGTGCAAAGATCCTCTTCATCACTTAGCATTTGGGCTGAATAGTTCAGCCAAACTGAACTCAGCAGAAAAGAGAGTGCCCATATCTCGCTAATTGAATTTTGAATAGATTAGTTAATTAAAATAATATCAGTAATCAGTTAATTAAAATAAGGAAATAAGAAACTAGATTTTTTTAGTAATACATAAAATGTGGACTTTGCAAAAGTTTTGAAACCTAATTAAAGCGTATTACAAATTCAGAAGTGTACTCATAGTTATTTGTGTGGTTTTCAAAGGGTCTTAAATATCACTCCCACAACCCCTCTATGAGCCTTTTTTATCTGACTGGCAGTGGAAGAAGTAGAGATGGATAGGGAAAATATAAATTATCGTATTTGTTCATGAACAAGAATGGCAGGTGAAGTAGAATCCTTCTAATTGAAACTTCTGATACCCTGAAAGCCTCATATCCAGAGTCAGGACTATGCATAATCTCTGCCTGGCACCATTTAAATAAACAGCTAACTTTCTGATATATGCTATGTATCCAAATACATTCAGAGGGCTAGGCCCAAATCTCGGTCAATATTGCCATGTTCCATTTGGACAGATGTATATGAGGGTTCTTCTATATAGACCAAATACACATGTTCTCTTTTTTTCAAATCTATACAGTATAAAAATTGTAGTGGACACTTTATGCATCTTGACATCATACTGAAAGTAACTGTGAAATGGAAAATACTAGCAAATGTACTAAATTCTGCCTTCATACTATGGAATCATCCCATCTCTCACTTTTACTTTTTGGGTCCTTTTATATGGCCTTGAGTCATCAGTTGGACGTGGTATTTTGTTCTGCTTTTAAGAAGCATGCAGGCTCTTTTTCAGAGGGAAAAGGGAATACATAACATTTATCGCAAATACAGCATAGAAATCATCATATGCATATATACACACACACACACATCCTGCAGATTGTGTCATAGTTACCAGTCTTATTGGTACTTATGCCAGACTGGTGGCCAATTATGCTGGACACAAGGAAGGAGCTGGGTTCTGTCAATTGCAATTTGATGCTCCAAGGTATCTGAAGGATCCAAGGACTGAACCCAAAGCTTCATGGCTACATACCCCACTTTTACAGTTGTAATGCCCAGCTTTAGTCCATGGATTTTGTAGTGTCATGCTGGAGTCATCTAATTGTTAAGTGGTGTTTACCTCAAGGCTGCTTCCATTGTCATACTCTATCAGATCCTGGGAGTGACTGCAGCACACCTTCTCATTTACAGGTGTATGCCTTTTACTTTAGAGTCATCAATTCTGCTCCTCTTTGGCTATCCTTAATTTGACCAAGCCTGAGCTCACACCTCCTTATTAACCATTCTGACCATCTGGTGCTGGCTTCTTCTGTCTCTTGTCTTCACACATTTACAGATTCCTACTTACACAAAGCACAGTTCACGTCAGAGAAAGCAATTTCTCTTCCAAAAAATAGGCAGGATTTCTTATAGACTTACAAAGTTCAAAAATTATTCTATAAGGGTACATCAACACTGCAACACTATTTCGAAATAACTAGCACTATTCTGAAATAACTTAGTCCGTGTCGACACAGCAGGCAGTTATTTTGAAATAGTGTCAAAATACTGTCAAGCTGGAGGACTTCTTATTCTGACTCCTGTAACCCTCATTGAATAAGGGAAGTTAGAGGAAGAGTGCTCTATTTTGAAATAAGTGCGGTGTAGATGCCCCCTATTTTGAAATAAGATATGCAATTGATGTAGCTCAATTTGCGTAGCTTATTTAGAGTTAAGCCCTGCAGTGTAGACGCACCCTGAGGGATTTCTAACTAACTTATAATACCTGTAAACAATTTCTTATTAACTTATATTTTAATACCTAGCAGAAGCTATAAAACAAAGCTTATGAAACAAAATTTATATAACTACATACAACAAAGCTATAAAATAAAGCCTTCAAACTAGGTTCGATGGAGGCAGGTGACCAGAGTCCACAGGTGACCAAAGCCCACATGTAGGTGAAAAACATGGAGACCTGGGAGATGTCAGAAATGGGAGGGAGCATGAGCTATAATAGCAGAGATAAAGGAGGGCCAAGGCAGAACTGGGGGGCAAAATCAAATCAATATCTTAGATGCCCATATACAAATGCAAGGTGTATAGGAAATAAGCAGGAAGAAATTCAAGTGCTAATAAATAAACACAACTATGACATAGGTCAACGAGAAGTCCTGTGGCACCTTACAGACTAACAGATTTATTGGAGCATAAGCTTTCGTGGGCAAAGACCCACTTCGTCAGATGCATGTAGTGGAAATTCCAGAGGCAGGTATAAATATACAGGCATAAGAAAAGAGTTCCAATCAAGAGTAAAGCTAGAGATAATAAGGTCAATTCAGTCAGGGAGGATGAGGCCCACTTCCAGCAGCTGATGTGGAGGTGTGAACACCAAGGGTATGTCTACACTACCACCCTAGTTCGAACTAGGGTGGCTAATGTAAGCATTCGAAGTTGCAAATGAAGCCCGGGATTTAAATATCCCGGGCTTCATTTGCATCTTGCCAGGTGGGCGCCATTTTTAAATCCCCTTAGGTCGATCTCCGTGCCTGCGGCTACATGCGGCACGGAGTAGGTAGTTCGAATTAGGATCTCTAATTCGAACTACCGGTACACCTCGTTCCACGAGGAGTAACAGTAGTTCGAATTAGAGATCCTAATTCGAACTACCTGCTCTGTGCCGCATGTAGTCGCGGGCACGGAGTTCGACCTAAGAGGATTTAAAAATGGCGCCCGCCCGGCAAGCTGCAAATGAAGCCTGGGATATTTAAATCCCAGGCTTCATTTGCAACTTCGAATGCCTACATTAGCCACCCTAGTTCGAACTAGGGTGGTAGTGTAGACATACCCCAAGATAGGAGAAACTGCTTTTGTATTTGGCTAGCCATTCACAGTCTTTGTTTAATCCTAAACTGATAGTATCAAATTTGCAGATGAATTGTAGCTCTGCAGTTTCTCTTTGAAGTCTGTTCTTGAAGTTTTTTTGTTGCAGCATGGCTACTTTTAAATCTGCTACTTTGTGTCCAGGGAGATTGAAGTGTTCTCCTAAGGTTTTTGTGTATTGCCATTCCTGATATCTGATTTGTGTCCATTTATTCTTTTACATAGGGACTGTCCAGTTTGGCCAATGTATATAGCAGAGGGGCATTGCTCTGCATGATTGCATTTATTACATTGGTAGATGTGCAGGTGAATGATCCCGTAATGGTGTGATGACATAGGTGGAATCACAGAGACTTGTGAGATAATACACACAATTGGAATATTGGTATAGAAGGGTATAGCTTGATCAGGAAGGACAGACAGGGAAAAAAGGGGAGGAAGTGTTGCCTTCTATATTAAAAATGTATACACTTGGACTGAGATGGAGATGGACATAGGAGACAGACTTGTTGAGAATCTCTGTGTTAGGTTAAAAGGGATAAAAAAAAACAAGGGTGATGTCATGCTAGGGGTCTACTACAGACCACCAACGCAGGCAGAAGAGGTGGATGAGGTTTTTTTAAACAACTAACAAAATCATCCAAAGCACAGGATTTGGTGGTGATGGGGGACTTCAGCAATCCAGACATATGTTGGAGAAACTAATGCAGACTATCCAATAAGTTCTTGGAGTGCATTGGAGACAATTTTTTATTTCAGAAGGTTGAGAAAGCTACTAGGGGGAAAGCTATTCTAGATTTCATTTTAACAAATAGGGAGGAACTGGTTGAGAATTTGAAAGTAGAAGGTAGCTTGGGGGAAAGTGATCATGAAATCATAGAGTTCACGATTCTAAGGAATGGAAGAAATGAGAACAGCAAAATAGAGACAACAGATTTTTGGAAGGCAGATTTTAGTCAACTCAGAGAGCTGGTAGGTAAGATCGCATGGGAAGCAAGACTAAGGGAAAAAACAACTGAAGAGAATTGGCAGTTATTCAAAGGGACATTATGAAGGGCCCAAAATCAAACTATTCCACTGAATAGGAAAGATAGGAAGTATGGCAAGGGACTACTTTGGCTTAACCAGGAGATCTTACGTGATCTAAAAATCAAATAGGAGACATATAAAAAGTGGAAACTAGGTCAAATTACAAGGGATGAATATAAACAAACAATGCAAGTATGCAGGAGCAAGATTAGAAATGCAAAGGCACAAAACAAGCTCAGTCTAGCTAGAGACATAAAGGGTAATAAGAAGACATTCTACAAATATATTAGAAGCTAGAGGGAGACCTAGGATAGGGTAGGCCCATTGCTCAGTGGATAAGGGAGAAGCATTGGACATAGTATACTTAGACTTTAGTAAAGCATTTGATACGGTCTCGCATGACTGTCTTATCAATAAACTAGGGACATACAACCTAGATGGGGCTACTATAAGGTGGGTACATAACTGGCTGGATAACTGTTCTCAGAGAGTAGTTATTAACAGTTCACAATCATGCTGGAAGGGCTGGAAACAGACCCTTGCAGAACAAGTGGGGTTCCACTGGGGTCTGTTTTGGGACTGGTTCTGTTCACTATCTTCATCAATGATTTAGATGATGGCATAGAGAGTATTGGACAGGGAAAGATGGAAGGAAATAGTGAGGGAGGCATCGGACACCAACTGGCGTTGAGCCCATGGTTGTTGTTGATGATGATGATAGAGAGTATGATTATTAAGTTTGCAGATGATACCAAGCTGGAAGGGGTTGCAAGTGCTTTGGAGGATAGGGTCATAATTCAAAATGATCTGGACAAACTAGAGAAATGGTCTGAGGTAAACAGGCTGAAGTTTAATAAGGATAAATGCAAAGTACTCCACTTAGGAAGGAACAATCAGTTTCACACATACAGAATGGGAAACCACTGTGTAGGAAGGAGTACTGCTGAAAGGAATTTAGGAGTCATAGTGGACCACAAATTAAACATGAGTTAACAGTGTGACACTGTTGCAAAAAAAGCAAACATGATGCTGGGATGCATTAACAGGACTGTTGTGAGCAAGACACCAGAAGTCATTCTTCTGCTCTATTATGTGCTGATTAGGTGCCAACTGGAGTATTGTATCCAGTTCTTGGCACCACATTTCAAGAAATATGTGGAGAAATTGGAGAAGATCCAGAGAAGAGCAACACAAATGATTAAAGGCCTACAAAACATGAGGTATGAGAGAAGACTGAAAAAATTGGGCTTTGTTTAGTTTAGCAAAGAGAAGACTGAGAGGGGACATGATAGCAGTTTTCAAGTGTCTAAAGGGGTGTCACAAGGAGGAGGGAGAACAATTGTTCTCCTTGGCCTATGATGATAGGACAAGAAGCAATGGGCTTAAATTGCAGCAAGGGAGGTTTAGGTTGGACATTAGGAAAAATGTCCAAACTGTCAGGGTGGTTAAACGCTGGAATAAATTGCCTAGGGAGGTTGTGGAATCTTTATTGTTGGAGATATTTAAGAGCACTTTGGATAGACATCTATCAGGGATGATCTAGACAGTGCTTGGTCCTGCCATGAGGGCAGGGTACTGGACTTTATGATCTTTCGAGGTCCCTTCCAGTTCTAGTATTCTAGTATTCCACAAATTGTTCGTCAGTAACTTGAGAAGCAAGTAAATTTGAATCAAAGAACATCTTAGCTTCGTCATAATCTGAAAGATGGGGACAGTCTTGTCTTAAATTTAATCGCAATCATTTATGTTTTTTTTCAGGGGAAAAACACATGGTACAGCACTATGTGAAGCAATTTTATTTTTTTTCTGTTTGAATTTAGGTTTGATGATGGCAGCTATGGAAATGAGCAATGTTAATCTAGATTCATAATGTTTTATAAATCCTCATTAATCACTATATGGTGGTTATTTTGCTAGGAATAGGAGCACTTTTTCTATGTTAAAATGGATTAGACACAGCCATGGAGGAACTGTATTTTAGTTCCTCTACCCTGACAATGCTATTGACACAATTTTCTTTTCCCCCAAGTAATCTCCAATTTTTACTTTTAATTGATTTTCCATAAATTCAGTTTTATGATTAAGAGCAACATTATCTCTAATTAAGGCAGCTGAAAGCTGCTTAGCATTATCCAATTCCTGATTTAGTCCTCATGTTTTCCACTCACTATTTGAAGAATCTCTTCAAGTCAAGACTTCTTTTTATCTGAAAATTGGACCTAAATCTCCAGTTTAGAAACAATGTGGTCTTCTAGTTCCTTAGTAATCTGCCGAATTCTATGTAGTGGCTTTTCTCATGACGAGATGAATTACATGTGGCTACGTCTAGACTGCATCCCTCTGTAGACAGAGGGATGCAAATCAAGCACGTCGAAATTGCTAATGAAGCCAGGATTTAAATATTAGCATAAACATGGCCACTGCTTTTTTTTAATGGAGTTTTTTCGGGAAAAAAAACGGCAGTCTAGACGCAGATCTGTCGAAAATAAAGCCTTTTTCGACAGATCCTGTATTCCTCAAAAATGAGGTTTACAGGATCTGACGAAAAAGGCTTTATTTTCGATAGATCCACGTCTAGACTGCCATTTCTTTTAAAAAACTCCGTTTCGAAAAAAAGCGGCACCCATGTTTATGCTAATGAAGCATGGGATATTTAAATCCCTGCTTCATCAGCAATTTCAACATGCCTAATCTACATCTCTCTGTCGACAGAGAGGTGTAGTCCAAACATACCCACAGTGTCTCCCCAGCTAGGTTACACCCCTGTTCCATGGGAAGGGTATCCCAGGGTCCCGGCAAAGAAGTAACTAACCACAGCCTGCTCCCTGAAACATTAGTGGCAGACCAGAAATATATATCCAGCAATCATTGAGATTCTATAAACCTTTTAAAATGCACTGGCAATTTAGGATTTTTCCTGAATTTATGGGATATGTAGTTAGAAGAGAAAATCTACTCCAAAATAAACACCACAAAATAAAGCAACAGGGAGTCCTGTGGCACCTTACAGACTAACAGATGTATTGGAGCATAAGCAAAGACCCACTTCGTCAGATGAATGTAGTGGAAATTTCCAGAGGCAGGTATAAATATGCAGGCCAGAAAAAGGCTAGCGATAACGAGGTTAATTCAGTCAGGGAGGGTGAGGCCCACTTCTAGCAGCTGATATGGAGGTGTGAACACCAAGAGAGGAGAAACTGCTTTTGTACTTGGCTAGCCATTCACAGTCTTTGTTTAATCCTAAACTGATGGTGTCAAATTTGCAGATGAACTGTAGCTCAGCAGTTTCTCTTTGAATTCTGGTCTTGAAGTGTTTTTGCTGCAGGATGTCTACCTTAAAATCTGCTACTGTGTGTCCAGGGAGATTGAAGTGTTCTCCTATAGGTTTTTGTATATTGCCATTTCTAATATCTGATTTGTGTCCGTTTATTCTTTTACATAGGGACTGTCCAGTTTGGCCGATGTATATAGCAGAGGGGCATTGCTGGCATATGATGGTGTATATTATATTGGTAGATGTGCAGGTGAATGAATCATTGATGGTGTGGCTGATCTGGTTAGGTCCTGTGATGGTGTCACTGGTGTAGGTATGAGGGCAGAGTTGGCACCAAGGTTTGTTGCATGGATTGGTTCCTGAGTTAGAATTACTGTGGTGCGGTGTATAGTTGCTGGTGAGAATTTGCTTCAGGTTGGTGGGTTGTCTGTGGGCGAGGACTGGCCTGCCTCCCAAGGCCTGTGAAAGTGAGGGATCATTGTCCAGGATGGGCTGTAGATCACTGATGATGCGTTGGAGAGGTTTTAGCTGACGGCCAATGTTGTGCTGTTGGTTTCTTTCTTGGGCTTGTCTTGTAGTAGGAGGCTTCTGGGTACCTGTCTGGCTCTGTTAATCTGTTTCCTCATTTCCTCGTGCAGGTATCTTAGTTTCAAGAATGCTTGGTGAAGATCTTGTAGATGTTGGTCTCTGTCTGAGGGGTTCGAGCAAATGCAATTGTACCTTAGTGCTTGGCTTTAGGCAATGGATCGTGTGATGTGTCCGGGATGGAAGCTGGAGGCATGAAGGTAGGCATAGTGGTCTGTAGGTTTTTGGTATAGGGTGGTGTTTATGTGACCGTCACTTATTTGCACCGTGATGTCTATGAAGTGGATCTCTTGTGTAGACTGGTCCAGGCTGAGATTGATGGTGTGGTGAAAGCTGTTGAAATCGTGGTGGAATTCTTCCAGAGTCACCTTCCCATGGGTCCAGATGATGAAGATGTCATCAATGTAGCGTAGATAGAGAAGGGGCGTTACTGGACGAGAGCTGAGGAAGCGTTGTTCCAGGTCAGTCATAAAAATGTTGGCATATTGTGGGGCCTGTGGGTGCCCTTAGCAGTGCCACTGGTTTGGAGGTATATATTGTCATCGAATCTGAAATAGTTGTGTGTGAGGATAAAGTCACAGAGCTCAGCCACCAGTTGTGCTGTGGCATCATCAGGGATAGTGTTCCTGACAGCTTATATTCCATCTATGTGTGGGATGTTTGTGTAGAAAGCCTCTACATCCATGGTGGCGAGGATGGTGTTTTCTGGAAGATCACCAATGCATTGTAGTTTTCTCAGGAAATCAGTGGTGTCACGGAGATAGCTGGGAATGCTGGTGGCGTAGGGTCTGAGTAGAGAGTCCACATATCCAGACAGTCCTTCAGTGAGAATGCCAATGCCTAAGATGATGGGGCGTCCAGGATTCCCAGATTTGTGGATCTTTGGTAGTAGATAGAATAGGAGAACACTTCAATCTCCCTGGACACCCAGTAGGAGATTTAAAGGTAGACATCCTGCAGGAAAAAAACTTCAAGACCAGAATTCAAAGAGAAACTGGTGAGCTACAGTTCATCTGCAAATTTGACACCATCAGTTTAGGATTAAACAAAGACTGTGAATGGCTAGCCAAGTACAAAAGCAGTTTCTCCTCTCTTGGTGTTCACACCTCCATATCAGCTGCTAGAAGTGGGCCTCACCCTCCCTGACTGAATTAACCTCGTTATCGCTAGCCTTTTTCTGGCCTGCATATTTATACCTGCCTCTGGAAATTTCCACTACATTCATCTGACGAAGTGGGTCTTTACCCACGAAAGCTTATGCTCCAATACATCTGTTAGTCTATAAGGTGCCACAGGACTCCTTGTTGCTTTTGCAGATCCAGACTAACATGGCTACCCCTCTGATACTTGGCCACAAAATAAGGTATTTGCTTTTGATTGTTTATAAAGGTGAAATCCTGCTCCATGATATCCAAAAACAGGGTCAGGCAAATACACCTGCTCCATGATATCCAAAAACAGAGTCAGGCAAATACACCTGCATTGGCCAGCAGCAATGCTATTCTATCATTGTTGGAGGGCACTTAAGTTGAAGGTTTTCTCTTCTGGGCTTTGATTTGCATGATTGTTTCTGAGAATCACTATTTAGCATGCGATTGGGACGCCAGAATGCCTCATTCTTTTGCAATGCCACTAGCCCCACTAGGTCAAAAGGAACATGTGGTATTTTGCATTACCAACTCTTTCTCATTCTTTGTATTCTTACATGGAGAGGAACATAAGGCTGTAGTGTGAACAGAATGTAAAGTTACAGTCTGGGTTTTTCTCAGGACATGAGGTGTTATGTTAACAACTTGGTAAGACTGTGAAAGTGTTCTAGAAAAGCAGTTTGGATGAAGTTTTATGTGGTGCAATATGGAACAAATATATACTTTCAGCCTGAATGACCTTTGTTTTTGATTAAGAGAATAACAACATAACAAGAACCAAAGTAAAGTGTCCATGAGAGTCTAGTGTATTTGTCCAACTCTGTGGGTATGTCTACACTACAGAGTTTTGTCGGAAAAACAGCCATTTTTCTGACAAAACTTGAGGAACGTCCACACTGAAATTGTGTTCTTCCACAAGAAAATTGAAAGAACAAAAGGGGGTTTTCTGGCATTGGTAATCCTCATTATATGAGGAAGAAGCCTTTTTGTGAAAGAGCTCTTTCAGAAAAAGGCATGTGTGGACAGGAAAGAGGGAGTTCTTTCTCCAGAAGAGGAAAGAGGAAAAAGCACAGGTGCTCTGGTGGCCATTCTGTCCATAGCAATCACAGCTTACATGCGAGAGAGCTTCCATTCAGTCTGGATGCTCTCTTTCGAAAGAGCAGATAGCTTTTTCGATGCACTTTGGCAGTGTGGACATTCTCTTTCAGAAGAAGTTTTTTCAGAAGATCTCTTCCGGAAAAGCTTCTTCCGAAAGAAGCCTGTAGTCTAGACGTAGCTGTGTGTCCTCTAGGACACAAAATTGCTACCTGTCCTTACAAATAACAAAGTCCTTAGAGGATTAAAAGTGCAGTTCATAGAAAACAAAGGAATAATAGATACATATGCAGGATTTCACTGTGTATCAGTAGATTTCATTTTGCTGTCATATAATTTACAGAAAACGTGCTTCTTCACAGTCCTGTTTGTTTCTCTATCAAAACCAGATGTTATAGCAAACTAGCAACTGGGAGACAGAGGGAGACACTGCTAGTGCAGACTTGCAATGCCCACAACTTTACGTTTATGGGGCAAACGTTAAAAATAGATGCACAGAAATGGGGCATGTCTCCAATGAGCACCCTCCTTTTATAGACATAACTGCATAAATAAATACCTAGTAATGTTTTAAGGACCTGTGTGCTCACCTGAGTGTGTAGTTATGGTGCACTATTATATGCTACTTTTCAAAGAATGGGTTCTTAAGGTAATTAATTATCTCCTTCCACATACATTTATCACAACTTCTATTATTTTCACACAAAGTAAAGGCCGAATCCAAAACCTAGTGACCTTCTATGGGAGGACCCCACTGATCTTAGTGGGCTTTGGATCACAACCAAAACTTCTAACATTAACTGAAGCCAAAAAAAAAGGCTTTCGCAAGAAACCTGCTTGCAGTGGAATGTGCTCTTTTTAATTCTAATGATTTCTAGCTATTTTTATGTACAGCAGCTAGTTTTCAGACTGAGAAGAACTCTTATTTGTGCAGATGGGAAATGCTTATTATGCTAATAGTGTTCTGCATTGTTAGCGGAGATTATTAGACAGAGATGTTAGAAATGCCGCCAGTGGAATTAAATAGGTGACAAGGTAAAACAAAGAGATAAATGACAACAGTGATTAGGAAGTGGATTGTGCTGAATACAGGTGCAAGCAAAAAACAGAAAGAAAGTTGATTTCTTACAAGAAATAGTTTGGGTAATAATATCAGCTTTTTAAAGCACAGAGTGGTTTAGTTAAGTGACAAAAAAACTCTGCCAGTTCTCTGGTCATTGATTCTAAATATGGTGGTTAAATCTGGAGAAAGCATGAGGAAATGTCAAAATGGTCAGTGGGGAGGAAAACCAGAACATCTGAAATCAAAGAAACTGCAGACACCCCTGTGTTTTATATAATTAATATATTCTGCCAAGTATCTGTATCACATGTGGCCAACTAAGTATTTTTATGTTTATCCCAATGGAATGCACCATTCATTTCTCTGAAGTCTTAGTAAGTCAAGAAAACCCAAACACTAGAGGCAGGTATGCTGACTCTATCTACTCTATCAGTTGTTAAAACAATATTTAAACTTGTTGATCTTTATGCAGATTTGCACTATACCTACAATCCCTGTTCCAGTTGGAAAATGGGAGTCCGAGGTATGGATTAAAGAACAGCAAGTCTCAGGTGTTGTTAGTGAAGCACCAGGTCACAACATCAAAGCTGTGCCGTGACTTCTTTAAAAGTGAAATAGAAGTCAAAGAACATTTGTATTGTACTAATGAATAATTGCCATTAGACATCATAGAATTATTCATTACAAGTGAATGGTCCAAACGATAAGGCGCTTTCTCTTTATGAATCATTGGTGAACAAATTCCAATTTCTGCAAATATATTAATTATTCCTAATGATTCACCTCTGGCAAAATCCGACTTCATTGAAGTCAATCGGAGTTCTGCCATTGACTTCAATGGGGTTAGGATTTCAACCCAAATTTCCATCACATGGAATGTTCATAAACTGTTTGTTTTCACTGTTTGCTGTTTGCGGGGTGATTGACAATTCATTGCATTTTCATGATTTTTTTTCTGCTCCCTAACTGGATGGCTGAAACTTCCTTGAAAAACAGAAGAGTGGTGAATAGCAAATAGCTACCAGTGAATGACTGACAGTGAGCATCCTTCATTGTGCCTGGCTTCTCTTCCTCCAGATTTGTCCTCCCTGACAGGGCATGTATTGAATAGGCTATTCTGAGGGCTTGAGGTTAGCAAACACTGGTTTCCGTGTTGAAGACCAGCTTTGGTGACTCATTGATGATGATGAGGGACACAAAGGACTTATTAATAACATATCTTGCATTGATTGCTACAAGGCTGAGGCTGTGGTGTTGGCCTGTATCCCCGGGTGAGGTAGCTGCTGATTTCACAGGAACCTATCTAGTAATCTTCATTTTGGATATTAGCTGTGTATTTTCTCCTGTTGTGACTTGTGTTAGTGAGGTATAGTACTAACTATACAATCTATTGAGTACTACCTATTCATCTTGATTACCTGCTTATATGTCCCCTACCAACTATATTGCCATAATATGTGAACACATCACAGTGTTTAATGCCATTATCCTCTTTCTGTGAGGTTGCTAGTAATGCTGGCTGAAAGTTGGGGATTTTGGTTCACCATTAGTTTGTTTTTTGTAGTATTTTTTAATTTGCTTTTGTTTCAGTTCAGAATGCCAATAAATACATTTTCAAAAAAGGAACTTCCTTAGGAGGGATAGAAATTCTGATTTCTTTTTCAACCAGCTCTTAGATATAGGCTTAGCCACAATGATCCAAACGTTTCTGGGCTTCATTGTTGCATCTCAATAGACTTAGGAATGAAGCCACTCATGCTGGTACAAAAAATAGAAGCCCCCTTTTAAAAAGCCTGAGCATATCTGTCTGAAACACCTTACTTGTTTAGCAGGTGTGTACTTATTTCGGAAGGGCTAAGATGGTTCTGTTGCTCAGGCAGGCAAGTGATTTTATTGTCCCACCTGTATCTAAAAGGAGTGAGAGTAGCTTTCTGGAAAAGTTAAGACCAGAAGGAAAGTTTGGGCTGAATTTGATTTTGCTTGTTGTGTGTTTCTTTGTGAATAAAATCCCCTAAGAAGGGGAGAATTTTGGACTTTACATACTGTGAAGATGTTCTTTGGGGAGTAAGCTGGGAAAGGTGCCTGCTCACCTAGTTTGATTAATATCACGGGTCATTGTGAACATGTAAGCTTGACTCTTCATTCTAGATTGGTTCCCCATATAATACAAAGTTCAGTTCAAGCTCTCTCTCTCTCTCTCTCTCTGTTGATATTGGCCCAGGCTACCTAGGGCCATGTCTACACTAGGAAACTATTTTGAAATAACTAAATTTGACTTAACTCCTGATTTTACAAAATTGAAATAGGATGTCCCCACTACAGGGAAGCCTCAAAATTAGTCCGAGGCAGGCTCCATTAATGTGGACACGCTACCTCAATGTAGAGCCCCAGGAAGCACTGGGGAGTAATTAGTTTGTAATACTCTGGGAGGTAGTTATTTTTAAATAGTGGCACCGGAGCGTCCACATTGAAATTAATGTTTTTCACCAAGAAAAGCAGGAGTACAGATTTTGAAATAACCAGCCCCTTATTTCAAAATAATGGGCTTGGTAGTGTGTATGCTCCACTTATGAATTCACACTAAGGGGGGGAGTTATTTTGAAATAAAGTCCTAGTGTAGACCAGGGCTAAGGAATTGCCTGTCTGATTGTGACATAACCTCCATTGACAATTATTATTCTACCCAAATAATGAAGCTGTTGATCAATAAAGGAAGGTTTGTGAAGAGCAAGAGACTGAAGTGTCACAGAAGCTGGACTTAAATTATGGAACTCATTCCTATAAGAGAAATAAGAATAACCATGGCCCAAACCATTTTCAGAACTAAATGGCAAACTAATGTCTTGATTTTTTCTTAGTAATTTCTACACTTACATCCCCACACACATCCTTCTAAACTAATTAAACTGTTGCTTATGCAGGCTGAACTAGAAGAAAAAAAGGCAAGAATGATTTTTAGGCTTTATTTCTATTTTTAAATGCTCATAAGTTACTGTGATGAGGGCCATAAAATAGATTAAAACACTTTTTTTCATTATTCAGCTCTTAAATTCAGTGTTGTCTTTCTAAACATACCCCTCCTCCCCCCCCGAAAAACACCCAGAGACTTATTTTGCTCTATTTCAAATAACAGGACTGTGCTATGCAAATCAGTGAAGGCCAATTCTACAATAATTGGGGTTACTGAGTTATCTCTGATGTAAAAAATGCACCACCATCTCACCCTTTCAAATTACATGATAAATCAAATAATTTTCTAACTATCTACTAGATTTTTCTCCTATTTTTTTTCTTTTCTCTCTTCTGTGTGTTTCTCTAAGGAAACAGGACTCCTCTCCCCCTTGCTCACACTTGCCAAAAGAAACCACACTCATTCAGGAGGGCTCTGAACACTGGAACATTTTGTACTGTATTGGATGTCTGTGAAGGCATATTTTCCTTGCAGAATACTTAGCACTGAAAAAAATATTAAGAAGGCTATTCACATATCTCAGGCTTTTGAATGTGCTAAGGAAATGAGTTCCTAGCATTAGAAAAGACTGAGTACCGTCTTCAGTGTGTGTGTTTAAAATTGGTCTGGTATGCATGTGTTCATAGTAATAAGGTAGACATCAGAAAGTTAATATTTTATTACCAGAATGCCATAGGACACTAGGGTTCACCTAGTTATCTCACTGTAATTGACAAGTATTATTCTTTATTAGGCATGACGCCCCCCACCCCAAGCGTAGAGGACATACAAATCATATAGTATCATGTTCCTCCTTGATTGAACAACTTTAGGGGCTCAGCACTAACTGCATGGCCTCCTGTTCAGCTGCAAAGCTGTCTTTTTGTTTGTTTGAGGAAGTGTACCATTAAAGAAGGAGGTGAAAGAAAGGCCATTTCTCTCCCTCCCTTTCCTCAGTCTCACAAAGGTCAGGAGCTGGCTTCATCTGTCATGCTTAATCAGCTGATGAAAACTCTACTGACGCCTGAGGTTGTGGCTCCTCTATTTTAGGCATAAATCTTAATGGGAGAATCATTCTGTAATGTGTTACTTCCTGAAATGTGGTGCTGCTCTTTTAGGAGTGAGCTGCAGGCTTCTGGGAGCACCGTATATCTGAAGCTTTCTCTGGGTGACACACTTTTGTCTAGTGATATGTGACAGCTTCGCAGTTGCATATGAGAAGGCCTGTGCACTCAGACTCTAGTGCAGGGTTCTAACAAATGGAATGTATGTTCAGATTGGACTTCAAGGCAAATAATTACAACAACTTCAATTAAAAGTGCTGTAGAGTGAAGGAAGAAGGTGGAAATATATTTAAATTGACAAAATCCTGTGTCTCCTCTTTCCTTATCTGCTTTTAAAGTTTAAATGTTAGATGAACAGGAAAAAAACCTTCAGGCTATATATCTAGGAGAGAGAGAGAATAATATAGTTTAGGTTCACAAGAGTGAGCTGCAGTAGTTATCCATATGAGTCTGGGGAAATGGGGTTATCCAATGGTAGTCTTTGCAAAGAAGGCAAGGTAGGGCCACTCCCATGTCACATGACTAGATCATGAGCATTTGTGACTAAAGGACAAAACAGGAGTCAACCTAATGGTCAGACCAGAAAATCAGTAGCCAGGAATCAGAGCCCAGAGTCAGAACAAAAGTCAGAGGCCAGAGCCCAGTGTCACAGCTAGAGCTAGGGTTGCCAGATGTCCAGCTTTCAACCAGAATGCCCGGGAACTGTCAGGGACTGGTCGGTGGTGCTGACCAGAAGCTAAAATTCCAGTGTCGTGCAGTAATTAGCCTCTTATTGTCCCCTGTCCTGAGGGAGAGAACAGACTGGCTCCCAGACCAGGCTCCAAAGTAGGTATTGACACTGACTGGGGAGGGAGTTAACCTGTCTGTCCCACCACTGTCTCCCTATGTGCTTTGATTTCCCTAGATCTTTACTCTGGTGATCCCACACCCTGCTGTGTCCCAATTTCTCCACTTCAACCCCTAACTTTGGGGACTGACCCCTGCCATGCCCCACTGTGCCCTGATTGGGCAGGTAGGCAGGCAGTCTCTGTGTCCTCTTTCCAGTCTGACTCTATAAGCAGCAGGTGAATCCCAGAGGATTGGGGAGTGAATGATGGGGGTGGAGGATGGAGGGCAATGACAGAGAATAGGCGGGGCAGGATCCTCAGAGGAAGAGATGGGGGAAAAGTGTTTCATTGTCAAGGATTATTGTTTTCATGGTTTAGATAGTATGAAAGAGAAGCTCTTAGTAATTCTGAGGAGAAAGGTGTGGCAAAATGGAGGAGAGGGAACAGTCAAACATGACTCCCAGATGACAGTGGCTGAGTGACATTGAAAACAATAGTGGTACAGAATACTGGCATCTACTGAACAGTCAAAGTGACCACAAAAGCAGTCACAAAGAATTGACGATAACTGAAATATCTCACACTTGCTATCTGAGGAAGGATTGAAAGTACAGAAGGGTGCTGTATATGTTAAGGTACTGTCCTGGATGTTTTCTTCCGGGAATTGGATTCTGTTATTCAGGCTGAGCATCCTCCAGATTAAACAGCCAGATGAGGCCAAAAGAAGAAAAATGGAAGCAGCTAAACATTCTTAGCCCAAACCAAAGTAACACAAAACTACTTTTTTCTTGCTGCGCACAATCTGCAAGAAACTTCCTATCAATAGCAGAAAAGGAAGTGATACTTGAGGATTTAGGTGTGGTTTCATAAATGGAGGAGACATGAGGTGGAACATTTTGAATTCTGTTCAAATGAACAGTATTAAAGATAACTACTGTACATATTCAGAATTAGAGCAAACTGATTCTTTCTATAGCTTTTTTTATTAAGCTTTTCCTCCCTTGATCATTCACAGAACAAAATTAGTATTTTAGTCTGTTAGATAATCTTACACTGTGAGTAAAAGCTGGAACTTGAAATAATAGCTAAAATGATTCTTTTCTTCTTGATTCAGAATTCATTATCTTTTTTTTTTTAAGTCTACAGTATCAACCACAGATAGAGTTTGAGGAACTGATGTCTCATGGGAGGCTGCTCAAAGTTAGGTTGCTTGTATTTATGTACATTGAGAATAAAATGAGCCCAGTACCAGAAAGGGATCTGAAAAGTGCTCCTGACTATACTGAAAAATACAAGGAAGCTCCTCCAATTAGATGGTTTGTTGTTGAGCTCCAGAAGCCCGTCAAATTAGATGGATGGAGGCATGACAAGGGGCTCTGAGTGGGGCAGAAGGCAAGAATTTTCCTCTGCCCTCACAGGCTGTTGAGCACCCTTCGATGTGCTTTACTTGTGGGGCAGGGGAAATCCAGGAGAATGCATCTACAAGTAGGTCTTTCAGCCATGCCCTCACTTGCTACCTGTGTACTGCCATGCTACGAGCCATTGTGGAGCTGAAAACAAACCTGCTCTAGGTGTAATGACTTTATTTTCCCTCTCAAAAACCTTGATCTCACTTTCATAGCAGGAACACAGTGTGATGGGACGGGCGGCCTCCTCCCCGCGGAGGCAGACCCGCCCCGCACTGACCCCGCAGTCGCGCTCGCACTCCTGGGAGCGGCGTGGAGAGAGCGGGTGGCGTGCGGCCCCTGTACGGCCACTGCCGCTCAGCTGAGAGGTGGGGGTGGCGCTGGAGGGGCGTGCCGGCCGGCGTACGGGAGCCGGGGCACGCCACGTGGGCCGTGACGTGCATGCCGGCCGACATCACGGCGGGAGGACGCCGGAGAAAAGGGGAGGACGCCGAAGGAGGGAAGGAGGAAGAGGGAGGACACTGAAGGAGGAGGAGGAGGAAAGGGGAGGACGCTGGAGAAAAGGGGAGGACACCGAAGGAGGAAGGAGGAAGAGGGAGGACGCCGAAGGAGGAGAAGGAGGAAAGGGGAGGATGCCGAAGGAGAAGGAGGAGGGAGAGTGGGCACCTGAGTGGCGGATGCACCCGTGGGGGAAGAGAAGAGGGTCAAGAAAAGGGGTCCAGGGGGTGACAGTGGGGTAGGAAGTAGCCCAGGGCGGGGCGTGGCGCCGGTGAGCCGGTGTGTTGCGGGCGTTAGCCCCTCCGGCTGGACGGGTCCCACCGAACCTGTCCTTCGGGCCCTCCTACCCCACCCTCCTAGCAGCAGCGGGCAGACAAAGCCCGGAATCACAGGCCAGCGCACCCGAGAGCTTCTCAGAACTTAACCCCGGGTCGGGGAAACGCAAGTAAGGGGGGGCTCAGTACTTACCTGACGGGACAGGACTGTCACCCCGCCGCTTACACACACTGGTTCCACAGCTAGGTGACTCCTTACTTCTCCTGACATAGGAGTCACGTTATTTTCTATTGTATTATTATTCACACTTTGCTTTTTCTATATATGCATCATTAACACTTTGCAGTTTGTTAAAGCTAAAGTGTATGCTTGACCCTTCAACCTCTGTAATCAATGGCAGTTATGGATGTGGAGATCAGTTCCCCATCTGTAACATAGGACCAATAACACTTATTTGCCTACTGCAGAAATTGGATGAAAACTGATTAGCTAGGGCTCCCATCTTGCACAATGCTGCAAACCTTGTGAGCATCAAGCTCTGGAGTTGGTTTAAAAAAATAATCAAATTTTGTTTTTTTTCACCCAAAAAGACAACTTTTTCATGAGTCTTTTTGACCAGCACTATCCACCGCTATCCAGACACCGCTTACCTGCACAGCTGTCTGGATTTCTATGTTTAGCACTTGTAGGACAAAGGTCCTTAATATTTTTAAAGTCTTCTTAAGATGCAAAAGCATGAACCGATCATTACATGTTATGCATTGTGACAGGCTATGTTAATGTGACTATCCGTCAAACTTGCTCATGGATGTGTGCCACACTCTCATAGTGACTTAATACTTCTCTACAAGCTCAAAAACATACATTTGAGTGTTATACAACCAGTTCTCCCCCTATTGGCTGCATTCTCTAGGGACTATAAACCTAATACCCCAGTGTGAATGTTCTGGCGGCCACCACTCATCAACCCATAAAAATGTGTGGATCCACTAACTGGAAAATTATAAAAGTAATCCTGCTGGAATTGCAGGCACCCACATATGAAAAACTGCTCAGTTTGTCCTATATGATAAACTGGCCCCTTTGCCACTGAAGAATAGTGATCAGACTGGGCAAGTTTTCTTTTCCCAGCCACTGGAGCATGATGGATCAGATGACTATATTGATGGCTGACTTGCTGAGGGCTGATTTGTCTGTCTTTAGCCACCTGTGGTTCCTTAGTTCCAGCTGCCTATTCAACCATGCTCTCTGTCCTTGCTAATCGCCATTTCAGAAACCAAATGACCAGGGGGTGCGTGTAACTATCATTAGGAAAAACTGTGACAATTAAATATAGTTAATAAACACCCCTATTACAGGGCATATGCATGCTGTGTGTCTAAACTGGACTGAGTCTGAAAATTTGCACACCTCATTACCCAAATGAATTGGTATTACCCGGTATAACTTCCACTATTAATATAGCTTAAAGAAATCTTCCATTTGCTCATGTCTATCTATTTCCAGCAAACTATGTGCTTTTTAGTCAAAGAATATTAGAATGAACCTTGCTAATCACATCAGCCCAGATGGTTGGCTCTCTCCTTGCCAAGTGAAGTGCTATAGCTTCTTTAATGTGCCATTTACATAAGCTTTGTTTTAATCAAGATCCATGAGCTATATTCTACTCTTCTCTGAATCTTGGGTTCAGACCTGAGAGGTGTTGTTCAGTATCAGTTCCTGTTATAGCTGAGGGCGCTTGGTGCCTTGCAGGATCTGGATCTCCATCTCCATATTCTCACAGAATTATTGAACCCTTTAATTAATCATCATCCCCTTTTGTTGCTGAAAGTACTGATGGGTATCTCTGTGCCAGTCTTAGCCAAATATGTGCAAAAGGACTCATGCAGGCATACACCCCTTTAAACCAAACTTAGTCTTGGTTTTTGTTCAGCCTGAATTCCTGGACCATCTGTAATATGTTAGAACTGTTTCCAGTTCAACTCTTTCTTTTTTTCTCCCTCTTGATATTCACTAATTTTGAGGTTACTGCTCAGCTGTCTTCCAAGTCTGATCAGAATCTGGTCACATAGAGCAAATCACAAAATATTATCTAATGAAGGAACCCAAACAGTGTCTATGTATTATTGTGGTTGCTAGAGGCCATAGATGAGAGTGGGGCCCATTTTTCTAAGCACCATACAAACACATCTGTAACACTTTGGTACCCTCATATTCATCACTGTCATATAATGCACATCAGCACAAAAATAACCCCAGGAACTAGGTACAATAGAAACCTCTCAGAGATAGCATCATACAATGGGAACTGCTTGATCCAGGTCACAGCGAAAGAGCTTTCCAGCAAGTTGGAAGGAGAGATAAAAGGGTGAAATGACATCATGGAAGAACCTCACTCTCTCTACAACAACATACCTGAAAGTACTGGAGGAAAAAGACTGAAGTGGGGGAAGTGATGGACCCAGGCTAAAGGGATTCCTAGTCTGTGTATGGAAACTTAGTGATCTGCTTCTATCATCAGTAAGAGGGAGAGATTAATGATTCAGAACCTATCTAGAACAGTAGGCTGTTTGCATTTTTGTTTTTATTTCTTATGGTACTCTACTTTGATCTGTGTGCCATCACTTAAAAACTATATCTCTGTAGTTAATAAATCTATTTTACATTTTACCTAATATACTGTATGTTGTTTGATATGCAGAGGGGACAAATCTCATCTCATAAACAAGACTTGGTGCATGTCCACTTTCCTTTGTAGAAGTGATGAGCTGTGTATTAAATTCATACTGGTTTGGGTTTTGACCAGGGCAGGAGGGTTCAGCTCTCAGATCTAAGGCTAAGGAGCTGAGAGTACTTGGGGTGTAGCATCTCTATTGTGGATTCACCTGTGGCTGGCCAAAGCATTCATGAACACAGCTGGGTGTGGTCCCCACCTGTGGGAGCTGGTGTGAGTGCAAGCTTGGAGAGCTTTGCAGCTTGTCATGATGTCACAGGGCAAGAGGGAACCTATGCTGGTGAGTCAGAAAGCTTAGGTGTACCTCAGTTCCACTTGGCACCTGGGGTGAACCTGTCACAGTATCATAAGAGACAGGTTCTCCCCTGAAGAGCTTACAGTCTAAGAGGCAGAACAGATACAGGGTGGAAGGGGAAACATACATGAGGACTTGCCCAAGATCATGTAACTGTGCAATGGCGAAGCCAGAAATAGAACCAGCTCTCTGAGCACCCTGTTCACTAGGCCATACTACTTGGATTGACAAGATCAGATCATGTGAATGTGATCCTTTTCAATGTGAAGGACTGCCATTTCATGTGAACTGGTTCCAGTGTTAAAAATATGGAATCCTACTTCAGGGCAGGCTTGGGAGTATTCACACAGTGCTAGTCATACTAGCTAACGAGGTATACACAGTGAACGCACTGCCTGGTGTGTTTAAATGCAAAGAGTATAGCCATGTGAATAATAGATTTTTTCAGTTCAATGGAAATTCTGGAAAAAAATATAAAAAGTTGTTTGGGGCTGAACAAAACATTTTTTTCATATCTCATTGGGCCATTTTAAAATGGTTTCTATTTTTTAAAAATAAAGCGAAAAGATATTTTTGAATGGAAAGATGACTTCAAATGGAAAATCAAAATATTTTATTTAAAATATGTTGCAGTGAAACATTTAAAATTGTGAGAATTACTGTTCCCCAAAAACAATTCAGGAAAAATTGGACAAACTTGCAAACATGTTTCAGAAGCACCACCTAAGCATTTTTCATGGGGGGGGGGGGAATTTTTTGATCAAAACATTTCCCCAAGTTCTAGTAAAAAGTAACAGGAAATGATTAAAAATAGTTATTGTGAAATTAAAGCACCCATGCTGTTGTGACGTATGGAGAAAGCATTAATGGAGTCCAGCTGCTCTCTCAGGTGAGCCCCATTCTGACCTCACTCTTTAGAAATTTTGATACCAGACAGCTTTTGTTTTAGAGGAACTCCTGAGCAAACACAACTGCCCAGAGTCTGCAGGCCTCCACTGTCACAGTGTGCTTCTTCTCCACTTCCAACAAGTGTGCATACAGAGACTAAGAGTTAGAGGCACCTTTCTAGTGCCCCACTTACCTACGCTTCACTGTTAGCTACATAATGCTGCACACTTCTCCCACATACTATAGTGCTTAAAGGAAGGATTATCTTTCCTGCTATAAAATACCTGCTGGCGCGTCAGCTGGTGTCTTCCTGCTTTAAACCAATCCAAGTGGAAGTGCCTAAATGGCAAAATCTAGCCATAAATTGGGGACCTACAACCCCTGCAGAGATGGTTGTAATGCGTGTGAGAACAGAATAAAGATAAAAATGACCAGAAAAAACATACTGACCAGCATGGCTACTTCAGTTTTGCTGATGAAGATTTCAGGCTTTCAAAATAAAGCACTCAAACCCCCAAGAGAAATAGCTTTCAAATATCTCAGGTGTCAGGAACTCCATGTCTAGAAAGTATTAAGCTGCCAGGAAGAGTGAGGTAGGGAATTTAAATTAGTGGAAACTGGGTTGTGTTTCTGAAAGAAGGGCTTTTATTTGTTTTTGCTTTGCCTGTAGCACTTGGTTTCCAACTGAAATACCGAAGAAAAACCTGCTAACAAACATATTCTCCCCATCCACATGGAAATATGGAATTGTTGAATAGTGACTCCTTCTCACCTCCAAAGAGCTAAATCTCACAGCCGCCTGTTGTGTTGCTGCTTCCATTGCCCCCTGCTGCTTCTGCTTCTATTTTACGGCAGATTTGTGTGTTTTATGAAACTTTAATCAAGCCTTCTTACTCAGTGTTCAGGCATACTGTTCATGTGAGGCAAGAGCTTGAGAATAACTTGCATCAATGCTTAATGTGTATTTGTATCTTTGTCTTTGTATCTATGTCTACATTAATATAACATAGTGATTGTATTTGGGAGAACACAGCAACTTTTCTGTTATAATACTGACAACATGCTCACTCAATTGGTAAGTTACAGAAATCTTAATAAAACATATGGTCTGCCTTCACATAATGCCTCCTTTACAACGCCACTATCACAGTGTTTGCAGGGGGTACATTTCCTATGTGTGCCAATACCAGCTGATTCTTCCACATCCCTCAGAAATAAAAAGTGCTACTCAATTCATGTGCTTACAAGGAAGAGATCAGCAGCTGGGACTAGAATTTGGACAACAAATTCTCCTCTCAGTGACATATGTGCAAAGCAATGGGAGTTGCAGTCATATAGTCCAGAGTAGAACTTGGCCTTGGGTCCTCACCTGTCACTGACAGGTGCTGTCACTTAAGACAAAGGGGCAATATGGTAGCATAAACATGGTAACAGCTTGTTTAATTCATTAACTATAATTTAAACAACCATAATTGTTTAACCATAAAGCCTCTCTTTAGAACATGCCCAAGCAGGAATGAATATGGACAGTTCTTAACTTTTTTAATTATTCCTTTTTTAAAGTGTTTTGTTACAACTTTATTATTAAAAGGCATGCAATGTCAAACAGACATATTTTAGTTTAGTCCCTTATTAATTATTGCTATTAATTAATATGTGTAGTACAGTAGCATCGAAAAGCCCTAAACGGGATTCGAGGCTCCAGTGCTTTAGATGCTATTCTGACACATAGAAAGACATGGTCCCTTCCATAAAGAGTTTAAATAAGTGTAAGAACCTGAATACAGTAGACAGAAAGCTTCTTTGGTATTGCACACAGATGCCATCATCTTTTCTCAGTCTCTGGCAGGTGTGTCATCTGGAGTAGAAGTGTCACACCAAGACTGTACTGACACCTATTTTGATCATTAATATTCATTTTCTGTCTTTTGGTTCTGATCTTGTAACTGGCTCAAGATGATTCAAAATGATGCATGAATCTGTTTGCAGAATCAATCCCTTACTTTACAAAGCTCCTGTTTCCAAGTGCTTCCAAGCCTTCCAAATATACAAGGCTCATATCTCATCATCCTTTTTAATCAAAACACAGGTTTAAGGCAGCCAATACATCACGGGGAGGTAAAGAGAAATAAACATTTTTTTTAAATTGATGAGAAATAGATAAGAAAATAGATGAGAAATAGATGAGAAAATGCACCATAAACTAGAATTTGCCAAATCAAAAGGGAAAAAGCAGATACACAGAGGAGTCACTTCAAACTTTTTTGAAGGAACACTGGAAACAAGTCAATAATACCAGCATGCCGCTGACTGACAGCGTATACATATAGTCTATGCTATGGATTACTACATTACAGAAAAATATATTTGCTTAAATATAACATAAATTTAGTAGAGAATTAAATAAATGAAAGCAATATAAAATGGTGCGTTAGTTGGGGTTGTACTTCAATAAAAGAAATTGGAGAAATTTTGTGTTTCATGATACTTGGTAAATTCTTTAAAAAGTTGATGGCATGTTCTGGACCAGTAGCACATACACCCTCCATTTCTGTAGGGAAAAGTCTCGTGGCTAGATTGTCACCTTGCAAGTAGTCCCAGGTAAGGAGCAGTGCAGCATTATACTGCCTCAGGAGCACAGCAAGTAGCAAATTGTAATTCAGCAAGTCATGTTTCAGTCCCTGCTTCACTCTTGCTCAATTGGGGAAGTAAGAAGTGGTAGCCCTTTTCCTGGTGCAACTTACTTCCCATCTGTACTATCTCAGCTGTGCTGTCCAGCCTATTGTGCAGGAAGAACCACACCTTCTCACTGGTCTGCAGGGAGATGTGGCTAGGGGAGCAGAGTCAGGGATGGAATGAGTGGAAAGGCTACACATTAGCTTCTCTCATACTAGTATTGTGACCAAAATCCATGTAGCCCAAAGAGGAAAGGTATGTTATATTCCTTTACTCTCCTAGGTGGGTAAATAGGCCAGGTGATGATTGAGCCGAAGAAATGTAAATGACAGAATTTGGGATCTTCCTGGAAACCTGCCGTTGTCTGCCATCTGTCAAAAAGTCGATATGGGA
This sequence comes from Pelochelys cantorii, assembly GCA_032595735.1. Classification (NCBI taxonomy): domain Eukaryota; kingdom Metazoa; phylum Chordata; order Testudines; family Trionychidae; genus Pelochelys; species Pelochelys cantorii. The sequence goes on from CM064328.1 coordinate 31,564,367, forward strand.
CAGAAGTCGGTTTACCTGTAAGAGAAACTTTTTTGCATTTGAGAAATACATTGACAATGCAAGAGAAGACCTCTTAATCCGGCATATATAAATGATAATATTTCTCCCTCTTTTGTCCATTGGTGCATCCACGTGTGCGTGCATGTGGCATAGTTTTTGTGTGTGTGTTGGTAAGAACAGCACATTTGTGTGGTGGCCTGTTCGGAGCCTGGTGAGAGCAGTGAGGGCAGGGAAGAGTTCTTGGTGGAAGAAGGTTCCCACTACCTGCCTACCCTGAAGGTCAAGGAAGGGGTGTGTGTGTATGTGTGTGTGTGTGTTTTTCTCGTGTGTCATAGCACAGGCAGGGTGGCTAAGGGAAAGGCATAGGGGGAGTTGTGACAGGCAGGGGGAGGGGAAATGGCAGTGGGATAAGGGGGGCCAGCTGAGGGGAACGAGGTTTAGATGTTTATGGGCTATTCCTCATTCTGGTCCTGCTCCCAGCCTTAATGACCCTGGGAATCTTAACAGCTGGTCATCAGGCCTGATGGTGCTGTTGCTGACTGCTGGGTTGATATCCCACTAGACAGCTGTCATCCAGGAATCAATCCTGGATGAAGGGGCTGACCTGGCCTGTATCACTGAGACCTGGCTAGGAATGGAGGGAAGAGTTGACCTCTCCCAATTGCTCCTGGCTGGGTTCTTGCTCCAACTCTCTGGTTTTCTGGGGAGTTGCAGGTAGCGAAATGGTCTGTACAGCAGCTAGAGCACCAAAGGAGAAGAACTTGAGCCAAGTCCAATCAATTGTGGGTTAGAGCCGAATTGCAAGCCTATCTTGTGGTGGCTGACAGTGAAGTAAAGCTACTTTTCCACCTACATCGCCTCTGCACAGTGCCATCTGGTGGAATTGTTTCAAGTGGTACAGGGCCTCTTACCATCTGGCCCTCGTGATGAGATGGAGGAGCCCTCAGCAATCTGCTGTGACTTGTTTGTGAAGCACTGTACAGATAAGATTGCTCACATCCAGTCTGGTTTGGACTCTGGCTGTCATGTAAGCAAGCTACAGAATGTGCTGAGCACACCACCCTGTTATTTTTCTTTAGATTGGTTTCAGCTTTTGCAGACTGAGGATGTGGACAAGGTGCTTGGAGGAGTGCGACTGATCACATGCTCGCTTGACACCTGCCCTTCATGGCTTATCAAATCAAGCTGGGAAGGGATGACTGGTTGCTTCTAGGGGATTATTAATGTTTCTTTTAGAGCTGGGGATGGTTCCCACCACCTTTAAAGCCATTCCTTAAGAAGCTTTCCCTGGATCCATGACATTTGAATAACTATCGCCCAGTCACTAATATTTCCTTCCTGGGGCAAGGTACTCGAGCGGGTGGTGGCTTTGCAACTCCAAGCTTTCTTGGAAGAAATGGATTATCTGGATCAATTTCAGTCTGGCTTCAGGCCTGGTTTTGGAACAGAAACTGCCTTGGTTGCTAGTAGACGAACTACACCAGGATATAGACAAGGGTAGAGTGTCCCTGTTGATTTTCTTGGAGCTCTTGGCAGCTTTCGATACCATCGACCATGGTATCCTTCTGGAATGCCTGGCAGAGTTGGATATTGGTGGTACTGTTTTTCAGTGGTGCTGGTCTTACCTGTGGGGACACTTTCAGAAGATGGAACTGGGGGCTGCTACTCGACCCTATGGCAACTGTGCTAAAGGGTCCCCCAAGGTTCCATTTTGTCCCCAGTGATGTTTAACATCTATATGAAGCTGCTGGGAGAGGTCGTAAGGAGATTTGGAGGATGGTGCCATCAATATGCAGATGACACCCAACACTATTTCCCTGTGATATCAGAACCAGATGTGGCAGCGACTGATCTGAACCGTTGTCTGAAGGCAGTGAGGGACTGGATGAGGTTGAATAAGCTGAAGCTGAATCCAGATAAAACCGAGGTCCTGTGGATTAGTAAGCTATCTGTCTGGGAATGTCACACTTCCCCTGAAGGAACAGGTATACAGCTTGGGAGTCCTCCTGGACCCTTTTCTAACATTTAAGAACCAGATTTCCTCAATGGCCAGGAGTGCTTTTGGGCAGCTTCGGCTGATCCACCAGCTTCGACCCTTCCTGAATAAGGATGACCTGGCTATGGTGATTCATGCTCTTGTCTTGAACTACTGGAATGCATTCTACCTGGGGCTGCCTTTGAAGAGTCTTTGGAAACTTCAACTGGTCCAGAATGCGGCTGCTTGAGTTTTAACTAACACTTGTTATACAGAGCACATTATGCTGGTGGTCTGGCAACTGCACTGGCTTCCAGTATGTTTCCAGGCACAATTCAAGGTCCTGGTTATGACCTAAAAAGCCCTAAATGGTTTGGGACTGGGGTATTTGAAGGACAGTTTCTTCCCATATGAACCTGGCCGGGGATTGAAGTCAGCTGTGGAGGCTCTGCTCTATGTTCCTCCACTTATGGAGATAAGGCTGACATCTACGCAGAGCAGGGCCTTCTCAGCCTTTGCTCCCAGGCTATGGAACTCCCTCCCCCAGGACATTCACCTGGCACCTATGCTGGCATTGTTTCAGCACCAGGCTCAAGCCACCCCTTTTTACCCATACTTTTATTGGTGTTTGAGTTTGTGTGTGTGTGTGTGTGTGTGTGTGTGTGTCCCTCCTCTCAAGATGCCTTAGCATGTTTTCTGCTCCCCTTTGGGGGTATTGCTTTTTACATATATATAGTTTTAAAATTTTGTAATCTACCTAGACTATTTTAAATAGAAAGGCGGGGGTAAAATATTTTTAAATAAATACATAAATTAATTAATTCTCATAGGCTGCCTACTGGAAGGTATGCACATACTATACTTAACACACTTTGCATGGGGACTGCAAAATATCAATGAAAGTGGAGGTGCATTGTGTGCAGTTCATCTGATGTAGTTACATATTTCCTGAACAGGATGTCATCAAGGTGCTTACTGTGATAGCAAATAAAATTCTATAATAGTTTAATAGTTGCTAGCAATTGAAAAATGCCTCCAGACACAGTAATCATGCACAATCTTCTGTACAGGCAATAACAAATTATGTCAAAACACTCCCCAAAAATGTTACTTTGGTTTTGATACAATTGCTTTAACCATGGATCTTGACTAATATAACAGCCAAATTCAGCACATGCAGACAGCAGCTAAAGCGCACCAGTGAGTTAATTTCTTGTTGAAAAACTGTTATGTTGCACTCATAGCTGTATTCAAGTTGTGGCACACTGTTCTTGTTCAGGGCTGAGGGGTCAATAATATAATTAGAGATAGTATCTGACTTCCTAGTAGATAAAATACATGTCTGGCATCTGTATGCATTGCGGAATGATTAGAAGGTTGATTGTGATGATATTTGACCAGTTTTCTGAGACATTTACCCATCCTGATAGCATAGTATCATCTCAATAAACCAGTAATCTCCTTAAATCTCTTGGGGCATGTCTACACTAGGAAATTATTTCGAAATAACTCCTGCAATAACTATTTTGAAATAAGCTTATTCCCCAGGGAAAACAGGAATACAGATTTTGAAATAACCAGCCCATTATTTCAAAATAACTGGCTTGATAGTGTGGATGCTCCGCTTAATATTTCAAAATAAGGGGCGTTATTTCGAAATAACTCCCTAGTGTAGACCAGGGCCCGGAGGTTAGGTTGCTCAAAAATGCCCTTTATGGGTGACCAACATGGAAAGATACCTGAGTCAGGTAACACATTGCAGAACCTGCTTCCACTCTTGCACTCCTGTAACTTTGGAGTAATACCAGTGAAGTCAATAAGGCTGCTCTGGTGTTAAAAAATCAGTTTGATTGAAAGGAGATTCACGTCTGTAGTTTTCTGAAACCTGTATCATAATTCCACAAAGTGTGTCAGCTAGGATAAGAACAAAGAGGGTTGCCAAAGCGTGACACCCTTATGTGACCAGCTTCTCAGATGGTTTGGCATACTACCCTATTTAATTTACAACGAGGAGCACTGAAACCAGCATAAAATAACCATATCCAATATATTATCCATGCAAATGAAATAATAAGCAAAACAAAGCAGAATTGTTAAAGAAAGGTGGTCATCATTAAAGCAGAAAACACCTTGACAGAAGTTTTTAGAAGACAGGAGGCACAGGCAGATGTGCAGGTGAAGAATTTCTGTATTCTCAAAGTCACTACAGAAAGATCTTCATCACTGCCTGACCACAGGCATCTTTTGGAGCCTATAAATGCTGACATAAAGAGTACAGATAGTCATTAGGACAGGATTCAAGGAAGGTGTGCTTTGTGTGTGTATCCAGGTCTTTCCTCAGTAAGTCCTAATCCGTAACAAGTTAATGGAAAGGTTCTCATTGACTATTATGGGCTTTGGAGCAGGTTGAAATACTTTAAAAACCTAAAATACCAGCATAAAATCTAACTGGAGAAGAGATGCCAACAATATGAAATAGGAGAAGAGACCTAAAAAAAAAAAAAGCCAAACATGAAGTTAGACTTTCTTCAGAGAAAAGAGCAATTAAGTTTACACAATGCCAATTCAGAAACAAGGCTTCTTCTGCTGTGATAGTTTTGGTTATGTTTCCTTTGTGTCACTGACTGGGGAAAAAGAGTTGCACACCATGCCTTGCAGTGAAATCCTGATGTGAACTCACATTAAATCCCCACATCAAAATCCTTTCAGCTTCTGCAGGATGGAGTCGTGCTCTGAAGGTGTAAAAGATGTTAAAAATGTAGACATTCAGTGAGGTAACAAGGAGGTAGGTGGTAGTGGTGCTGATATTATATGTGAATGTTGGCTCATGTCACGTATATGTGTGGGTGCAAAGAAGAGTGTGGGTGGGAGGGGATGTGGGAGGCATGTGACTTTTGTGACAGAATGTCAGAGCTTCAACTTCCCATCAAGGATGGGATTTTAAGATTGAGAAGAAAAATGCTGCTTTACAGTGCTACCTTTTGTACATTTGATTATTCTGAAGTTTGCACAGAAAGCTCTGAGCCATTTAGGATTCCCTGATAGGGAAAATCAACACCTATTGTTGAGGGAGACTATACAATGTTTTAAATTGTCAGGAAGAGAACTGCCTTCTGGCTAACATCATATTGATTTTCACTGTTCAATTTTTCCCTCCAAGGTGCAGCTGCAAAACACAAATTTGCTGTGTGGCAGCACACAACTCAAAGGAGCAAGAACTCTGTGCAACTGGGTGGGAAGAACACTGCAAAAGTGGAGATGGATTTTTATCAAGCTCTCAATGCATTCTTTTAGCTTTTACAGTAAAAGAAAAGTAGGGTTTTGTTCAGCACTGATCAGATAAAAGTGTCTGACTGAAGACAAATACTGCCAATTCAATTAAAGGCAAAGGGCAGAGTGTGTCTCTGATTGGTGTTTCTGATCAGATGGTGCAGTTTGTCTTGAAGTGAATGTGTGAATATCAGCAAATGTCTGAGCTTCACCATACCCAAGGAAATTTCTGGGAGAGGTTTTGCCTGAGGAAAGTATAACATTGTGCTCACTTCAGTATGTTTGTGTACTGGGGGAGGTGGACACTAGCTTCACCATTGCTTAATAATGGTGTGTATGCACCATCCACATCTGTTGGCCAACATGGAGTGCATGGGCCCCTGGTGTTGGGTAGGAGTAGTCCCAGCATTCCCTAGAGTACAGGGAGTGAGAAGGGCCTAGAGCTGCAAGGATGCTGGAGTTTCAGGAAGGAGCAAGGTTGCTGATGTACACACTTTTTCTCATTTACCAATACAGCATCCAAGCACAATCTCGCCCTAAATGAAAACTGAAAACTTTAAGCATATTGGAATATATTCTAGGCATGGGCTGTCAATTCAGATGAAGTAAAGGTGCCCAACTGTGCTAGGTGTCAAATATTCCTTAGTATTTGTTAGTTATGTGTGGCCTGATTTTTTTCAGATGTCAATCTCATTGACCTTGGTGGTTGTTGAAAATGCTCAGTATCACCGACAATCAGGTCAGCAGTATGGTAGGTGATTAAAGAACATCGGAATTGTCATACTGAATAAGTTTCAAGTTCCATCTAATACTGCAGTTTCTCCCCAAAAGCAGTTGCTTCAGGGGAAAGTGTAAGCATATCACAGAAGCAAAAATAATATAATTTATCCTGACTCAGAATTCCTGTTAAAAATGGATTTAAGACCTAAAGTATTGAAGTTTTTATTCCTTCCAAAATACATTAACTGTTATAACTCTGGCTATTTTTGTTATCCTTAGAAATGTCCAATCTCCCTTTGAATGATACTATTAGCCTTACCAATTTACAAACATAAGAAAAGTCATTCTTCACAAGTTTACAATCCAAAGAGGAAGTTAAGTATATGTGTAAATTTAGTCACATGATTAAACCATTAAACTTGATGGCACTTCTTTCTGAGTCTTTGTCCCATTTATTTGTTTTCTTTCTATATTATTGAGATTGCCTAATGGTTTTCACTATTGCCCACAGTTTTCAGTTACTTTAAATGTTCTGAAATTATCACCTTTAGAGCTAAACATTTTCATGTTTGTACTCCCTTGAAGGTGTTTTTTTTTGAAAGTCAAAACACAAAGAGTCCAGCTATTTTTGAGCATGCAGAGAGTAGGGAAATAAATATCTTTCCATTTATAAACACATGGCTTTGACTTTTTTAGAACACTTTAGAAAAAAAATCAATTGGCACTCAAAACTGAAGTTTAACATGGAAATGGCCCTAAATTTCATGAGATTTCAGCACAGTTTTGCAGACACCACAGGCTAGATTCACAAAGGGACACAGACATTGTGATGGTGCAAACATTACAGATTTATAAAACCTGAGCGCCTGGTCTTCTTTTACAATGAATGGGGAGAGACTGATGCCTTAGAATGAGATTTACAAGAAGCAAAATGCTATCTTCCTAAGCTCACCAATGGAAGATACCAAGGAAAGGGGTGGTGCTAAGATCTGCTCATCTCTGGGTATTAGCCACCGCTCTCTGCCTGGCATTCACAATCAGGAAATCTCTCCTGGAGTCAACTGCCCCAGTTGTTTCAGGAAAGATGACCATCTCCCTCATAACTTTTAGCCTAGTGGTTAGCTACTCACCCAGGATGTGGAGAACATTGTTTCTAGTCCTATCTTTGATGGGAGTGGCCTCTCTGCTGAGCTATCGGACATTCTGAGGTGCTGGTGCTGTCTTACCCTCACCATTCTGATGCTGTCTTACTCTCTCCTGCTAAAGCTGTTCCATTTTTAATAAATAAAGAGTCACTCAACCAGAGGGACAGTAAGAATGATGCTGCAGCATGGTAGGTAAGGCACCCACATAGTAGGGCCCTACCAATTTCACAACTGTGAAAAATGCATCATGGGATATGAAATAAGCCCATCTCTATAAAATCTGAACTCGGCCCTCCCCTGCAAACTTCTCTGGTGGTGGGAAGGAGGGACCAGACCAGACACCCCTTTGGATACCTTCCCCTGCTGCAGGACATTGGGACTGGGTAGCAGCCTGAGGTTCCTGCATCTGGAAAAGACTTGTGCAGTTCCCTGTGCTGCTGGGAGCGCCCCATCAAAGAGGGCTTCCTAGCTCCGAACTGGCAGTGGAGCGATGGAATTGTCCATCTCCGATATAGCTGCTGGGAGTGAGTAGAAACCAGACAGATCTACCTCCAGATGCCTCCCCCCTGCTGCAGGAGACCGTCTGGGACTAGGCAGCCTGAGGTTCTTGCAGCTGAGTGCAGGGCAGGGAGGTGCAGCACTTTCTGCAGCTGTGCATACAGAGAACAAGTATTGTCCTTCCCAAGCAGTCAGGATTAGCAGCCAGGACACCCTACCTGGGGTGCTCCCAGCAGCACTGGGGAGATCAGACCAACTTCTGGTTATGCTCTGCATTTGCTGCCATCTCAGTTTAGCTCTGAAGGTAGCAGAGAAGTGAGGGTGGCAAATCCCATGACCTCTCTACAATTGGATTGCGACCCTCTCCCAATTTCCTTTTGGGTTGGGACCTCATGGTTACAATACTGTGAAATTTCAGGTTTAAACAGCTGAAAATGTGAAAATGACCAATTTTCAAATCCTATGGCCATAAAATGGGCCATAATGGATCATGAATTTAGTGGGGCCCTACACATGGCAGATCCAGGATCCAGTCCTCCCTGCTCCACTAATCTTAAGTGCCTATTTCCTCCTGGTTTGTGAGCTGTGCTGACACTTAGATGTCCAGATGCCTAGAGTGAAGCTGCAGTACATGTGCCCAGAAGCAAGAACATAGGTACTTAGGGAATTTTTACTGAAAAAAAAAGTAGGCCCCGAGTGAGTTGAGACATGTCCAGGATCAGGTGGCAGCTAAGAGAGTGGTGCCTAAATCCCTTTGTGGCAGTTAGGTGGTTCAGGCCTTTGGGAATCTCAAGAGCCTGATTCTCCACAGCCTCACACAGTGTCTTACACCTGTGCAATGGGAGAGCAAAGTGAATGGAAAAAACTATCAGGTTGCGCCTACACTGCGGAGCTATTTCAGGATACTGAAGGTATCCCGAAATAGCTATCCCACGTCTTAACAGTGCACCCGTTATTTCAAAATATAATGGGCTTGTTATTCCAACGTCCTTGTAAACCTCATTCCATGAGGCATAAGGGGTGTTTCGGAATAGCGGGTTATTTCAAAACTTAATCACCAAATAAACGGTTTTGAAATTGACTTGAAATAAGCTACACAGTTTGCGTTGCTCAAATTGCATAGCTTATTTCAAGCTATGGGGGCAATGCAGACACACCCTCAATGGGGTAGCAGAAAGGCAGTGAAGAAACAGGCCCTGAACTTGTGGTAGCTTAGCCATAAATTTCCTCTTCTGATGTGCACAAATAATGTTAAGAAAACAGACACGTTTATATTGAGAGGAAAGTATAGCACATTGACTGATCTTATTTCCCCCTTCATTTTGTTATCTGTTCTCAGATCCCTTCTACCTTATGCTCCTCATGGTTTCCCTTCTCTACTGGGTTGGTAGGAAGACATTTCACACACTGCATGCCTGCCCAGAATAATGACCATCTTGTGTGGGTTAGCTGTTCAGAAATCAAAGCTGTTGCATTAGCTTTCTTTGCTGACAGGTTATAGGTCTAGAGCAGCTCCTTGATGAGTCCATTGAAATCTAGTTTGCCTGCCTTAATGGCAGTGATCAGAATAAAATTATAGCTCTTTTGAGCAATCATCTTTGATATGATGTTAGCTGTGCATTCTGTTAAGTTAATGTGCTATTATTTCCTTGGATATTACTGAGACTGCTCTCATGGGCAAAGTGAGTGGGTTTTGCCCCTCTGCTGCACTGTGAACTTCAATACCTTTAAAGAAAAAACCTTCATGTACATATCACCCACAGCAAAGGTTTTTATTCTCTTTATATTGACATGTGATAGAATTATTTCCTATAGGCCACCAGATAAACAGGACAATGTGTTTCTAATCTAGGTCAAGGTCCAGGAAAGCATTTAAGCATATGCTTAAGTCTCAAGGGCTTCAATGGGAGTTATGCATGTACTTAAACTTCAACATGTGCTTAAATGACCTCCCTGGACAGAGGTGCTTGCCTGACATGGGGCCCAAATCTGTTAAAGTGATGGACAATGGAAACAAATTAATTTATTAATAGCCTTTCAATACTCTATAATACAAACACGCACACACAAATCTACTACAAATTGTTATAGAAAAATATAGATATGAGGCTTGATCCAAAGCATGTTGGGAATCTTAAAGTACTTGAAACCACATCTCCAGAATTTGTTTATTATTTTGGAAATGTTCAGTTCCCAATTCATTTTCAGTTGAAATCAGAATGCTAGGAATGTCCAGCATGCAGGGATAAAGAACTGACAGATATTGAAATCTGTCTGCATTTGTATACACATCCATTACCATGCTATCCAAATACTGAAATGTTCTATCAGTTTTAGGCTCTGATTCTACAATGACATATGCATAAGTGCCTGATTAATTATATTGTATCCTGGATGTGCAAAATGTCCTTACTTGTTAGTCTTTAACCTTGGAAACTGAGGGTATGTCTACACAGAAAAGTAATTTCGAAATAACAGCCCTTATTTCAAAATAACTTTCCTAGTGTCTACACAGCCAAACCGCTATTTCAAAATAAATTCAAAATAGCGGAGTGCTTATTTCGAATTTGGTAAACCTCATTCTATGAGGAATAACACCGAATTCGAAATAGCTATTTCGAATTAAGTGCTGTGTAGACACTTATTTCAAAATAGGGGGTCTCCAGCCTTCCCAGGGTACCTTGGTGGCCACTCCAGCCTCAACCAAGAACAATCCTCTCCCCCCCCACTCCCCGGAGCCCTTAAAGGGGTAGACTCTGGCCACAGTGCCTGTGCCAGATCCAAGCCTGCCAGCCCAGAGCCAGCAGTCATTGCTCCTGACCAGTGGCCCCAAAACAGGAGCCAGCAAGCCACTGGCAGCCAGCCCTCCACCGCTCCCCAGGAGCAGTCTGACAGCTCCCAGGAGCCTGCCAGGGCCCGGAGAAGGCAGGCACCTTCCTGGTCCAGGGCAGAGATCATGGACCTTATTCAGGTTTGGGGGGGATGCCCCCAACATCCAAGATCTCTGCACTAGATGGAGGAATGCGGTCGTCTATGGCAGGATAGCTGCCAGCCTGGCCACCAAAGGCCACATGAGAACCCAGGAGCAGGTTTGCATGAAAATCAAGTTGGTCCAGTGAGACCCCCAAGCCCTGAGCCCTGAGCTTCCCCTCCCCCTTCTTCCCCTTGCTTCCCCCTTCCAGCTCCCTCCACCCAGGTTTCCCCCCACCTCCCACCCTCTCTCCTCCCCTCTCCCGCCTCCTTTCCCCAATCTCACCAGAGTTTCATCCTTTCCCCCCTCCCCCGTTTTGTTAAATAAAGACAGGTTGTATTTATGAAAAAACGTGTATTTTATTTGACATCAGGAAGGGGGGCTGGGGTGTATAAGTGGAAGGACGTGAGGGAGGAATGAGGCACAAGCCCCCAGTGGGGCAGACCAGGAAGGCTCTTAATACTCCTCAGGGTGGAAGCTCTCCCGCAGGGCCTCCTGGATACTGACAGCCCCCGATGGACCTCCTGGATGGCAGCCTGCAGAAGGTGCAGCCAGGCTCCATGTTGCAGAATGCTGTGAGGGCAACCAGAGCACACAGAGACAAAATGCTTTGCTGTCCCTCATCGAGGTAGGCAAGCAAGAAGGGAAATCTGAGAACTGGCTGCCGGGGGGAGGGTCCCTTTAAGCACAGGCCTCAGGTAGCCTCAGGCAGCAGCCACACAAAGTAAATCCTGACCTGATGCCCTGCCGGACCTGGTTCTGGCCAGCCTTAAATGTGATTCAGCGTCCACTCAGTGTGGACGCGCTATTTCGAAATAGCAAAAAGCTATTTCGAAATGCATTTTCTGTGTAGACGCGTTATTTCGAAATCAGCTATTTCGAATTAACTATTTCAAAATAGCTTATTTAGAAATAACACTGTAGTGTAGACACACTCTGAGGGAGCTATATAACATTTTTGAATGGGAAAAAGAAAGTGGCTCAAACATAATTAGTCTGTTTTTAAATTATTGTTTTTAAATTATTGTATGTGAAGATGAAAAACTGTAGCCTCTATAACTTCTACTAATTCCAGAAATCCCTGTAAGACGTGTGAATCTGACAGGATTGTTCTGGTCAGAGATAAAGTGAAGTAAGAAAAATCTTAATTTATCTTTGATCAGTTTTGAAAGTACAACATTCAGGACTTTGAATATCTAAACAAGTTAAATACATTATGGAAACAGGCCTCCAAATATTTTTCTTTTGCAGTATACTTATATTCCATAGGTTCAAATTCCCCTTTTTTTCATGTTAAAACAATAAAATAGAGCATATGTAAGTTTCTTAATGTAATCTCCTGGAAATCTCCTGATTTTTGGAAATCAAAATGGTTGTCTTTGTCATTTTTATGTATTTTTTCATATTTTTTGAACTTTATAAAAGGAACATCTTCCAAATTTATATCAAAATACTGGGCAGAGAAAAATAATCTCCCAGGGAATGCTGATTTCAGTGCTTTTGATCAGTTCCTTGCTTCCTTGAATAACATTGCATTAATCTTATTCTTGTGCTTGTTTCCCCATTGCCCTTTCTAGTTCTGATTCTTCTTTATCCAGTGGCATAATAGGACAATTGTTGCCAGACTAGACGAAGGCAGTTATTGCCCGACTCAGAAGATCAGCCTGTGTAATCCATACACCTACTGGGTCTGATTTGCTGTCACATGAAGTGGTACTTAGATCACTTACTACAAGTTTGCACAGCAGCATTATTTCAGAATAACAGACATTATTTCGAAATAAATTTGAAATAACAGGCTTTTTACTTCAGCTTCTGTAAACCTCACTGTATAAGGAGTAAGGGAAGTTGGAGGAAGAGTGCTCTATTTCGAAATAACTGCTTTATAGACATGCTCAAATTTGAAATAAGCTATTTTGACTTAAGCTACGCAATTAGTATAGCTCAAGTTGCATGCTTATTTTGAGGTTAGCCCTGCTGTGCAGAGGTACCCATACAGAGCGAAAGAAAGAAAGAATGTGTTCCCTCTACAGCCTTAGGTGAAAGTCAACTGGCTTTATAGCTCAAGTTGTAGAAGTGCATGTAGTAAGCTCCAGAGAGCCCAGGTTTGATTCTGTCTATAGTCAAGCAAGTTACTGGAATGATGCTGCCCCTGATTAAGTTGTCTTAAGGGATTTGACCAGGGCCTCTGTAGATTTGAAAGTATGAATATTTTCTGCTTCCAGATAAAGGACCAAGTTCATCTGCTTTGAGGAAGCAGTACACCCATACTCTAGGGCATGTGGCCAAACCAGCAAGGGAAAGACTTACATTTGGGTTTCAATAGTTTTAAAGGTTTCAGAGAGAACAACAAGGAGTCCGATGGCACTTTAAAGACTAACAAATTTATTAGTGTATTAGAGCATAAGCTTTTGTGAGCTACAACTCCCTCCCTCAGATGTGAGGCTTTGGCGAGGGGGGGGGCAGCAACCTCAAGTGACCCATGAACAGGACCTGCAGGGCTCAGGGTAGTTCAAGAGATTAACTGGGAGGCAGGAGGAGTGCAGGGAAGCAGGAGGAGTCACCCCCCACACTCACTGTGGTGGCTTCCTCCATTACACCCTACCACCCATCTCCTAGCCCGCTGCGCTCAGTTTCATCGTGGCAGTGGGAAGCAGAGTGTCCCAGCACCCGCCCCAGGGCACTCTACTTCCTGTCACCACGGTAAAGCAGCAGGCTGCGAGTGCAGCAGGCTGCAAGAGTACAGCAGCGTGGAAAAGAGCAGGATCTTGGGTCACTCCAGCTTCCACCTCCATAGTGAGTGTGGGAGGGGGCCGATCCCTGTTGCCACCCCACAGCAGACCTCCCAGTAATCCTCTGGCTTGTGTCACTTGGGGAGAGTTGGCTGTGGGCAAGGGGGTGGAGCTGGGTGGGAAAGGGCAGGGGTGGAACATGCATGGAGCTTGTATGGAAGTGGTGGTGCAGAGTGAAGTGATGATGGAGCAGAGATGGTGCGAGCCCTGCAACAGGGAGGCCTTGTGCCTGGGCCTGGGACCCTGTGGGGCAAGTTGCCCCAGGTCCCACATCCTCTTAGGTATCACCCTGTATATCTGCTATGGGACAGAATTAACTGGCTCCTGAGTATCTGCTAATGGGAGGAACAGGATGGTGCTTGAGGCTGGGGCAGCATGAGGAACCCCTGGTTTTCCCTATGCATAGGAGCTGGAGGGGGATGCTGTCTGCTTCCCAGGAGCCACGCAGCATGAAGACTAGCAGGCATCCTGTCAGCCTTGTTGCATGGCTCCACCAATTGGATAATCAACAGCAGTGCTAACTGGAGCCACCAGTATCTCTTTTCAACCAGGCATTCCAGTCACCTGGTCACTCAATGTGAAATTCCTGTCATAGGAGGTTTTTAAGGGCTAGTTCTACAAACACCTTCCAGGATGGTCTAGATTACTTGTTCCTGCCTCAGCACAAACGCCTGGACTGGATGACTTCTTGAGGTACCTTCCAGCCCTACAATTCCATGATTCTATTACTCCCAGGAGAACAAGACAAGGCTCTTCCCATGAGTCCAGTTCATGCCTATATCTTGTTTGACAGGAATCAATTTATGTAAGATTCTCTCCCTTTTTTCTACCCTAAAGCTGAGACTATACGTCCTTAATATTGTCTACCTTTGTGAGCCTTGGAAGTAAGATACATGAAGCCAAAATTAGATTGCTCACATGGCAGAGATTAGTGGTAAGTGTGAGCTTTTGCACCTACTGTCCCTTATTTTTTTATTTCTTACATTGTTGACCTGTATTGTTTTCTTTTGCCACAGATGAGGGCCTGGGGTGAGCCAACATGGTTCATCCAGCGCTTAAAGAGGCTTGAGGAGATTCCAATTTTCTCTTTAACCTACTGTATATCTATTACTAAAGCACAAGTTCCCTGTTTTGGACAGCTGGCTGTCAGCACAGAGAGTGTGAACAATGACATTGATGTGTTCAGTGCCTGCACTTCCCAAGCTCAGGATGAGAATGCATTACTTCTGAATTCACCCAACCCTGTGCCTATCTGGAACCTGGGACTCCTGGGCCGCCTCTTTTATACACATCTTCAAATTAGCAACTCGCTGTAGGGCTGTCACATCAACTAAGGACGTGTTGGGATTTATTTAAAAATGGCTTCTCCAGAACAGCAGTTCTTTTCTGAAGTGCTCAGAGATTAGAGGGTGATTCTGATGTGCGCTAAGACTATTTTCTATTGCTTTGGCAATGCAAAAGGGATTTGAAATGGGGAGAAATGAAAATGACATTCACTTTAAGGCTCCTTTACTTTGAGGCTTGCCAGAGTGATGTAAAGAGCCCTGAGATCTTATCTACACACAATAGCTGTATGTAAATCAATATAGTCAAAGGGATAACAATTCCCCAGTGTGGATGCAGTAACAAAAGTGCTATATTGGTAGAGCTTATTCTCATACGGGAAACGTAAAAGAGAATCAGGCCTTGAAGGCTGTTTTTTTTCTTAATTTTAATAGAATTTGTGCCTGTGAGAAAAACCAGTTCTTCCAGTTTTCTGCTAGTTAGTTTTGTTTTAAGTAAGGGATTTTATATTGTGGATAACATGGTGGTTTGTCAAATGAGAAGTGATTTTTAAAACAAAAGGGAAAGTCAGGAAGTTCAGTGCAATCAGACAAAAGTGATCCTCTTTTTTTCTTCCCCTTGAAGCTTCACTCTTGAGTAAGATGCTATATCTTTAGCAGTGGAAAGCCACTTCTCAACTAGTGGGACTGTTAAAAAAAATAGACATGTCCTTTCATTTCTGTGACATTTTTACAGATAGTGCAAAATCCAATTTGCAGCACAAAATAACATTTTTGGAACAAAACCAAATCTTCTTTAATGCATACTTGTTATATTGCAGGCTCGAATCTGAGGATAGAACTATGTAATATGATATGCCTTTGAGAAGCAAGGAGCAACCCCTCTTCACAAATATAGCTGAGTCAGGAGACTGCTGTTTTCCCAAAGATGCTTGAGGGTACATATGCACTTGTACTTCAGTATCACTAAAATGAGTTGACCTTAAAGTCAGAAGCTTTTGTCCTACAAACCAGTTATTCCCATACAGTACTCCTGCTGGAAGCTTGGCTGCCAGGGCCATGTTTCAATATGGTCCATGTATTTGTTAGAGTAAGGAAAAACATGTATCTCCACAGGTGCCCAATCAGTAGTAAGCTATCTGCCAATATGTGATATACACATCTTTCAGCCAGTCCAAAGTTGCATGAGACAGATGTGTCGTTTTCAGAGGAAGAGGGAGAGTTCCATGCAATGATAAATAAACTGGGACCATCCTTACTGGGTCTGATTCAGATATACTTACCCCTGCTGTGTAGTGCAAGTTGCCCCACTGAACTCAATTTACTCTTAATATGACTACAAGCAATAGAATCCTTAGGGCTAAATACTAGCCCCAACTGTGAGCCTGCAAGAGAGGAAGATGGAAAGAGGCTTGTTGATGGGAGCAGAACTGTACTGTGTTGGGATGGTGAGCTATGAGAGTGCTGGCAGCCTCAACAGATTGAACATAGGACTTACCCATGGCCCATCTAGTGTATCCCATCTCCAACAGAGACCAATGCCATTTGTTTTGCAGCAAGATGCAAATAGCCCCAGAAGAAAGGTGTAGTACTATCTGCCCCCTACGAAGCTCTCAACCTAATCCTGAGTAATTAGAAATTGATTGAAGCCCTGAAATATTAAATTTTATCTTTTGATATTTTTGTTGTCATTAACTATTATAGCTCTGGGTATTCCTGTTATTCACATAAATATCTAATCTCTTCTTGATTCTCGGTTCTTTGCCACAATGACATCCATGTGCAAAAATATTTGCAAAAGTATTTATCAATTTTGAATTTGCTGCCTTTCATTTTCATTCATTGGCACTATCTGGAAAAGCATCTGAACTTTTTGGAAGTTTAAAAGAATCAAAATTAACTTTTTGAGGTGTTTCCATCAGTAGAATTTGCATTTAGTGTTACTGTTTTAGAATACCACACGATCTCATGTGCATTCTTTGCTATTAACACTTGGAGGAAACCAATAACAAAACAGAACTGGTAATAATGCTGCGGGTTAGTTTCCAGCATGCTCCAAAATATATGTATGTTGGCAATGATGAGTGGTTTACTAACTGCATGATTCTGTGTATATTTTGGCACTTCAAGACCTGGTTTACTCCTTGTTCCTACTGTATGTGTATTTTGGCATGTTGGTTTAATGCATGCTTCTAAATAGTATATAGATTTGTAATGTTGACTGGGGGGTTTGCAGGTTTTTATTCCTTTCATAGTTCTTGGACAGGATAAGAATAATTGAAAAGGAAAACGGATATTATTTTGTTAACTTAATACTATCACAAGTCAGCAGGGAAAGTGGAAAAGTATAAAATACTTAGTATCATTTTTGGTTGTGGATCCAAAATCCAAACCAGGTATAGTTTTAAGTTGTATCACTAGAACAGCAAAACACATCATCTGAGGTTTTGTTAAAAAACAAAGCTTAGCTGTCTAAGCCCTTTCTTAGAGTTACAGAGAAGAGAGAGTCTTTATTAGCCATTCTTTTCCTTAAAAAATACCTAAACACCCTCACACATACAGGGCCTGACTCTTCTCTGCAACAACCAAATTTGTGTTGGAGCAGAATCTGGCAATTCTGCTCCACCATCATCATTAAGCCACTGCTTTCTCTTTGGTGGTCACCTAAGACAAGCTTCACTCAATATCTTTTCACTGCAAGTAGTTCTGGTATTAAGGAGATTATAATCTCTCATATCCACACATGAAAGGATCCCCCATGCCTGGACCTCTTGCCAGCACTGGGAAGAGAGTCCTCTGCAGCACTTTCCCTTTCCTCCCTGGACATACAAAGAACTTGCCCATACAGGCCAGGGTCTGCATGGATGAAGGTGTTAGAATTAGACCAGAGGTGGAATGAGGGAATCAAACATCAGACCCCACCACAGACCAGCAGTAGAGATCTAAAAAAGTTCTATTCCATTCTCTATAGTCTTATACAGCACTTATCACTGTAACATGGGAGTATCTAGTTAATACAATGCTGGGGCTCTTCAAAACTGTTATATCAACAAAGCAAAGTCAGGGTGGTGAGAAACATCTCCTGCTATTTTGGGCTTTATATCTGAGTAAGAGTGAAACAGGAAGAATGGGCTGGTAGTTAAAAGCCTAGTGTGATCTGCCAGGAGACCTGGGTTCTGTTTTCAGCTCTGTAAAAGGCTTAATTTCTGACTTTCATGAATCACTTAACCTCTCAATGTCTTTTTCCTTATGTATAAAATATGAATGATATTGTCTACCCATCTCAAAGGCAGACAGAATCATGTAAATCTTAATGTGTTAATGGTTGTAAAGTGTTTTGAAAGCTTTAGATGGAGAGTCACAATTCAAACATTACTTCAGCTTTTCTCCATGGAAGAAGTGAATTCCATTAGCATTTTTGCAGGTTCACAGCGCTGTCTTGTACCATTTGGCGAAGAAGGGAGATTGCGGGTATGTCTGCACATCAAAGTTAATTTGAAATAACAGCTGTTATTTCAAATTAACTTTAATAGTGTCTATATAGGCAAACTGCTATTTTGAAATAAAATCGAAATAGTGGAGCGCTTAATTCGAATTAGTTAAACCTCAGTCTACAAGGAATAACGCCAAATTTGAAATAGCTAATTCGAAATAAGCGCTGTGTAGATGCTTATTTCGAAATAGGGGGCCTCCAGCCCTTCCCAGGGAGCCCTGGTGGCCACTCTGGGCCAAACCAGGAAAACTCCTCTCCTCTCCCCCAGCCCCGGAGCCCTTAAAGGTGTAGACTTTGGCCACAGTGCACATGCCAGAGCCAGGCCTGCCAGCAGTCTCTGCCCCTGACCCAGTGGCCACACAATGAGCCGGACAGCAAGAGCCAGCCAGCGGTCCCCTGCCCAGTCCCCCAGCTCCCAGGAGCCAGCCAGGGGCCGGAGACGGCGGGCACCCTCCTGGACTAGTTCGGAGATCATGGACCTCATTGAGGTTTGGGGGGAGGCCTCCAATGTCCATGATCTCCACACTAGATGGAGGAACGCCACCATGAACGGCCGCATAGCTGCCACCATGGCCACCAAAGGCCACATGCGCACCCGAGAGCAGGTGCGCATGAAAATTAAAGAGCTGCGGCAGGCATACGCCAGGGCCACTCGGGGCAGATCCTCAACAGGGGCAAATACCCGCCCCTATTTTGATGCCCTGGACTGCATCATGGGGGGTGGGACAGTCCGTGCCATCCCAGGGGGCAGTGAGCCAGGAGCGGAGGGCCCTGACCAGGGCACGGAGGAAGAGCCGCAGGAGCCTCCACGGAGGGTGCCATGCCGACAGGACCCCTGAGCTGTCCCAGCAGCAGAGTCACCAGGGTCGTCCGGGGAGGCCACACCAGGTGAGTGCCATCACTGTCCCCTTCCCGGGGGGGAGCGGGGAGGGAGACCAGGGACTGCGCACTTGGGCCTTGCTTACCACGGAGCACGCAGCAACCTGTGCATGTGCAAGCACGTGCCATGCCACCCCTGGGCAGGTGGCTCCAGCTGCATGCCACACAGGGGCTGTGGCCTGATAGCCACACGCATGTGTGAAGAGAGCTGACATGCTCCTGACCCCGGGGCGGGACACAGCAGGACACCCTCCCTTCACAAGCCCCCTCTATACAGAGGCAGGGGACATCTCCCCCCACCTCGGCCACACTATACACAGCACAGGGGCATGGGTGCGGTCTCGGGGCAGCTCCCACTCCCAGCGATAGCTGGACATTCCGATCATGGCCTCTGTGCAAGCACAATGGCTCTGACGGTGCAGGGCATGGTCATCCTCACCTCGCAGGGGGGGGCTGGGCTTCACCCACTGTGTCTCCAGGGAGAACTGACCACTTCTCTTCTTTCTCCACAGCCGCACCAGCTGTGCGTGCAGGATGCACCACCCTGCCCGGGACATCCTCCCGCACCCGAGGGCTCAGCAGCTCCACCGCAACACTGCAGGGGTACCGAGACCAGCAGCTGGGGCCCTGTGAGCCCTGCACCTCACCATGGAGCAGAGGGTGCAGGACGACCGGGAGTTCTGGCGGGAGCTGCTTGCCTAGGGTCGTGCCATCTGCGCCCATCTGCAGACCCCAGTGCAGAGCATGCTGCGTCGTGCCTCTCCAGCGCCTGCTGCCTCCCCAGCTCTCACTCCTCCTCCCACTCCTTCTTCCCCTCCCGCCTCTCCCTCCTCAACCTCCACAACCTCCTCCTCAATCTCCACACCCCCACCTCAACCTCCACACCCTCCTCCCCATCCCCCCGGGGACGCCAAGGCCCCCGCACCCGCTGTGCTGGGAGACAGTTGGCCCGGCAAGACCCCCACCCCTGAGCCCTGAGGTTCCCCTCCCCCTTCTTCCCCTTGTTTCCCCCTTCCATCTCCCTCCTCCCAGTTTTCCCCCTCCCCTCTCCCACGCTCTCTTCTCCCCTCTTCTGCCTCCTTTCCCCAGTCTCCCCAGAGTTTCATCCCCCCCCCCCAGTTTTGTTTATATTTTTGAAAATACATGTATTTTATTTGATGCCATCAGGAAGGGGGGCGAGGGAGGGGTAAGTGGAAGGCATGCAAGCAAGCAGGGACACCTGAGAACTGGCTTCCCGGGGAGGAGGGGGTGTCCCTTTAAGCACAGACCTCAGATAGCCTCAGGCAACAGCCACACAAAGACACTCCTTACCTGATGCCCTAACCCTGACCTGGTTCTGGCCGGCCTTAACTCCAAATCAGCGTCCACTCAGTGTGGATGCGGTATTTCAAAATAGCAAAATGCTATTTCGAAATGCATTTTGTGTGTAGATGCGTTATTTCGAAATAACTTATTTTGAATGAACTATTTCGAAATAAGATATTGCAAAATAACGCTGTAGTGTAGACATACCCTGAGGCAAGACTCTGCCCATTCTCTGCCCACCTGCATAGAGGTGTAGCATAGCATGTCAAGTTGGGTAACCAATGCAAGTGCATAAGGGGGTTCCTACACCCTCTTGTTCTCCTGCCTGCCTTTGTGAGTAGCCAGGCCTACAACTCGCCCCTTAACCTCTGTAAGATGTTACTTATTTCTATCTATCTTTAGTTTTTTCCTCCCAGAAATATTATTTTGGTCTTGCTAGTCAGAAAAGTGATTATGAATCTTAGCCCAGATACAGCCCACCTTCAAATGCCCACAGCAGAACACAAGCCAAATCTGAATGTCAGGATCTGTGCACATTCCTAATAACAGCTCGACTGTATAAACAGACATTAGGAACACAAATGAGTAAAGAGTAAAATAGAACAGCTCCATTTTTTGGTATTTAAGTTCCCATTCCAAATACTATCCACTCAACCCTTTATTTATGCTATAAATCAAGGCATGTGACTGTAATTCAGTGATATTCCAGGGACTATGTATGATAAGATTCTTATCTAAGACTTATGATGACAAGGTTCAAGAACAGATTGGGCATGTAAACAGACAACACTAGGAGTTATCTTAATTGATGACACATTTTGGGTGAGATATTAGAACTTGTGCTTCAGGGCTGACGCCAATCTCTCAATATTAGGGTACAACTATACTGCAATAAAAATAATCCATGTCACTGAATTTCAGAACCCTTTGTCAACTGATGAGGCTCCCAGGGCACGGTTAAAAATTGCAGTGTCAATATTCAGGCTGGAACCTGGGCTGTGAAACCCCGTGAGGGAGTTGGGTTTCGGAGCCTGGCCTTCAGTCCAAACCCAAACGTGTCTGCTACAATTTTTTTCTCCAAAGCCCCAGGCCTATAAGCCAAATCAGCTGATCTGGACCAGCCTCGGCCATGTTGTGGGTCTGATGGACCTGAATGAGGCCTAATGTTGGGAACAGATTATCCCATACCTTCTTACTGCAGGGTTCTTAGATCATCTTCCTATGTATCTGGAGGACAACTTGAAAGAGTCAGGTTGCTCCTTATATCAGCTCTCACAGGCAATCAGCCTGCCTTTAGTTAGATAGGGGATACTTCAACCATTAAAATCAGGCCATGCAAGTTTTATGGAACAATAGAGGCTGCTATAAAATAGAAATGGAAGAAGAGTAAAACTGGAAAAGTTTCTATCTACTGTAAAATGAGAAAATTATATATTTTCACTAATTTTGAGAAATTATTATTTTTTTAAAATTTTCTTTGTCATTAAAAAAAAAATCAACATTGTATGACAATTCCGTCTTCATAAAATGGAAATTTTTACAAAAGTGATGGCATCGTTCAGGAACTGTCAGTTAAATTTCACTAGAATGACCAAGTTTGAAAAGAATACCACAGTTGCAAAATGGAATGAAATACAGGAATAGAAACGAAATGTTTCACCCAGATTTCGTGGATCTCCTTGTGCAAGGAACTGAATATAAAGCGCTTAGCCTTGCCCAGGATTGGTTTTGTGATCAGAAGCATGTCCCCTTCCTTGACTGTTTGATACTGTACATGCCTGCATTTACGCTGATGTGGCCTGGGCTAGGTTTTGCTGTTAGTTACACTCAAGTGGGTTAACAGGTACACAGCTGAGGGCAGAATTTGGTCCTTGTTTGAGTTTCCTTATTTGGTAGAAGAAAAGAAAATTGTACTGCTTGGCAGTCTTCACTTTTATTCCAGGCTCGAGTCTGTAGTTCTTCAACCTTCTTATTTAGGCCTGTACTTTTTCAGTGTAAAACAACAAGGCCTTGAAAATACAGTGCTGGCTTGGCAACTGACCGCTGCCAGATAACAACTGACATGAGGACTAATTTGGTAATGTGCAGCATTAGAGAGTGACATTTACTGTATCTCCTGGTGCAATTGATACAAAGCATGCAGCCGCAGCAAGCCTTGCATGGTATTTGCAAAGTGTCAACTTGAAAGAGTCAGGCTGCTCCTTATATCGGCTCTCAGAGGCAATCAACCTTCATTTAGCATAAACAGGGAGATGTTCTCCCCTCCATTCAGTGTTACTATTCTGTGTGGTTGCTAGTTATATCATATGTCAACACATTGTACTGATAATGAAAATAGAGAGTCTGAACTTGTATGGCAGATAAAGGTTTCCCTGGAGAAGCAAAATTACTATGAACCTGTCAAGAGAAGATTAAGGATTTTGCAAAATAATCAAAGTCAGGGAGGTTAGCCCTGTTGATATGCCTGTTAGCCTTGGTAAGACTTATTGTATGGAAAAATTCTTTCCAACTAATTCATTAATATGTAAGTTATAATAGTCACAGTGAAAGGATAATTCAGGTACAAAATATTGGTGATTCTCTCATGCCTTCTAGACAGATGGAGTTTCGCTATTTTGACAATGATCTCAAAAACAGAGGTTTTATAAAGGATATTTTCATTTTGGTTTTCTCAACAAACCAGAATTATGGGGCTTTTTAGATTATGAGTATTATCAAATTCTCAAATGTGGTTTCTGCTTTCATTTCTTGCCTCTCATAGAAAAAGGTTGAGAGACAATGGAAGCTTTCCATCATAACAGGGTGTGCATGTGCAATTTTACTTTCACCCATTGACTTTCTGCCAAAATAAGCAAAATGCTTAGATCTCAATAACTCAGCTGTACTCTTCATTAAACAATGCTACTGTAATTTATCAGAAGCTTCAGAACAGCATATCTAGTTTTAGCATTCAATCTCTTTCCCAGTGAATCTCCCAATGAAACAAGTATGGGGCTATCAGTCAAACCCACTGATAACAGAGGGTTAACAGCACAAAACTTTCCACTCCAGAGGGCTACAAATGGCAGGCAGACAAACAAATATCATCACACATTCTCCTTGGTAACTACTGTCCTCACTAGTATAACTCTACCCTTCCAAACAGTGCTTAGATAGAGCACAATTCCACCTTAAACTGCTGTGTCTCTAATATATAGCTATTAGCATCATTTTAATTACAGTTCTCAAATTCTCAAATGGACTTGATTTTAAAATGATCTGAAAATGAAATGTCAGTGTTGTTTCCATTCAGAATTTGAAATGGATCCATTTTCTATTTTTTACAACATTTATCAAAGTATTTCTTAACCAATCATTTTCATCAACTTTGTTTGCAGAAACACATGGGCCTCGTCTATGCTACGTTGGAAGGTCCAAGTAAGCTATGCAACTTACTTTGTAATTTACATAGCTGGAATTGATGTATCTTAAATCCTTGTCTATACAGCAGGATTTGTGCCAGTTGGCTTCTATTCCCTGTGAGGTGTAGAAGTACTGGCACTAACAGGGGTGCCCTTTGAGTTAAATCTAGCGGGTCTATACTGCACCTGCTAAATCGAACCTGGGAAGACTGACCACGGCAGTGTCAATGTTCCATGTAGTATAGATGTGCCCATTGTATATCTTTTACTAGAAACCAAATGATAACATATTTCTAAAATGATTAATATTTCATTAAAAATGTATTGAAGGAAAATATTGTGAAAAGAGAACAATTTTTATACTAGTAACATTTCTTTTGTGAGAACAAACGCTTTTGGTTCTTTTTTTTCTGAACAAAGGGTATTTTAATTTTAAAAAATCAGGAGGAAAATTTCAGTTAGCTGTAATATTTCTAAAATAAATTGTTGCCCATGTTGGATTGTCACTGTACGGTATTAAAAGAGCATTCTTGTACACTAAAAGGATGTTGTGAAGATTAACTCATGGGGAAGGCCTGGCCTTGAAGTTTCAGGAGCACATCAAACATGGTAGTAAGCCTCTTTGCAGGTTACCCAACCCCTGTCCAGTCTGATGGAGCAAATTAGATCAGCCAGGACTGTTTAGGAGTTTCACAGAATATGGACTGAATGCATCTCATTCACCTCTAAGTAAAATCTACATGAGATGGATCATGAAACAAAAGACTGAATTACTTTTCTTTTTGACAAAGAGTTTAATTTGAGAAAGTCTTGATTACATATGAATTTTTAATGGCTTGTGATTTGTTATAATATACCAGCTAGAACCCCGCCCCCCACAATTCTGTCCTGCTGTAAAAACAATTCTTTGCACTCAGTGCTAATCTGTACATAGAGAGTTTTTCCTGCCCTTCTGTGGAACTACTAGACTTCTGTAAAGATGACAATAATAATTTCAGTGCATTGCTGTCATTTTTGTGTTCAGAGTGTATCTTTTTAGGAGAGGTGAGAGTATGTGATACCAGATTTTTTTTCTTATCTTAAGGGGCCAAGTGTTGTAATTATATGCCATTTTAGCTGGTAGTGTGGCACAACTTTTGACTTTACATCATTTGTGGTGGAAAACATTTTATAGAACTGTAACAGTATGTCCAAGACAAATCATCCATGTAAACATCTCATAAGAAAAAACTCTAGTAAAGGGCAGACAAGTAGCTTTTGATTGTGGCTGGCTGAATTCCTGTTGAATTGATCATTTAAATGCTGATGAGTTTTAACTGTATTAATTAATTGTATTAATTTAATTGTTAAAATGCTAGGGTCCATAGAGTCTTGAATAAGTGTGTTTATAGTTATCATTTAAATCACATAAATAAATCGTCACTCTTGAAAATGTGATTTATCCTTCCGTTATCACTAACATGCTTTTGAAAATTTGTACCCTCTGTCTACTTAGACTGTAAGGCTTTGGGACATTAACTATCTCTCATTATGTGACTGTGCAGTGCCTTGTACAATGGAACCCTGTTCTCATTTGGAGCATCAGCATGGTGCCATAACACAAATAATACTCATTAAAGCATATAGTGTTAGGGTCAATTCCCAAAATCCTTGCTGCTCATGAAAGTAACTGTGAGAATGGTCCAAATAAAGTTATACTCACATATGTAAGGGTTTGCATCCATGTCTTTAAACCACAACACTGGAACTGCAGCATGGACAATAGATTGAAGCAGCCGTAGGAAGTCTTGTAAAATTTTGGGTTAGTTAGTCTCGTATTTTCCTCTTCAAAACAAAATTACTGCCTCCAAATGAATATTACCCCCCCCTTTTCAAAACCTGCAGCATCAAGTGCTTATAAAGACTCCTACCTGTTTCTACTTTAAAACTCTTTCAATATTGAGTATGCTACTACTCAGATGGTTTGATCATATCCCTGGACTGGACAATTCCCAAATGCTGTAGGTGCATCATGAAAGATGTGGCTGTTTTTCAACATAAGCCCGAAGTTCAGTTCCAAGCTCACGTCTCATTGTTTGTGGTAAATATTGATTTGCACCTACATTTATTATTACTTGTTTTAGAGTGTTTATGACAATTAACACTGTCAAAGTTTAGAGAGCAACTTGCATCTTACAGGATTTTGAGGAGGTTTAAGTTGATACAACAAAAAAGCAATCTTAGGATGTGAAAATTTATTCTGGTTATTAATAATAGCTTTTCAAAGGATTATTGCAATATGGATTTTTAAAAAGCTATATAGATGCTATCAAAGTGCGTATTCATTATTTAAATGGACTCCTTGTTAACTGTTTTCAAGTTATTCTGAATATCATTTTGGCTACCTATAATAATTATTGAAAGAGTTATATAAAAGTAGTTTTCAGGTCAAGAAATTCCCAAACAGGCCATATTTTTGTCTAATTCAGAAAATTAAGTTTTCTGAAAGCCAGGCTTTGAAAAATATGAAATAATTTAAACATCACGTTAAATATCCTTCAGAAACTATAGTAAAATACAGTTTCCTTGTGTAGAATCTAGAATGTCTTGGTGACCACATGCTGAAAGAACTTTCCTTGAGCCTCCGCCTGCCCCCCTCTAGCCTTCACACAATCCCCCAATCTCACCAAGCTTATCATTAGAAGCAAGCTCCCCACAGACCAGGAGACACCAACTCAAAGAGACACCAGAAATTACCAAAATAATAGATGTTAACTCTGCAGATACATCTCCACACTGCTAATTCCCCTCACAACATGCTTTTCAAGATCTATGAGTCCCACACATGCTTTTCATGTAGTATATCTCAGTCAGTGTGCTAAATACCCCAATAATAACTACGTGGGTAAAACTGGACTTTCATTAAACTTTTGAGTGAACTTACAAGAAAAAAATATAAAAAAACAAAGATGCCATACAACCCTTGAACTCACAGTTTTCACAAAATGATCACTTCATATGTGACCTCTCAGCCTTCATCCTCAAAGGAAACCTGAACAACACCTTCAAAAGAGGACCCTGGTGCTTAAATTAATAACTTTGCCTAAACACTAAAAATCATGGTCTTAATAAAGACACTGGATTTATGGCTTATTACCACAATCTGTGACCCCCTAACCATTTTTTTTTGTCCTATGACTGCAGTGCTATTAACTGGCTACGTCACCTTGAATGGTCTCTTACCATATGTGTTAATTACTTATACTAAACAATCTGTTCTGCTTTGTATGTAGCAGTGACACTCTGATCCCCTTTCTCAGACCTGAAGAAGTGTTCTGTGTAGCTTGAAAACTTATCTCTTTGGTTATGTCTACACTACACAGCTTTTAGCAACATGACTGTGTCGACACAGCTGTGTTGCTAAAAGTCAGGCAGCGTAAACACTGTTTGTTAGCACTTTTGCCAACAAAAAACTTCCACCCCTTATGAGCGGCATTTGCTTTGTTCACAGGAAAGCATTCCTGTCAGTGACCTACATGCTGTCTACCCCCACCACTATGTCCTCAAAAGACAAGCTCTCACTGACATAGTGCCTGCCCCTTGTGAAGGGGGAGTAAAAATGCCATCAGGAGAGCACTCTCGTGTTGGCACAGAGCTTTTTCACCAGTGGTGCCGATTTTCTTATGTAGCACTGTATAGACCTGCCCATGTTACTTCAGCATATACAAAACAGATCTATTATAGTTGCTCAGAAACGATAGATTTTTCTCATGTGCTAGTCACCATGTTAGGGTTATTCCTGCCTCTCTGAAACTGCCACAGATGCCCCAGATGCCACAGAAATGTAAAATAGCAGATAATTCAGCTGCCTAACAAACAAATTTAACATACAACACAAAGCTATGACACTGTAAACTAACCTGTGTAACAGAGCTTGTCATGTATAGTCCTGGTCAGCTTTAACTGGCAAAGATTTGAAGAAAAATCTGGGCAATAGAAGAACAATATGCCATCATTGTCATTATCTTTAGAGACTAGTTTGGCTAGAAATTCTTTTTGCTTATGACAATCACAGGTTTCTTTTGTAAGTTAACTACTGTCACCATACAAAATCGGATTTTCCCTTTTGAGAAATGTGTGAACCGAAAATAACTTTAAGCTGAGCTAAACAAGAGAAAGTAGTACTCTCATTACCTCAAATTAATTAAGCTTAGATCACTGGGTTTTTTTAACCATGTGTTGTGGAAACAAGCAGTAAATTAACATTTGTTTGTAATATGGTTGACTAAGAAGCCATTATATGAAACTTATATAGGTCATCCATTAAAATTCAAGATTCTGATCCTGTGAAACTTTGCTACTGCATGTAAAACTCATACTGCCATGTGCAGATATGTTGCAAACAGTGGGCTGATGTGCAGTTTCTGTGCTGGCTTTTGCAGCATCAGGCCCTCTAAGTATTAATCACTGACAGTTCGCTGTTTCTCCATGGACAGAGAAGGCAATATACTTTGTCTAAATTAGTTTTATTTTGGATTAAGGGAAAATACAAAACAAGAAGAAAGAGAAACCGTGTCTGTTCTGTAACATTCTCTGGGAGTACCTCTGCCTCACAAAATGGTAGCTACCTCTGCTGATAGCAGACTTCTAGAAATATAAAAGTTCCACATTCTAAAAACTAAATTATAATAGTTTAAACACCTAGCTCATACCCTATATGGTGTGTGTATCTTTAACACAGTCAGGGAAATGACTACACAGGGGAAGGGACATCACTATTGCAAACCGCATGTTGTGGAAGTCTCTCCCCAATGTTAATACTTTTTTTTTTTTGGCCTAAGGCTCCATGGTACCAAGGAACTGCTATATCTAACATACTTGTACTCTCTTGGCATGTGTTTCTTCCTCTGTGGGAGCTTGGGAGGAGAGTGCCTCTCTTATCAGGGGAAATTCCACTGCTAATTCCTAATAAAGATTCAGTCAGTGAACACCTAGCTCAACTCTGAAACTTGCCCTTTAAAAAACAAACACCCCCCTCCCCATCTTTTAAAGTAGCATTTTCAATTTTCTGAGCTGCATTATAAAATAAGCTTCCCTGTTGCCTTCTTGCACTAGGATATATTCAATCAGCTTTTCAAGGACCTATCTGTGGTGCATCATGTTTTCCTCTACTTCAGGATTCCTGCCAGTGACAATGAGACCTCCCTGTCCTGGCGAGTAAGTCTGATTGGATTTCAGAACCTCCCCTTCCCCCAAAAATAAGCCAACCATGATGTGGGAACCCACAACAAACCCAAACTCCAGATGGATTAATAAGATCAAGGACAAAAGGTGATCTAGAGGAGAAGACTGCAAATCTTATCTCTATAATTGTGCTGAAACAGCATGCTAGTCCTGTTGCATTTATGCACATATTTCTGGCAGCAAATTAAAGGAATATGTTGTTTTCTGCCACCATAGAGAGTCATCCAGTACTTCAGTTACTGAGCGTATTATCACTGAGGTTTTCCCATTGCTATTCCAGATTCCTGTCTGTTGGTATTGTCTATAAGGAGGCATTAGCAAAGTGGCTGATTTAATTCCACTCTTTAGTGAAGAAAATAAATGTTATTTTGTCACAGTGAGAAGATTTAAGACGTTTTTAATTGTGAAATCTCAAACAAACTCACTTTGGCTCAGAGGTTTCCCATTTTGGCTATGTCTAGACTACAGGCTTCTTGTGCAAGAATCTTTTTTCAGAAGAGATCTTCAGAAAAAACTTCTTCTGAAAGAGCGCATCCACACACAAAAGCTCTTCAAAAAAGCAATGCACTTTTGCGAAAGAGAGCATCCAGACTCATTGGACGCTCTCTTGCATAAAAGGCCACCTGAAACCAGTTTAGGCAGGGCTTTAGGTCACCAGTTGCTTCCGAGTGCAGGTGCCAGAGCCTTGCAGAGACGCGCGCTTAAAGAGACTCCCCTGGACAGCTGTTTCTCTGCTTCCGCTGCGTGCTTGCTACCTCTTCGAGGGACAGCAAAGGTTCAGCAGTGTCTGCTGTAGCTGCCCTGTTCTTTTTTGGATGCCACAGCTTTTTCCCTTGTGCCATGGAGCTGGAGCTACCCCTGGGGATGCGATGGCCCCACACGGCCATTCTGCAGTTTTTGCCGCATTTATTGCCAGCTGCCTTCCTAGTCCTGCATGACCTGGACCCTGAGCTCATTCTGGGTACCCTCTCCATGGCTGAGCCTGGCTCGCCCCTGCCCTCCAAGGACGTGACACCCACCTACAGCCCGCCAACCCCCTGGAGAAGCGGGTCACAATCGCCCTCTGGAAGCTCACCACCCCCGACAGCTACCCATCAGTGGGCAACCAGTTCGGCATGGGGAAGTCCACCATTGGAGCCCTCCTCACGGAGGTAAGGCACTCTTGAGCTGCAGTCCCTGTGGGGGGGTGGGGGAGGAGTGTTGGATAAGGGGGACCCTTTGAAGAGGAGGGCTAGGGGCTGGGGGTGATGGAGTGGGGTTGGGGGGAAAGCTCCATCCCTGTGGGCTTATGCCGTCCTGCCCTCACACAGCTGTGCTGCTGGGGAGTGGGGTGGAGCAGCCTCACAGGAGGTGGTTCCTTGGTTGTTTGAGGGGGCAGGGGAGGGGAGCAGAGTGGACACCTCCCAAGGGCTCAGGCACCTCACTCTCTCATTCTCTGTTTTGTGTGTTTCTTTGTCTCCTTCTGCAGGTGGTGAGGGCCATCAACTCCCTTCTGCTGAGGAGGGTCATCCATCTAGGAGACCTTGATGCGACTGTGGCCAGATTTGCTGCCTTGGGGTTCCCAAACTGCGGGGGAGCCATAGATGGGACACACATCCCCATCTGAGCACCGGACCACTGAGCTGCCCAGTACATTAATTGAAAGGGCTACTTTTCCAGTGTCCTGAAGGCCCCGGTTGACCTTCGGGAAGAATTTACCAACATTTGTGTTGGGTGGTCGGGCAGGGCATACGATGCCCGGGTCTTCAGGGAACTCAAGCCTCTATGGCAAGCTGGAGGCAGGCACATTTTTCCCCCACCGGGACTTTGAGGTCGGGGAAGTGCACATGCCACAGTGCATAGTGGGGGATGCGGTATACCCCCTCATGCCGTGGTTAATGAAGCCATACACTGGCCACCTGGACCCCATCAGGGAGCAATTCAATGCCCACCTGAACCGAGCCCAGATACAAGTTGCGTGGGCCTTCGGCAGCTTTAAGGCATGTTTCCAGTGCCTCATCACCCACCTGGACATAGGGGAACACAACATCCCCATGGTGGTGGCGGCATGTTGTGTCCTCCACAACACTGTGGAGTAAAAGGGGGAGGCCTTCCTCCCAGATTGGAGGGCAGATGCAAGCTGTGAGGGACATGCATTCGAGCAGCCCTGGACACCTGCCATCTGCCAGGCACATCAGGCTGGGGTGTGCATCAGGGAGGCCCTGAAGGAGAGGTTTTCTCAAGGACCCCAGTAACTCTCCCCAGGACCTCCCCAGTAGAGGCCTCTGGCTTGCTGCTCTGTCCCTTCCCCACCACAACTCCTCCCTTTGCCCCTTCCCTGACCTCCCAATAAACACACCTGTTTGGTTTTACAAAAAATGAAGTCTGTATTAATGAAACAGACTGGGCAGGGGGAGGGGGGCTCAGAACTGGGAGGGGGGTCAGAACTGGGAGGGGGAGGGGCGGTTCGAGGTGCCATCTCAGGTGCGGGGACTTCATCAGGGTTGTGAAGGTCTGGGGAGCACAAGGGAGTGGACAGGAGGGGGGGCTAGACCAGGGTCAGGGTTGGCAGGGGGACCAAGGGGTGGGGCCATAGGCATCACGTGGAGAGGAGCAGAGGCATAGCAGGGGGGCAAGTGGAGGGGGAATAGCGGGGGGGGCAGGAGGGTGGAAGCCAGGAGCAGTGTCCTCAGGCGGGTGTGCCACTGTGTGCGATATGGCACCACACATGGTGTCACAACGCTGCAGGAGTTGGTCCCAGGTGCACTCCCGCCACTCCAGGTCAGTGTGGACCTTGTGCTCCAGGGTCTGGTGTATATCCCAAAGGACACTTATATGCTGCCACATCAGGTGGTCTTGGACCCTGGTGCGCCTTTGGGTCCCCCGGGCTCTGGCGGGTGGCTGCGGTGGTGTGGCTCGGCCCTCAGTCCCAGCTGTGGAGAACACACAGAGGGAGAGGCAGTCAGTCATACCTGCAGACACTGTCCCTGATGCCATGCCCTCCTCTATGAGCAGCGAGCAACAGTCCGCGGCCCAGAAGAGGGGGAGGTCCCGGGTGCAAGGCCATGGGGGCCTGCACAGCAGGCCCTGCCTTACAGGGGCCCGACGTGCCCAGAGGACCTGCTGCTTGCTTCCCTCACAGCCCACGGACAAGCAGCCAAGGGAAGTGTCCAGCCACAGTGGGATCCTCTCATGGGAGGCAGAGGAGCCAGGAGCAGCTTGGCCCTCCCTGGGGTCCTCCCTGGGGTCCACACTGTTACCAGATTTGCCCAATACTCTGGGGTATGCTCATTTATTAGGGTTCCTCTTATGGGCCTGGGGGAAGATTAACAATTCTAATTCTATCAGTGTGCTGCTTGTGCTGACTTGTGTTCTCATATGGAGCTGAATTCTCCCTGCTGCCAATTCCCCCTCCCACTGGAGCTCTCCTGCAGGAACTAGGTTCCTTAGGATGGGGTTCTTACCACCTTAGCAACACACACAGACACTCATACCCATTAACAGAGCACGTCTGAGAGGACTGGGTAATCAGCACTCACAAGCTGACCCCCTCATATGTCCCTGAACTCAGCTGGCTGGGTTTAACAGCAATGCCCCACTGCACCCTCATGTGCCTTTGGACTCAATGGGCTGGATTAAACAGCACTTTAAGCTGCCATCCTCGTACGCCCCCAGGTTCAGCACTTCCCTATCCCCACTTTCACACCACAGTCATTCACTAGTAAACCACATGATGAGCAAACCCCACAGGACTTTGGGCACTACAGGGATCTTTAGCTTGGGTACAAGAAGCGTTATTGCAGAGCGAATGGGGAAGCCAAAACAACATCCCTTGAGGAAGAATGAGCGAAAGAGAAGGAAAGAGAGAGAAGCAACCAGCTTAACAATGAAAGTTATATATTATATTTTTAGGGAGCCAAACACAAAAACAGTTACAATATTAAATCTAACAGTTACAATATTAAATCTAAATTGGAACTGATTACAAATGTTAGGGCTAGCTAACCATATAACAGTTTACATAGGGCAGGGTCAGGAGACTATGCTTAGAGAGGTAGTTGATGAGAGAGAGAGAGAGAGAGACACCTCACCTCACCACTCCATGGAGCTTGCACTGATCGGGGTTCCCAGATGATGATGGTAGCCGGGGGTTCAGAGGGCGGGAGACAAGCAGAGAAGAGCCCCCCCCCCAGCATGATCAGACAGGAGATGAAGAAGTCTCAATGGAACTGATGCAGTTTAAATCCAGGTATCAGAACAGTTTTTCTTGGGGCAGGACAGGAGTTTTTATAGGGATAGGACAATAGTTCATTGAGAAAGAGGCGAGACAATAGAGACTGATCACCCCTGGTTATGGGTGATGTTCCTTGAACGAGCTCACAATGCAACTAGGCAGTTTCAGTATTTTAGATGTCAATAGGATCGTTACTAGAATTGGTCTGATAATGACTAATTTGGGTGTGAGCAGGCCTGGGTTCATTAGCATCTGGAGTAGAGATTTCCCATCAGGCAGTGCTTCTCTGCTTTCAGTATCCCATAGTTCACTGCGGTTCCTGCCTTGGAAGAGCTGGTCTCCATTCTGTATGCTAATGAGTTCTATCTTCAATGCAGATGAGGCTGGGGTGTTTCCTTAATTAGTTTATGTGTGTCTTCCCTGGCCTTTTCATTGCTTTGTCTGATTCTAGCAAAGGCTTAGGGGAAGGCGGGGAGGATGGTTTTCCATGAATGTCACTTCCTGGCTCCCAAGAGCACAGGGCTGGTAGGTAACAACACACAGAGGTGCGGGTCACTGGGCTGTGTGTGGGAGTGGCTGCTGCCTCACACATGCTGGCATGCCCACATGCTGTGTGTGGCACTCCTCGATCTGTGTGTGGTCATGCCTGCGCCCTGGTGGCTAGCCTGCTTCCAGCCAGGGAGCCCCCGCTTCCTCCTGGGGCAGACATGTGTGGCCTTCCGTGAGCCTGGAAGCAGGATCCTGGGCATTCTCAGGGGCTGCCTGCTGCATCCACATGCCACACACTAATGCAGCACATGGTTGCATGTCCATAGACCACAGCACAACATCCAGTCTGAGCAGCCCATGCGCCAGTCGCCCCCCGTACGCCTGCCTCCCCCGCCCTGTGTGTGTGACAAAGTGAGATCACTCGAAATCCCAGGAGGCCTGAGAAATGTCCTGGCTCCTTTGCAGCAGTTCAAGGGAGAGGGTCACGGTGCCTGTCTCCTTCTCCTCCTCCGGCGCAGTCAGCTGGCCCTGGCTCTCCTGCTCCCTTTCTGGGGCAACCTCCGGCTGGACGATGACGGGGGTCTCAACCCCGGAGTCCACCAGAATGGGTGGGGAAGACGTTTCCCCAACTCCCAGGATCTGGTGCAGCTCCCTGTAGTAGGGGCAGATGTGGGGTCCTGCCCCTGAGCGGAAGCTGCGCTCGGTGGCCCGGACATATCCCTGGCGGAGCTCCTTTACTTTACTCCAGACCTGTTCCATGGTCCAGGGCGGGTGTCCGCGATCCGCCAGGGACACAGCCATCCAGCCATAAATGTCGGCATTCTGCTATTTGGCCTGGGAATCCTGCAGCATCTCTTCCTCGCTCCACACCTCGAGGAGGGACTGAATCTCTGGGCCTGACCATGACAGGGCGTGCTTCTTCATCCCCCTGGGTGGATCCTGGGACCTCTGGGGCTGCTCCCTGTGAGGGGCAGGGGACTATGGGGGGCTTCAGGGGTAGACATGGCTGGCAATGGCTGTGGCAGGGAGAGCCACACAGTGAGGTGCTGCTCTGAAGCTGGCTTCCTGCCACAAGGCTTGTCCCAGGTGCCTGAAGCTTTACGAGGGACCAGGAGACAGGAACTATAGAGTTGTGATTAGTTTGTATGGAGTGGCTACCGGGGCACCTGTGCTTTTTCCTGGAGGCCTCTTCTTCTGCAAAAACCCCTCCTCCCCATCCACACACACCTTTTGGCAAAAGAGCTCTTTCGCAAAAAGGCTTCTTCCTTGTAGAATGAGGCATACCAATACTGCAAAAACTCCTGTTCTTTCGATTTACGTCGAAAGAACGTGCTTGCAGTGTGGATGTAACTGAGGTTTTGTCGGAAAAACGGCCGTTTTCCCAACAAAACTCTGTAGTGTAGACATACCCAAATTAGTTCCTCAGTGGGAAGAGGGCAAGTGGGTTTATAGAGAGGAACCTTTTAAAATTATTATTCTGTAATATTTTCCTGCATTTAGAGCTGCTCGAAGGTCATTTATATGTATGACATTGAGGTTGGATTCAATTAGGCAAGAGATACAACAAGCAATGCAATTTGGGTCTGGGTGGTGTTGTGAGGTATG
The DNA here is from genome assembly GCA_032595735.1 of Pelochelys cantorii. Taxonomy (NCBI): domain Eukaryota; kingdom Metazoa; phylum Chordata; order Testudines; family Trionychidae; genus Pelochelys; species Pelochelys cantorii. Next base: position 31,599,629 of record CM064328.1, read on the forward strand.
AGGCCAGGGTCTGAGTGAAGAAGTCATTAATCCTCTAAGAAATGCAATTCCTGAAGAGTCTCGTAGCTATTATTTAATGGAAACCACAACAACAAAAGAATAAAAGTCAGAGTTGGTGTATTTACTAACACTGACAGGCAGACAGAAGACACCTTTTGTCAACCAGAGTTCTGATGCCAGCTGGCAGTGAGAGCAATGCCACCCAAGCAGCTAGAAATTTTAGTAAAGTACCTGTGAACATGATTCAGGTGGCATTGCTCTAATTGCCAGCTGCCTTCTGAACTCTGAACACAATAGGTGTTTTCTGACTGCCCGATGGTGTTTGTCATAACCATTTCAATATTATTTGATATATGCACAAGTGCCAACTTTTTTCTTTTATTTCTATATACTCACTCAAATTGAATAAAAAACATAGCAGTAAGGGGTAATATACTTTCTGTTCTCCTTAGGCAGATCCCCCAGCTTGGAAGTGGGCTCATGTGCTTCTTTAACATTGCTGCACCTGGAACTTGCAGATGCCACCTTGCTGGTGTGGGGATAAGTGTGGAGATAGAGGATGGTGACTTGATGGACCAGGTTCTGAGATGGACAAGTTGGGAAGAAGGGGCAAGCATTGTGTCTGCCTTGGCAATGTGGATATTTCAAAGAAAAGAAGATATGCCCAAGGCTATTATCTTCTGTGCAGATACTTCCAGAATAGGATTCCTTCATAAGAGAGGGTCCTTCCCTTGTGCTGCCATAGCCAACGGAGTCCAGTATAGTCTGACACATTCAGTGACCAGGAGGAACTGCTGAGGACACAGAACTGCAGAAGAGATGCTAGATCACTACACATATGGTCCTTGCCTCTCTGGGATCTGTGTGGATCCCTTGAGATCTTCAGGGTTTTTAGACAAGTTTTGACCAGCTTAAGAAAGTTTTACCACAGGAGGGGGAATGCTGCCCATGGGAATTTTAGGCAATTACTCTGACCTGACAGGACTAATAGCTGAGAGAACTGGGTAATTAAAAGGGAATGGAGTAATTTTCCTGCTAGCTAGTTCAGGTCAGGAATTAGGGATTTGTGCAAATATGATATTTAATTGAAAATCTACAGCAGTCTCATGAGTCTGGTATACAAATCCCACAAACCTTCAGAGTTTTACATAGCCAGTTCACTTCTATTAAACTGATGGTCTCACTAATACAATTGTTAGAGCCACAAACTCTAAATGCGGGGGTGGGGGAAAGAAATACTAAAAGGAAAAAATCTTTTCATATATAGGAATAAAGTCACAGCCAGGGAGTCTTAAACATTGCAGATAAATTGTGTATGAGGTCAGACTAGATGATTACAATGGTGCCTTCTGGCCTTATAGTCTACGAGTCTATATTTTATCGCACAAGCAAATGATAACATGGAGTTAAGTGGATATGCGATGATTCATCTTTAACCCCAATATATTGGTCTTAGGATGGGAACTTACAAATTGCCACAGCAGATCAGACCAGTGATCCATACAATATCCAGTTTCTGACTATGTAGCGAGTACCAGATGCATCAGACAAAAGGTGTGATTAAACCTAGTAATGAATAACTATCGTGGAATCATAGAATACTAGAACTGGAATGAACCTCGAGAGGTCATCAACTCCAGTCATGGCAGGATCGAGTACCATCTAGACCAGTGATAGGCAACCAAGGCTAGTGAGTGGGCTGCATGAGTAGTCCTCCTTTTTTTGAGTGGGCGGCAAGATTTTTATAAATAAGATAGTGTCCCAGGATAGGATAGTTTTGCTAACTGTGCTTGTGTACCTAGAATTTGCAGGGTATGTGGATCAAATCATACCATTACTTTGACTAGAAGCAGAGGGAACATCTGGTTCCTACAATCATTATTGTATGCAGTCAGTACACACTTCACTTCCAATGCCTTTGCTTTATGTACATGTCACTTTAGTAATACCAATGGGGTGGGGCGGGACTGCATGGATGGAAAGCAGCAGAATCTGGCAACTCTGCATGAGCAACAATAAACAAAATGTCTCACGGGTCACATAGAAAACCCCCAATGGGCCACATGTAGCTTGCGGGGTAGCAGGTTGCCCACCACTGATCTAGACCATATCTGACAGGTGTTTGTCCAACCTGTTCTTAAAAATCTCCAATGATGGGAGATTCCACAACTTCCTTAGGCAATTTATTTCAGTGCTTAATTACCCTAACAGGAAGCTTTTCCTAATGTCCAACCTAAACTTCTCTTGCAGCAGTTTAAGCCAATTGCTTCTTGTCTTATCATCAAAGGTTAAAGAGAATAATTTTGCTCCCTTTTCTTTGTAAAAGCCTTTTAGATATTTGAAAGCTGTTACCATGTCCCCTCTCAGTCTTCTCTTTTCCAGAGTAAAGACACTGAATTCTTTCAGTCTTCCCTCATAGGTCATGTTTTCTAGACCTTTAATAATTTTTGTTGCTCTTCTCTGGTTCTTCTCCAAATTGTCCACATTTTACCTGAAGTGTGGCACACAGAACTGACACCATATCCAACTGAGGCTTAATCAGTGCAGAGTGGTGTGGAAGAATTACTTCTCATGTATTCTAGGAAGCTTGTATCATATGTTTCTAGGACTAAATTCCCCACACACCCCGAAGAAACAGCCTAGACCACTCTAGTCAGTTCAGCCTCAGATTTTGAAGAGGCAAGAGGATGAGACTGAAAAAGAGCAATAGCTCCAAGGGGAAGAACAACTGGTTGTTGGGAGGATCTCATCTTCCCTAGATGAGGTAGGGAACCCTTATACAGCTGCCTCAATAGATGACATCAAGAGGTTTCAGAAGCTTAGTAGGCACATGGCAGAGACCTTGAAGGGTCACTGTTAGTGACTCATGAGAAATGTGATTTCTCCTTTTATATTTTTCCACACCTGACAGACTTGCCAGGCTCATAAATGAGGGATTGCTGGAGGCTGTGAAGGACCTCTAGCACACACCAGTTTCCATACCCAGCCATATCAAAACAAACTTGCATGAGATACCAGATCCCTTCTAGGGGAATTAAATATTTTTATTTCAATCCAGTATGAGCTTATTTGTACTGGTCGCAATCAAGGAGAGGTCAAAATAACAGGGACCTGAATTAATTAGATTTCTTTCAGCATATGGTATATTCAGCCAGCCTCTAGACATGGGTGATTAATTATCATCCCTTCCTCTTTATATATAGCTGTTTCAATTGGGAGATATTGTCTAAGATTGGAGATGAGTTTCCAAAAGAACATTGAGATGCAAGACAGAACAGCATGAGGGAAAGATAATTCATTGCTTGCAGTTTCTTACTGACTGTGCTAGTTGTACCTGATACTATGGTGTTTACTATGGCCCCATCTGTGACAACGAGAAGATTGTCCTGGTTCAAGACTTCGAGGATTCCCAGTGAAGTCCAGGCAAAAATCAAGGATCTTCTGTTTGAGAGCAATGGACTTTTAAACTCTAAGGTGGATGAGGCCCTGCATTCATAAAAGACTCCAGGGTGATGTGTTTTCTGGGTCTGCATATTCTTTCCACAAGGAGCAAGCAAACAAGACCTTGGACTCTCTTCAGACAATACCCTATGCCTCATATTATTATCAGCCACAGAGGACTTCAGAGCTGCCAGGGAAGAAATGGACATTTCACTGGAGACAACCCTCAGCCTCAGAATTGGGATTTCCACCAGGTCACAATTTTGACACCAATATCGAGAACTGGACAGAATCATCCAAGAAGTTTTTCTTTCTATCCCCCACCATTCTTTGGCAATTGTCTCTTTTATAATTGCAGTGGCTCTTGGAAACTGTGACCAAGGGATATTTCTATTCAGTCATAGCACTTCGTCTCCTTTACTCCTCTTTTCCTATCTCTCTTCAGGCACACTCCTTGGGCATGTCTACACAGCAGCGTTATTTCAGAATAACATTAGTTATTCCAAAATAATATAGTGTGCATCTACATAGCAATCCCGTTATTTCAAAATAAATTCAAAATAACAGGCTTCTTACTCTGACTTCTGTAAACCTCACTGTATGAAGAATAAGAGAAGTCAGGGGAAGAGTGCTCCATTTAAAAATAAGTGCAACATAGACGCACAACAAAGTTGAAACAAGCTATTTTGACTTAAACTATGCAATTGATGTAGCTCAAGTTGCGTAGCTTATTTTGAGTTGAGCCCTGCTGTGTAGACGTGCCTCTCATGAGATATTGTGAAAGAAATAACTAGATTATACAACTGGAGTGGTGGAGGAGGTGCCTTTAGGGGAGAGTTTCTTCCTGTTACTTTCTTATCATAAAAGGGAAAAGGGCTGGTAGCCTAGTCTGGACCTTTAATGTCTCAACAAATTCATGTGCTATTTCAAGTTCAGGATAGTGACTCTTGTCTCCACAATCACCTCATTAGATCCTCCAGACTGGTTTATATCTCTCCAACTACAGAATGCACGTTTCCTAACATCTTTTTGTTGGATCAGCTTCTGATGGTGAGTGAGACAAAGGTTTTGTGCTACACAGAGCTCTCTCTCAGTTCTGGGAGAAGTGCTCAGAACATCACACTGGTGACCAACAGACTGTTTAGCATAAGTAGTTAGCACCAGAGGCAACTGGTGAGGGGAGACCTGGGTGGCCACCGGCCATGTGACTCCACTCTACAGCCCAGTGAAGGGCCAGGACAATTCCTCTCTGCCCCAGGTCCCTACCTTCCTACCCCCTGCTCTGCCCCTCCTCACCCTTGCTTTGCCCCACCTCACCTCTTCCCCTAACTGAGGCAGTCTGGGGAACTAGTGCAGCTGGGGGCTAGTGCCAGCAGCAGAGATCTGTCCCACCCCAGCACTAACTGGCAGTGGCGAAGGGAAGCAATGCAAGGTGACCCCAGCATCTTTGGTTCTCTGGCTACCCCATCACTCTGCTTTCCGCTGGGGAATGGGGGGTGGCCCAGCACCCTCCCCTGGAGCAGCACGCCAGGAGAGCAAAGCAGCTGCGGCTGCCTTGTTTTGCTTCCCCCTGCTGCTGCCAGTGAGTGTGGGGGAGGGCAGCCTCTGGCTGAGGGTTCCAGGTCCCCCTTCAATCTCCCCTGGCTGGCTGGCACATCCTTCCATGGTGTTTGGGGAGCATGTGACTCTTTCCCCCCCCCCCATCATCTCCCCTTATTAGCGCATATTCTAAGGGTCCATTCAAGGTGACATGACCAGTTAACACACTATAGGATCAAAAGTGGAGTAGCAGGTTACAGATTGTTGCTCTTCCCCAAAGTTCTAAACATGTTGGAAGATCACCTCACTTTGTGTACACATTCAAGTTGAAAGCACTGCTGCAGCAGCACAGCCATGGCAGTGCTTTAAAGCTGCAGTGAGGTCCTGGCAAGAGTGCTCGGTGAGACCTCTCCCAGCACTTTAGGTACACCTCCTCCATAAGGGGAGTAGCTAACAGTGCTGGGAGAGAGGCTTCCAACTCTGTATCACTATCCACACTGTTTAGAGCACCATAATTTGCTGTGATTGGGAGTGTTTTTTCACATCTTTGAGTGAAAAAGTTACAGCACAATAGACAATCAGCAGTGGCCAATTCAAGGGAAGAAGTGGAGCAGAGGCTGGAAAAGGAGCAACGTGGGGTCACAGTGGAAGGGGGTAAATGGACAATCGTTCAAAGAAGAAAGAACAGTTATTTACCTGACAGTGTTGTGGGTTTTTGAAATGTTTTATCCACGTGAATTCCACAACCCAAGCTCCTTTCCTGCTACAGAAATCCTACTGCTCTGATATTTGAGGGTATTTCTACACAACAGAGTTATTTTGAAATAACAGCCCTTATTTCGAAATAACTTTCCTAGCATCTACACAGCCAAACCGCTATTTCGAAATAAATTTGAAATACTGGAGTGCTTATTTCGAATTTGGTAAACCTCATTCTATGAGGAATAACGTCAAAGTCGAAATAGCTATTTCGAAATAAGTGCTGTGTAGACACTTATTTCAAAATAGGGGGCCTCCAGCATTCCCAAGGTTCCCTGGTGGCCACTCCAGCCTCAACCAAGAACACTTCTCTCCCTCCCCCCCTCCCCGGAGCCCTTAAAGGGGTTGACTCTGGCCACAGTGCCTATGCCAGCTCCAAACCTGCCAGCCCAGAGCCAGCAGTCACTGCCCCTGACCCAGTGGCCCCAAAACATGAGCCAACAAGCCACTGGCAGCCAACCCTCCACCGCTCCCCAGGAGCAGTCTGACAGCTCCCAGGAGCCTGCCAGGGCCTGGAGAAGGTGAGCGCCTTCCTGGTCCAGGGTGGAGATCATGGACCTTATTCAGGTTTGGGGGGGATGCCCCCAATGTCCATGATCTCTGCACTAGACACAGGAACACGGCCGTCCATGGCAGGATAGCTGCCAGTCTGGCCACCAAAGGCCACATGCGAACCCAGAAGCAGGTTCGCATGAGAATCAAGTTGGTCTGGCGAGACTCCCAACCGTGAGCCCTGAACTTCCCCTCCCCCTTCTTCCCCTTACTTCCCCCTTCCAGCTCCCTCCTCCCAGGTTTCCCCCTCCCCTCTCCAACCCTCTCTCCTTCCCTCTCCTGCCTCCTTTCCCCAGTCTCACCAGAGTTTCATTCCCCCTCCCCCCCCCCCGTTTTGTTAAATAAAGAGAGTTTGTGTTCATGAAAATACGTGTATTTTATCTGACATCAGGAAGGGGGGGTTAGAGAGGGGTAAGTGGAAGGACGTGAGGGAGGAATGAGGCACAAGCCCCCAGTGGGGCAGACCAGGGAGGCTCTTAGTGCTTCGCAGGGTGGAAGCTCTCCTGCAGGGCCTCCTGGATACTGACAGCCCCCCAATGGACCTCCCGGGTGGCAGCCTGCAGCAAGTGCAGCCAGGTTCACAGCAACATGTCCAAGAGAAGCACCAGAGTGCCCAGGGGCAGCTCTGGCTCCATGTTGCAGAGTGCTGTGATGTCCCGAATGAGGGCAACTAGAGCACACAGAGACAAAATGCTTTGTTGTCCCTCATCGAGGTAGACAAGCAAGCAGGGAAACCTGAGAACTGGCTGCCGGGGGGGGGGGGGGGAGGTCCCTTTAAGCACAGGCCTCAGATAGCCTCAGGCAGTAGCCCCACACAGTAAGTCCTGACCTGGTGCCCTGCTGGAACTGGTTCCGGCCAGCCTTAAATGCGATTCAGAATCCACTCAGTGTGGATGCGCTATTTCGAAATAGCCAAATGCTATTTCGAAATGCATTTTGTGTGTAGACGCATTATTTTGAAATAAGCTATTAGTGGTGTAGACATACCCTGATACTGGTGAAGCAACTGAGGGACAGTGGGAACTGCTCCACCCTTTATGTTCTTAGGAGAGAAAATCAGGGACATAAATGGTGAAGATTCAGTTCAGTGGACACTGCTGACCAAAATAATCTGATCTCACATCCGTGGGCTGAGTGGGTACTAAGAGTGGTATCCCTTGTGGACAACACATCACAAAGTACCAGGTTTATTGTAGGCAAGTAACTCTGCTTTTGGAAATTTAAACATGTCAACATGCACAATTATTGAACCACTAATGGAGATAGTATTAAATAGCTGCAGGCAATGGGAGAGACAACTGAAGTTTTCTGAGTTTGTGTGATAGGCAGGACAAATATGATTCCTGTCCTAACTAGACTAGTTTGTCTACCTTGTAATTCTTATACCTGATCCAATGTCATACCGTATAACTCCACCTCGAAGGAATTCTTTTTATAATCCCTGTCTTTGTTTAAAAATGTGATTAAACTCAGAAGGCCTAATACTTAAAATACAGCAACACCCTATGGTAAAAGCAGGAATTCCTGAATAAGAACATGGCTTTCCCCCATTTTGTATAGCTGAAATCCTAGAACACATTAAAAAGTCAGCATTTGGCAACAGCATCTGATATTTCACCATTTCACCTTGTGCTTTGAATGAGGGATCACTGTTATCATAGGCAGCTTGAGCAAGAGATGCACATGTGGAATATAAAGCTTATTTTGCCAGATTTCAATATTCTGGTTGCTCATTTCACTGAGAATTTTGTGGGAAGCAGTGTTTGTAAAAGTAGTTTGTAGTTTGAACTACCTTCACAATGGAGCTAAATGGTACAATGGAAGCACAATGCTTGTAGGTCTCCAAACACCTCAAATTACTGAAATCAATGTCAGTTTTGCCACACTGGTGACAAATTAAAAAAATCTGTCAAAACCAAATATTTTATTCAAGCAGTACAACAGTGATCTCTGCATGAAACCTTTCATACCTTTTCACAGTATGCTTTTTTTTAATAGGAGTATCACAATTATACGGTACCACACACTTTACACTTCTGGAAATGTTTGCCTAGGGAGGCGCTAGTCAGGACTCTGCCACCTACAACACCTCCCAGGCAGACATGCACACAGGTGTGCGTAGGTGGGGAGTTTATAACTAAGAAAGAAAAATACAGAATGAACAGATAAACCACACAAAGGGACTATGTTTGATCTTTGTTCTATAAATTCAAAGAGAGCAAGAGCTGTGAAAATTACTTGCTGTTCTACTTAACAACAGAATCGGTACAATCTTTTGCATAGTCCCATAGCTATTTTCTGTTTTTTTAAGAGCTATCACATAAATTTCATCTTATTAGCTACAAATGAGAGTCTTCATATATCTATGTGAGCAACCTAACTTTCCTGGTTCTTCTGCTAAGGAATCTTTTATTATGTTAAAATCTTTGTGGCAGGGACTTCAATCAAATAAATTGTCATTCTGCATGTGAGTTTATAGTCCCCAGTTCCACTCAATGATATGGCTTACTGTATATAATACATTCTTGAGCTTTTCACAAGCTCATTTGTGTGAGTCTCATGATTAAAAATTCTGTTTATGTTTTGTTGCTTGTCAAGACATAATCAGCTTTCATGCTGGGTCTATCTGATATCTTCCATAATCAGTCAGGTTTATGGGGAAAGCAGGGGTAGAAATGCCATAAAAAGCACTTCACAGAGATGATTTTGTAGCTGTGAATTCAGTTTTCATTCTGCTTCACCTACAATCTTAAAGCTATGGGTTGCCATCAAAGAACCTTTTGGTAATGACTTAGAATCTATTAGCTAACTAGCTCCCCCTCTTGAAACTTTAAAAATCCAGACAGAAAACTGCACAATGATTGTAATGCAAGAGATGAAAAGAAATCAAACTGTACTGTGTTACTTTTTAAATGTTTTTGAAAATGTTTTCAATTGTATTTAAATTGGTGCAGCACTCTGGGCACTGAGGAATTAGCTCTTTGATGATGTTGGTGCTGATTGCTAAATTGACCCTTTAAAAGGAAAAAAAGGCAAGGTTTGTAATGTGCAGTGGAGGTCCCTGCAGAAATCACTGCAGTGTCTTCTTCACTCAGGAAGGGAGCTAGCAACACCTTCACACATCTAGCTTTGGTCAGGGGGAAAGCAGGAAAGAGGGAACAAGAGAAGTGCTGGTTCAATGCTTCCTTTCAACTGTATCTGCTGGGGGACTCCAGGGGACCCCCTGACAGAAATTAAAGCTGCCTCTCAGTGGAAACACCATCTGCAACCCTAGGTGGTGAATCTCTTTTGAGGAACAGCAGGCCCAGTGAAACAGGAAGTGCAATTCAAAGTCAATGGCACATACAGTTGCTTGTTACCTTTAAGTATCAGGCCATTTCTTTAGGTGTCTAAATGTGGAATTAAGTGCCTAATTTCGGATACGGAAGAATGTTGGTCTCTGTATAATTTTGCAGGTTGCATAGAGGACCACTGATCATGTGCCTACAATTACGCATATGTAAGTATTTGCAGGAATTGGGCTGAATGGTGGATAGAAGTAGCTGGATTGAGCTGAAATTGCTGTGCTGATCCCTTTGCTATGTATGGCACATTATTATAAGGTTATTGACTTTCCAATTTCATAAAACCGGACACTACCTTCCTGCCACTTGCTCATGTCTTGCCCCTCCCCCCACACCAGGTTTGCTTGCTGCCCCTTCTCCCCTGCAGAGCTGAAACAGAGCATGCCCATGAGCAAGTACAGGTTGAACCTCCCAAAACTAGGATTTTCTGGTCCAGCAACATCCGTGGTCCAGCAGGATCATGGATATTCCTGGATGAGAGAGCCCCAGGCCAGGAGCCTAGTTGCAGGAGGACCAATGGCAGCAGGAGCCAGGGCAGAGTCCAGGAGCCTGGCCAGAGCTGCAGCCATCTGGGAGTGGGGCTGATGCCGGCAGCCTGGCTGGCAGTAGTGGGGTGGGGCTGGAAGCCCGGCTGGCAACAGCAGAGCTGGGGCCAGAACTAGCAGCCTGTCTGGCAGTAGCAGGGCCAGAGGCAGAGCCCACAGCCTGTCTGGCAGTAGCAGGGCCAGAGGCAGAGCCCACAGCCTGTCTGGCAGTAGCAGGGCCAGAGGCAGAGCCCACAGCCTGTCTGGCAGTAGCAGGGCCAGAGGCAGAGCCCACAGCCTGGCTGGTAGCAGCAGGGCCAGGACCAGCAGCCTGGCTAGCAGCAGCAGAGCTAGGGCTGGAGGTGGCAGCCTGACTAGCAGCAGTGGGGCCAGGACCCGGGAGCCAGAGCCCAGCCCCAGGAGCAGCCACACCACAGCCTGGCTTCAGCCCCGGCCCTGGCTTCAAGAGTAGTTGTGCCACAGCCCAGGTCCAACTTCAACAGCCCCCCACTATGCAGCTCACCCAGGAAGCAGCTGACCAGCCTCTATGCAGCCCTGGCCACAGCTGCAGCCCTAGGGAAGGCCTGGCATTGGCCCCTGGACCAGCCCTGGGTGCCAGAGCAGCCCTGGTACCCAGAGCAGCTGACTGCCATGAAGCCTGGGCCTTGGAGCCTGCTGAGCAGCCCCGGCCCCCAGATCAGTCCCAACCTCCAGAGCAGCTGTCCGCTGTGTAGCCCTGGCTACCAGAATAGCTGGGCAGTCACCACACGGCCCTGGCTGTAGCTCCAAACCCTAAAGGGCTGGAGCTATAGCTAGGGCTGCATGATGGCTGCCTGGCTCCTTCTGGGGCGGGCCACGTGGCATGTGGCTGCTGCAAGAGCCGGGGCTGAAGCTGTGACCATGGTGCAGCTACGGTCCAGCTCCAGCAGCTGCCACATGGCCCATCCTGGCCACAGGATGGAGAAGGGCTGGAGGTACAGCCAGGGCTGCATGGTAGTTGCCCAACAGCTCCTGGGGTGGGCCACATGGCGGGCAGCTGACCCATATACCAGGGCTGGAGCCAACTCTGGCAGATGGAGCAGCACGCAGTCCACCCCAGGAGCAGCTGGGCAGCCACCACATGACCCTGTCCCCCTGCTCTCCCACTGAGCTCACCACCAGCAGCTTAGCTTCCAGAAAGGTGAGTGCTGCTGCGCAGCTCTGCTGAGGAGGCAGGGGGATTCAAGTTCTTTGTGTGTGCCCATGTAGGTGTGCACCCTAGAGGGAACTTAGGTGGGAGCCTGGGCTCAGGTTTCAGGCTTGGTGCCAGTCATGCATATCTTGGAGCCCTGGGGACAACTTCTCATGAAGATGGGATATTTTTGCAGTGGACAGGGCAGGAGGCAGAGCCAGGGAGCAGACGGGAGGGTGGGAAAAAGGATACAATCCAAACAAAATCCTGTGCTATGGATTGCCCCCTCATCTGGTTCCCAGCCATTTTCCCTTCCAGCTCCCTACAAGTGGCCCACTGTGGTCACACAAGTGGGGACAGGGGTGAGAGGATGTGTGCGCGCCTGGGCCCTGTCCTGTTCCAGCTCCTCTGTGGGCAGTAATCAGACTTTTGGTATGTGGCCAGGACTTCTGGGTGGACACTGAAGAGATCCCCTTTTGATTGGACTTTCCAGTTGAAAATCAGACTCTTGGCAACCCTACATTATCATAGTTAGTGGTAGCACCTGGAGGTCCCTCAACTGAGAGCAGTGGCTCACGTGGGAAGGCACTGGACAGACACAAGTAAGAGACAGCCCCAACCCTGAAGAGCTCTCACTCTCAATAGACAAGGCAGACAAAGGGAGGGGCAAAGACAGTATTATTGCCACTGCTGATAGAGGGGAAACTGAGGCACAAAGAGTTGAAATGACTTGCTGAAGGTCACCGAGTCTGTGGCAGAGTCTTAACTACAAGACCATCCTCTACTCAAAACTTACTCCTGAATTTGGATGTCTTAAACTTTTGGGTGTCCACTTGAACTGATTTTCAGGCGGTAGATGCTTAGCACATTCTGAAAATCCAGCACTTTATAGTGTGTCTCAGGTAGGGCACCCCAAAATAGAGCCAACCAAAATCATTAGTCCCTTTTGAAAATCTTTGTCTTCATCTCTAGTCACACATGCATGTGTGCAAAGGAGGAATTTATGAGTTTATGAATTCAAATCTGCTAAAGCAGTCCAAGTGATTTAGAAGAGTGAAAAAACCAACCACATACAAGTAACAAAAGGCTTTAAAACATCTTGTTCTCTAGAATGACTTCTGTCCAGCACAGTAATGCCATATGCATACAAGAAAATCTGTTTCTGAACTCAGATACATTTTGTTTAAGAAAAACTAGTAAACCTTTTAACAATATGCAATTTGCCCTAAATACTAAATTCATTCTTGTAGAATTTAGTAGTCATCTAAAATCAAAGCAAAGTGTTGAGAGATGTTACTTAGCTAATCATCTATCTTTTTAAACCCTCCATATCTCGCTATTTGCACTCACTTTAGAAACAATGTAAAGATTCATGTCCTCATTTGATGAATTCATTGGAGATATACCCATTTATATCAGCTGAGGTTTACTCCTAAAATGTTTTCTGTCAGAAAAATAATTTTGGGGTTTTTTGACTATTGTGTACATTTTATGTAATAAAATGTGATATCACTTTAAATAATGTATGCTTGAGATGCTTTTATAAACTGTGCACAAATACAGGCATACAGTGAATGTCTGTGGTGCATGCGATAGCATTTTCTGATGTTCATCATGATTCAAACAGGGGGTCCTTTAGGCAAAAAGTGATTTTTCTGTCTTGGAGGTGACAAAGAGAAGGTCATTTACATTAAGTGAACTAGACTGGGCTTGGTAATAGTGAGCCATTCTCCAACTACTAATGACCATCTGGATTACAGATGCAGTAGCCAGATTGTGTGTTGTGTCCAGCAAGTGAGTTGTCTTACCCTGGGAAAAAACTGTCATCTGTCTGTCTTGCCCTGTAGACACAAGTTTTCTTCCAACCTGTCCACGTGGATTTACTGGTGGCAAGGTCATCCAGTTCTCTGGAACATCATTCAGTTGCATTTTCAAGCTGGTTAACAGCTGCCAACATGTTTGGCACAGAATAGGATGGCAAAGGCCTGGGAATAAGACTGTAGAAGTGAGATATTTTAGATTTCTTTTTGATGCACATTTACCAGTAGTTAAAGAAAACAATACCTATTTATTAGTTGAATAACAATTCTTTGTTAAATAGATGATGTGGGTTATAGGGTGTTTCTTTTCTCTGCTCCCACGCTGTGAAACTCCTTCCCTTTTGTCTAGAAGAATAAGCAAATCACTGCAAGACCTAAAATCTTGTTTAAAAATGCACCGGTTTGATTTGGCATTTAATTAGCACATTTTTGTTTTGTTTTACTGTGGTAGTCATGACTTTGTTTTCAGGTTTCCTTTTAGTTTTATTAATGTAATTGCGCTTTGCTTTCCAGAGCTGGCCAGAAAATGCACAATCTATTTAGGTTTTTGTTGTTGTGCTTTTTTTTAAGCATCACATTATTATTGGTGCAGCAGAGGAATGTAAATATTTTCCCAGTTGAAAAAGCAGCAGTTCATTCGTGGAGATTTTACATTAGAGAATTTTGAACTATGCATTAAAAAGACATTTCTAAAATACATTTGCAAATGTTGACCTGAGGGTGAATATAATGGACCCTACTAATTATTTTCAGGACATACTTGTTTCCTTGGCTGTGCATGTAGAAAACTGAAGCCCTGAAAAAAAGTAGTGCCCAAATAAATCATTTTGCCCAATAGTTTCTGAAAGGTTCTACTCTAAAATCTCTAGGTAGACATCTTAGGGGTTTATTTGTGATTGTTACAGGTGAAGTATTTTTGCTAATTAATTTTGCTAATGAGGTGATAAACAAACTAAGGGAGACATCTACCTCTCTGACACTTAGTTCAGACTTCATTAGTGAAAGCTTGTTTATAGTGGTCACAGATAAATCCCAGCCTGGCATTCTTTACATATGCCAAATATATGGTGCTCCTGAATTCTGCCTTAATTCTCAAAATGAAACTTTGCATGTTGCAATTGACACCCAGGTAGTGTGTGTGCATGAGTGTCATGTGCACACATCTAACCCTGTGTATAACTTTATATATGTGTGTGAATGTGCTTAAGTATCTTGGAATACTATGGAACAGGGGCCATATTAAAGAAGGATAATAAAATAGAAAAGGATGATGACAGGGAAATAGAGAGGAAGAGCAGACAAGGAAAAGAAAAGTAGACGGAAGGGTATGATGCTCATTACATAGGTTTCTTGGACTATTAATGTTTAAACAGTGTACAAGAGTTTTGGTGTGTCCACCTGGCCTGATCTTTAGAAGTCTTGTGGCCATTACCACTTTTTATCTTCAGTACACATGAAAAGAGAAGACAGTATGTATTTTGGAGAAATCCTCTGTGAAGTATATTAACTAATATTTCTGGAAGAACTGAAAACTGTTACAAAATAGATTGGAAGAAGCCCCCAGAATGGCCCCCAGTCCCAGTATTCATTGGATAATATATCCAGACTACTGGATATATATCTGCTAGAGTGCCCATCTGTCCCCTTTTTAAGTCCTGGCAGGTGCTTCAAGAACCCTCCTAACTTTACACTATTTGAGCTATAAGTTGTAGCCCAAAAGGATGCACCAAATATAAAACTAATCTTTGTTATGTGAGGCTCACAATTTTGAAGTATATGCAACTGCCTTAAAGAGATAGCCAAAATTCATGGGGAATTTGCAAATGGTTTGTATTCAGACACAAAGCTATTGTTTTGTTTAGGAGCTGGTAATTACTGCTATAATTTAGCAAACTCTTTAGATCTCAGAGATCTATTTTTTGGCATGCTTGTCAAAATCCCTCAGATTAGATTATAAGGCCATTGAGGCAGCAACTTTGCCTTCTTTCATGTCTCTAAAGTACCTAATATTTGATAAATTTGTTAAGTGAAATTAAGAAACAGAGTGCAGCTCCTTGGTCTCTTATATTTGACTGCTGCTGTTCACATACAGTATAACAGCTATGCACAGGGGAAGAGCTTTAACATGATATTCAGTGAAGGTTGCATGGCGTGGGTGGATCACAGTTGCAGGAAGAGCCTGAGGTTATGGTTAACAACGTTTATTCCAACTCTTCATTTTAAAATTTAGTGGTGCACTATAAATCTGATGTTGACAGAATGAAGTTTCACTGACACTTGACATGGTGACTGTGAAGCCCAACCAAGGCTGTCTTCAGGCAGCTTATAAGAAAGCAAGACTAATTGCTTTTCAGCTGAAATTGTTGCTATATCTTCCCTGTTTCTCAACAGATTTTCATCCTTTTGATACATACTTTAAAAACCAATTTCTTTTGTTTTGTTTGCAAGAATTAAGACTTGTTTTCCACACTATTAGTTAAGCAGACTCACTTCTCAAGTAATCTTTAGTACAAGTGCTTGCACAATTTAAAAGTAGATTTGATCAAGTCAGGAAAAATACATTATAGGTAACCATTCTATATTATCAAGGCAATCCAAAGTCTATAATTCTTAAATATAAAGTATCTTTACTCTTTCTTACTATTTCCAGGGAAAAGAAACACAGAAGGTTTCACTCAATTGTAACACTGAACAAAGGACTTTATTACAACAGAAAAAAAAGTATTGTCCCTAAAGCTACTATTTCTTTCTGTGTCTAATCCATTATAGATCTTCTTTCTTGATCTTTCTCTAGCTATCTTCTACAGAATTTCTTGCTATGGATTTAAAGAAGCAGTACCCATACTTTCACAAATATCATCATAGAAAACTTACTGGTGTATTTTGTTTGGTCCATTAATTGCATTGGTTATTGCACTATTTGAACTAATGTTCAACAAAGAATAAAATATATAAATAAAACCAGACAAGGCACAGTGTGAAATGTGACCCATATGTCTGCAGCCAGTATATTTTGCATGTTGTGCTGCAAAAATGTAGCCAATAAACAGAATGCTTGGTAGGTGAGACTTTAGATATTATCATTAAATGCTGCACATTTAATTTCATATTTTATACAACATTTATAAAACATATTGTACCATCAGATTCAGTAAGATAAAAAAAAGTATCCCTTTAATGCAGGACATGGAAATCCTTTTTAAAAAAAATATGGAGCTTGTAAATGAATTGCTGTGCTATATAGGCAAAACCACCAAGTATTTCAGTAATACTAAGGACTATAGAATTGGACAATGTGTGGGGCCAGCCATAGCATTGCCTTTGGCAGTCATTTCCTCAAATAATTGTTCATTTTTATAACCTTGCCTTCATTTTTGATGACATTCCTCCCCACACAGAAGGTCACTGTGTGACACACAGATGTTCAGCTGACTAGTTTGCAGCACAGGGATGAATTTCACTCTTTGGATGCCTCTAATATGACATAAGTGGAAAAGCCACAGGAGCAAGAGTAATACAGGACTTTCAAATTCCCATAAGACAAGAACATATGCTTATTCTTTCTTTGCATCTTGAAGCCTGTAGTTTATTAGATTTCTTTTGTTTTGCAGTATAACAGGAACGATGCCCATGGAACTGAAGTATATGTATAATAAATGGTTTTTGCAATTTTCAAACTCTTAGGCTTTTCTTTGGCATTTAATCGCTCCCAAAAGCCACTTATTGTGAGATGTACATCTCGGCCAGGAACATTATCTCTTCATTATCCTACATTACAGGAAGTGTTTTATCTTGAAAACATACATTTTTTAATTAAAAATTTCACTATGCTCAGCAGGTTTACATACAAATCATCTACAGCCCTATTTTTTAAAGCATAAAAATCATGTTTTAAAGCAAGTACATTACAGAGAGAAGCTTGCATTTAATCAGTTAATCATTGTAGTTACAGTGTTCATAATCACATTATTTGCTTTTAATGTCAATGTGATTGATAGTTCCAAAGAAATCCAGTTTATTAATGATTTAATTGATCTATCATTAAATGCTTAAATACTTGGTAAGCATTATGTGGTATGTCCTGTATTATAAACTGAGTACTAACTTCACACAGAAATGTAGGGCTGGAAGGGACCTCGAGAAGTCATCAACACCAGCCCATTGGTAAGGCAGGACCAAGTAAACCTAGACAGTCCCTCACAGGCGGTTGTCCAACCTCCAATGATGGGGATTCCACAACCTACTTTGGAAGCCTTTTCCAGAGCTTTACTATTTTTACAATTGGACAGTTTATCCTGATATCTAACCTAAATCTCCCTTGCTGCAGAGTAAACATATTACTTCTTGTCCTACCTTCAGTGCACATTGAGAACAATTGATCATAGTCCTCTTTTTAACAGCCCTTAGCATACTTGAAGACTGTTATCTGGTCCTCCGTCATCTTCTTTACTCAAAACTGAACATGCCCATTTTAACTTTTTTCCTCACAGGTCAGGTTTTCTAAACCATGTACAATTTTTGTTGTTCTTCTTTGGACTCTTTCCAATTTGTCCATGTGTTTCTTGAAGTTTGGCATCCAAACTGGACACAGGATTGTAGATTAGGACAATTGCCTCCTATGTCTTACATATGACATCCCGTTAATAAAGCCGAGATTTATATTAGCCTTTTTTGAAACTGCATCACATTGTTGACTCATGTTAATTTTGGGGTCCTCCATAGCTCCCAGATCCTTTTCAGCAGTACAACCACGTCAGTTCATTTAGTACATCTCAGGGACTTGTAATAAGCAAAAGGAAGAATGCAAATGGGAGAGACACAATTTTGATTTCTGGTTGACATGCAATTGCTGTATCATGGAATATCTCAATGTGTAGTGAGTAAGCCACAAATTGACAAGAGCTATTCACATATCTACTGTATCAGGGACAATAGTGTTTCATCAGACTTCAAAGGTTGCCTATGCAGGTGGAAACATCTTGCAACAATGGGTGGCTGAAACCTAGGAGAACCAGTTCCTCCAACTTCTCTACAAGAAGGGTGACGTTCAGACTGAAAAATCCCTGAAAAGGACAAGGTGACGATGCAGGGGTTTAAAAAGGGTTCAGATGTAAGAACAAAGGCTCACACTTTTGGAGGAAGAGGAAACTTTGGGCAGGAAAGAGGAAGAGAGGGGCATATTTTCATAGCAGGGGACCATAATTATGGAACCAATTAAGGCCAAATGAAACTGACCTTCAGGAAAGAGACTGTGTGATTCAGATGAGAAGTCATGTGCTTCTGAAGAAGGATATTGGACACTCGGAGTTTGATACTGAAAGTGAGGCTGGGAAATGCATATAGGTTTGTTTAATTTTTTGCATAGATCTGTATATGTTTTGTGTTATCTCTGGGAAGAGTAACAATATTTAGAATCCATCACAGAGCTTGCATGTCAGTGTTCTTTTCTCTACCATGTGTCCTACAGAGGTGAACTGTAAATTGAGAATGCCCACAATGGGGTGTAGTGGGAAAGGGTGTGCATAAGTAACCAGGGACATCTGAAGGGGTCTGCACCGGTTGTGGGGCCTAGAGGAGCTGGGCCGTGTGTTTCTATTTCCCTGAAAGGGTAACAGACAGAGTGTGTGTGCCTAGGAAAAGTGCCAGAGAGGTCAAGGGGAGAAACACTTCTGTACCCTATTAAGACCTAGAGGAGCTTAAGAATACCATGAGGAACTCAGTGTGAGGCTCCAAAATGCTGCTGTCTGGGGACATGGCCACCAGGGGGTGCTTTATCAGGGTTGTGTGTAATAGAGGAGAAAAGCTGTGGCAGAATATGAGGAGAAATGGAACAATGAAGGGCATATAATGTGAGGACATGTTTGATGACAGAAAAAGAAGATGGTGATATAATAATGTTATAGTGAAAGTAAGAAACAGGTTAACTTGGGTATGATTCTGAAAGAGGCTGAGCATCTTATACTGGGTACTAAGAACTCGAAGTTGATTGAAAATGAGAGACAAATCAATGGGTACAAAGAAAGAAAAGATGGTATAGTGAGAGGGCTCAATGGACTTAACCACTGAAATATGCTGGAAATAGGGAACAGTTTTATATTAGGCTGAGGACAGAACAATACATATGGAGAGCAGAGCTCTCTTTGTGTCTGAACCACATTGCCCAGTCTTTAGTTGCTATGGTTTTCTACCACCTGTCTGCTTTCAGATTGTTTACTTCTTTCAGTACTGTGCTGTACTATTTAGATGGTTATCTCAGTATGATGCATTGCATTACCTCCCTGGCTACACATTGTACTACCTTGAATTCTGTAAAAAGTATCTATTAAACCATTGTGTACCAGCTCATTTCTTAGCTATTTTTTAAAGAATTCTATAAATTGGATCAGGCTTTTAGAGTCAATCAAAATAATTGGTTATTTCATTAGAAACCAAGTCTGTTTTTTCAGCAAATTGGACAAATGATGATCATGTTGGTAATATTTATCACACAAAAGGCCATACAGCAAATGGAGTGTAGTTTAGCTTTGGATCTTGAATTGCTCTATCCCTTGTGATATACAAGAATCATCTGCATAAAGGAAAAAAAACCTTGCTTTTTGTTTATGACTACAGTGACCAGAAGTGCATTCAGAAAACAGAGTTCGACAGTATCATACTTTTATATAACTGGTAGAAGACTTAATTACACTAATTTAACTTCAAGTGAAAAAGGTGTGAATTAGCTGCAAAATCCAAGCAAATTTCTAATTATTTTATTTCTCTCTGTGTATTGGTACTGGTAGAACCCACACGGCAAATTCTGAGCCAGACATTCAGCTGGTGTCAAAGAGTATACTTCCATTGATTTCAGTGAAGCTACAGCCATTTACATTAACTGAAGCTATCTGGTCCAATATTTTCATTTATTGCATGATGCACACATGTCAAATATTGATTATTTCTGTTAGGCCTGGAGAGTTATTATACTGCTGCTTAAACTGGATTCTTGTGCAACGGAGTCAACTGAATTGTTTACTATTTTCCAATCTGTGTAAACCTACTAAAAGCAAAGGAACACTAATGACTTAATTAAATAGTGTTGTACAGGTATAACTAATTTGGCCTACCGAGTCCGTGTTAATGATCATGATGGACAAAATCCAGACTGAGTCTCACACCCAAGTTGAGTTTGTTGAGATAATTGAAAGTATTTTTACTTGTAAATTGAGAACATTTGATGTGTGAATCATTGAGAGATACATATGAAACCCAGCTATATCAATGTTATAGTTGCTTTTCATATAAGCTCACTTTCAGCAATGAACCTGTATCATACAAAGGCATCACGATTAGATTTCAGAAAGTAAGTCAATGAGTGGAACAAGAAGTAAATGTGGGGCTAGCTGAGGAGAGAACTCGCTAATAGAATATGAAATCAAAACAAAATTGAGTCACCTATAATGCCTACTGAATGCTACTGGGCCTATTAGGGAAACAGTATACCCTGGTCATAAGGTTTGTCCATCCATCCTTTAATGCAGGAATCCTATTCTATTCCCAGCTTCCTTCGTTCTTGGCTTTGAGTCTTGGTGGATACCTCATCCACCTGATCACAAAAAGGTGTGGTAAGACTAAAAACATGCACATTGAAATATTTTTGGTGTGGAGCAGTCCTGAGAAAAATGAGAAAAAGAAGCTCTGTAGACACCAAAGGGACGAGTCCTAGAACCAGACTGCAGATTACAGCCGGAGGCAGGGGTGGTGCAGCTTGAGGTTTGGATGGATGCAATCCTCTTCTCCAACCTTCCTTACTACACAGGGGGATGGATTGGCTGCACTATACGTAGTCATGGGACACAGTCTGCTTTCCTATTGCCTCCTGGCCAGGTGCACACACAGACGTTCCATTGTGCCTTCCCTGTTCTATACACCTGCACTAGATTTAAGAAGAATCTGGTTCAGGGTGAGCACTTTGTCCTGGTGTAGGTGATGGAGAAGGCAATGTAATAGCTGCTATACAACAATTTTTCCTCACTTCCACTTTCACCTACTTCAAATATAGTAGGGATGCAAAGGTGAATCATTTAGCAGTAGGCTTGCCAGACCTGGCAATAGATGAAACATAACTGAATGGTAGCCATAGAATGAGACCTGTCATGTGTACTGTTTCTGTCTAGCATGCCTGACAGTTCACAGTGATCACAGGTATAAAATTATCTCTGTTACAATCAAACTATAGCCATGACCCCTCGTAGCTAGCTGCCACATGGGGGAGGAGCAAGTTAGAGCAATATTCTTCACAACTGACTCCTAGGAGGGGTAAACTCTTGTTTATTTGGGCAGTAGGTACTTTTGCAGAGTAATTTTCACATTTGGGGTCTGATCCTGCATGGTGTTGCCGAGTGCCTTCTAATCTTATTCAAGTCAGAGGGTGCTCAGGATACAAGAGGATCAGGCCCTTACTGAACTTGTTAGAGCTAGATTTTCAGGAAACCTGGGACATCTAAATGATCCATAACCATCCAATCCATTGAGTTAAATCTGAGGGGAATGCTTAATGTGAGCTGCAGGCTATTTAGGTTTTAAATATAATTTTTCAGAAAGGATCAAATCTTTCAAAATGTTAACTGTTCTGTATGACTAAACACTATGGCTGTGTCTACACTGGCACAATCTTGTGCAAAAGCGGCCGCTCTTGTGCAAAAACTTGCTGCCTGTCTACACTGGCCGCGTGTTCTTGCGCAAGTAAACTGACATTCTAATGTATGAAATCAGGGCTTCTTGTGCCAGAACTCTGACACTCCCGATCAGGAATAAGCCCTTTTGCGCAACTGTTCTTGCGCAAGAGGCCAGTGTAGACAGGCAACATGAATTTCTTGCGCAAGAAAGCCCTATGGTTAAAATTGCCATCAGAGCTTTCTTGCGCAAGAGAGCGTCTACACTGGCATGGATGCTCTTGTGCAAAAGCACATCTCTTGCGCAAAACCATATGCCAGTGTAGACGCTCTCTTCTGGAAGAGTTTTTGCAGAAGAACTCTTCCGCAAAAGAGTTTTTGCGTGAGAACGCGCCAGTGTAGACATAGCCTTGGGCTATGTCTACACAGGCGGGTTATTGCGCAAGTATGGCTGTTCTTGCGCAAGAATCCGCAGAGCATCTACACTGCCCACCTGCTCTTGCGCAAGGAAATTTACAGTTTGGCGTGGTAAGAGATGGCTTCTTGCACAAGAGCTACGCTCTTTTTTAACAGGTGTAAGCTCTCTTGTGCAGCAGCTCTTGTGCAAGAGGGCGCAAGAAAGCCCTATGGCTAAAATGGCCATCAGGGCTTTCTTGTGCAAGAGAGCGTCCACACTGCCATGGGCGCTCTTGCGCAAAAGCACAGCTCGCACATGGCAGTGTGGACATTTTCTTGGGCAAGAGTTCTTGCACAAGAACCCTTGCGCAAGAACGCCGCCAGTGTAGACATAGCCTATGAGAAGCAACAGCTTTTTATTTCTTTTAGTAAAAATAGAGCAAGTTTTCCAACTAGGTTTCCCAGGAAGAATTCCTATTTAACTGTAACATAATATTTAATTCTCTAAATACAGTATGAGCTATCAAATAACAATATTATCCAGTGCAGGAATTTGAATATCTCTGGCTGCATACAGTCAGTCGAAACAATCACAAGAGTCATTTCGGGACTTAAAATGGTTGTATTCAAAGATTCAAATGTCCTTATTTCATTAAACAAATGGAAAGTATTTGTTCCTTGTGCTTTGCACAGTACCAATACATATGGTGCTCAAGAATTATCTTAAAACTAATTCTTGGACCTTAATAATTTACAATCTGTAAATTGTTTCTGTGTCACCAAATTTATGTGACTAACACAGATTATTTCAGGAAAGATTATTGGAATTCTTAAGTACTAACAGTGATAACTTTTGTAAATTAATTAGTATGACTTAATTGTTATATCCAAGCAATCAAATGTTCATCATTGTCCTCCATAAAAATCTGCAATGACTTTATCAGGTGTTTCTGTTAATCTGAAAACCTAATCAAGAATCACAGAACACTAAAACTGGAATGGACCTTGAGAGATCATCTAGTCCAGTCCCCTGTCTTCATGTTAGGGCCAACTACTGTCTAGATCATCCCTGATAGATGTCTACCTAACACTCTCTTAAACATCGCCAGTGATGGAGATTCCACAACCTCCCTAGGCAATTTATTCCCGTGTTTAACCACCCTGACAGTTAGGAAGTTTTTCCTAATGTCTAACCTAATCCTCTCTTGCTGCAATTTAAGCCCAACGCTTATTGTCCTATCATCAGAGGCCAAGGAGAACAATTTTTTCTCTCTCCACCTTGTGATACCCTTTTAGATACTTGAAAACTCCTATCGTCCTTCTCAGTCTTCTCTTTTCTAAACGAAACAAGCCCAATTCTTTCAGTCTTCCCTCATGGGTCATGTTTTCTAGACCTTTAATCATTTTAATGTGATGCAGAATTCTTCTCCTGAAGCAGAGAATAAGGATGTTAACTTTCATCGTTCCTGTATGCTGCAATATTGTGCTGAGGCCAAGATTTAAGGTAGCTTCAAAACAGTCGTAGGAGAAGTGTTAATTTATAAATGAAATAGTAATTTTTCTGTGCAGCACACTAGTGACTTTGTTCAGATGAGAATTAAGAATCATCTGGAATCTCTATTTGAGATTTGTATATGAGAAGCACAACATAAAATATCCCAACTCTGGTATACATTGATTCTCCTTTGTCTTCTGTCTGAATATCTGTCTCTTTTGTTTGTCATGTCCATTCCCAGTATTTCCACGCATCCTTGCAAGTTGTCTTGGCTATGCCTCTCAAGATTTCAGCTCCATTTTATACACAGAATTCACTGGTCACATCTAAACAGGGACTTGATCTTGTGTTGCAGTTGTCCTGAGAGCTCTACCTCACTGGTGCCTCTGCAAACAGCTAGCATCTCATTCACTTATGGCTCTTCTGCTAGAAATGCTTGGTTGGCTGATTTTTTTTGACAGTTTCTGGCAATCAGGGAATTACTTGGAACTTTTCCCCTGAAAAACTGGTTGCCTTGAGTGCTCACAGCTTCCCTTTTATGTTTCTCGCTGAGTTTCTTTATGACTTAAAATGGATTTTATCTACTCAGAAGCTCAACAGTCAAAGGAAACTGACTGCTTACAGGCTGGTTCTATCTTTCTTTTGCTGCACATTCTTCTGATCTCTGTTATCTGTCTTTAGCCACGCTTTGAGCCCTTCTAATTTGGTACAAATGCTATGACACTGTTCTTCTCAGGGCAGGTCTATTGTAGAAATTTGTATTGGTGCGCTGGCTGGATCCAGCTGTGCCACTATAGTACGTCTGGTGATAACATTTTAAGCCGATGAGAGAGAGCTCTTCCATCAGCTTAATAATTCCACCTCTGCAAGAGGCAGTACCTATGTCCATGGGAAAAACTCTCCCATGGACATGGGCAGTGAGTGTAATAGGCCAAGGGAGGCTCTCCCTCTCCTGTCATTGCTGCAAGTGCCAGACACTAAGTTGCAGAGTTGGGAGGGCACATTTTTGCTTTATTATGCCCCATGCAGGTTCCAGGGTGGCTGAGCAGGCCATATGGCTATTCATCTTCAGGGAGCTGGGTAGCAAACATGGACTCATCCGGTGACTGGGGAACCTGCATGTGGCATAGCAAAAACTTCTTTGCGAAAGTGAGAGCTTTCTCCTGCTGTGGCTTGAGGTGTGAGGAGGGGAGGCATGGTACAACTGCGGCTGGCCTGGGGCTCTTTCAAGTGGGGGCTACCTGTGGCTCTAGCTGAGGGGAAGAGGAGGTCTTGAGGCTCCAGCTATGGAGGGTGCTCAGAATCCCTCTGGGAGAAATGGTGTGGGGTAGGGGGTGTCAGGGCTCTGGCTGCAGGGGGTGAGCAAGGCGAAAGGGGGGATGAAGAGACCAAGCCAGGGGCTGGCTGTTCTTAAGGGAGGCTTTACAAGTTGCCCAGGCCCATTGACAATGTTGTCTACTCCAGTGCTTCGGTTGGTATAACTATGTAGCTCAGGGATTCAATCAGTCAAATTCCTTTGATGGTTAAAGGTACGCTTCAGGTTATATGTTGTCTTATGTATAATAACTAATAGTAATGTATAGCGCTTATTATTAATACTAAATTAATATTTTATTTTATTTTATTTTATTGTGGCAGCACATAGGATCATAGCACCTAGACAGGGCCCGTATTGTACAAATATGTAAGAAAAAATAATCCATATCACCAAGAGCTTACAGTCTAAATAGACATAGTTACTGTGCCTTCTGTCACTCAGCATATAATTTTTCAAGGATACTGAATCTTAGAATAAATCCTATCCTTTGTTTCATTTGCACCTCTCAATACAGGTTGGACCTCCCCGGTCTGGCACTGTCAGGACCTGACCGGTCCCGAACAAGATTTGTTGGATCAGGAGAGGTCTCTTGCCACCAACCCCCCAACTCCATTGCCTGCTGTTGGCAGGATGTCCCAGCAGACACCCTGCTTCACCCTCCCCCACTCCCAACCTGGCTGGGTTGCTTGCCCAGCTGCTGCCAGCTCCTTGGGCATCACAGGCTTGGCTCCTGCCACGTGGCTCTGGCTCCCACTTGCCGTGGGCTGCGGTGGGGCTCCAGTCTCATCCCCATGCTCCAGGGGCTGCTGCAGAGCTGTGGCCTCTGGCCAACCCAGGCTGCTGGGGATTCTAGCTCCGACCTCATGCCGCTGAGGGCTGCCATGGGGCTCCAACCCAGCCCTGTCCTCCCAGGGTCTGCTACGGGTCTGCTTTGGTACCAGCTGCTTTAGTCCCAGCCCCATGCTCCAGGGGGCTGGTCCATGGCTCTGGCCCCATGCTCTTGGGGATTGCCAGGGGAATCTGGCCCTGCACTGCCACAGGGCTCTGTTCCCAGCCCCACCTTCCCAGGGGCTGCTGCCGGGCTCCAGTCACATGCTGGTACAGGCTGCCGGGGGACTCTGGCCCGGCCCCATGCTGTTGCAGGCTGTGGAGGGCCCTGGTCCCAGTCCTGCGCTGCCTCCAGATGGTTAACCCTGTTTTTCCTAACCCCAGCTGTTCCTCCTGCCCACAGGCTCCCAGGCTCTCTGGTCCATGAGTATTTGTGGTCCTGCCAGACCACGGATGTTGCCAGACCAGTTAATGTCAGTTTTCAGAGGTACAGTCTGTACTCAGTTCAGTAAGGATTTATATACTGATAGCACACAATTGAAAAACTTCCCTTATCTTGCACACAGGTAACACATTATAGCAAATGTTTACAGTTAATGAGTAACTAAGTGTGAGAGGAGTATATGTTAACAATCAAAAGAATTATATAATAAAAATGCAAATCAAATATATCAGGTGAATGGATAAAAATATATGGTAATGCAAATAATTTAATTTGAACATTTTAAAATGTTTGCATTAGCCGTTTTAAATATTTTTATAAAATTGTATAGACCCATAATATTTACAGCATTTTGAAAGTTACAGATCTGTTAGTTAGTTTCATGGTCTATTTCTTTATTAAAGGTGGTCAATCATTGAAATGACTGGTTTACTCAGCTGACTCTGTTATAATCTGGGTTTACCAGCAATACAGTTGGCACAACCTAGTAGATATGGCTGGGGAAAAATGAAATAGTTTCAAAATGATTCTGGTTTTTTTTTTTCCAAAAACTGAGCTTTTGTCAAATATCAAAAATATAAAAATTCAGACCAGCTTTATTAGTTGATCAAAAATGGGGGAAAATCCTGAAAATATTGAAAAAAGCTACCTGTTTCTCCCTGAAATTTCCACATTCAATCTCATCATCTGGCCAGTTCCATGACTGAGTTTGGCATCTTTTTATAGTATATTTCTAAGATGTAGTATTTCTTGAAGTTATGTCATCTACAGCCAACCACTGTTAGTCAACTATATTGACTCATGGACTTTAAGGTCAGAAGGGACATCATGATCATCTGCTCTGACGTCCTGCTCATTGATGCCACAAGTGATGCTGTTCTTGGGAGTAAGACTTTATTTTGGAGGAGAGAAGGTAACACTGCAAATAAAGCTGAAACTCCAAGAAGATAGCTGCTACCAGTGTGTCTGATAGTCCAGCTATTTCTACTAAGCCTGTACGTCCATCACCGTTTTATAATGTTTTAAATTCTGCTAAAGTTTAATACATTCCATAGTTTCATGCAATGCCGTTGCAGCTGTGTTGGTCTCAGAATATTAGGGAGACAAGGTAGGTGAGGTAATATCTTTTAATGGACCCACTTCTGTTAGTGAAAGAGATAAACTTTTGAGTTTAAACAGAATTTGGAAGAAAAAGAGCTCTGTGTAAGTTCAAAAGGTTGTCTTTTCCCCCGACAGAAACTGGACTGGTCCAGTAAAAGATATTACCTCACCCACCTTGTCTCTCTAAAGATTAATAAGGACTAGATCATATTTTCATGAAAAGCAGCACTTAATTCCCCTTTTAGTAATTCTGTATTTGGCAGAGACTGTAATCTGTTTTTTAGATCCATTATAGCATTTATTTTAAAATGTCTCATTTATCTGATAAAGTAATTTTTCCTTCTTATTTTTACCTTGTTATAATTGATCAGATATGTTTTATATGTGATATGGAAAACAGATTGTTATCAAAACCAAGAACAAAAGGCAAATCATTGCAAGATCTGAACTGCCAGAATTAGACCATCACATTACAAACTGGTAATTCTCTTTGACAGCCTCAGCTGTACCAATCATGACATTCGGCAAATTAGCCAGGCCAAGAGCAAATAAAAAGAAGAAACAGGTGTGAAACCAACTTCCTGCCTCCCGGGATAAATACATTGTATACTGAAGGGCAATGCACCTGCACTATTGTTTCTAGTAGAGGTTGGGGGAGGGGGTGAAGCTTTTAAGTGCAAATACACTTGAGATTCGACAAAGACAAGAGACTTCTCTATAATTTGAGTGTAAATGGGCATTTTCTTTTATGGTAGCTTATAGTATGTTAACTCTTTGAGTTGAGATTTAAAACTCAATTTGAATTTTCAACAAGCACTTGCTCTTAAATAGTATGGCTAAACAAAGAAGCTGTTGTCTGCATTTGTCACAAAAAAATCAGTGTGAATAAGCTATTTTATGCCAACTATGGTCCTGATCCTGCAAAGGGAACCTGACCATGATTGTGGTTGCAGGGTCACACAGAACACTGCCTGTATTCCCTTACTCTCTTATAAAGGATCCAAGAAAATGAGGAAAATGGTTCTCTGAATTCATTTTCTCCTTGTATGTTGATAAGTCAAGGGAAAAAAATTGCCACATTTATTTGTGAGATGTGAAATAACCATTCTGAATGCAGCATATGGCCAGCTTAAATGTGTTTCTATGTTGAAAATATATTCTTTAAAAAAGCACAAGACTTTGAAATGATGGGATAAAGTTACCATGATTTCCAGCCATCTATTTCTGCCATATATGGTATTGCATTTCATTGCTCTTATGCATGTAGTAAGGCAAACTGATTTCCAATGAGTAGTAAAGGAGAGAGTGAGCCTGTGGGGAAAGAAGGGACCTGTGTGCTGCGTGGGGCTGACTTCATTGACCCAGTGTAGAATTAGTATACTCTGTCGCACAGTTGTTGGGACTCCCTGTAGGATCAGGTAATTGCAACAAGATGGGCTCAGGCAGGACTGCCAGTGGGAGCAGGCAAAAGGGGCAAATGCCATGGGGCCCAGCAATTTAAAAGAGCTTGGGGCTGCTGGCTGCTGGGCCCTTTAAATCACCACCAGAACCCTGGGCGGCATGGGATAGGCGGCATGAGCATGGGATAGGCAGTACTGAAGGGCTAACCACCAGCCCTGCCCCTTCTGCCCAAGGCCCTGCCCCTTTCAGAATCCCAGAGACCCCCACTCCCCACCTCTAATCTAGCTAGGGTCTTATCAGCTGCCCTGAGCTCAGTCAAAATCCCTATCAGGGCCAAGTAAATAATCAGTCCACAGCCTCCAGCTGGACAGAGCGAACAGTCTATGGGCTCTGAGCCTCCTGGCTGAGGTAAATAGTTGGAATTGGGGGTTCCGATCCTTCAAGCAAAGTAGAACAAACAGTCTGTCTGCAGACCCCAGGCAGGGCAGAGAACACAAACAGTGGTCAAACCTAGTAACAAATGGGGGAGAAGGATAAGGTGACTATAGACAAATCACAGATGCTTTAAGGATGCTTTTATCACCAACCATGATACTCTTCATAGGGTTGCCAGGTGTCTGGTATTCACCCGGACAGTCTGGTATTTTCGGCTCTTGTCCGGAAAAAAATTTCAGAGAATACCGGACACCTAAAATGTCCGGTATTTTCTGAATTTTTCCCCGGCCAGGAGGTGAAAATGCTGGGCACCTGGCAACCCTACAAACACTCAGCGCCTGGCCTCCCCGAGCCCTCCCCTGGCTCCCAACACCCCCAGCCCCCCGACCCCAGCCCCCATGCTTACCTGGTTCCCCAAGACTGCCAGCACAAAATGGCTGCCGGCCAAAAGACCTAAGGGAAGCAATGCTTTCCCCCGGGTCTTAGGGCTCAACCGCTCCCCTGTTCCTATCCCTGCACTAACTCTTAAAGGGAACATGCTGTTTTATTTTAATTTTTTTTTTGGCTTACTTGGAGTCCTTTTTTTTTTTTCTCAACAACTTTGGTCCCGCCCCCTTTTTTTCCCTTCAACAGAATTTTTCCCGTTTTTTTGGGGGGGGAGGAGGGGTGTTTGGTATTTTTGTTTCAACCATCTGGCAACCCTACTTCCTGGTTCCAATTCAGGGCTCTATGAAGCCAGGAAATTCCCCATTAAAGGTTTTAAGCATCAGCTTCTACTGAGTTCTCTGGATTACTTCTTACCACAAGGTACATCTTGGGCATCTCCCTGCCTGGCAGCAGCTTGGCATCCTACTCAACCTCTGCAGTCAGATGGTCATCTGCCCTGTAATCTGAGTCAATCCTTCCCACCACCTGGAGAGTCACTGGCATCTTGATGGAAGCCTGCTGCATATGTCCTTCCTTTCCTGAACCAGCTCAAGCTCAGCTGGGCATCTTCTGCCTGGAACATGTGCAGCAGGCATGAGGGTTGATGGAGTCCTGGTCCAACAGTGATTATTCTGGCCCCACTGGCCTAATGCAAGGCTGGTACACTCAGTCACAGAGCCCTTTCAGTAAAATATCTTTGTAATTCTAGGTATAATTTAATCCTTCTGGCACATGGACCCAGTAGCAACCAGGGCAGTTCAATATGTAGGGATTCCTTTCCATTGATAGAACACTGAATTGGCTCAAGCTCCTATCCATTAACCTAGGACATTGACACACCACCCTTGGGCACCTCTGAGAGGCAACAAGTCCCAACTTGCAAGTACAGAATCTGAGTGTAGAAAATAAACTTTTAATAAAAAGAGGGAAGTAATTAATCGTTAATTTGAGAAAATACTGCAAACAGGGTTCAGAAACATAAACCACGAGTAAAAGATCCAGCACCAAGAGGATTGGGCAGTACCTTTTTCCCTTCAGGTTCTTAAATTCAGCAAGTGACAAGTCCTCTTCACATGTCCATCTCTTTTATGCACCCCAGTCATGGTTGCTGTCAATGCAGACCCAGAATTCAGAGGTGCATCTGCAGAGTGCACCTTCCTGCCTGGGTGAGATAGAAAAGCACATTACTTACTCTGCTGCTCAAGTGAACTTGCTCATCACCCCTGTATGCTGGCCACCTGCTCACTGCTTTTACCATGCCTCTCCACCAGCCACCCTGCTAGACCCTCATCGTGTTTCTCTGCCTGATGCCCTGCTGGCTGCTCACTGCACCTCTCCTACCAGTAACCTGCACTGCTCACCTCATCCAGCATGACTTCTGCTAGTCAGTCTTTTAGACCATGTTAGACTTGCAGGAAGATCGATGATGCGGTAGTTGATCTTCTGGTGTTCAATTTAACAGGTCTAGTAAAGACCCTTTAAATCGAATGCTGAGGATGCATATAGCAGGGGGGTAGGGTGGCTGCAGAGCAAACAAAGAGCCCTGAATCAGAAGCGGGTGGAGTAGGGTGATTGATGATAAAGACTTGGAGAAAGGGAAGTTGATGGGAGCGTTTTTCACATTGACCTTCCACTGTGGCAATGGTGACAAAGTTCAACTTAAGGTATGTTGACTCCAATGATAGTATTTATAATGTAGCCAAACTTCTACTGTAGAATAGACCTGGCCTTAGTGATTTTAGCTCTGGAGAAACACAGTCCTGCCACAAATGATTTCAGCTCTTTCTGTGATTTCAAGCTCTGGGCAGAAACACAGTGCTACCATGGATGGTTTCAGCAGTGATTAAGCTATTACATTAAGAAAGAAGCTTCTAATGAAGCCTATTTAGCTCTATTTTTGAACAGTCAGGAGGAGCAGGTTGAACGAGTGTAGGGAGAACCCTTGATGAGGGCATGTACCAGTGTTCTTTGTAAGCTGTACACTTGTGTGGTCACTCAGGAGAGATTCAAATACCACCCATCTGATTTAGCAGAGCTCCTACAGCTTGGTTTTCAGTTTCTACTGGTGGTGCACATTTGCACATGCTACTGAACTGAGGTATTCCTTAAATATTCCTTAAGTGTGGGAGGAGGAGAGGATGGTAGCAGAGCAACCATGAATTATGTCTAGGGTTTCCCAGAATATCTGTCAAGCATCTTTTGGAGGATGCAGTGTACACTGCCATTTGACTGTCCATGACCTTGCTCTCTCCTTGTCTCTCTTGGTTAGAGCAGCCTCTGTGCTTGTATGAGCAAAAGAGCTGAAATTGTAACCATCACTGACTCTCTGAGATGAAGAGGAGACTCTCTGACAATCCAAGGATTTTCCTAAGTACATAGGTGTGTAGATAGATGGATAGAGAGGACTCCTGTGCCATCCATAATTTGGTCTAAAGTTTGCATGTAACTTCGTTCACTATTTAGATGCTGTTCATACTATTGATTATCTGTAATCCCTAGATTTTTAGTAAATTTACTCAGAGATGTGTCAGGCTATGATTTTATTCTGGGCTCAGTATGCACCCTAAGGATGAATCCGCTCAGAAAATCAAGCTTTTTTCCCGTTGTTTCGGGGCTTTCTTCCCCTTGAAACACAGTGCTTTTAGGTGACTGCTTCCAGATGGGAGCTTGGGCCACTTTACATAAATCTGGAAGGAGGACAATGGAGCACTGTTATGTCTCCTGAACTTGGCTCTTACCATTGTCTGAAACACCTTACAGAAAGATTGCATGTGCAGGAGAGAAAGATAAATGCTGTCATTGCACAATGTAGCCCCAGAACATTGATTCCGTAGGTGATGGACCCACTACAGCAAGTGCTGATGATAAATGTTGCCATTCTTATTTATGTTATACAGAACAATAGGGAAAAAATTGAATACATATCTACAGGACACTACCACTATTTACAAATATCAGAGGGTTAGCCATGTTAGTCTGAATCTGGAAGAACAACGAGAAGTCCTGTGGCACCTTATAGACTAACAGATATATTGGAGCATGAGCTTTCGTGGGCAAAGACCCACTTCATCAGATACCACTATTTACATAATTTTCTGTAGCTAGAGAACGGGATTACAAATAAAGTGATTGTTACCCTTCCTCCCTAAGTACAGGTAAGTTTGAGGCATACTCATGTGTGGAGGATTAATATTTGATCTCATATAACCTTTTTCTTTATTTATGCCTTTCTATTGTGTGGTACAGGACTAAATGATTTACTGAAGTTTTATGAGTAAGCACCAACACTCATAATTTTAACATCTGTCATTGAGCAGAACTGATAACAGTGACTGCTATTATGGTATCTTCCTCCACTTAGCACAAGGCCATCTGGAATTTGTGTTATATGAGGGGGGATGAGCATCTTTTTTACTGCTTCACTCCTTTATATAAAGTATTGCTCAGAACTTTTTTGAATAATAATAATATAATAATCAATTGTTTTGTTATGTAAGGCCATTGTACAAGAAAACATCTAAAATAGCAAAGATACTGCTGTGAAGTGGAACACCTGAAGTCGTTATTTGGATCTGAACTGGATTCACTTGACATGGCAGTTTTTTCAAACGGTGGTGCATGTAACAAATGAAAGGTTAACATCCCTGGATTCAGTGATGGATTTAATGCAAATTATTATCAAAGTGGTTTAATTTCAATAAATAACCATGTTTTTCCTTTGTCTTCTCTCAGTTTTGACTATGTATTTCATTGCTTTTGCCTGGTATGCCATAACTTGAAGAACCTATTTTATATTATTACTTGAAGACTTATCCGGCATTGCCCAGGTCTGTCCTGGGAGTGGGGACAGAGAGGTAGGCCATCCACTGACACTCCCTAGGGCCGGAGTGTGGGGGCCCACCCCACGGCCGGAAGGGGGCGTGGGGTTGGGGGAGTGAGGTTTCCAGCTTGCCGCAGAATGTGTTGTGTGTCATTTTTGCCACATGTATCTCACAGGTTTAGTCACCCATCTGGAAAAATTGTTTTGGATTGTGTCCCTCCTTGTTCTGCATCGGAACCACTTCATCTGTAACCCCAAGGGAATAGAACTGGTGATAGCAGGGTGGGTTTGTGAGAATAAGTTCACTCTTTTTCTTGTGTTGGCTATGTCTAGACTGCAGGCTTCTTTCAGAAGAAGCTTTTCTGGAAGAGATCTTCTGAAAAAACTTCCGAAAGAGAGCATCTACACAGCAAAAGCTCATCAAAAAAGCGATCTGCTTTTTTGAAAGATAGCATCCACACTGAATGGACGCTATATCACATTTAAGTTGTGATTACTATGGACGAGTGGCCACTAGGACATCTGTGCTTTTTCCTCTTTCCTCTTCTTGCGAAAGAACTCCCTCTTTCCCGTCCACACACGCCTTTTTCCAAAAGAGCTCTTTCGGAAAAAGGCTTCTTCCTTGTAGAAAGAGGTTTACCAATGTCAGAAAACCCCCTTTGTTATTTTGATTTTTTTTAGAAAGAATGTGATTGCAGTGTGGCTGTAAGTGAAGTATTTTCGGAAAAACGGCCGTTTTTCTGAAAAAACTCTACAGTGTAGACATACTCTCATTTGAACTAGTATTTTTAAGATTCTTGGCATTACTTCTGGCCTTGTCCTTCCAAGGAAATGCATATGCCAGATGTGGTATAATAGTGTTTTTTCCAGCCGTGCAATTTGTCCAAATTATATTCACGCCATTATCACAGTGCAAGAGCAATGTCTGATTATAATGTCTGGTCTCTGTAATTCCCAGAGCCCACTGTCACATTTTTCAATAGGCCTGTGAAATAAGTTTTTTTTCTTTTTCTTCCCCCAAAAGTCACTAACTTCTTCTACTGCATTACAGGGAACAGACTCAGCAAGAGGATATGAGGAATTCTTTGAGAATATATTCCAGACTCTAAACTGGCCTCACTGTGTGGATCTTTAGGTCTTTTCCAATGTGCCTGCTGCAGAAGTGGAGCCCAACTGCTTGTGCTGAGATCTGCAGTTTCCAGGATTGCTTTTTAAAGTTTTTCAGGAGACAAATATGCCACAGGAGATATGTGTGTGCATTATGGTGGATTCTATTATGTATTCAGCATGTTAATATTGTATGTTAATATTTACACATTTAATTCTAAAAATGAAAAGGAGAAGCTAGACTTTTATTTATAAAAGGGTGTCTAGCTCTTGTCAGCCCTCTTCCACAGAGGGGTACTAAACAGTCAATGCCCAGAGAACACAGCTTGGTACCCCTCCGTGGAATTCCAGCTGCCCTAGGCCCCAAGGCCAATACTGCTCCCACCCCCTCCAAGACTCTGCAGTAGTTAGGTACACCCCTTTCCAGAGCTCCTCTATAGTGGGTACAGTTTAACACTTCAGGGACAGGGATAGCTGAAGCAAATGGATTCCTAAACCAATCACTCTGGCAGAGGAACCTGGATCCTCCCATTCCACTGGATTCCAATCCAGAAACTGCCTTGGGCAAGATGAGGCAGGTTATCTCTTCCATGGTGTGTTGTGGGATACAGTTGTCCCTGGCAACCAGGTCTGTGGGCCTCTGCAAGGTGGGAAGTCCTAACTCTATATGGTAATCCTCTTGGGGAATGCTTCCTGCCATAGCCCTTCTGTAACAGCCAGTGCAGATCACATTCCACCTACCATCCTGCTGTGCTGAGGAGACTCTCTTTAAAAAAACCCTCCTCCAACTGGTGCATGCCCAGCAAGCCTGCTGTCCCTGAGCCCAGAGTTGTTCCTGGACCCCTTTGTGGGGTTTGTCCATCCCTTTTCACAGTAAAAGAGAGATATGTTTCTGCACAAAATAGGAATCATCTGTATGCCATTCCCTGCCTCAGTTCCCTCCCCACTCGAGCATTCTTTGAGATTCAGTCAGTGTCTGCAGTATCTTATGATGAGCAGTCTGGTATCAAGATAAACTCTTCATTATGAACAGAACTATGTACACAAACGAGGTAACAAATTTCCTGTGACTCTGGGTAGCTGCAGCTTGTTATTGCCCTGACCTGGACTTCTTTGATTCAGCCCCAAAAGGAAAAGTGTCATACAAATCTAAAGACTGCATATAGAGTGTACAGAAAATGAGGCAAATACTTCCTGGAAAATTGACTCTATAGGACATCTTCCCCGTTTAGATCCCTTTCTAAATTTCTTTACTGAACTAAAATACTATTAAATGAAATCAACAGCTATTACAAATACAATAACTGATTTAACAACTCTTCAGGTTGTTCTAACAGAAATGTAATGCGTCTCAGCCACTCTCTTAGGGCATTTCAGCAACCTTCCTGATTTGCTGTATTGCAAACTGTATTTAGACAAGTTCTTATCTATAATAAACTGTTCAGTTTTATGATCAATAATTGTCTGTTAATAAATTATTTTCCACTCATATATATCTGCTCTCACTTCACTTTCCTCAGCCAAGTTGTTGGGGATCTTCAGCAGATGCTTATGACACTTCTTAAGATGTTGCTTTTGACTGTGATTACTGAGCAGGAGTGAGGTGACTTCTTTGATCATTGCAGATTTTACCAGCTAATGCCCAGGATATCTCATGGTGAAAGCTGTACATTTTTAGCAAAATCCAGGAATTTTCTATTAGTGAACTGTGGCCCATTTTCAGTTGTTACTGTACTTGGAA
The DNA here is from genome assembly GCA_032595735.1 of Pelochelys cantorii. NCBI lineage: Eukaryota > Metazoa > Chordata > Testudines > Trionychidae > Pelochelys > Pelochelys cantorii. The sequence goes on from CM064328.1 coordinate 31,635,943, forward strand.
CCATGATGGGCAAATACAGATGTTGCTGACGACTGTTGCTACTGCGCTATGTTCCAGGCAAATTGGTAAAATAGTCCACTATAACCAGGTCATCATGTTTTCCCAAGATGAATGTGTCAATCCAAAATTTGTCCTATGGAACTGCAAGTTGTTCATATAGCATCACGAGCATTCCTTCAGCTGGGAATATCTGTACTGACACATTTTACACATGTTCACCATTTCTTCAATGTCACTATTCATCTGTGGCCAGAATACAACTTCTCTAATTCTCTTTTTAGATTTGATTATTCCCAGATGCCTTTAAGTGTTCATACAGTGTTTTCTTCCTCACCACTGTGGGAACTACAATCTGCATGCCCTTCAAGAGCACTCCTGAGAGCTCTGAAAGCTCATTTTTATAGTGGGTATATTTAGGTGGGAAATGTTGATGTTTTCCTCCTTTACTTATCACTAGTATAGCTGCTTGCTTTCATCTTTAGCTATTTCTGTTCACTCCATAGGTCTGGTGATACAGGATGTGACATTTGATCATGTTCACATGTATGCTTATTGCTAGCTTCAGATCATCAGGTTGTTAATGTAAGATGGAGCATATGCTTTAGAGCAGTGGTCTCCAGCCTTTTTAAGCAGGAGATCGCTTTTTTAATTAAACTGCAATCCAGGATCTACCTCAAACCCAAACACCCTTGCCCCGCCTCCTTCCCACCCCTTCTCCAAGGCCCTGCCCCTGCTCACTCCATCCTCCCTCCCCCATCCTCACTCACTTTTATCAGGCTGAAGTCAGGGGGTTGGGGTACACTAGGGGTTCAGGTTCAGAATGCAGGCTCCAGCTGGGCACCACTTACCACAGGTGGCTTCTGAGTGGTGGTGCAGGGGTAGGCTCACCGCTACCCTGGCCCTGCACCACTCCCAAAAGCCACCAGCATACTCTCTCCATCCCTGTTCCCCTCTGCTCTGTGGAGATGGAGTACAGGGTGGAGGGAGTGGCACCCTGACATTAGCACCCACCCTTCCTCTTCTTCCCTTGCTCTGCACAGCAAGCAGGAGGCTCCCAGGGGTAAGGGGCACCTCCAAAGCAGAGGACAGGGGTTGCATGGCAGTGCTGAGAGGGGTAGATGAAGTGCCAGCACTGGATAGCCTCCCAGCCAAACCTCTCAGGACCACCTGTCAAAGGCTCCAAGATCTACCAGTAGATCCCGATCTACTGGTTGGTGACCACTGCTTTAGAGAGTGTTTCTGCTATTCACTGGAGTCTAGATTAGAACTCCAGAGTCACATCATACATCCGTATTTTCAGAAGTAGTTGCTGTATCCTTGGTGGTGTTTCTCCAAGTCCCTTTTCTGTATTGCAATAAACTGTTTATCGTGAGTTTCTGCATTGAAAGTCTAACTGAAGAGAATAGTGTGAGATCTTGTACAGCCATATGCCAGACCCAGTGTGTCTTTTTCAGTTTGTCTGTACATTTTCTCTGCGGCTGGCATAGTCACAGATGCTTATGAAACTGGCCACCAGTTAGTTCCCATGATGTAATAGTACTTCTCCCTGCCCTCCTTATGAGGCATCTCTGCGGACAGTTTGGTGCCTTTCAATGAATTGCAGCATTGGTGCTGATATCAGAATGTGTGTTAGATCACAGAACTCTGCTGTGTTTTGCAGCTGTGCCCATTCTCTGACCAAGTGGAGGAGCAATCTTGGGTTGCGTGAGCTGGATAGTTAACTATGAATTTACTGACATAACTCATACTTACTGAATTCCCTTTCAGGTCTCAGCATGTTTAGTGTCCTGAATCTTAGATGTGTTGAGCAAGATTCCCTTTCAGGTAGCTTGTCTGTCAAATACATTATCTCTGCTGTTTGAAAATAACTTTTGGCAATGTTCAGTTTAAGGTCACTAGATCTCAGTTTCCAGGGCTTTTCTCGGTTGTTCTTGCTGTTTAATGGAAGTGTGACACCCACATTATGATGCCATCAATATACACCTACACACTGACTAGAACATGCCTCGCGGCAGGATGAAATACTGGAAAAAAAATAGGTAGCATGTTTAAAACAAACAAAAGAAAGTTTTTCTTTATGCAGCACACAGTCAACTTGTGGAACTCCTTGCCAGAGGATGTTGTGAAGGCCAGGACTTTAACAGGGTTCAAAAAAGAACTAGATAAATTCATGGAGGTTAGGTCCATCTATGGCTGTTAGCCAGGTGGGTAAGAATGGTGTTCCTAGCCTCTGTTTGTCAGAAGCTGGAAATGGATTACATGAGAGGAATCACCTGATGATTACCTGTTCTGTTCACTCCCGCAGGGCATCTGGCATTGGCCATTATTGAAAGACAAAATACTGGGCTAGATGGACCTTTGGTCTGACTGAGTATGTTCTTATGTTCTAGAATGGAACATACTCTAGCAGGCAGTCTGAGAAATCGCTATCTGCTATAAATGGTATATTGCAAGTGGAGCTCTTGGTATCCAAGGGGATCTGCCAAAATCCAGCCAAAGTATCTAATTTGCTAAAGAAATTGACTCCTGCCATCTCAGACAATAGTTCACTTTTTATGAGAAAATGGAAATGTTCTCTTTATATTTTTGTTTAGATCCTTAAGGTCAATACACAGTGGTAGTCCCCTTCCTTTTTTCCCCTTTATAATTATGAAGCAGTGAACCCAACCTGTTGGTTCTTCTCTTCTCCATTATATACCATTTGCTGTCTTGTTTTGAAGCTCATCTTCCAACCTCTTTCTTAAGCAAAGGGAGTGGGCATGGGGCAGCAGGGCAAGCCACCAAGCCTGATCTGCTCTTCAGCAGAAGCACTGGGCCCCGTGGGAGAATCCCTAGCACCCCAACCCTGGTTCCCCACAGAAGTGCGAGGGAAGTTGGCAGGGGAAGCCTCAGTACCTTAGACCCCGGTGCAGCCCTGGGACTAGAAGAGGTCTGACTCCCTGTTGTGGCACTGGAACATGTAGAGTAGGGACAGAGATTCTCTCATCTTGGGAATGCAGTGGATGGGGCAGAATGGAGCAAAGGGATATTGGGGCTGCAGTTAGGGGAATGCTGAGGGAGGGGAAAATGGGATGACACTGTGGGCAGGGCCACAGGTGGAAAGGGTGGGGATGGGCATAGAGCCACAGAGAGAAGGGATGGTGAGGGTTAAGGCTCTAGCCTAGGGCACTATGGAACCTTAATCCATCTCTGTTTACATCTCTCTATTTACTGATGTTACATTTACTTCTGCCCCAGTGTCCTATGTCAAATGTGCCATTTGTGAACATTTTAATTAGCCAGTCTTTTTGAGGTTTCTATTATTGTGCTTAAAACCCGCTCCTCCTCTTCACTTGAAGAATCCCATTCTGTACTAAATACATGCAGTTTCCTGCTTTCAGTGCATATTTTAACATAATGGTTGGGTTAATTATAGTTTCTACCTATTTCCCCTGATACTTATGCTGATTCCCTCGTTTCTGGCATTGTTTTCTGTATTCCACGTGTCTGTCCTTAACCAACTTTGTTTCTCTGAACTTTTCCCTTGCTGGTTTAGCTATACTACTCACAGCCATGAGTTATGTGCCTCTTTATTGCTGCATCCCAGGACAATCTGGTCTTTAATAAGAGATGTCTTTTAATATTCCATATTCATGGAACAAATATTTTACTTTTAATTCTTTGACAAACTCCTCTGTTGTTTCTCTTTCATTTAGTGTTCCAATCTTGAATGTACAGCTCTCATAAGTAACATTTTTTTTCTAATGATACAATTGTCCTCAAATATTTTCATTATTTCTACAAAGCCTTCCCCACCACTGTCTGTCAGCATGAAAGGCACTGACTATCTCTAGGGCTTCTGTGCCTGCCACTCTTAAGAGAAGAGCAATCTTTTGCACTTCCTTCTGTTTATTTGCCCCAGTGGCTTTCATATGCCATTCAAATTTCTGTTTGAACCTTTTCCAGGCATAACCAGTATTTCCACTGATTCTCAGGTGTGAGTTGGGGGGTGTTACTTGAAGTTTCATAGGCTCTGTATCAGCCATTACAATGTTAGCTCTCACTGGATCTTCTAGCATGCTGTGAGTTTGCCTCATAGTACCATCAGACAGACCAGTGTCAAGATAAACCCTTTGTTAAGAATAGGACCTATGTACAGAATAGAGTCATAGAACCTGAAGGGACCTCCAAGAGATCATTAAGTTCAATCCCCTGCCCTCACAGCAGGACCAAGCACCATCTAGACCATCCCTGATAGGTGTCTATCCAAATTGCTCTTAAATATCTCCAGTGATGGAGATTCCACAGCCTCCTTAGGCAATTTATTCCAGTGTTTGACAATTCGGAAGTTTTTCCTAATATCCAACCTAAACCTCCCTTGCTGCAATTTAAGCCCATTGCTTCTTGTCCTATCATCAGAGGCCAAGAAGAACAATTTTTCTCACTCCTCTTCATAACGCCCTTTTAGAAACTTGAGTAAAAAGCTTTCTTCTGCTTTGTGGAGCTGCAGCCTGTGACTGTCCTAGACTTCTTCATTTCTGCTCCTACAGGAAGTGTAGCAGAGGAAAACAAAGCCTGTATCTAGAGCATGCAGAAGGCTTGATACCTCTCCAGTTCCCAGAGACATTATTCTATCCTTTCAGAGTTCCAGAACAGCTACCGGAATTTGACTGTTCCAGCTTAGGTTTCAATTCCAGATCAGTCTGTTTTCTGACTCGTGCACCAACTCCTTTCAGCTTCAGCTGCTCTGGCAGTCAAAACATTCCATGTCTCTCAAAAAATCATGGTTCTTTGTGTGTTTTTTGTACCTCCCAGGCTGTGGTTTACGAAGCTAGCACTAACACCTAGTTCCTTCGTTCCTCCTTGTCGAGGGGCAGGCCCCCTCAATGGTATAGAAGTCCCCAAAATCTCCAACCTAGGTTTGGGCTCCCTTCTCACAGGGCCAGCCTGCCTCGTAAACTCAGTTTGGAGCTAATGTCCCTCTATCGGGGTCTATACGGCCTTCCGGCCTGGTTCAAAGTACAGTCCCCTCTAGCAGGGAATATATGGCCCTGCAGGCCTAGTACCAAAGCACAGTTCCCTCTATCAGAGTATATGTGTCTCTGCAGGCCTAGACATAAACACATTCCCCTCTCTCAGAGTCACTATGCCCTAGAGACCTAGTCCATAGGTACACCCCCCAAAGTGCCAGGGGGCGGGGTTGCTATAGGGGGGTTGGAGGACCTGGGCCCTCCCGCTCCACTGGGTCCCAGCACAGGGCCCTGTTGGCATCGGAGGATTTCACTGCCTGCTCAGCGGGGATCCCTGCCAAAGTGCACTGAGCTCCCGAAGGACAATCCTGCACCCTAGGACTCTTCCTACCGTCCCCAGCGTGCTGCTCAGCTCTCGAGGTGTCGCTCGGTCAATTGGAGCCTCCTTGACAGCCTCACTGGCCAGAGCAGTCGTTGGGACTGCAGCTGTGGCGGCAGAGGAAGGTTGGGGCATCTGTGGTGGCAGCTGCAGCTATTGGCACCGGGGTTGCTGCTCCTGAGGCAGCTGCAGCTGCTTGGGTTGTGGCTGCTGGAATGGCTGTGGCTACTGCAGGGGCTGTTCAGGAGTGCTGGCCTGAGCTCCTTCCCCTCTGGCGGTCAGCCCCAACTGAGCGGCTCCCTGGGCTTTTATACCCTGACTTCCCTTGGAGCATGCCCAGAGGAGCTGTGGGCATGGGGCCTTTTTGGCCAGCTGGGCCAGGGCAACCCCCTGCCCCTTAGTGCAGGCTAGATACACCCCGTCACACTCCTGGGTTTTTTTCTTCCCAGTTTCCACTCTTTCACAGACAAGCTGCAAAGAACTGGTTTTACCCAGTCTACAGCCACCCATTATTCTGCTATTGTGAGGTCTGTTCAGCTTCTGATCATACTTAATGACCATCCTATTCAGAGGCAGACTGAGGCATCAGTTCCCGTCTCAGTAACACAAGCAGTATGATGCAAGAGAGCAGCAAAAAGACATCTCTAACTCATAAACAGAGACAGTCATACTATCAAACAGAATTAATCTGTTGTATGTAGATAGTTTTCCCCAAATCGTCACATTTCTAGAGCATTCTATATTATACTATATTCTACTTCAAAAGACTGTTAAAATGTGATAGTAACTTACCTTTTACTTACTATATTGCATAGTGTTACTCCAGCAGGGAAGGGTGGGAAGAAAGTTATGGGTTTGATTTCAGAGCTTAAAATGTCTAGTTTCCTGTTTTTACAGTACCCGTGGAGTCAGGCTACTTCCTAACAGAGTGATTGTCTGGTCCCACAATCCAATTAAATATTTATTGAATGTCCAGAGATGCTGCTGCTCCTTCAAATATAACTGCTTTGTTTGAAGGCCTTCAAAGATGCACCACTCTAATGATCAAAACACTGAAAGTTTTTAACTAGTCATGGTGGTAAAGCATGGAACATAAGAATGGCCATACTGGGTGAGACCAATGGTCCATCTAGCCCAATATACTGTCCTCTGATGGTGGTCAATGCCAAGTTCCTCAGAGGGAATGAACAGAACAGGTAATTGTCAAGTGATCCCTCTCCTTGACAAACATTCCCAGCTTCTGACAAACAGAAGCTAGGGACACCATTTCTACCTATCCTGGCTAATAGCCATTGATGGACCTAACCTCCATGGAGCCTTTGGGTTGCTTTCTTTCAAAACATCCCATAAAGCCCATTAATGCTGTGGTACCCTGTGAAAGTCTGAGGAAAAGTGTATTCCTCTAGGGTTAGAACAATTGGCTGACTAACTAATCCCATGTGCTTCACCTGAGAAAAGACCAGCATCTTCTCTGATTGATCTTCATAAAAGGAGAAGCAGGAAGTAGGAAAGTGGGGGCAGGCTGCAAACCTGCCAGAGACTGGAGCAACTGGGAGGAGAAGCTCCAAGATATGGAGGGACAGCAGTGGGAATGGGGAGGTCCTGTTACCACAAAGAATTCTAAAGCAAGAACCAGAAACTTTTAGGTTCATGAACTTTGGTGAGGGACAGATCTGGAGGACAGAGACTCAACTAGTACAAGCTTTATGGGACAAAGCTGTGAATTTTTCATCCTGTTCTTGTTAAGCAGGCTTGAAATAAAAACCATAGCAATTAACTGCACACTGTTTGGATTCTGTGATATTGCCCAAGCAGCATTTCTCCAGGGAGTGAGTTGATTCCGCAGGCACCAGCCTGGATCTAGCCAGAAGAGGGCACTATAATGTAAGATCAATCCTTCACATACCTACTTAACAAGAAGTATTCCAGGTACAGTCCATCAATGGATAGCTTTAAACAAAAAGCAACTGGCAGCTCGTGACCACTCAAGTTGCATGCATTTGAGAACTGTGATGTGCTGAAGGTAAATTGAGTGCTTCTTAAAATTCTGTTACCAGCCATTGACTGGGTTGAGGTGATTTTCCTGTTTCCTATGCTATTCACATGGGTCTCTGGTCACTTGTAAATCTTTCCTGCCAGAGGTGACTTTTATCTGTGGGGTGCTATCAGTATACCTAGCATATTTTTCAGGAACAAATTAAAAGCTTTTCTAGCAAATGTACTTGTTAGATTTGTTTGCAAAGTAGATTTGAGCTTCTTGCGCTCTTGGAGGTGGTGTTTTTTGGTCTACTGCTACCATGACTACTATATATACATAAATACTGTCTGATTGGATGGATTTTTGGAACACAAAGGGCAACAATGGAGCTGGAATTGTAACTCTGGCAAATCACTGGTAACATTGAGCGTAAGGGGCTCTATAACTACTCCAGAAGCCTGTGACGCTGCTTGCTTACTTTTACTGGTAGCAGTTGCTGCATGAATGCGACAGACAACTGAGGGCCATTGTTGTTAGTAACAATAGCAGTACTGTATTAGTGTCTATGAGCCCCTGCCATGGGCCAGAACTTCACTGTTTTAGGCACTGTACAAATGCAAAACCAAAAGAAAGTTCCTGCCCCAAATAATTCACAATTTACATATAAGAGAAGACACAACAGATGGCTACAGAGTGATCCACACAAGATAGAATTGCTCAGCATGATGGGCTGTGGTGTCAGCACACCAGCCGCCTAACTATTGCCATGTTTTTTGTAGACATCATGGTAAAGGAGAGTTTTAAGAAGAGATTTGAAGTAGGACTTTGTGGTAGCTGAACAATCTGTCCAGTCTGGTTCAGAAATTTGGCCAGTATGTCTCATTATATGACTCCTTCATGAAACACTTTTGAGTCAGTCATTGACCAAATGCAGAGGATTAGGAAAAAGCAGAGAGGTTAGAGGTCCATACCTCACAACTTTCTTCCAGGTTGGTGGGTAGTATCATCTTTGCCTAACCACTTAATACAATAGCTGACACTGTGTGTGGGGGGGCGGGGAGGAGGGGGATTTAATCATCTTCCTCCCCTGTGATTAGCATTTTCAAGTAGAGCTGAGTTAGTTGAAGCAGATGGTTTATTTTTTCTGGAAGTGCTTGTAGTTGGACAAATGAGACTTATATCATTTCTACATCTTACTCTCCTCTTGTGGTGCTTACGAAGTCGTTCCAAATTTTATGCACTGTGTTTTGACTTATTTAATGCAGACGTACTTTTCCCGCAGTAAACATGATTACCCAAATACTTTAACTAGAGAGCTTCTGCTTTTCTCTCTGGTATAATTAGTCACACTGCACTCACATTGCATTTAGGGGGAAAAACACACACATGGCACATCTTGCAAATGTGCCTATATTCCCATACAGCTGCCTTCTTCACTTTATTCTTTTTGACTGCTTATAGTACAAAATTGCTGCAGCTGGGCACCAAAATGAGCAAAGTTGCTAAGGCACTTCTCTTTTCTTTCCTTTGCAGAATCTACCGAATCAGGTATTGAGGGACAGCCCCTGATTAGCAATAGCTTAACATGGGGCTAAGTTTTCTTGGATTCTAGCATTGAATTACTTGGCAGGATATCTATTAGGTTTGAATTTCAAAGCCAAAAGAGTGATCTGAGATCGCAGACTGGCAGTTCCACAGTGGTAATTTCCATGTTAAAAGAATACTTATCACCAGCACCACAGCGAAAGAGGCAGCTTAACACAGAAAGGGCCTCTTCTGAAATTAATTTGGTGTTTGGTTTATTAAGGAGCAGTTTCCAAATGCTTTTTTCCCCTGTAAAGAAGACTCTCTTCCTAATTTTCCTCTCATTTTTTTAGATGTCCAAAGATGAGCAGTTAAATGTTCATAAAATTCTACGGTGAGGCATTTCATTATGCTGTCACCACACCTTCCATGCCTATTTTTGTTAGTCTCTACGGTGGTATGGGACCATTGTTGTTTTTTAAGTTTCATTAAAAAAAGAGTGGGCAGAAATGATATATGTTGGTTCAGAGGGAGTTTGACTTGATCTGTTTGGATCCACTAAGTTCAGTGGGAGTTTTGCTTGTGAGAGGATTTCACAATGGGACTCTGGTTTCAAGGAATGGCCTGCATTATGGTGTAAATTAGTAAGTAGTAAGACAGAAGAAAACATGCTTTTAAGAGTTTTTATTTTATTTTACAAAGCATGCTTTTTACTAAACTTAAAAGAAAAAAATACATTGCAGGATTACTCTGAATAATGTTGCTTTGTGGATATAGCACTGCACTAAGAGTCAGGATCAGCATTGACATGAGGAAACAAAAACCATGTTCTGCTTCTATTCACAGTTACAATTCTGGCACGAAGTCACTCCCTCCTCTGGACAAAGGAATGGAACCTTGATGAAGTTCTTTTCATGGAGTTCCTCACTGATTGTTCCTTTGGGAAGGCAGAAAGGAACACAAAGTTATGAGCTCATCACAAAATAGTGGCATCATAATGTCACAGTACAATCAAACCCTTATGTGAAACATAGAAGCTACCTCAGAATTGACTCCAAAATTATTTCAGTGCTGCTGATAACACCAGGGTATCACAAAGACTTTACAAGAAATAATAAACCTCACGGTAACTGATAACACACACCTGGAGACCCAAAGACTGGAGTATATACTTCCCTAAGGTACTATTGAAGGAGGTGATTCTGTGCAAGGGGAACAGGATAGACGAAAGTGCAATGGGAATAGAGTTAGGGAATGAGGAGGGTGAGAGATAAGAAATTACATCTGAATATAGACAATAGTAGAACTTCAGGGGCACAGGTGTCGGCTTCCTCGAGGGTCATGGGATGCTCAACCTCCCTGCTGTGCCTGGTCCTGCCCCCATCTGTCTCATTCACCCCCGAACCACACCTCTGCCCCACTTCTACCTGACCTCATTCTGCCTCAGGTCCCAGCCCCACTCCACACCTTGCCGCTTCCCACTCAGTTCTGCCCTCCTTCGAGCAAACCCTGTCCCTGCTCCTCCCTCTCTCCCCAGTGCCTCCTGAATGCTGTGAAACAGCTGAACACAGAGGGCAGGAAGTGCTGGGGAATAAAAAGGGACAGCTGGATGCTGATGGATGCTGAATACCTACTCATTTTTTTTTCTGTGGGTGCTCCAGGCCTGTAGCACCACAGAGTTGGCACCTATTGTTCTGGGCATCAAAGTTGTCACACTTTAAACAAAGTGCCAGTTCTGGCCAAGGCCACAGAGTTGGCTAAGAGCTGACAGACTCATAGCTGGAAACCAAACCAGCTTACCTCTGTGATCATTTTATTCATTTGTAAATGTGTGTTCAGTATTTAGATTTTCTGACATTTTGTAAATTTCTGTATGCATTAATCTCACTTGTGCTGTCTATATTCCATGCTACAAGATAAAATATAAGTATATTGTAAAAATGTCAGCTCTGAACTTGTGAACTCAGATAGGAAGAGCGTCTCCCCATTCCCATCCTGGAGGACAGTCAAAAATTAAGTGGGCAATGGTAGGACAAGAAGTTTGTTCTTTGCCCTATCCACCCATGCAGAGCTATGTGTAGAAGGCCTCATCCCATCTGTTTCTATGCTGGAAGAGGGAAATTAAAAATCTTCATGTTAACTATTTTTATCTCTTTGCTGTTTGGACTCTCATAAAGGCTAGAGATAAGAAACAAAAAGCAGCGATCCCCAGAGTTGATCTGGGTTAAGTCCTAAAAGACGTTAACTGACAGACTGAAACTTATTTGTGCATATAGGCTTGCTTGTTTCAACCTGTAAATAACTCATTTCTTTTTCTAGTTAATAAACCTTTAGTTAGTTTATTACAGGATTGGATACAAATGTTGTTGGTGTGACATCCTAAACTACAAACTGATCTGTAGTAAGTGACTGGTGTCTTGGGACCAGGAGCAACCTGGAAATTTTGTGATTTGTTTTGTTTAGTATGTGACCAATATTCCCTCTCATCTTTTCTATTCATATGCAGAATAATTTTTATGGGCACTGAGGCATGTGTGAATGTGCATGACCAGTAGACGCAAAATTTAACTGAGGGCACTCTGCTAATCAGCTGGCTGGCATTTGAATCTCCCCTGAGCAGCCACACAAGCACCAGCCTATAGGACTACACTGTATGGGTATGTCTACACTACAGCGCTATTTCGAATTAACTTATTTTGAATTAGTTAATTCGAATTAAGCTAATTCGAAATAACACATCTAGACACAAAAACTAATTCGAAATAGCGCGTCCACATTGAGTGGACCCTGAATCGAAGGTAAGGCTGGCCGGAACCAGTGCTGGCAGGGTATCAGGGTCGGACTTAGTATGTGGGGCTGCTGCCTCAGGCTATCCGAGGTCTGTGCTTAAAGGGACCCAACCCCCCCATCCCGGACAGACAGTTCTCAGGTTTGTCTGCTTGCTGGTCTACCTCGCTGAGAGACAGCAAAGCATTTGTGTCTCGGAGTGTTCTGCTTGCCCTCACTCGGGACACCACAGCACTCTGCAACATGGAACTAGACCTGCCCCTGGGGACTGTGCTGCATCTCATGGACATGTTGCCAGCAGCCTGGCTGCACTGTCTGCAGGCTGCCATCTGGGAGGACCATCGAGGGGCTGTCAGGATGCAGGGGGCCCTGCGGGAGAGCTTCCACCCTGAGGAGCGCTAACAGTCTCCCCGGTCAGCCCCACTGGGGGCTTGTGCCCCATTCCTCCCTCTCGTCCTTCCACTTACTTTTCCCTAGCCCCCCCTTCCTGATGTCAAATAAAATACACATATTTTCAAAAATAGAAACTGTCTTTATTTAACACAACTGGGCAGGGGAGGATGAACCTCTGGGGAAATGGAGAAAGGAGGCAGGAGAGAGCAGGAGAGAGGGTGAGAGAGGGGAGGGGGAAAAACTGGGAGGAGGGAGCTGGAAGGGGGAAGCAAAGGGAAGAAGGGGGAGGGGAAGCTCAGGGCTCACAGTTGGGGGTCTCGCTGGGCCACATGTCTCCCAGCATGGCAGGTGCAGGGACCTCGGTGTCCCTGGCGGGATGGGGAGGAGGGTGTGGAGGTTGAGGAGGAAGAGGTGGGGGGGGGGGCAGGAGTGGGAGGAGGAACAGTAGCTGGGGGGGACACCAGGTGCAGGACCGTCACGGGGCAGCACGCTCTGCACCAGGGCCTGCAGATGGTGACAAAGGGCACGACCCTGGGCAAGCAGCTCCTGTTGGAACTCCCAGTCGTCCTGCGCCTGCTTCTCCATGATCGGGTCTGGGTTCGCAGGGCCTGCAGGTGCTGCTTTCTATATCCCTGCCCCGTGGTGGTGGTCCTGCTGAGGCCGCGGGTGCGAGAGCATGGGTGGTTCACCCTGCACGAGCAGCTGGTGCAGCTGTAGAGAAAGAAGAGAAGTGGTCAGTTGTCCCTGGGGACACAGTGGATGATGCCCAGCCCCCCCTGCGAGGTGAGGGCGACCATGCCCTGCACCGTCAGAGCCGATGTGCTTGCACAGAGGCCATGGTCAGCATGTCCGGCTCTGCCCAGGAGTGGGAGCTGCCCCGAGACTGCACCCATGCCCCTATGCTGTGTATAGTACGTCCAGGACAGGGGGGAGATGTCCCCTGCCCCTCTGTAGAGGGGGCATGTGAAGGGAGGGCATCCTGCTGGGTCCCGCCCCAAGGTCGGGAGCTTGTCGGGTCTCTTCACACACACGTGTGGCTATTGGGCCACGGCCCCTGTGTGGCATGCAGCTGGAGCCACCTGCCCAAGGGTGGCATGGCATGTGCCCGCACGTGCACAGGTGGCTGCGTGATCCGTGGGAGGCATAGCCCATGCGCGCAGTCCCTGGTCTCCCTCCCTGCCTCCCCCCCGGGTAGGGGACAGTGCTGGCACTTATCTGGTGCGGCCTCCCCGGACGATCCTGCCGACTCTGGTGCCAGGACAGCTGGTGGTGGCCCCTGTGCTGCGCCCGGGTCAAGGCCCTCAGCTCCCGGCTCGCTGCCCCCCGGGCTGGTGCGGACCGCCCCGCCCCCCCAGGATTCGGACGAGGGCGGGGAAGTAGGGACAGGTGGCAGCCCCTGCTGCAGCGCCACCCCTGGTGGCCCTGGCGTACGCCTGCCGCGACTCTTTAATTTTGAGGCGCACCTGCTCCTGGATGCGCCTGTGTCCCTTGCGGGCCATGGTGGCCACTATGAGGCCATAGATGGCCGTGTTCCTCCACCTAGTGCGGAGATCATGGACATTGGGGTCCTCCCCACAAACCTGAAGGAGGTCCATGATCTCCACACTAGTCCAGGTGGGCGTGCGCCATCTACGGCCCCTGGCTGGCCCCTGGGTTCTGGGGGACTGGGTAGGGGACGGCTGGCTGCCACTGTCTGCCATTGTGCGGCCACTGGGTGAGGGTCTGTGGCTATTGGCAGGCCTGGCTCTGGCACGTGCCCAGTGGTCAGACTCTACCCCTTTAAGGGCCCCAGGGCTGGGGGAGAGGAGAAGAGTTTTCCTGGTTGTGCCCAGAGTGGCCACTAGGAATCCCTGGGAAGGGCTGGAGGCCCCCTAATTCGAAATAAGTGTCTACACAGCACTTATTTAAAATTAACTATTTCGAATTTGGTGTTATTCCTCGAAGAATGAGGTTTACCAAATTTGAAATAAGTGCTCCACTATTTCGAATTTATTTCGAAATAGCGGTTTGCCTGTGTAGATGCTACTGAAGTTAATTCGAAATAACAGCTGTTATTTCGAATTAATTTTGTAGTGTAGACATACCCTATGAGACCATTTATCACTAATTCCAGCTTGCCTGAGTGGCAAGAGAGACTGGACAGCCCATGACTGTCTGGCTATGTCTAGACTATGCTGAAGTTCCTATGGAATTTGCATATCTTCTTCCGATCTCACTTTAGAAAGCGGACCTTTTGAAAGTGAAAGTAGTCAGGACATGGTTTTTTTGGTTTTTTCGAAAAGCTGCTCTTCCTCAAAAAATGTGGTTTATGCGGCTTTTCAAAAAAAGGGGGGGGGGCTTGCCGAAAAAATACGTATCCCGACTACTTTCATTTTCGAAAGCTCTGCTTTCGAAAGTGAGATCGGAAGAAGATATGCAAATTCCCATGCATATCCTCTTTCAAAGCTTCAGTGTAGTCTAGATGAGCCCTAAGTGACTCCATGGTAAGATTGTTACAGCAGTCTAGGAGTTCATCCTTGTTACAAGGTTGGTGAAAAACTATTGTAGAATTGGGATTGGTCCTGCCTTGGGGAGGGGGCTGGACTTGATGGCCTTCTGAGGTCTCTTCCAGCTCTATGGTTCTATGATTCTATGCCACCAATTTGGGATGTCTGTTCTGCTTTTGACAGTCTGCCCTGAAGCTTAAAAAACAAGAAATGGTCTGGTAGAACTTTATAGACTAACAAAATACCCTGAAGCTGGTATTCTCACCCGTGAACTACTCCAGACAGCGTGACTGAAAGCAAGGCTCATACATTTAAACATGATGCAGCAGGTAAGGAAAAGCAAATGAGAGAGATGAGGAAACCTCAATGACCTTAACAAGGGTTCCTGTGCCACTTGAATTTGGGAAAGATGTTTTCAAGTTTGTCAACCATTCTTTTGTCATTAAAACCAACAATTATTTTACAAAGGTGCCTTTTTAAAAAAATATAAAACTATTTTGTACCTAAAGAGAATCATGTGGTACATAGTGGAGAAAACGAACTTAATACTAATTTTAAAATTAAACATGTATTTATTTATTTCAAAGAGCGCTCAGAGAAGGTAGTCTGTTACAAGTGTGCAACATTCTGTGTTAATTTTTTTCCTTACATTCTCTCTGTGTTTGTATTTCTTCTACTCCATTTCCTCCCTCTTTTTTTCCTTTAGATTCTTTCCCCTAATCTGTTCTTTTTCAGTTTCCCTAAACAGAACACAAATCTAGCAAACATTATGTTTGAACTTTCAATCCCACCATGGTAGAGTGATTTCAAAATGAGGCAAAATGAGTCTGTCTGTCGCTGCATGTAAACAAGTTGAATAACTTCATTATTATCAGGCTTTGACCCACAGCAGAATAATTCACACTACTTCAGGGAGATGACACCTGCTAATTAACCACAAGCAGAAGAAGTGCTTTGTCAGCTGCCATAAGTCATTTTTCTCCTCCTATTTTTAAAAATACTTTTATTTTTTTTATCAAGATGTTTCCATGAATTATCCTGTTGAGAAAATTATTACTCAGGATGGTCTCAGCCATAAGCACTATTATGTTTGAGTTAAAGGACAGAAGGAACCATGAGTTCATATATGACCTTCTGTAAGACATTACATTTCATGTAGCTACTCCTATAGGCTATATGCTTTAGTTAGACTAAAGCCCTTCAATTGTAAGGAGACTAAACTGTATGCCACAAGCTCAGAAAAGGAGTGATGGTGGTGCCATTAATGCCTGAGGTCCATACAATTGATTGATTAGATGTGTGATATGCCTAGATTATCCCAGCAGATGCTGCAGAGGAAGATAAAATGCCCTCAAGATCCTTGCCAATCTGAACTGAAGGAAAATTCATCACTCACCACAATTTGTTGATCAGTACAACCCTGAACATTTGAGAAAGACACATCAGCCAGGCATCTAGAAAACAGATTCTCTGTACCTCCTTGGATCAGTGGTCTATTCCATCAGCATCTCCAGCTCTGGCCAATCTCTGATACTTTAGAGAAAGGGGGGGAGGGAACCCAATATATCTGACCAGTTGTGTGTCAAGGAAAAATGCTTCTTCCTGACACTCCAGGCAACTGGCTGAAGACCTAATGCATGAGATTTTATTATAGTAATTGTCTTAATGCAGACTTGCATGTGTTGTGAGCATGCTGAGAGCAATTCAGGCAATCCTGTTCTCTCTATGGCACAATAAGAAAGGGAATGAATATGGGAACTCATGGATCCACAAATTCCAATGCCAGAAGAATCCCCCATGACCATCCTGAACCCCATCCTTATACACACACTGGCTGCAGAATTTCTCCCCAAATCTATATTAAAGCATGTCTTTTAGAAAAGTGTCTTACCTCATTCTAAAGATTCCCAGTGATGGTGAGTCCACTACCTCCCCTGGTAAACTCTTCCATTATTTAATTTCCTCCACAACAAGAATATTGCTTCTTGAATTTGTCTGACTTCAACTTTCAGCCATTGGATTTTAGTATGACAAGATATCTATCTCTATCAGAAATCTTTTTCATGTATCAGTATTAGACACAGTGATCAAGTCAGCTTGCAACTTTCTCTTCAATAAGCTGCGTAAATTGAGCTTTATAAGGCTTTAAACACGAGTAGTCCTGTGGCACCTTAGAGACTAACAAAAATATATAGAATAATAAACTTTTTTGATGAAGTGGGTCTTACCTGCTAAAACTCATGATACTATATAAATTTTTGTTAGCCTCCAAGGGTATGACTTCACAGCAGTATTATTTTTCAAAATAACTCATGTTATTTCAAAATAAAAGAGTGAGCGTCTACACAGCAAGCCCGTTATTTCAAAATAATTTTGAAATAACGGGCTTCTTACTCCAACTTCTGTAACCCTCATTTCACAAGGAGTAGGGGAAGTCAAAGGAAGAGTGTTCTTCCTTCAACTTCTTGCAGTGTAGACAGTGCCAAAAGTCAATTTAAGGTACTTCAAATTCAGCTACGCAATTAATGTAGCTGAAGTTGCATATCTTAATTTGACTTTAGCCCACAGTGTAGGCATACTCAAAGGTGCCACAGGACTAATCGTTGTTTTAAAATTTACAGACTAACAAGGCTAGCCCTCTGAGACATTATAAGACTTGTTTTCCAGACCCTAGACTGGAACTGTGCACTGTATTTTAACAGTGGTCTTACAGAGAAAAGGCCACTTTCCTTGTTCTACTTGATATTCCCTTTTTTTATACTTCAGGGGTAAAATTAGCCCCTCTGTGCCACACCAATGCACTGAGTGTTCATGTTGAAGTTTTGTTTTATGATAATCTGTAAACTCTTCTCTGAATCACTGCTTTCCAAGATAGTCTCCATCTTATCAGTAAAACCCGTGTTCTTGGTTCCCAGATGTACTACCTTTTCTTTGGCTATTTTAAAACACTTTTTCTTGGATTATGATCATTTAATCAGACAATTCAATACATGTCCTCCTATCCCACTATTTTTATGTCATCTGCAAAATTTATCAGCAAAGATTTCATATAATCATTTAGATTCTTGATAAAAATATATTGAGTACTATTGACCCAACAACAGACAGTTGGACACCTTCCTAGAAAGAAGCACTGCTTACTGGTAGCTCACCATTAACACCAATATTTTTAAAGTGGTCACCAATATTTTCAAGATCTGAGCCTATTTTCATCCATCTAATGTGTGCATTATTGTTAGACTCACTTTTGGTTGATGTATCCTGGTCTGTGGGCAGCTTTTTTCTGATGACAATCTTGGAGAGTTTGGGGAATTATTTGAAGAGCAGAAGTGGGGGTTGGTTCAGGAAAGATTTCTTTCAGAACTGGGTCCCCAGCAAGTACGGTTTGCAGTTGTTTGTTGAATTAAGATCCTACTTACTGCAGAATCTGCAATATTGCCAGTTTTTAGGCTTCCATTGCAATTTTTTATAGCAGGAGCCCCACAGTGTGCAGGGATGAAAGTGTGAAACCTAGCTGACCCAGGGCTGTGTGTGGGAGCTCCCATTCTTAGATTTGGCTGGATGACAGTGGGAGACTTTTCTTTCATCCCCAGGCTACTGATATTGTATAATCATGGAAAAGTAATAATGGACCTTATTTCTGCAAATAAGAAGGTCCATTATTACTTGTTCTCAATTTTCCATGGCTTGTCCACAAATCAGCCATAATTCTGGATAATCGTCCCTTGATTCCATATGGAGTCCAGTGTAGAGTAGGTGTATGGCTGCAGAGGTGTTAATGGGACACTCTACCTTGAATAGTCTCTTAGAATATATGCTAACTATGCTAAATAATCTGTTCCACATTGCATTTAGCTGTAAGGCTCAGAATACCACCCCAGATCTGAAGAAGAGCTCTGTTTGGCTTGAAACCTTGTCTCCTTCACCAAGAGATGTTGGTCCAACAAAAGATATTCCTTCTTGTCTCTCTAATATCCTGGGACCAACATGGCTTCAACTACTTGAAATGTCCAACACGCAAAAGTTTGTAAACAATTTCCTGTTGCCTGTGCAACCTTAATTAGACTTCATTATGTGATATCATCTTTAATTTCATAATCACATGCTATTTTTTCAACAGGTCTCTTGCCTGATTCAACGTACATGAGGCATGCTCTGTAGTAGGCATTCTTCAGTCTTGCAAGAGCATAATATGTACACGTGAGAGGTAAAGAATTTACACGGTTTTATGGCAGCTGTAAACATGGCTGAGGAGGTCAACTCAAGAGAGACAATCTCTGCTGCATCTGTCACATTTAAGGGTGATGTTTCGACCATTTAGGATTTTCCTTCTGCAAGCTCTTTTCTCCTCTACAAAGCTGGACTGTTTCTCATAACTCCAGAGATCTTTGTTAAGCTCTTTTTTCCAAAGGCCACAGTCTTGCGTGTGACTGTACCACACATCTATGTCCATTTCTCTGAAGTCTTGCATGCACACATCTTGAAAATCAATTCTGGGTATCATTTGGATCTATTTCTAGATGCCAATTTTCTATGCAGGATGTCCTTTAAGATGCACGCATCATTCATTGAGCATACATGCTCAAGTCAGTAGATGCATCTCTGTTTGAGGAGTGTTTGCACAGAACTATAGAATAATAGAACAGGAAGGAGCCCGGAGAGGACATCACATCCAATCTTCTCCACTCATGACAGGACCAAGCAATCTAGACAGGGATGGGCAGTTTGCCAGGATTGTCTACTGAGGGGCCTGTGATTGATAGGAAGAGTGCTGGCCAGCACCTGGTCACTAAAGGGTTAAACTCAGGTAGTTACCAAGGGTGATGGCAGGGGGCCAGAAGAACCAATGCGGATACAGTGCTGAAATTTGAATTGTCTATAGATGCTTGATCTTCTTTTCCTTTGTGGGGATTTCTTAAAGAAAATGCTGGAGAAAGCAGATGCAGGGATCAGAATTACCATGCCTATAAGAAATATTGGACATGGGAATGAACTGGACCTTAAAGTACAGATCAGCATGCATCATGAGGAGAGGGATAAGTGTATCTATTTGCACTTATCCCTCTACTCATGTAATCAGGGTATTTTTCTTTATTTTGGTTGTTTGATTTAGACTTCTCTGTGTGACTCCATGCCTTCCCACCCCTATTCACTATCTAATAAGAGTTGTTCCCAGAGATTTTCTGTATTTTAATTCGTTTTACTTAGTTGCTCTGTACACCTAGCAACCAAATATGCTTTATCAAGAATATCTTTTTTTTTGTTAATAAAATAACTTTTTTAAGGTGATGATTAGATTAGTGTGCCCTAGAAAGTAACAGGGGGTCTGTATATGTGTTTACCTGGCTAAGACTGGGTGGTCAGCTACAAGAGACTGCAGCTCGTTTCTCTCTTTTCTTTTTTCAAGCTCTTTTGGGGCAAAAGAGATTGGGAGTACCCGTGGGGAAGGAATTCAAGTGTTCCCTCCTGTTTTTTAGGGTGAAATCACTTGATGGTGGCAGTCACAGAGCCAGTGCATCTGTGACTCTGTGGAGCTTTTTTGTAATCAGAGCCTATAGAGGCAAAGTATTTAAGGTCTTTGCAGGCCCCCACCTTCTGCACTCAGAGTGCTAGAGTGGGGAACAACCCTGACAGGGCCATCAGATACTTTGTTTACCTGAGGAGCTGCAAGTATGGCTGCTCCCAGCTCCCAGTGGCCACAGTTCGCTGTTGCCAGCTAATGGGAGCTACGGGGAACAGTACTTCTTAAAGCTCCCATTGGCCAGAAATGGTAAATTGTGGCCAATGGGAGCTGCAAGAGACGATACCTATGAACAGTCAGGTAAATAAAGTGTCTCGCAGCCCACTAGCAGTGAACCCTTGAGAACTGTATCGAGCCCGTGGGCTATTTATTGCCCACTCTGGAACTAGGCCATTCCTGGCAAGTGTTTGTCTAACCTGCTCTTAAAAATCTCCAGCGATGGAGATTCTACAATCTCCTTAGACAATTTATTACTGTGTTTACCTACCCTTGCAGAAAGATTTTTCCTACTGTCCAACCTAAACCTCCCTTGCTGCAATTTAAGCTCATTGCTTCTTGTCCTAATATCAGAGGTTAAGGAGAATATTTTTTCCTTGTAAAAACCTTTTAGGTACCTGAAAGCTATTATCATGTCCCATCTCAGTCTTCTCTTTTCCATGCTAACCAAACACAAGTATTTCAGTCTTCCCTCATAGTTATTGATCTAGATGGAGGGTGATTCCTCAGCTTGTTGGCACATGATGTTAAATCTTTTTTAGGCTTATGGCAAGCCCAAAATCTTGGCAGGCTTCAGAAAAACTGTCTTGGGCTTTGAATATGAGGTTCTATGTGAGTTTTCTAGACCTTTACTAATTTTTGTTGATCTTCTCTGGATTTTTTCCATTTTTCCACATCTTTCCTAAAATGTGGCACCCAGAACTGGATACAGTACTCCAGCTGAAGTCTAAATCAGTGTGAAGTAGAGCAGAAGAATGACTTCTCATGTCTTGCTTTTACAACACTCCTGTTAATACATCCCAGAATGATGACTGCTTTTTTTGCAACAGTATCACACTGTTGACTCATATTTAGCTTGTGGTCCACTACAACTCCTAGATCCCTTTCTATAGTACTCAGGGGCGGCCCGTGAGCCTAGGCAGACTAGGCGCCCGATGATGATGTTACGGGGCGTCGGGGCACCCCGTGATTACATCACAGCCATTGACGGCCGAGCAGGCGGGGGCGCCGATTACGCCTTCCCCTAGGGTGCCAGCTGCCGCACCTGGCCTCAGACCGCTCCTGACAGTACTCCTTCCTAGTTAGCCGTTTTCCATTTTCTATGTGTGCAACAGATTATTCCTTCTTCAGTGAATTACTTTGCATTTCTCCTTATTGAATTTCATCCTATTTACCTCAGACCACTATCCCACTTTGTCCATATCATTCTGAATTTTTATCTTATCTTCAAGAGCACTTGCATCCCTTCCCAGGTTGGTATCACCCACAAAGATTATAAATGTAATCTCTATGTCATAATCTTGTTACTCTGTCAGAGAAAGCTTTCAGGCTGATTTGGCATTATTTATTCCTTACAAATCCATGATGATTGTTACTTACCTTATTTTTCAGATGTTTGCAAATTATTGATACATTATCTTTCTCTGTATAGAAGTTAAGCTGGCTGGTCTCTAATTCCCTGGGGGTATGTCTAGACTGCAGACACATTTTTTTTTTGGCATCCCTGTAAACCTCATTTTATGAGGAAGAAGACATGTTCTGAAAAAGGGTTTTTTTCTGACATTTGGCCCCGTGTAGACGGGCCAAATATGGAAAAGCCTCTTCCGAAAAAAGAGGCGGAAAAAGATACGCAAATTGCAAACCGCAATTTGTGTATCTTTTTCTGGAAGAACTGTGTAGTCGAGACACAGCCTGGGCTGTTTCTTATTCCCTTTTAGAAGATGGGCACTATATTTTCCCCTTTCCAGTCTTCTGTAATCTCTCCCACGTTCCTTGAATTTTCAAAGATAATAACTCCAGTCAACTCCTTGAGTAATCTAGGTGGCATTTCACCAAGGCTCTGGCAACTTGAAGACATCTGTTTTTTCTAAAAAGTTTGTACTTGTTCTTTTCCTATTTTAGTTTCTAAACTTACCTCATTTTCACTATGGCACTCTTATGCTAGGTATGCTGGCCTGTTTTAACACCTCAGTGTTGGCGATTCTGTCTCTCCAGGAGATTCCAAAGATTCCATTAAAGCATTACATATGAGACACATGAATGATACACACAGATAGGTTTGTATGTTGTGTCAGTTTGTTGTTTTGCCATACCACTCTTTTCCAGTATAGATATTGTTGTGGCAGCTTTTCCGATGTGGATACTGAGTTCCATTTGAAGTGAAGGGTTGACTGTGATAATGGACCCCAAGTTTATAGTTGTTGATTTTGTTGAGGGTGCTTCCTGAACTCCATGGCACATTATATTAATCTTTTTTAAGTTCATAGTGAGTCCAAAGACTTAGTAGGTTTTGGAAAAACTGTCTTAGGCTTTGAAGATGAGCTTTCATGAGGGTTGCCACTGCTGCATCATCAGCAAAAATGAGGTATTGGGCAAGGGCTTCCCACATCTTGGTTTTAGAGCTGAGTATTGCAAGATTGAACAGCTTTCCATTAGATCATGTGTGCAAGTAGAATTCCTCCGCTGAGTAATGAAAAGCTTGTTTCAGGACCAAGGCGAAAAAGATTCCAAACACAGTTGGGGCAAGTGCCCAACCTTGGTTAGCTCCACTACAAATTCAGAAAGCCTCAGAGATTAAGCTATCATATTTGGCTGTGCATACATGCTTTCATGGAAGGATTGAATCATGGTTAAGACCTTGTGGGGACAGCCAATCTTTTCTAAAAAGTCTACTTCTACTGATAATACAGGCTTTGTAGAGGGGCTTTTCTTGTTCTCTGCATGTATCTTATAGCTGTCTCAGTGAGAAGATCATGTTGATACTAGACCTTTTAGCTCTGAAACAACACTGTGATTCAGAATAGCTTCTGTCTGCAAGGGTCTGAAGTCTGTTCAGGACAATTTGGGCAAAGGATTTTCCCATAATACTAAGAAGGGAAATGCCACAATAGTTGTTACTGTTGCTCTTGTAGCCCTTGTTTTTATAGAGAGTGATGATGTTGGCATCTCTCGTTTCTTGTGGCATTTCACCTTCTTTCCAGCATAGGCAGAGCACTCATGAAGAAGTTGCAGTAGAATAGGTTTTCTGCATTTCATGATCTCTGACAGTATGCAGTGTTTTCTGGGGCCCTTTCCATTGGGGAGGCCATCTGTGGGCAAGGCTAAGCTCCTATAGACAACTATAGCTTTGGCACTTCCTAACTTTCAAGTGTTTGATTTTGCAATCTAAATAAGTTCTGTTAACAAAGTTTTTTAGTATGTAATTTAAATATAGGGAGAAAGATAAAGACACCTTACTATAGTCCCTATTCAAATCAGCATGTCCTTCCCCAATAAATTTTGGGTAGGTCTTCTGATGTTCTGCAGTGTAATCCTACAATAGACAGGTAAGGTGAAAGGCCAAAGGCATTGCAAACCTGTATATTACACCTGGAATTGCAATGATTTTTTTGGAGTTCTTGTCCATTGTGCACAAGTCAAAGGGAAAATTATCTCCAAACCAACGTTTTTAGACCAATTCTCAAATGTCACCATGTCTTTTCTTATGGCACTTGCTAGTTGACCTATGAAGTGACTCTGCAATGACTTCAGAAAAACCTGGGCTGTAGCTATTCCACCTTTGAGGAAGATTGTATGTTGCTACAGAAGTATTAGAATAAGAATGGGGATAAATAACAAAGCTGGTAAAAGACAGAGCCAAAAATAACAAGTTGATGATAACGGATTTGTTTTATCTACAGTTGGATTGGTAAGGTTAAGCCCCCATATTAACACCAAGGGTCTGTCTACACTACATGGCTCCATCGACGGAGCCATGTAGATGAGGGTTGTAGACATAGCAAAATGAAGCAGCGATTTAAATAATCGCCGCTTCATTTACATCAAAATGGCTGCCGCACTGTGTCGATCAGCTGTTTGTTGGCACAGCACGGCAGTCTGGACGCTCGGCGGTCGACATCAGAAGCCTTTGTTGACCGCCCCATTATGCCTTGTGGGATGAGGTTTACTGGGGCAGTCGACAAAGGCTTTTGATGTCGACCGCCGAGCGTCCAGACTACCGTGCTGTGCCAACAAACAGCTGATCGGCACAGCATGGCAGCCATTTTGATGTAAATGAAGCGGCGATTATTTAAATATCCACTTCATTTTGCTATGTCTACAACCCTCATCTACATGGCTCCATCGACGGAGCCATGTAGTGCAGACATACCCCAAGAGACCACAGTTAAGAAGCACAGGATCAGTGGTAATAAGATTTGAAACCAAGGGACCATTCATAGAGAGTTTAACATGATCTTGCTAATCTGATCTACTGAGGATCATTTTATCAACTCTACCATTATCAACACTATAAGATACTATCTGTGACTCTGGTATTCCTTGAGTAATAGAAGATCTGAGTCTTACATAAACAGATTCCTTGGGCAGCGAGTGAGCATCGCTAATTAACAGCAGTTCACAGGTTCAAATAAGTTTTTGTTTGACCTCCATGGGAGGATTATGTAGAAACAGGAGGCTTCTGTGCTGCTCTTTTGAAAAGTCAAATAATTGTTGGCAAAACCCTAGAGAGAAAAAATATATTAACAGCTTCCATTGTAAACACTGTACTCTGCTCTCTTTTTTTTAAAGTAAACTAACATACAAATAAATTTGAGGCTCTTTCCTACAGCTATGAGAGTTTCTTTGGTGAGCCACAGATTTTTTACTCTTCCTACACAGGTTCCCAAAGCTTCTAGGCCTGAGACAGAAGTCAGAACTCTGTACCTGTGTAACTCAGCATTTAATAGCCAAAGAATCACTTTATCATGGAGTGGAGTCACAGAATATCACAGAACATTTGAAAAGATTAGGATGCAAAAATGCTTCCAACAAGTGTATTCTTTAAAATTAATAGATAATGTATTCATCCAAATAGCTAAATAAAGGCTTCCTGCCTGAGCAGTATTATTAAGGGGTCAATGTGTAATCTGGCATTTAAAGTCTGTCACCACTGATTTCATGAAATTTGTTGCTACAGTTATCACTGCTGCCCACACATGTCTAAGTATCTCTGTTGTTTTATGCTAAAACATCCTGTTTTATCCAAGGGCAACTGTCGCATCTTCATCAAGGTAACAAGAAGAAAGTCAAGCTGTATAGTGCCACAAACAGCTTGAAAAATGCAAGCTGGGCATTGCTGCAACAAGAAAGAAGGCATTACTGTGCAACTCTTGCTCAGACTGGTGAACAGTTACATATGAGAGCTGGCCATTAACTTATAATGAACTATTTATGTGAATAAAATTTTCAGAGAGCCTGGGACAGTGAAACTGCTAGTGAGGAAATGAAGATGGGGATCCTTATCATCCTCCTTAGCATTTACTATATTAAATAATCAACATTTTTACTTGGGACATGGTATAGCCTTGTTTCCTTTGTCAATTTGAGCCAAAATGTCATCAAATTGCAATGCACAAGGTGCAAACCCCACCAGTATGATGTCAAGATATTGAAGTCAAAATGTTATGCTGTGCCAACTTATTGTGTAATTTACACACACACACACACACACACACAATGTTAATTAAAAGAAAATCGTCTCATGATGGAACATGATGTAGGATGGAGTCCAGACACCATCATGCCATAATGTCCTGTTGGAGTATATTTTATCGACCTCAACATGATTTCATGAAACAACCATTGGGGCCAATTTTTTATCTTTCATAAATTCTTTCCCAGGCAAAATGTGCTACTGATTTTTGGATGGTCCTGGAAAATCTGAGATAGGTGGCATACCTGTACTTTATTGGGCATTTCTTACCTTTCAATATTTACTTGATTAAATAATACTGGAGAAAATAGCAGATATGTCAATACTGTATAATTACAATTAAACATGCTCATATGGTGAACAATTCATTATTGCTTATAAATATTATAGCTTTTATTCTAAAGTAAGCCCAGAAGTCTCATTTCAGGCCGTGGTGTTTTGGCATAATAGACATATGAAGCCATGGGGGTTTTTTTACAGCACATGAGAAGCAAACTTAATTTTGAGAATTATCTTACCATCCACACCGTGATTTTTGTAAAGGTGCAGTCTAACTAGTTTACCATACATCAATAAAATCAAACCTTGCTTGCCAAGCAGTATATATTGAATCAGACAATAGTTCAGTACATCAGTACTGGGCCCTTTGTTAGCTTCAGGGAATGTAATCTCAGGATCCTCAGAACTAGAATCCTTTAGTGCAGGAGTTTCCAAACTTTTTGACACGGGGACCAGTAAATCCATTCACGAGCTTTTGGAGGACCGGTAACATTCATTTGCATATTTGCATATTCATTACGCAAATGATGAATATTCAAATAAGTTGTTTCTGGTCCTCTCAAAGCCCCCAGTGCCAGCGTTAGCAAAATTTTTGATACAGTCACCCACAGGCTGCGTCTAGACTGGCAAGTTTTTGCGCAAAAGCGGCTGCTTTTGCATAAAAACTTGCCAGCTGTCTACACTGGCCGCTTGAATTTGCGCAAGAACACTGACGATCTAATGTAAGATTGTCAGTGTTCTTGCGCAAATACTATGATGCTCCCACTCAGGGATAAGCCAGTGTAGACAGGTAAAAACTGTTTTGCGCAAAAAAACCCCGATGGCGAAAATGGCGATCGGGGCTTTCTTGCACAAAACCACGTCTAGATTGGCACGGATGCTTTTCCGCAAAAAGTGCTTTTGCACAAAAGCATCCGTGCCAATCTAGTCGCTCTTTTCCGCAAATGCTTTTAACGGAAAAACTTTTCCGTTAAAAGCATTTGTGGAAAATCATGCCAATCTAGACGCAGCCACAATGTTCTTGCCAGCAAGTTAAGGGAATATGGATTGTATAAATGGACTGTAAGATGGATAGAAAGCTGGCTAGATCAGGGTTTCCCAAACTTTTTACTTTAGTTGGAACCCGGTTTTTTTTCAGTACTGTTTTTTGCAGCCCAAAAATATAAACGCATATAAAAAAAGAATTAAAAATGAATAAATTTTCCGTGTTTCACCTGGCTGCATCCTCTCCTCAGCCTGAGCCAGGGCTTGGGGGACCCAGCACCACATGGGCACTCCAGGAGGCAGGAGCAGGAGCAGATTGGGGGTAGGGTATCTGGCTAGGAGGGAGGGTGCAAGGAGGGGTAGGGTTGCCAGATGTCCAGTTTTGTACCGGATAGTCCGGTAAAATACCAGACATATAAAATGTCCGGTATTTTCTAAATAGATAAGTTTTATTATTATTAGGTGTATCAGTCCATAGCTGCGAACTGCCTGGCTGGTAGATGTGCTCACGCTGCGTGAGTGTGTCTACCAGCCAGGCAGTTTGCAACTACTCGAGGGAGGGTATGGGGGGGCAAAATGGAATCCCTGGGGCCGGACTCACTCGTGTGCCCGGATCTGCATGTGCCCGGGTCAGTCCCGCTTCCCGCCGGCCGATTCATTCCTCCCCACCCCGCTTCTCCTCCTAATCTCCCCTGTCCAACCCTGCTGCCTCCGTCCATCCCTGCTTCCGGCGGCTGGTTCCCCCCGCCCCCCACCGATCTCCCCTGGTCAGCCCTGCTCCCCCGATAACCGCCCTGAGCAGCCCCGCTGCCCCCGTCCAGCCCTGCTTCTGGAGGGTGGTTCTCCAGTCCTCCTCCTCCCAATCTCCCCCGTCCAGCCCCCACATCCCCTGTCCAGCCCTGCTTCTGCCGCCTGCCCGCCTGCCCCGATCTCCGCGGGACAGCCCCGCTGCCCCCAACCCTGCTTCTGCGCTTCACCGGCTGCCCGCCCCCCCCCCAGTCTCCGTCAGACAGCCCCGCTGCCCCCAACCCTGCTTCTGCCGGCAGCCCGGCTCCCCCCCCCCCCACTGATATCTGTCAGATAGCCCCTCTACCCCCAACCCTGCTTCCACCGGCCGCCCACCCCTCCCCCCCATCTCCGCAGGACAGCCCTGCTGCCGCCAACCCTGCTTCCCACTGGCTGGTTTCCCCCTCCCACACACCTCCTCCCAGCCCATCCTGCTCTGCTCCCTTCCTGACAGCCACGCTGAGGCCCGGTATTTTTTTCCTGTGGCCCGGTACCGGGCCGCGGCCCATAGTTTGAGAAACGCTACTTTAGTGTTTTCCAATTCCAGAATCAGTTTTGCTGATCATGGGATTTGGGAATGATACATGTTCCATAGTTCTGCCTTGGAAATGGACCGTTGCTTTATTAAAACACAAAGAATGCTGGGCTGTGACTTATTCTATGATTTATTATGAGTGGTTTTTGTTGAGATTATATATGTTTCTAAGACCAGGGGATCAAAATAAATGTTCAAAACCACCTTTTGTTACTGTGTCTCTGTTGGACTTCATATGATTCTGGGGTGTATTACCAGGAGGGTTGTATGTAAAAAAAAATAGGCGGTAATTATCTCGCTCTACTTGGCAGTGGTGAGGCTCCAGCTGGAGTACTGTGTACCATTCTGGGTACCACAATTTAGGAAGGATTTGGATAACTTGGAAGGAGTCCAGAAGAAGGCAGTAAAATGATAATAGTTTTAGAAAACCTGACCTATGAGGAAAGTTTGAAAAAATTGGATATATTTAGTCTTGAGAAAAGAAGACTGAGGGTAACCTGACAACATTGTATCAATATGTTTAGGGCTTTTATAAAGAGGATGATGATGCCTACTGAATGTAGAAAGAGAAGTAATAGGGTTAATCTGCATCAAGGGAAATTTAGGTTAGATAAGTGTAATTAAATTCTGGAAGGGAGGTTGTGGAGTCCCCATTGGAATCTTTTAAAAACAAGTTGGACAAACCTCTCTCAGGGATGGTCTAGATAGACTTGGTGTGGTCACAGGGCAGGGGACTGGACTTAATGACTTCTCAAGGTTCTTTCCATAATTCTATGACACTGGCATTAAAAATATTGTATTTATGCTTGTGAACCAATAGAACTTAGCAATCACCATTATAAACTCAACATTTGCCAAAAAACACAAGTTGACTTCTATTGAACATACATAGCAAAACCCATCAATGCCTCCTATATTATTGTGCAGCAGTTTCTGACAATTTAACAGCAAGCACTATACAAACTGTTACCAACAATATAAGGGACATGAAGAGACAACAAAGACATAATCTACCCTAGATGCAGAGATCAAACACTGCGATTTTCAGAAAAGGAAGCAATCCCAATTACAAATATATTGTTGATTTACAAAGGAAAAATTTAAGGTTTTTTTAAAGTAACAATTAACATTTTACTTCCTTAGGTATTTTAGGGTGCTTTTCACAATAATATCAGAAAGCTGACAGCAACATGGTCAACAATCAGTTGAATGTGGATTAAAATTACTTTAATTTAAACAGTCTATTTTTGCACACTGTACCCATGCTTGTTTTGCCTTCTGGAAATCTAATAAAATTCTTAACTCTTTATTAAGAAGGATGGTCTTAGCCTCAATTAGATTTCTGCTCTTATGTTCTAGAGCATATAAATCCTGTCTCTGCATGAATGGTCCTGAGTCAAAAGATATGAAGAATATTGCTGGCATGTACTGAGTCATACAACTAGTTCAATAACTTCACACTATGCCCATTATCAGAGTCCCACAGGGGAATGAATTACAGTACCTTCAGTAAATATGTGTGGTAGTTTTTCTCAATCTTCTAACTCAAATTTTCATCCATAAATCTAAAAAAGAAATGATTTTTTTATTACTAATGTGTTTTCCATAGCCAGTGAAATAAAATGGCTTAACGAATATAAAATGAGTAGCCTGCAATTCATTTATCTGGATGTAGTATGTTTAAATACTAGAAAGATCAAGGAATTCATATTGGTCATTTAAAAGCTAAAGAGATATCCAGGGTTTAATAAAAATCAACAGTTATTAGCTAATCAGTTCAGCTTGGTAACTATTGGTTTGCTACTGCAGGACAGGAATAATTAAATGGCAGTTAAGGTATGGGAAGAATATTAGAGACTGATGCACGTATAGAAATGGCAGACATTTAATGGGCCTTTTATATGTTACTATAGCAACACACTTCAATAACTCACATAGCTGCACTGTAGCAAAACAAGGGGCACAGGGCTCTTAGTAAGGTGCAATCTCCTTTAAGCAGATCTATAAGCATCACAGATGAACAGAACTCTAAACATTCTTCCATGAATATTCATGAAGTAAGTTGTTTTTTGTTGCCTGCCTAGTCAGCAGTCACAAAACACATGGTGTGTGTTGGCAGCATCTTGCCTAGGTAGAGGGCTATGGACTGAGGCAATGGCAGGAACCAGGACCTGTGAGGCTGACTGACATTTCCATCTGTAGCTAAGGCTGGTAATTAACAGGAAGGAGTGTGCCTGCAGCATTGCACCATCTGCTAGGGAAACGGCTCAATAAGAAAGGAGCTGGATATCATCTCAGTGGTGGCTCGATCTGGTTCCGACATGAGGCTGGGCATCTGTTAGCTGAGGAGATAGGCTATTAGGAAATTCGACTGGGAATGAACAACATGGAAAGAGCACTCTGACCTAGCCCATAAAAGCTTCTCTTCAGAAATGGTGTCTTTTTATCTTACTCACACAAGTCTTCTAAAAATGGTTTGCTGAGGGACCATTACAGATCTGTTTGAAGTAACACAATGGTTTAAAAAATGCTCTTTTATTCCAACATGAAATTCTTGAAATCAGGATACAGCTGTCATCTTCTGACAATAGAGTTAATTTCAGAATGAGGATATGAGGTTAAATTCCTTCTTTTATTTTTCTGGGGGAAGGGAAGGAGGAGAAGCAGAAAACAAAATTAACATTTAACTGTTGTACACTTTAACACTAAGAACACAGTTATCTGCAATGCACTGATGGAAAATGTACAGGAATCAAAACATACAAAAATGTAGGCACATATCATACATGCCAAGTTTTAAATCCTGTGTATGTTTTTTCATAATATTGCTACTCTACAGTAAACTCTTTTTTTGTGTTATGAACTTAACCCATTGGTGGTTTTCAGAGCAAGATTTTTCAGGGGAAAGATCTGTACTTCTGTCTGCAAAATAGTTTCGCATTTGGAATAAAGACAATGAACATGCTTAGTTGCATAATTTAAAACATTTGATATGTACATACTGTATATTAATAGCTATTCAAAACCAATAAATTGTAGCACTGAGGGTTTGACAGAGGACAGCCCTGGGGACTGCACTGAAGTGCAGGGTAGGCAAAGACAGTGTGAGACACCCCCGATGCCCCTGCCAATAAACTTTCAATATCTTTGGGATGGATGCAGTCAGCCTTCAGGTCTTTCGTCATTCTTCAGCCATCAGACTTCCAGCAAGGGTGCAAAGTATGGCAGCAGTTTGTGGTGATATTTGGTATAATTATATATAGTACAGTAGTGCCTGGAAGCCAAAAGTAGGGCCCTAACTGAACTAGGTGCAGTGCATACACATGGTAAAATGACAATACCTGCCCAAAGAGTTGACCTTTTAAGCAGATGATAGAGAGGAAGAAAGGAAATATTATTAGAAAACTGAGCTGAGACCATTTTATACTGGCAACCATCTGAATAGAATGAGACAGCAACAAGTTTCTGTCACTTCCCAGAAGAGATGGGTGGGCATTTAGAATCAAGCAATCAAAAAACTGTATCCCATGAACAAAATTGGAAACCATCCACTCCCTTGTATTTTAAATAACTTTTACAAAAAGGTAAATGTTTTCCTCAGCGTAATTCTTTTTATTTATAACTTTTATTTCTTTCTGTTTTTAAATAATTTTGCACTGATAAAATATAATTAACATGACCATTGGACAATCAGGAAAAAAATTATCTAGAGTGGACTTTTGCTCTTCTCATAGAATTGACACATAGTTTGGAACAACTAGAGGAGGACTAGGACTTCAAAATTGCTACACTCCAATTTTTAAATGTGATGCACAGACAACACTCTTCCCTTCAGAATCATGTATCTTTATGTGCTTGGCTGTATCCACTGCTATAATTTCTCAATCTTTATAAGCAGTAACAATAAAATTGAGACTTTCTGTCTTGCCTTGAATAGTCAAGGGCCTTTGTAGTTTCCCCTTTTTCTAATGGGTGGAAAATCATCTGCTACTGGCTCATACTAGTAAGCTTGCCCCCACATACTAGCCTCAGCTATATTGACCAGAGCATTGAAGACTGAGCCAAGGCCCCACTTCCATCTCTGCTGCTTTCAGCTCATTCCCTATTCACACAGGAAGTACTGGCCCCATAGGGCCTGCTCTCCTCTTTACACATAGCAACAATGAAGTGCTGCAACCACACAGTGTCTCTCAAAAAATACAGCAAAAATACCTTTGGCAGACAGCATGAGGTGAAAGACTAAGGAAGGTCACCGTAAACTTGAACAGGCCAGAGAACTTTTTGCAGCTATTTCTGTAAATGCCTCTCCATGAGGCACTGAACACAGCTAAATAGCTTTTGGGTTATTCTTCTCCTGGGGAACTTTATACTCAAACAAGCAAAGGCAGATTCTCCTAGTGGTAAAAACCAGCCCTAGGCAGCCACAGAAGCAATTTTTGCAAACCTCTGGCTAATCACGCAAATATACTATTGACTGAGGACTGACAACTGGGCGGACCAGCTACAGCTGATGAAATGGGCAAACCTTTTCAGTTTTTCAAATATCTATTTTCCTACCAGCAGGTTCCTCACCATTCAATCAAGTGCAATACGTCCTCAATCAACAATTTTCAATTTTTT
This sequence comes from Pelochelys cantorii, assembly GCA_032595735.1. Lineage (NCBI taxonomy): Eukaryota > Metazoa > Chordata > Testudines > Trionychidae > Pelochelys > Pelochelys cantorii. The sequence goes on from CM064328.1 coordinate 31,668,853, forward strand.
TTTTTGTGCAACACTGTCCTTTCTCCTTTCTGCAGCTGCTTGGCAACTGAACTGCTGCCAATAGCCTCAGAGAGCCCTCCCTTCCCCCCACCCCCCACTGAACATTTCAGTAGACTCCCTGAGTTCATTCACTCATGATGAAAAATTACGTAATCAGAAATGGTCAGCTATGGCTACCGGAGGAAAGGGATGCAAGAATCATTTGTGGGGCTCTTTTGGAATAGAGGGAAGAAAGGAGGCAGCTGAGAAACAAGACTCATGACCTTTGAATGGAGATGTCTTTGTGCGTTGACCTTGTCACAAGTTCAGTCGTGGAGATAAGGTAGCCAAAGAAGGCTTCAGGGAAAAAGAATTTTGGTGAGCCTAGAAAAATGGGTAATTGAATGGCAAAACAAGTAAGGGGGCACAAACATGATCCAAATACATGATCCAAATTTCTGTGGGCTTTACGTCTGATACCAAATGAGTGTCCCATAGTGGAAGTGAATATATATCTGGGATTGTTTTGTCTGCTGTTACTTTAAAGTTGGCTAAAGGGTTGAATTTGGTTCCAGGTGATCCTAGCAATCAACAAACCAGGATTTAACTTAGGGTGTCATAGCTAAGGGCTGCTGCTATGCAGCCCATGGTTACTGTGATGACAAACAAAAAGGCCCGTTCTCAATAGGTCTATTTGAGCTAAACAGTCTATACAATCTCCAGCTACAAAATGCACTCTACTAGAAGATTTACTCGGCGTTGCTTGAGTCCTTAACTCAAATAAGTTTTGTTTTTCTTCATTTAAATCATTGTTCTGAAATGGAGTTGCGAATGAGGGGTTCAGTATGCAGGCTTCCCCAGGGAGAGAAGACAACTCCAGCCTTCTCCCACTGCATTAGCTTGGGGCCAGGTAGTTCGAATTAGGATCTCTAATTCGAACTACCGTTACTCCTCGTGGAACGAGGTGTACCGGTAGTTCGAATTAGAGATCCTAATTTGAACTACCTACTCCGTGCCACATGTAGCCGCGGGCACGGAGTTCGACCTAAGGGGATTTAAAAATGGCGCCTGCCCGGCAAGATGCAAATGAAGCCTGGGCTATTTAAATCCTGGGCTTCATTTGCAACTTCGAATGCCTTCATTAACCACCCTAGTTCGAACTAGGGTGGTAGTGTAGACATACCCTCACTCTTTCATGAGAAGTATGCCCTAAGAAACATGCATTTAATCAATGCAAAGGACTCTGCGTGGTTTTGGGAAATAAAGATAGCATCTGCACATCACTGAGACAAAATAGGGACTCTTGATTCATAGATCTATTGAGGCACTAAACAAGTGGGCTAAAAAGAGAACGGACATTACTGTTTATTCATTTTTTGGATTGCAGATGCAGCCACAATATCCCAGAAGGCAATAGTGGCTGCAATGAGGAGCATACACTGTGTGGCAAGAGGGGTATGTATCTTCCTGTCTCACCTACAATGGACATATACACAGGGCTGAACCTGTGTGTTCAATTAAACATAAAAGTTAATGGTTCCAGATTCTTTGACTTAAATGGTTCAGCTAGCAAACACCAATAACAGACCAACTGTGATTCCATGTGTATAACCAATTACAGACAATAATGGGTTTATTACTAAGAAAGGAGTGGGGAAAGCCATCAGTTAGGATTTATCTGAAAGAAATGATAGGGTTCAAAGCAAATAAATTCAGAGTTGTGTAATTTCTAATGGATTAGAATGGGACACACAATAGCAATTGAAAAATTTTAAAGATCTTCTTCTGAACATCTGGTTTCTTCTTAGGATGAACAAAACATATCGAATCTTCTTTAAAAAAAACCAACACAATATGGGACTAATTGACAATCTCTGCTCTTGGAAGGCATAGGACTGGAGCAATGTTCCCTCTAATCTTTTCCTTCCATGTGAGGATTTTTTCTATACTGTGCAGAATAAGTTTTTATATGCGCTGAGGCATGTGCAAATGTGCACCACCAGTATAAATAAAACTTGCCTGTGGGCACTCTGCTAATCAGCTGGTCAGCATTTGAATTTCTCCTGAGTGGCCGCACAAATGCACGGCTTACAGGGAACACTGGAGTGAAGTGCCAATGATGTTGCAAGTCCAAGGTTCACTGGAAGAGCTGCAGGAGGGAGAAGCTTGCATAGCACCTGCCCCCACTATATCTAGTCTAGCCAGTGCCATTAGCAAATAATTTTCATGAGCTGAAAGTCACCCATAACATTATGAATAAAAAAACCCGAAATCATGTAATAACTGCAAATGTCACAATTTATATTTGAACAGCAAGAGGAAAAATGATTTGTGCACAACTTTTAAAATGCTTAAACTCCATACTTTGGGTCCACACTATATAGAGCAGAGAATTCACTTGCATAACAGAATTTCACTATTCGCAGATGTATCATGGAATATATATGTATAGGCTCAAATGCTACAGAGGCTAAAATTGGGGCGGGGGGTGGAATAAAAGCTGAAGGTTTGTTCTGTTGTGGAGGTGCAATGCTGAAAGCTTGCAGCATTCAGAACATTTTGAAGTCAGAGGGGTTTTTTTTCTTTTGCTTGCCTCAGTTATACTACTAATTATTTAGTGGTCTTTCAAGCCTTTTGTAATCTCTACTCGAGAAAGCACTGAAAGATATTAATTCTTAGCCATGTGTCTCATAAATGAAGGCCATTCTGCTATACTTAATGACAAGGCTGAGGCAGCAAGATGTCATTTGCTTTTTTCTCGGTTTTTAAATTGCTTTCTAAATGAACTACAGCTGTGAGGGCCAGGTGCTGTGATCCCTTTAGAAAGATCAGGAAATGATGAAATCCAAAATTTCGAAGTGTGATGGATGTCAGCTCCCGATTTGGTGTGTGTGTGAGGTCACCCTTGTGCACCTGGTGCTATCTCCACAGCAGAATCACTTTACTGTGGAAAAAAAAATAGATGCACATGTTGAGTGTAAGTGTAACAATATGAGGGTTTATAATTATGCCTTTGTTTTCTCCTCATCTGAGATGGAAATGATAAATATACAGTGTGTGTGCTTCTTGGTGTAGGTGCTGCAGTGTATTAAAAGCAAGTTCTTGGTTAAAATATCAAAGTTGGCTGAGCAGCAAATTGAGCAGCCACCATACAGGAAATTCAAAATTAGAAAAAATAAGAGCTCATTGACTAACTTTACTTAATTAGAAATTGTAGCTGCGAGGTCAAGAACTCTATTAGCTAGAATTTATTATGCAAAACATAGACAGGAAGGTGACTGAGATGTACTACAGCAAGCACTACATTTGCCGCCATTATTCAAGGCTATTTATCTGACCCTGCACTCACTGGAAGATATTTATTAGACCTTTTAAAGCTATATTGCGGAATTGTTATTGCCCTTACAAAATGTATGGCTGAATCCCAGAAATCAGAGCACAGCCTGAGTAAATGGGATGTATTCTCTGGGAAATTCACACAAAAGGCACAGGGGCTGATTGCCGACATCCTGAGCTCCAACATTCAGTAGCTGACATGCAGTCAGATTGCAGCTGCTACTACACAAGCTGAGGAGACTTGCTGACATAGCTAATGGCTCACCAAAGTTTAAACTCTCCTTTGTGTATCCACATTAAGTGTTGGCCTAATAGCCATGGTGATGCTAACCTCCAACATAGTGACATACTTTCATGGGCCATTAGGGAGCTCCATTCCATGACATAAAAGGGATGTAAAGTGCACCTGAATAGATTTTCCAATTTGTAATCCTGATTATCCAAAGCAGAAAAGGGGAACAAAAATGATTAGAGGTATGGACCAGCTTCCATATGAGGAGAAATGAATTAGACTGGGACTTTTACTCTTGGAAGAGTGAAGACTAAATGGGGATATGACAGAGGTTTACAAAATCAGGACTGGTGTGGAGAAAGTAGATAAGGGAGTGTTATTTACTCCTTCTCGTAACACAAGATCTAGGGGTCACCAAATTAACTAAATAGGCAGGAGGTTTAAAATAGGAAGTGTTTCTTCACACAACAGACAATCAACCTGTGGGACTCTTTGACAGAGACCATTATAAAGGCCAAGAATATAAGACGGTTCTAAAAAGAACTAGGTAAGTTCATGCAAGATAGATCCACCAATGGCTATTAGCCAGGATGTGCAAGGATGCTGTCCCTAGCCTCGGCTTGCCAGAAGCTGGGAACAGGTAACAGGAAATGGCTTACTTGATGATTGCTTATTATGTTTATTCTCTTTGGAGCAAAAGGGAATGGCCACTGTCAACAGACAGGATACTGGGCTAGATGGCCCTTTGGTCTGATCCAGTATGACCATTTTTATGTTCATATGTTTAGCAATTTAGCCACGCTGAATTTGATCTTTATCCAGAGTTGATGCTTTGTTTAAGCAAGAAGATATGACCATGTATGTTGTGTAGGGAGAGCATTAGGATTTTTAGTACAGGTGTGTCTAAAAGCTAAACCAAAACTTTTCCAAAATTGGGGGTATTTGAACTTTGTGGTCTAGTTCAGGGTTAGACATTCAGAAAAAAAATGTGGCACTTGCATTCAGTCCAGCTAGGCAGACAGGAATTTAGGTGCTACCATGCATTCAGCTACAGCATATGAAGCCCTGAAAACTGAGGTTGGAAATCTTATAAGAATAGGATTTCTCTCCTCCTACATTTTCAGTTTCAGGAGATCACACTGTACCTGAAGACCAGCCTATTGCAGCTATTTTGGCATGGATTCTGGGAAGAAATGGGAAGTATTAATATATTTCAAAAAATGAATATTAAAAATCCCCAAAGAGAATTTGGCTTGGTCTTACTTCCAGAACGGTTTGAAATAGAATATTTGGCCAAGTCTTTTCTGACCTTGTTCACTTAGCCATTTGACTACGGTAAATGTGGACCCTACCCATGAAGAAAGCATCAACTCCTGATCTACTATGGTGACCAGCTGTTGCCCCTAGGAATATAGAGATAATTATTTGTGGATGTAATTGCTAACACTTAGACATCTAAGAGCCTCATAGACTTTGAGGCCAGAAGGGACCACTATTGTGATTATCTAGCCTGACCACAGAACCTCATCCATTCATTCATGAAAAAAGCCCATAACCTCTGACTGAGTTACTGAAGTTCTCCAATCTGGATTTGAAGACTTCAAGGTACAGAGACTCCAGCATTTACTCAAATTCAAACCAACAGTGACCTGTGTCCCCGGCTGTAGAGGAAGGCAGCTCCTCTGAGGAACTCTGCCAAACTGTCTGGGGAAAAATTCTTTCCCAACCTCTACTACAGCAATTAGTTAGTCCCTAATCATGTGGGCACAACCACCAGACAAACATGTGGTAAAGAATTCTCTTTAGTAACTCAGAGCCTTCCCCTCTTTGGTGTCCCAATTCCAGTAGTTTTAGATTGAATTCATATATAAATCTCCAAATGGTTTAGATCCTGGTTAACTCAGAGACTGCCTGATTGATACTACCAGTTGAGCCCTGGCAATTTTAAAGCTCCCTGGTTTGATTGGGGGGTGGGGGCAGGGGTGTTGGAACAATTTTTATAGTGGGGTACTGTGAGCCATTGAATCAAACTGTCAATGCTGTATATAATGGAAAACATTTCAAGTCAGGGGGTGCTGCAGTACCCTTTATGCCCTTAGTTCCAGCACCTATGGGTAGGGTAGGGTGAGTTTTAATTGAAAGACCCTTCCTCCATTTTATATTTGCTCTACCAGAACTCCTGTGCATTAACCTGCTGGTTTTGTTGCAAAGTCTATTTTTTTCCCCAAAGTTTTTTCTGTGAATTTGAGATGACCTTGTTTTCTTGATGTAACCCTTCTGCCGATAGCAGTTGTCAGCCAGAAGGGCCAGGTTCAGTATCTAGGGGGGTTCTTTCAGCAATATAACCAAACTGTCTTGAGCCCCCACCCATTAAACTGGGAAAATTCCAACCTCCACAGTGGGTGCCTTCAGAGGCAATTCCTCCCCTCTCATAAGCATTGAGTCGGAGATAGAAACAGTCTGTTTAATAACAGTAATCTAGCATCAACCTACGGAAACACACATAAACAAAGAAAACCCATAACATAAGCAGAGAAAACCCCTAAGAAAGGTACCATCCCCGAAGTCCACAGGGCAGAGTCTTTTGCTTAAAGATCTTTAGTGCAACCCCCAACTCATATAGTGTGCTTTCCCTCACTTCGAACACCCCACTCATGGTTCTGACCAGTCAGTGCAGACCAGGAGTTCATAGGTACACTATCATGATGTCTCCCCTCATTGAACATGCGGCAATGCCATCTACATGCTGCTCCTGCCAGCTGCCCACTGCTGCTCCCGCCAGCCACCAGCTGGCCACTCCTGGTCTTGTGGTGGGTTTGGCTCTGGGCCAAACCCAGTGATTTCAGCTCTCTGTGATTTCAGCTTCTCAGTGATTTCAGCTCTTGGACCACAGCACAGTCCAGCCAAAAGATTCTAGCATCCACTGGAATAAAATTTTAAAATAATAAACAGACTCCTTACAGAGTTTTAGTTTTATCATTAGAATGGGTGCGGGAGATGGGGGGGGAGAGAAACAGTTTGAACCAGTCTTACAGCTCATACGTGGTAGTTCAGAGCTCTATCCTTCCCCCCAGTTGACTTCTCAGAATTTGGCAGAGGAAGCCTTGTCCATCTGAGATCCTTTACACTGACACTTTCTCTCCTTTGAACTGAGTTAAACACAATCTGACTTTTCTGCACTCCCAATAACTGCAAGCACTTGCGGTCATATCTTACAATTCCTGCATTAGGGTTAACATAGTTTGTGACCCCACAACAATCAAATTGGTTACAATAGGCAAAACACCATTCTAAAAATTGAATAACTAGCAGGCCTAAGCAAACTGAGTGAACTGTAGTTATACAACCACACCCAGGATTTCCTTCTCATTCCAGTGTGAACTGTATTTACATAACAACTGTTGAATGCTTAGAAGATCTAAGCAAACTGTGTGAACATAACCACACCCAGGATTCCTTTCCCATTCCAGCTGGCTGTAATGGAAGCATTGATTCAGACCCTACTTACACTGAAAAGCAGAAGAGTTCCACAGTTGGGAAAATTTCTGTTCCATTCCACTGTGGTTCTCATCTGTAGGCTCTTTTATTTGTTTTGTTTTCTTTATATTTTAGTCAAAATAGATAATAAATTTTGTTTTTGATTTATTATTTAATCCTGTGGCAAGCACTCAGACCTGTAGAGAAGTATTCCTTTAAATAAAATTAATAAATATTTGATTTAAATACAGCAGTTGCATTCTCTAGCCTGAGAATCCTTTACAGCAGGGGTTTTCAAACTCTGGGTCGTGGCTCGTAAGGGCAAACTGCTAGCTGGCTGAGAGATGCTTTGTTTACCTGCACCTCTACAGGTATGGCAACCACAAGCTCCCATTGGCCGTGGATCACCATTCCCGGCCAATGGAAGCTGCAGGAAATGGTGTTCTCCTCATGTAACTGCTCTTAAATGGCATTTTTGTAGTTAAAATGAGCATGTTTTCCTTACAAATTACCTGTTTTTAATATTTCCAGGTATTTATTATGTGTCATGTTTTTGCAACATTAAATTCAGGCATAGCTGAGGTGGGAGCAGGTACAAGCTTTTGTAGCCAGGTTTGAATCTATGCTGCCATGGATCAGCTATTGGTTAATTTTGTGCAGACTGTCTCTACTTGCTGCATCTCACAGTTTGGGCACAACAGGAGGTGACACTGTTAACTGTTACTCTTTTCACTTACTTTTTTCCCCCAGCTGAACATAAACATATCATTACACACTTACACTACACTATACTTAGAGTTCATTTTTAACTATCTATTATCAAGGAGACTAGAGCTTTGCTGAAATACCTGAAATGAACCTGGAAGAACTGTAGTGCCTACTACATTTTACATGGGAGTAGATTATCTCAGACCTATAATGGAATTTATTTCTAATGCTAACTTCTCTCATTTGGTAAAATTGAAGCTGAACAAAAGGAAAAGCCCTCACCTAAGATTTCCATGTTGACAATACTTAGAAAAATTTTCCACAGTAGTTGACTGTAAGTTTTGCAGTACATGGGAATCCAGTAGAGGTGGATATTTGCTATCAGAACCATCAAGGAACAGTATCAGAAAAAATAATACAGCTGTATAACACTATTATTCCTTTTTAAATTGTATGTAGGTAATGAAACTGTTTTCTGTGTATTGCACTTTTATACTTCTAATAACTGTCTATATGAACAGACAGCAGTATTTTGTTCTGAGAATTGTTTTCTTATCTAGAGACTTTAGTGTCTTAATCACAGTCCAATTAGCTGAATTATGGTCATGTAATCAAACAATTCTCCATTTAGATATAAGAAACCCATTACAGAGTTTACTTTTAAGAAGTTGACATTTACTAACAATTATCACATAGGTGAGAATATCACAAATTTCCCCTAGATGGAGAGGAACTTCTGTGTCTGCACTAACTATATGATAACAATTGGCAAATGTTGACTATTCAATGGCTTCCTCTGTACTGCATTTTTTGTTTATCATCAAGGACATTTACATTTACAAACAACACTATATATTAGCATTGGTTCCTTCTTACAGTGCAATGTATTCTATGTAACACTTGACTCCAGTCAGCAAGTATATTGGTATATGCACTAAATTATTCTCCCATGTAAGTCCACTGAAGCAAAAGGAGTTATATCATGGATGAATTAACTCCATATTGCTGAGGTGATTCTGTACAGGTATTAGATTATAATTAGGTGAGAGGAAAACTCCTAGGTATCTATATCTTTCATTTGTTTAGGTGAATACATTTTGAATCTTCTCCTCATGAAAGTCAGAGGCTAATGGTGCAGGTAAGAGCCAACTTGGTTTAATGGGGCAGTTTATGAACTAGTTTCTTCACATACTTCTGTTTTGCCAATATACTTCAGTTCTGACCTATTATGGCCTGAAAAAGGATGTTCAGTTATCTAATCTTGACTCCACTCAAGGAAACGATGTACATTATCTAGTGTAGGTATTTACTTCTGCAAGCAGGGTCTGAATCAATGCTTCCATTACAGCCAGCTGGAATGGGAAAGGAATCCTGGGTGAGGTTATGTAAATATACTTCAATCAGGTTGCTCAGGCCTGCTAGATGTTCAACTGTTAGAAGGTGCTTTGCCCATTGTAACCAATCTGGCTGTTTTGGGGATCACAAACTCTGTTAACCCTAATGCAGGAATTGTAAGATATGACCACCTATGCTTGCAGTTATTGGGAATGCAGAAAAATCAGACTGTGTTTAATTCAGTTCAAAGGAAAGAAAGTGTCAGTGTAAAGAATCTCAGATGGACAGAGGCTGGTCTTTCAGAGACCTATAAATTGAGCTGGGGAGGAAGTTGAATCAGCAGGCTGCATGGCCTCCTGGTGTGAGCGGTAAGACTGGCTCAACCTGTTTCTCCCCACACTTTCAATTATAAGAATTAAAGAAAGGCTCCATAAGGAGTCCCTTCTGTATGTAAACTTACTCCAGTGGATGCTAGAATCTCTTGTGGCTGGACTGTGCTTTGGGCCAAGAACTGAAATCACTGAGGGCACGTCTAAACTACAACCCCCTTTTTTTGAAAGAACCCATACGCCTCTTTTTTTCAGGAGTACGGGTTCTTTTGAAAAAGGAGGGGTTTTTTTTTGAAAGAGCCCTTTCAAGACTGCAGTTTCTTTATCGAAAAACCCTTTTTCGAAAAAGCGCTCTCATGCGATTATGCAAATGAAGCATGAGATTTGTAAATCTGTGCTTCATTGGCATTTTTGATCAGCTTCATTTACATTCCTCTTTTGAAAGAGGAATGTAGTTTAGACATAACCTCAGAGCTAAAATCATGAGGTTTGGCCCAGAGCCAAATCCACCACAAGCCAGCAGAAGATGTGATGAGCAGCCAGCAGGGTGGTGGTGGAGAGGCATGAGGCAAGGCCAGCAGAGTGGCGACAGCAAGGGGTGACCAATGGAGAGGCGTGAGAAGCCACCAGCAGAGTGGTGGCAGCAAGAGGCAATGAATGGCCAGCAGAGCGGTGCCAGAGATCAGCAAGCAGATGGATGGCCAAGTGACCAGTAGAATGGGTGAGATGACTCCTATCCCACGCCCTTCAGGATGGGAGGTGAACTCTGCAGATCACCTCTGAACTCTGGTCTGCCCTGACCAAGGGCCGTGACTGAGTGGGGTGCAGAGGCAGTTGGGCATGTGAATGGGACACTTACATTGCTGGACTTGAGAGCTTGAGTGGACAAGGGCATTGCCCAACCTACTCAAACTGGGATGTTTACTTGTGGCTTTGTTTGAACTGTGCTTGTGGTGTTTTTCTATGAACTGTGTTTGTGGTGTTTGTCAAAATTAATGCCATGTTACTTCTTTCCCCTTTTATTAAAAGTTTCTCTCCTACACTCAGACTTTGTGCTTGAGAGTGGGGAAGCATTGCCTCCCAAAGGCACCCACAGGTGTTCTGTGAATTTCCCAGGTCACTGGGTGGGGACTTGAGCCAGTTCTGTGTTGTATGGATGGATCGGAACCCTATGGCTGTGTCTAGACTGGCGCGATCTTGCGCCAGAGCTATGCAAATGAGGCTCAGCGTGGAATATCGCCGAGCCTCATTTGCATAACTAATGAGCCGCCATATTTGCAGAAGAGGCTCTTGCGCAAGACGGAGCTGTCTACACTGCCCCGTCTTGCGCAAGAAAAACCCTCTTGTGCAAAGCCGTTATGCTGATTATTTTCAGGCATAACGGCTTTGCGCAAGAGGGTTTTTCTTGCGCAAGACGGAGCAGTGTAGACAGCTCTGTCTTGCGCAAGAGCCTCTTCCGCAAAAATGGCGGCTCATTAGTTATGCAAATGAGGCTCGGCGATATTCCATGCTGAGCCTCATTTGCATAGCTCTGGCGCAAGATCGTGCCAGTCTAGACACAGCCCTAGATATTGAACCTAGCCCTGGTTGCTGCTGGTGCTACCTGGCAGAAGGTTTACGTAACTCAGTAATGATGCCATTTGCAGCCTCCTCCTGAAGATGATGTCGCACATCTTCCATCTCTGAGAAACCAATTTTTCTAGATTTCTCCCTGAAAGGTTGAGGGTCATGTAGCCTGATGTTGTGCTCAACGCCTTTTGCAGTGACCTGGGAAATTCACACAACACCCATGGGCACCTCTGGGAAAATTAGTAGTCAGATTTTGTATAGTTAAGGAGTTAGAATAGGTACCTAAATTTATGGGTGCTTAACCAAACCACTGAACCAGGGGGTCTCTACATCACTGCTCAAAATCCTTCTAAAGTAAAACCTTTGTTACCCAGCATTTTAAGGAAATGCAGAGTTCTGGTTAGTCAAACATTCTAGTTAACTAAGAATTAACCAAAATAAGTGCAGGAGAGGATGAGAACTCCAGCTGGGGATGTAGGCCAGAGTTCCCTCTAATCTGTGTGCTTGCACACAAGCAAAGAAAAAATTTCCACCCCAACCACCTCCTATGCAGAGCTGCACAGCCATGTGACAGGTGGCAGGAGGCTGCTGCAGTAGCCAGGCTGGAGGAGCCATGAACCACGTGCCATGTGGCAGGCAGTAGGAGACTGCTGCGGCAGCCTGAGCTGGAGGATCCATGAGCCATGTGGAGGGCAGCAGGGGCAGCTGGGGCCAGAGGAGCTCTGAGATGCGTGGGAGTATGGGTGGGAGAGCAATGAAACAGGTCCTGGGGTCGTATCAGCAGGGGAGGCAGAGGAGCCAAGGACAGTGGGGACCTGGCACAGAAGCTGGCAAGGTGGAGGGCAAAGGCACCAGCCATCTGTGGTGCTGGGAGGTACTGGGCACAGGTAAATTCTGGGGGATGGAGGGCAAAGTGTGGGATTGGATACAGGTCTCTGGGCAATTGGGAAGGGACAGGTGAAATATGGGCTGGGCACAGATCACTGGGCAATAGTGCTTGGGTTGTGGGACATAGGCAGGAGCGGCCCTAGATGAGCTGCCGGCAACTGGCGCCCTAGGCAAAATGCGATTGGCGTGCGATCAGCGCCCCAGCCTCCAAACCCCTCAACGCCATTTAACTTCGGTGCCCTAGGCGACTGCCTAGTTCGTCTCTATGGATGGGCCGCCACTGGATGCAGGTAAGTATTTTTTCTTACATAACAATTTTAAATTATATGCGTCTGCTTATGCATGTGTGTAATTTTGTTCGTAACTTGTGGGTGCCACAGTAGTACACATTGGAACAAGCGCACATGACATCCATATTAGTGCACAAGACAAAATTACTCCGCTCACTGATGGATAATTTTAGAGGGAACACTGATGCAGGCTCTGAGGTAGGGCTAGGGATGAGGGGGTTGGGATGTACAAATGGGCTCCAGGATGGGGGCTTGGGTATGGGAGGGGTTTTGGGGTACTTGATCCAGTTCCCAGCAAATGGGAGCTGTGGAGCCACCACTTGGGGTGAGGTGCAAATAGTGTTCCTCCACCTAGGAGCAACAGGGACATGTTGCCACTTCCAGAGAGCCACCCAGAGCCAGATAGGGAGCCTGCTGGACATGCATCAACCAGTCTATAATCAACCTTTTCAAGATCAGAAAGGCTGGTTTGTAGAGCTTTCCAGTTTGTGAACTGTCAGATAAAACAGTTTTTACTGTACTTCCACAATCAGGCCAAGTCTACACTGGTGCAGGGGAAGGTCGGCTTAAGGTACACAACTCCAGCTATGTAAATAACATAGATGGAGTCAATGTAACTTAAGCTTGAGCTAGGCGCTGTCTCCACAGAAGAAGGCTGTAGGAGAAATGCTCCCATCGACTTCTCTTACTCCTCCCGAAAACAGAGTGATGGGGGCACCCTCAGGGTTCAATTTAGCAGGTCTTTACTAGGTCCCACTGCAAAAGCTCACTCTGTAACTTGTTGCTTCCCATCAGAGATGGGTATTCTTTCCCTTTGAATGTAAACTGCTACCTCAGTGCTCCACGTGGATTGCTGTAGCTTACGAGAGCTGCATATTCCAGGTGTCATGCTGAACTTCTGAAAATGAATCATAATAAACTACTCAGTCAGAGCTATGCACTTTAAAAATATCTCTAGGAACATCCACACTTCCCATGGATACGGTGGTTCTCAAACAGTGGGTATATACAGGCCACAACCATCTAAGCTTCCCTGCAGCACAGCTTCACAGGTCATTAGTCAGCCCCACTCAGTCATTCAGATCCCTTCAGGGAGCCCTGAGCCTCTGACTGGGCGGGGCTGATTAATCACCTGTGAAGCTGTGCTGCCATGCAGATTAGAGGGAACACTAGCTGCAATCCCTGTCTAATGGGATCACTGGGGCAGGGTCTGGGGTGCAGGGCTGAAGCCCAATTCCCACCCTCCGGGGCCAAACCAAAGTCCTAGTCCTACAGTCCAGGGCCACAGCCGAAGCATAAGGACCTCAGCCCTGGGTAGCAAGACTCACGTTAGCTCTTGGGCTTTGGCATCTCCTCATGGAGCAGTAAGTTCAGGCCTTGGCTTTGGCTTTCCCCTGGGGACTGTAGCACTCAGGAGGCCTCAGGCTTTGGTTCCCCTTCCTGGGGTTTGTAGTAACTTCTGTTCACAGAAGGAGGTCACAGTACAATGAAATTTGAGAACCCTTAGATTAGAATATCAAAGCTAGGGCCAAGGGAGCCATTTTAGGCACATAGGGGGAGCAGCAGCCGAGTGCTCCAGGATGCAGCTTGCTTTTCATCCCATTCCCTGGACACTAAGGGAGGGGCAAGTGCTTGCATTCCGTGCATTCCTCTCACATCTGACCGGTGAAGGGGAGCTCACCAGCCAGGTGTGAGAGGAATGCACAGATTGCAAGCCCTTTCCCCTCACTCCCTTAGCGTCCAGGAAACAGGATGAAAAGTAAGCCGCATCCTGGAGTGCATGGCTGTTGCCTTTCCTACGTACCCGAAATGGCGCCCTTGGCTAGGGCACCTCTTTTCAAATCAGCCAGTGTGAGGAAAGAAATGAGCTGGGGACAGTTCATTGGTATGTAGGTGTATCACAGGTGTGGGTATCAGGCCAGAAGCACACTGCTATGTGATAGGTGATGGTTGGGAAGAATGGAATGAGTCTGACTCATTTCATCCTGGAGTAGAGGACCCTGAAGCTGGGAGGGTTGGTGCTGTTTGTTGTAAGGGGTCCTGCCCATGCTCAGGAAGCATCTGCAGTAGAATGTCTCTGATCATGTATGATAATGAAAATAATATTTCTGAGTATATATTCCGAGTCTCTGAGTAAAGGGTAAAAAGCTGCAGAGGTATAGGGGCATATCAATTAAGGTCTGAGTCCTAGTTTGGATTTTTGTAAGTTTGGATTTCCTTAAGTGTCTCATTTCTATGGAACTTGACTTGAAATCTGACTTTCTTCAGTTCACCAGCTTTGGTTCTTACTGTCCTGAAGTCAGGGTGGGCTTTAAATTGCTGCAGAGCTTTAGCTAATATAGGGTCTCCTCTGCTTTTCTGTCTCCAGAAATCTTCAAATCCTCTGAAGCACTTGTACAGGCATCATGTGTGCATTCCTTTTGCTAAGGCAATTACTTGTTCAGTTTCATAAACCCCTCACAGCTCTATTGCCATTTTTATCCCCAGAGTTACACACCCACCAGAAAATAGCAACATCAGACAACATGCAGGATTTAGTATTAAAAGAGTTGTGAAAGATCCCTGCTGTAGACAACATATTGCAGGAGATGTGACAACAGTACGACAATACATAATTCATCATTCAGCAGTGTAGCCATGTTGCTCTCCGAGAATAGTGCCAGTATGAAAAAAAGACAAAAAACAAAACAAAACAAAAAAGCTAGATTAATAGCATAAAAATTATAGCTATACATAGGCTCGTCATGCTGTGTAAATTGCTGAGACTTGCTCATTGGTGATTGCCTGTCAGATAATGGAATTCAGAAATAATATTAGGGGTGGGATGAAAATTCTATGGCCAATTTAGTCACTCAAGCAAGGCCAGAAAGCTCCTAGTTAAGGCTGCAGTGGGAGATAACTTGCCACAAGATGAGCTGATTGGAACTCTGCTAAGTATATGCTTCGGTGACTTCTGAAACTGGCAAATGCTGTGCATGCATTCATAGGGAATACAAGGCACTTGCCGAACATCAGAGATTTTTGGAATTTTTGGATTGCTCTCTTCCCTCACTTTTTCAAAGGTAGCTCTGGGAATCTGTGTTAAATGCCTAAAAGCCATGCATGTTGTTGTGGCATAAAGAGGAGCAGGACACCACTGATTCAAGACTGCCAGATGGCATAGTTCTCTTGCTGACTGCAGAGTTCAAAAAGTGTGAAATCTTCACCAATAAAAAGTAAAACCAGTCTGTGCTAGAAACCTTGGTAAATTTTATATATAAAATCAAGATTTCTAAAAGGTTTAGTTGTAGAAAAGAGTTCTAACTATCAGGGTGAGCAGACTAGCACATCCTTCTTTTTAACTGAATGAGCAGGCAGCTCAAACTGGGTCTGCTCAGGCTTCTGTACAGCCTCCTCTGTTAACCAGTGAAAGAGACAACAAAGAAGCCACCTCAAGAGCTCAAGCCTGTTCTGTCTCTGATAGCACCTCCAAGTAGATGTTTTCTCAGGGCTAGGCCTAAGCTTTAAAGTTCCAGACCAGGTTTGATCAGCCATACTGTTTAAGAATTGTGAAGGTCTGGGATTTAATTATATGCTATCTCTGCATCCACTCTGAAAAGGATTTACATAGGTATGAGACCAACCTCCCTGAAATGGTATAACTCTGCCATAACTACTTCACTTTGCTATAACTCCCTCCTGAGAAATTCCTTTGTTCTTCTTCAATGTACCTTTTGCACCAAGGAAGGACCAAAACTAAGTTGTGTATAAAAAATACCAGATATTCTTAAAGTGTAGAGAGCCAGCTGGTTTGGGACAAAAGCTGAAGAAATAGCCTACAAAAAATACCTCTTTCAATTTTTAAGAGTTTCTTCAGATATATTCAGGTTCATTGTCTGTGAATATGATGGAAAACAAATGTATTGTCCCAGTGCGGATGACGAACATAGACTAGGTAACAATTAAGTCCCTCTTAAGCCTTATTAATGGGACCCTGGCATTCTGCATCATCCATACTGCTATAAATCAGATAATGTAAAGTGTGCCAATATATGGCACGGTGTGTATATACAGTACATAGTGACTATAATAAAACAGTTTGTATATACACAATACAAGCAATCTTAATCATTTCTATTCTCCTCCTTCCCTTTCTCCTCTGTATCTTTTTGGGATGTGTTTAGTTGTATTTGTTCATTTTTAAATGAATTTTGTTCAGGAAATTAAGGGCAAAATCAGATAAATACACATTTAAATCTAGAAGACCAAATTCACTTATCTTTAAGTAAAAAGCAGCTCAGCTGCCCCCAAAATAATGCAGTCGGTGTGCATAGCTGGTTGGTACATTCAGTTTACTACCTTATATCCATCTGCCCAAACCTACCTGGAATTCAGGTGGAACATTTGCTCCCTGATGTAGAGATGAGCTTTGAGCTAATCCCTCTGCCATCCCCTTAACATTTTTTTGGGGGAAAAAAAGAGGGGTCAGGGAGTGTTACAGTGTATGTTAGGTCATGCTGAGTTAGTCTGAATTATGCATGAAGTGAATTGCCATCAAAAGAAATATGCCAGATAGTGTTTTCTTCCATGTTAATGACCCCTGCAATGGATTGAAATAGAATATTTTATCCAGAGTCACAAGCTCTACACAATGGAGAAAGAATCAAATTTGTTTTCATTAGGTGCTTTTCACATTCAAGTTATTGCTAAGTGCCTCACAGAGTTACTGAAGGAAGAGTAGCACCCTACTTCAGCAACCATTGTAGAGCTGCACAAGGGCTCATGGATTGAAGTCGTATGGCTAATATGAACAAGATTCAGAACAGGTTGCATTCACAAGGGCTGCGCTGAGATCTAGGTGAGTGTAGAACCAAAACTTTCAGACAGGCTCTTCTTACAGTGCCTTCCTCCCAACTCTAAAGGCTGGATGGTCGGTCCCCTGCCTCCTTTTCTGAGGCCCTGATACAGAAAAGAATTTCTATTCAGGATGTGTTGAAGAGTAATTGAATTTAATAGGACTTCCATGATGAAAATTAAGTTTTTTTCTGAATGGAAGCCCGAGTCATCAAAAGGGTGAAAATGTCTATTCCTTCCATAGCTGATCTTTGGAATGCCACTCCTTCTTTCCCCCAGTTCTTATAGGGGAGGGGAGGATACACTCCCTTCTCTCCCCTCCCCGGCACCCCAAACCATACATAAAGAGCAGCAGAGGCTGGGAGATAGTCACCATCTTATTACTAATGGCATTTGCATTCTGCAGAAAGGGGGGTACCCCATAATTCTAAGCTTTCAGAGGCTCACATGCCATTTATGGATCTGCAACAGCCACCAGATAGAGATAATGGCGTGTCTCTCCAACTGCATGTTTGCAATAATTAATTTCTGGAGTTTTCCTGGCTAAGCAGCTCTGTTATTATCATTGGGTATGTCTACACTGCAAAGTTATTTCGTAATAACAACCGTTATTCTGAATTAACTTCCATAGCATCTACACAAGCAAACCGCAATTTCGAATTAAATTCGAAATTGTGGGGCGCTTAATTTGAGTTTGGTAAACCTCATTCTACGAGGAGTAATGCCAAACTCGAATTAGCTAATTCGGAATAAGCGCTGTGTAGACGCTTAGTCCCAATTAGCTGGCCTCCAGCCCTTCCCAGTTCCCCCTGGTGGCCACTCTGGGCCAACCCAGGAAAACTCTACTGCTCCTCCCCTCCCAGCCCCAGCCCCGGAGCCCTTAAAGGGGCAGAGTCTGTTTTGCCACAGGGCCTGTGCCAGTTGCAGGCCTGCCTGCCCAGAGCCCGCTTCCATGATGAAAATTAAGTGTTTTTCTGAATGGAAGCCCGAGTCTTCAAAAGGGTGAAAATGTTTATTCCTTCCATAGCTGATCTTTGGAATGCCACTCCTTCTTTCCCCCAGTTCTTATAGGGGAGGGGGAGGATACAGTTCCTTCTCTCCCCTCCCCTGCATCCCAAACCATACATAAAGAGCAGCAGGGGTGCTGCCCCTGACCCAGGTGCCAGCATGAGCCAGCAACCCAGTGCCAGCCAGCCCTCCACCATCCCCAGGACCAGTCTGGCAGCTCCCAGGAGCCTGCCAGGGGACGGAAAAGGCAGGCGCCTGCCTGGTCCAGTGCGGAGATCATGGACCTGATTGGGGGGATGCCTCCAACATCCATGATCTCCACACTAGACACAGGAATGAGGCCATCTACTGACGGATGGCCAACAGCCTGGCCACCAAAGGCTACATGTGCAACCAGGAGCAGGTGCTCACTAAAATTAAACAGCTGTGGTAGGCCTATGCCAGGGTCACAGCGGGCAGCTCCCAACCAGGGGCAGACCCAGACCCCTTCCTGTATTTTGATGCCCTGGACCGCATCCTGGGGGAT
This sequence comes from Pelochelys cantorii, assembly GCA_032595735.1. NCBI lineage: Eukaryota > Metazoa > Chordata > Testudines > Trionychidae > Pelochelys > Pelochelys cantorii. Next base: position 31,687,363 of record CM064328.1, read on the forward strand.
CAGATGGTCCGTGCCCCCCAGATGGTCATTGACCCTGGGGCCAAGGGCCCTGACCAGGGCATGGAGGAGGAGGAGGAGGAGGACGATGATGGCCAGGAGTCCCAGGAGCCTGGAGGGAGTGTGCCGTGCACGCCGGAACCCAGAGCTGTGCCAGCAAGCCTGTCGCCTGTGTCGTCCGATGCTGGGGAGGCCTCGATGTGTGAGTGCCATCACTGTCCCCTTATGCTGGGGGGGGATGGGAAGAGGGAGCCCAGGGACTGTGTGTGTGGGCCTTGCTGACCACAGATCACGCAGGAACCTGTGCATGTGCCGCGCCAGCCGGGGAATATAGCCCCGGCTGCCTGCCACAAGGGGGCCCTGGCCTCAAACCCACATGCATGTATGTATGAAGGCACATGACATGCTCCTGACCCCAGGGAGAGACACTGCACAATGCCCTCCCTCCAGAAGCCCCCTCTACGCAGAGGCAGGGCACATCTCCCCTCCTTCCCCCCCCCCCACACACCCACACTATATACAGCACAGGGGCATGGGTACAGTCCCGGGCCATCTCACACTCCCAGAGATAGCACGACATGATGGTGTGGAGACCTGCCGTCCTTGCCTTGCAGGGGGTGGCTGGGTTTCACCCACTGTGTCCCCAGAGATAACAGAGCACGTCTCTGGTTTCTCCACAGCCGCACCAGCTGCGAGTGCAGGGCACACCACCCCACCCAGGACAGCCTCCCGCACCCGGGCCAGCAGGATGACCTGCCACCTGGAGGAGTACCACCAGCAGCACCTGGCCCTATATGCTAGGCAGGTCTGCAGCCAGGAGTGCTGGGCGGAGGAAGACCTGCAGCTGTGGCAGGAGGACTTGCGGGAGCTGCTTGCCCAAGGCCGTGCCATACGGGATCACCTGCAGACACTGGTGCAGAGATTGGTGCCTGCTGCCACTCCAGCCCCTGTGGCCACCCCAGCTATTGCTCCTCCTCCCACTCCTGCTCCCCCTCCCACTTCTTCCTCCCCCCCGCCCTCCTGACCTGCCCCAACTGCCCCACCCGCTCTCCCCCTGGGGATGCCCCCGCACGTGCAGTGCTGTGAGACAGGAGGGCCAGCAAGACCCCCAACCCTGAGCTTCTCCTCCCCCATCCTCCCCTTGCCTCCCCCTTCCAGGTCCCTCCTCCCAGGTGCCCCCTCCCCTCTCCCTTCCTCTCTCTTCCCCTCCCCTGCCTCCTTTCCCAATTCTCACCAGGGTTTCATTCCCTCCCCCCCCCCATCCAGTTTTGTGAAATAAACAGAGTTTGCATTTATGAAAATACATTTATTTTATTTGACATTAGGCAGGGGGCTAGGGAGGGGTAAGTGGAAGGACGCGAGGCAGGAATGAGGCACAAGCCCTCAGTGGGGCAGACCAGAGAGGCTCTGAGTGCTCCTTAGGGTGGACACTCTCCCGCAGGGCTTCTTGGATACTGACAGCCCCCGATGGACGTCCCAGATGGCAGCCTGCAGCAGCTGCAGCCAGGCTGATGGCAACACGTCCATGAGATGCACCAGAGTGCCCAGGGGCAGCTCTGTCTCCATGTTGCAGAGTGCTATGGTGTCTCGAGTGAGGGCAACCAAAGCACTCCGAGACACAAATGCTTTGCTGTCCCGCAGCGAGGCAGGCAAGCAAGCAGGGACACCTGAGAACCGGCTGGCTGTGTGTGTGTGTGTGTGTGTGTGTGTGTTTTGTGTGTGTGTGTGTGTGTGTGTGTGTGTGTATCCCTTTAAGCACAAACCTCAGATAGCCTCAGGCAACAGCCACACGCAGACACTCCTGACCTGATGCCCTGCCTGACCTGGTTCCGGCCGGCCTTAAATCCGATTCAGTGTCCACTCTGTGTGGATGTGGTAGTTCGAATTAGCAAAACGCTAATTCGAACTGCATTTTGTCTGTAGACGCGTTAATCTGAATTAGCTTAATTCGCATTAACTCATTCGAATTAAGATAACTTGAATTAACACTGCCATGTAGACATACCCATCATTATTTATTATTTAGCAGACTCTAGAGGCTTCAGCTGAAGTCAAGGCCCCACTGTCTAAAAACAGAGCAAGAATTAGTCCCTGTTCTGAAATACTTAGTATCTAGGTGGAAGGGGAAACAGAGACTCAAAGAAATGAAGTGATCTGCTCAAGATCACACGTCAGATCAGTCTCCTGAGTCCTGGCCTGTGACCTATCCCCGGGTCTACACTCGACTCAGTTATATGGTGTTACCCATGCCAACTAATTTGAGAGCTGCTGACAGAAGGACTAGTTTGATCCTTCTGCTGCATGTGGTACACAGGACCTCCAGCAGAAATTGGATTTACTGAGAAGACTGTAGGCTTAGAGAGATAAAGGCCCTACCTGACAGCTCTTTGAAGATCTCCAGGGGATGAAGCAGCTACCCAGCACCACTGTGAACACCCAATCCAAAAGGCTTTGGACTGCCAGAATTGTTTTATTATTGCCTAGAAATCTACCAGGGACAAATCGAAAGGAGCATGCTTTATTGCTTCTCCTGAAGGTAGTGCACTTGCTTCACAATATTACATCCTGCTGCTTGTATTTGATGAGAGTCCAATCTGGCTCTGAGATCAGTAAGCGAAACCTATGGTTGCAAGCATAGGACTCCTACCATCAGAGCAATCCTGGCATAAGGATCTGATACCAGAATACAGGATGAACCTCCCAAATGCGGAACTCTGTGGTCTGGCAACATCCGTAGTCTGGAAGGAAGTACCATGGATGTTGCTGGACAAGAGAGTCATGTAGGCAAGAAGCATGAGTCAGCTGGGAACCCCACAGGTGCTGGGGAGCCTCAGCTGGGCTGGCAGGGGCTGGTGCTGCGGTGGGTGGGGAGTCCAGCCCGGGGCATCCCCTGGCTGGGGAGGCCCTGTGTGGCTGAAAAGAATCCCCAGTCCTGGCTGGGAACCCAGGCAGTGGCTGAGCCAGCAGTGGATGAGGGGAATTCCCAGCTGGGAATCCTGGTGGAAGCAGGGCCAGCAGCCAGCAGGGGGATTCCCATTGAGAGTGAGGCCAGAGGGAATCCCCGGGCTAGCCCAGAACTCCAGTGACAGTGGGAAGCCCTGGCCCAGCTGGAAACCCCAGCAGAGAGAGGCTGGCGGGGATTCAGGGGAAAACCCAGCTCTCCGAGTCTGACCCTGGGAACCCTGGCGTGGGGCCAGCAGTGGGGAGGGAAGCCCAGGCTCCGGGGACATCCACAGCCCAGAGAAAAATCTTGACCTTCCCCATGTCCAGCAAACGCTGTGGTTTGGGACCACACAGGTCCCCAGGATGCCAGACCAGGGAGGTCCAACCTGTAGCAGTGTTTGATACAAACTTTATGCAGGTGTGGGGAACTGATTCATCATATAGGAGAATCAGGCCTGTAACCATTTCCAAGGAGAAGACATTATCTTCAGGAACTCAATATTCTCCAATGGGTACAAAGCAGTTACCCCAGTTTAACTGTGGCTCTCTATGTGACTGTATGTACCCGGGGAGCTGATTCCTCCCTATCTTAACTTCATCCAGCTTTTTGTCTGTTAATCCCTAGGCAACATAAACACATTCATTGTGGAGATTTTCACTAGGCAGAAGATTAGTGCCACACCACAGTGGAACAGGAACAGAACAGATTGCCACTTGCTTGATGATAGCTTGGTATGGGAACAAGACGGACACTGAGTGAGAGACAGACACTAAGGAGTAGTTGTGTCCAATTGGTCTCTAAACTGGTGTATCTTTTTGCAGCTGTAAGCACCAGTCTGACTATGCTCACACATAGTTGCCAGGATGTGAGTTACTCCCAGCTGTATCTGTGTGAGTTGTAGCCTACTAGAGTCACATTGGCTTTTTTATTGTGGTGTGACCTCCAAGAACTCCCAGTCCCAGCTTTTGCCCCCAGAATGTATATCTTCTACTGACCAGTCCGTTCCTGGACAATGCAAGCTTATATAAAGTTTGTCACTTAATTATAAAAATGATAGGCACATTATTGCTGTGCCAAATATAGTTTCCTAAACACTTCAATTCAAACACCCTGGCTTAGATACAACAATAAAACAAGTTCATTAACTACAAAGATATTGATTTCAAGTGAGCATAAGTAATGAGGCAGAAAAGTTAGAATTGGTTACAGGAAAAATAAAGGTAAGAGACTTGTGTCTCACTTAAGAAATTTGGGGAAATTCAAAGCAAACACTCTGACCATGTGTTTCAGCAATTTTACTGGCTGACTTTATTTCAGTTAGGATCCTCTCCCCGTCCAATCTGATTTTCTTTTATTCTTCAGCTATTGTGAATGCTGTGGCCAGAGAGGAAGGTAGGAATCCTTTTTGGGGGTCTGGCCTTCCATTTTATAGTCTTCTCCCTCCTATGAGCAACATCACTCACAGAGAACATGATGACAATCAGAATGTGTGGATGAGAACTTTAATGTAGTTCCTTTTCTAAGAAGTAGATTTTTTTAACTCATCACCGAGGAACTAGTTTGGCCATTCCCTAGACTTGGAATATGTCTTAGAAACACCATACAAAAGAATCTTATAACATTACATGCAATATTAGCACACATATATTATCAGGACAATATTGACCTGCAAAATATGAATTTTCAAATGATACCTCACAAGGCATACTTTATACAAAGATCATTATAACAGTGTGAAAGTGGTGAATGCAAGTGTACATCCTATCACAGATATTTGCAGTGAGACAGTGTGGTAAACGAAAGAACACTCCATGCAAAAAAATTTCAGGCCTCTTCAATGAGTTGTCTCTTTTGTGGCCAGAAGTCCCACTGGCAGCACAGAGGAGGAGCTTGTTCAGAACATAAAAATGACCATACTGGGTCAGACCAATGGTCCATCCATCTTAGTATCCTATCTTCTGACAGTGGCCAATGCTGGGTGCCCCCAGAGGGAATGAACAGAACAGGTAATCATCAAGTGATCCCTCCCCCATCACCCATTCCCAGCTTCTGACAAACAGAGGCTAGAGATACCATTCCTACCCATCCTTGCTAATAGCTGATGGACCTATCCTCCATGAATTTATCTAGCTCTTTTCTGAGCCCTGTTAAAGTCCAGGTCTTCACAACATCCTCTGGCAAGGAGTTCTACAGGTTGACTGTGCATTACGTGAAGAAGTACTTCCTTTTATTTGTTTTAAACCTGCAATCTATTATTCAGCTGCAGTTGAATATAGGGGGAACATGTGGCAGCCTTAAGACTGTCAACAGAAGCTTGTCAGCTCCCCATAGTCTTAAATCAGTCAATGATCCTTCCAAAACTCAAGAGACTCCACAGTCCTGGGCTGCATACATTGCAAAGTGTGTAGGGGGACCACAAACAACCCATGGCTTTTACATGCGGTCCCAGTAACCAACATTCAGCCCTGGTGCTCCTTTTGAAGGCTAACTCTGAAATTAATAATGCTGGAATCATAATTGAAGAGTGGGGGGAAAGTACTGATATTGGGCTCTGTAGAGTCCAAAAACTATTTCTGTCAGTGGATCCATGAGCAGTGCCAACAGCGATCTGCATTTGACATCTGTAACGTAGCTAATGTTTCAAATGTCCTGGAACATATCAGTTGTACACACATCCCTCTCTGTGCACCTGCACAGGATATGGGCACAAATCAAGGACAGGAATTCTTTCTCTTCCCTGAATACGCAGGTGTGGGCAATGACAAATGTCAGCTCTACATTTCCAGAAGTATTTCATGATGCACACATATTCAGACAGTCTGCCCTCTGCCAACTGTCTGAAATAATTTCCTTGCTGACAGAGGCATGGTAAGTACATTTAGTGCACAGAGCTGATGGAGGATTACTCTATAACCCTCTCAAAAATGTATAAACCATTTGTTCTATTATATCTTACAAAATATGGCCATGAACCAGCTTGTACTGGGAGGGGGGGATGGGACTTCTATTGAACCTAAATATGATGGAGGGAAAAGTTATACATTTCACTTCTGCAGATGTCAGATGCATAATTAACAGAAAGACAATGATTAGTGACTCAGAACTGTGCAGGTGAGTTCTCTTCAGTTGTTTATGGCACAGTATAAACATGAACTTTACTCACTCACCAAAGTAAAGTGAGCACCATGGTGAGGCTACATTGGGTTAAAAAAAACGCAAATAGATTCCCACAAAACACTCTAAAACATAGGCCAACAAAGGTGAGCCATGGCAAATTAGCAATTATAAGACACACTCAAACAGACAAAAGGACACTCCTGTATTATTTTCACCTGATTCCATGCAATTGCTTCTAAATTTACTTTTAAGGTTTGGCGTTTTGCTTTGGTCTAATCCCTCAAAACAGAAACATTATCCTATGTTGATTGCTGACTAAGCACACCCATGTGCACATGAGAGCCCTGAACTAGAGATGTAAAAATAGATGTATTTTATATTATAAATCAATGTATGGTTAGATATAATTTTGAACAATTGGTGAATATTTCTCATTGTATTTGTATTTTTGTTAATCACAGAATCATAGAATAGTATAACTGGAAGTGACCTTGAGAGGTCATCAAAGCCAGTCCCATGCCCTCATGACAGGACCAAGCACCCTCTAGCTCATCTCCAGAGATGGAGATTCCACAAACTCCCTAGGCAATTTATTCCAGTGTTTAACTACCCTGACAGTTAGGAAATGTTTCCTAATGTCCAACCTAAACCTCCCTTGTTGCAATTTAAGCCCATTGCTTCTTGTCCTATCATCAGAGGCCAAGGAGAACAATTTTTCTCTCTCCTCCTTGCAACTTGTAACTCCCTTTTAGATACTTGAAAACAGCTATCATGTCCCCTTTCAGTCTTCCCTCATGGATCATGTTTTCTAGATCTCTAATAATAAATATGTCAAAATGTAAGTATAGGAATGGAAATGGCCCCTTTAAAAATAGGATGGACAGGGCATTATAAGAGGGCTGTGAGCAGAATGTGTTGTGTTGGAGAGATCTGCCTGAATGACTACAGCTCCAAAGTAGGGAAAACCCAGACTATGAGAAGCTCCCTTAAATGATCAGGACATTAGCAATACTTCAGAACAGCAAAGCATCATCATTCAGGATATAAAGACAGCAAAATGGTGATGTGCTGCCAATGTCTTAACCCAGGGTTTTCCCACAAAACGTTTTTCATGCAGGTGGTGATAACTGCACATGTGCCAAAGATGGGTTTGCTCCCAAAGAGTGGGGAGGCAGGATTCTGGAATGTATGCCTTTGTTTCCCATTATGACAAAAAGCATTGTCTTAGAACCATAGGCAAACTAAAAGACTATACTTGCCAGAACTTTCTAACTGCCCGTTTTAAGAAAAGATTTTACTTTGATCCTGAGATATATCCAGAGCTATTCATGGTTAGCCTCCTCTTCACCTGTATGATTTGAACTGGAGGATGAAGGTGAAGACCACAAATGCACCCCCAATGAAAATGTGACTGTAGCACAGGCAGGAACACATATGGTAGCTTTAATTTAACTGGTGTGGGTAACTATAGTTGTGAGGACATAGCAACACTGACTTTAATATGAGCCACACGCCCCAGTGTAAGACCAGGAGGGATTCTGTTTACGTACTGGTGTTGCTGGCCTGCAATGCAGTGCTTGCTACAATATCTTCATTCCTATTGTTACCTGTACAGTTTGTACCTCTGAAAACCAGCATTCTCTGGTTTGGCAACATCCATGATCTGGTAGGACCATGGATACTCATGGACCAGAGAGCCTAGAAGCCTAAGGGCAGGAGGGACAGCTGGAGCTGGGGAAATCAGGGGTCACCAGCTCAGCTGGAGGCAGCGCAGGATGGTGCCAGAGCCCCACGCAGCCCACAACAGCACGGGACAGAGCCAGAGTCCCCTAGCAGCCTGTGACGGCATGGGGCCAGAGCCCTCCAATAGCCCCTGGGAATATGGAGCTGGGACTGGAGCCCCATGGCAGCATGGGTCGAGATTCTCCTGGAAATCTCCAGGAGTGCAGGGCCAGAGCCTTGAAGCAACCCCTTGGAGCATGGGGCCAGGTCAGAGCCCCACGGAAGCCCATGTTTGCAAGGGGCAGAAGGCCCACAGCAGCCCCCAGAAGAGCAGGGCCACAGCCCCGGGGCAGCCCTCTAGAGTATGGGGCTCTGACTGGAGCCTTGCAGCAGCCCCTGGGAACATGGGGACAGGCTGGAGCCCCGCGGCAGCCCACAGCAAGTGGGGCCGGAGCAGCAGTTGAGCCTGTGACACCCAGGGAGCTGCCAGCAGCTTGGGCAAGCAGTCCAGCCAGGTTGTGGGGGAGGGCGAGGCAGGGTGCCTGCTGGGTCAGCCTGCCAGTAACAGGCAATGAACTTGGTGGCTGGTAGCAGGAGACCTTCCCTGGTCTGGCAAATCTCATGGTGCCAGACCAGGGAGATCCAACCTGTATTAGCTTTATTACCAGTTCTCAAACTGTGGGTGAGGACCCCAAATGGTTGTAACCCTGTGTTAAACGGGCTGCGAGGGATAGCATTAAACGTGCTGAAGCCCAAATCCCACTGCCTGGAGTCAAAGTTGAAGCTCAAATCCTGCTGCCTGGGATCAAAGCCCAAGCCTGCCCATCCAAGACTGAACTAAAATCAGAGACCTCCTTCCTAGGGCCAAAGCTCAAGGCCTTCATTTCTGGGTGGTGGGGCTCAGGAAACAATACCCCCTCCCCCCTCTCCACCTAGCGCTGAAAGCCCTTAGACTTCAGATTTGGGGCCCCTCCCCCACCCGGACAATGCATCTCATACAGGCTCTGGTTTCAGTCCCCATATGGGGTCTTATAGTAATTTTTGTTGGCAGAACGGGGCATGGCACAATGAAGTTTGAGAACCCTGGGCTAGACCAAATCTAGCATAGTTATGACTACCCAAGTTGTGATCATACCTTCTTTTGTGATGTAGATGTACCCACATTGGAGCCTCCCTCAGAAATATTTTTGAAAATAGTTGCCCCATTCTAACACCAAGAATGGGTTCTTCAGAACCATATGGATGGCGCCTTAGGGTGGTAACTAGAAGCAATTGTTTCGTTGCAGCTAGACAGGAGGTAATTGCTATCCGAGGCAGGAGATCATCCCCATTTTGCTTTTCAGTTTGGCATGGTTCCAAGGGGCTCTAAGCAGCCCCTCCATCACTTCATTGTAAGCAAGGTCCCATTTTTTGTAGCTTTCCATCCCATTTATAGCTCTCTACAGATATATAGGCATCATGCTACAGCTCAAACTATGTACCTGGAAAAGATAATCGGTAAATCAAATAGCAGCGTAAATCATTCCCTCATCTCTGATTCCAGTAAGTATGGTATCTTGAAATATTTTATTCTCCTTTTTACTCCATAGTTTCATATATCCCAGCACCACCCTCACTACATCACTGCCTTCTCTTCAGCAGAGGAGCTGCCTCCCTGCCTGTAGCTTTAGTTTCCTTGTGTAGTATTCCCTCCACCACACGACTGAAAAACTGCCTTCTTTTTCTCCCTTTTACAATGTAACCATTTCGTGGTTTTCTCTTCTGTAAGCTCTGTTAAGGGACCTTGCTCACCTTAGACTTGGACATCATCACATGCAGGGCTGTTAGTCCCTCAGCATATGGAATTCCTTTTCAGGATCTCCTGAGAGGGTACTTTCTGGATGAAATGGATCTCTGGCCCTGAATGATCAAAGCTGTAGGTTGCTTTTATTTCTTCACACTTTCATTAAGCTCCCAAGAGGATGTGTCAGCAGACCTTTTTAGAGACAGAAAAAAAATCAATATCCTATTAAACTAATAACCCTTAGCGGTATTGTCTACAAATGAATGCAAGCACAGACAATTGCCCAGTTTTTTACTAAGGTTCTGTGCCCAACAATCTTCCACATGTTTCCTAACTTTAAAATATGTGTGCATAATACAATGAAGGACTGTGGTTACCTTCTTTACTGATATTTATTGTGATTAAGTTATGGCACTTCACTAACTGCTTTCTGATTATAAAGGTTATCAGTCAAGTCCATTTCCTGATTTTCTGGTATAGGACTTTGGTTACTCTCTATTCTTTTATATTGGTATTCTCAGGAATTTCCTGTAAAGGACATGAAATCTTTTTGTTTTGTTTTTTTGTTTTTTTGTTTGTTTGTTTGTTTTACAAAGCCAAAATCTGGCACCAAATTTGACCTAACAACATAGCATTAATAAATCAGATTTCCTACACAGAATCGTCCTCTTCCATTAACCAAAAGATGATTGCAATTCTGGTCAGATCTAGCGTGATCTGCATGTGCTAAACTCATCATATTAGCCACATGAGGTCATTGTGTATTTGGCACTGCACAATTATTAATCACCCTGATCCCAAACTAGGACTTATTAGGTTGTACTTTAATAAGTTGCAATAGGAACAGTTCCTGGAGGGATGTCTTAACTGTTAGCTGAGCTCTGGTATACTTTATTGAACATACATCTATTATTCTTTAAGTCTTTATAGTCCCTGGGATGCACTGCATTTATTATTATTTATTTATTTGTTTATTTATTACATCTAGAGGCCTCCATCATGTGTTTTCCTTACTGCCTCAGACAGACTGGACCGGCATCCACATGACACACGTATTTTTTCTTTTGTAGAAGATATATGAGTGCAGTTTTTTAGCCCTCAAAGTTTGGCTTCAAGCCATAACAGCTATTTCTCTAGGGCTATATGGACAGGTCTACTGTCCCCTCTTTGATATCAGAGTTACCCATCTGTGGAGGGGTAACAAATGGCTGGGCCCTTCCAGTTTGCCTTTTCATTGGAGGAGAAATCACTGGTACAAAATCTGGGGACACTGTAAGTGTAACTTTTTTTTTACATGACACCAGTTCTGAAATGAGATGGTCAAACAACATGCAGACAATCCTTTCTCCCAGGAATCTCCACCCAATTCCAGTGCCAGATTCTCAGGGAGAAATTCTTGTCTCAAGAATGCACTCTAATCAGAGACCAAGTGAGAGACATCCTCCTGCAACATTTCTCCTGAAAGCTGTCTCTGCACAAGGTTTGGCATAATCCAAAGCTAACAAGGCAAGGACATCTCTTCCCAAGAGTCATAACATGCTTGCATGCTAAGAAAAACAAGATTATGTATTACAGCACCACCTGGTGGTTCCTGTTATATTTTTGAAAGTATATTGTGTTATTTAATATATTTCAACATTGCATGTAACTGTAAACAATTAGGCCCTCCATCTTTTGTGTTTTATGTATAATTATAGACACCCAGGGAAAACTGCAAATAAAAACTGATATCTTCTCAAGCTCTACATTTACTGTTCTTTTGGCTTCTTTCAGTAGCTTATCGTCTTGGTACACAAAATTCACCTGCAGATAATAATACACCAAGGCTCGTACAATGGCATTTAAAAACCTTGCCAAAAGAAAGTGGCCCCAGTTTGCCAAATCAGTATAGGAGTACTCAGTGGAAGCCTAGGGAAGTGAGGGCCAGGTGAATAGGGGACAAAGGTGACTTTAAAATAATCAAATGTTCTTATTAACTATCTTGTACACTTTCATCCAGGGTGTGGCACATAATACAATACAGATAGTTCTCATGGACAACCTTCTGCTGACCTTAGTTAGGTAGCGAAAAATCTATGTTCATGCTCCTAGATTCATGGATTACCAGACTAGAAGGTCCAACTGGGATCATGTAGTCTGGCCTCCTGTATAACACTGGTGACAGGACTTAGAAAAAATAATGTCTAGAGCACATATTTTAGGAAAATACCTACTCTTGATTTAAGAATTGTCAGTGATGGAGACTCCACCATTGGTAAATTGTTTCAATGGTTAGTTACTATAAAAAATTATGCCTCATTTCAAGTGTGATTTTGCCTAGCTTCCACTTCCAGATGATGTAATATGTCATGCTTTTCTCTGCTAGATTGACGAGCCTATCATTAAATATTTGTTTCCCCATGCAGAAAGTTATAGATTATATAATCAAGTCATCCTTTAGTCTTGTCTTTGTTAACATAAGTAAACTGAGCTCTTTGTCTCTATGAGTAGAAGGCATATTTTCTAATTGTTTAATAATTCTCGTGATTCTCTCTGAACCCTCTATAATTTATGAACATCCTTCCTGAATTGAGGACAGCAAAACTGGACATGGTGTTCCAGCAGCAGTTGCACAGTGCCAAATACAGAGGTAAAATAAACTTTCCTATCCTACTTTTCCTATCCTATTTATGCCTCTTCAGATTGCATTAACGCTTTTTGGCCACAGCATTGCATTGGGAGCTTATGTTCAACTGATAATCTACCATGACTCCCAAATCTTTTTTAAAGTCATGCCTTCCTAGGATAGAGTCCCAAATTCTGTAAGTATATTCTTTGCTTCTAGGTGTACACATTTATATATACAAACATTATGAGGCATGTTTTTTGTTTTGGCCCAGTTTACCAAACAATCCAGATTATCCTGAATCAGTGACTTCCTCTTCTTTATTTATCATTCCTCAATTTTTGTATCATCTGCAAATTTTATTGATGATGATTTTATGTTTTCATCCACATCAATGAAAAAAAGTTAAATAGACTAGAGCCAAGAACTTGTCCCTTTGAGCACTTACTGGCAATGTATCTTCTTGATGACAATTCCCTATTTATAGTTACATTTTGAGACCTATAAATTAGTCAGTTTTGAATCCATTTAATGTGCCATGCTAATTTTATACTGTATGGGGGGAGGTTAATCAAAATGTCATATGGTACTAAATCAAATGTCTTACTGAAGTCTGCATATATTATTTCAATCCTGTTGCCTTTATCAACCAAATTTGTAATCTTGCCAAAAAAGATATCCAGTTATTGTAATAGGATCTCTTTCCTAAACCCATATTGATTTGCATTAATTACATTATCCTCCTTTAATTCTTTATTAATCAAGACCTGCCTGCATCAGCTACTCCATTATCTTGCCCAGAATTGATATAGGACTGACAGGTCTATAGTTATCTAGATGTGACAGGGTAGACTAGCTTTGGAGATATTCTACTGGAGGCCTCATGACCCTGCCTTTCGCCACCCCTAAAAAGAGCAATGGACAGGTCCTCCAAGCTACTTGGAACAACTATGTGGGATAAAGTGAATGAGAGGGACTGCAGAGAGTAGCCAATCAGGGCCCAGTAGGCTCATATAAAAAGAACTGCAGGACCAGAATGAGTTCAGTCTGCTTGCAAGGAGCAGGGAAACAAGAGATGCTCCTGGATGGCTACCGGAGCTGAAAAACTGGAGCAGCTGCTAGCAGGGCTGTCTGCAGGAGCTGAAAGGGTTTAAGCAGGTATTTACTGGAAGTGACTCAGGCCTCATCTATACTTACCGTGCTGGAGACTGATCTTCTGGTGTTTGATTTAGCAGATCTAGTAAAGACCCGCTAAACTAAATGCTGAGGTGTATCCCCCCCCTCCCAGTGGCACCGATACTCCTTGCAGTTGTGAGGAGTAAGGGAAGCCAATGGGGTCATTTGCGCCCATTGGCCCCACACTGTGAAGATGGCGCCAAGCTTGGCTTAAGGCAGGTCAACTCCAGCTACGTTATTTACGTAGCTGGAGTTGTATACCTTAAGCCTACCTTCCAGGTCTAGTGTAGACCTGGCCTCAGAGTGGACTGTGGTTAGCAAACTGAGTCCAAGAGAGTTTTCTCAGCGGAAAGGCTGGGGTCACTGTGGGCTTAAGTAGAGGCAAGGAGTTCCCAGGAAGAAACCTCAGTGAGCTGCTGAATTACAGAATGGGAACCTTGCAACTTAGCTTGATCAAACAAGGATACCATGATGGGCCCTGTTGGACTATTTAGAGTGTATATCCCAGATGGGGATTGTTTGGCTAGCACATAGACAGAGGGTGACTTGGCCCAAGTACTGAGTCACCAGAAACCAGCCTGACAAGCGCAATGCTCAGCATGTGGCACTACAAGCAAATGACAACATGAGAAAAGCTGCAGATACACACACACACACACATACACACTTGACCAGTGAGCACTCACAAGAGGTGAGTGCCACCCACTCTATCAGGTGAATCTGATTGTCCTTTTACAAACATTTGGAATTGAAAGAGTGTTATCTTCATCATCTGATAAGAGTATATCACCTTGATTTTCTTCAAACAGAAATATTTATTGAACATTTTTGCCCTTTCTGCATTATTTTTAATACTTCTATTGTTTCCATCTAGTAATGGACTAATACCATTGCTAGAATTCTTTGTGTTTGTATTGTATTTAAAAAAGCCTCTATTTTCCTTAAATCTGCTGGCCATAGATTTCTCCTTTTGTTTCTTGCCTTCCCTAAAGATTTCAGCTGTTCTTCAAAAGTAGCTGCAAGTATAGTTGAGCAGATTACCATAATCCAGTCTGGGTGAGACAAGACTAGGATAGCTGTGGTGAAGTACACATAGGCTACGTCTAGACTGCTTTCCTCTTCCGAAAGAGGAAATGCAAATGAAGCGCAGATTAGCATATTCTCGCACTTCATTTGCATATCCTCTTCTGATCCTTTTCCCTGTAAACCTTATTTTTTGTGGAAGAAGGGTTCTTTCGAAAAAGGGGTTTTTTTGCGCGAAAACCCCGGTCTAGACTGCTTTTTTTAGAAAAAACTCTTCCGAAAAAAGGATAAAAAGAGGATGTGCAAATGAAGCATGAGAATATGCTAATCTGAGTTTCTTTTGAATTTCCTCTTTCCTCATTTGCATTTTGTCTTTCGGAAGAGGAAAGCAGTCTAGACGCAGCCATACTGTTGACTGACATAAAGCTTTCTTCAGAGGGTTGAGAAAGTGGTATCCACTACTTTCCCAGCCTTTGTTGACCTAGTGAGTGAAACTAGCACTGAGAATCAAACTAGAGTCCCCTGCATGGCAATGCAAAACACCACCATTAAGCCAGTCATAAGTCCTTTTCTGAAGCCCAAGCTTCAGCTGTTTACTGTGAAATACAAGTTTTCACCACTGTGTTTCTGGGAATAGTGAAATCTATATGAGAAACACGTTTCCAGCTATATTTAGGTTTCTTGTGAAACTTCATCATGCATAGCACTGTGTGATTCATGTTGTATGGAAGTAATAGAGTAAAACACCATGCATGCTTTATGCAATCACATCCCTTGAAAATATAGAATAAACAGCAAGTGTTATGACCAGTGTTAAGTTTCACCAAAAGCATGATTTAGCTGTGTGCAGGTGATCTAGTCAAAACTACTATTGTTTCAGTAAGTACTCTAGTAAAACATGTAATAAAGTATAAAACATGGGTCATTATTCAGTTATTGCAGACATTTTTCATATAGAAAAGCGAATGAAAGATTATGAGTGGTTTAACCATTAGTGTTGATTCATGCCAAATTAGATTTTTAATCCTGGTATAAGACTATTATTATTAAAGCAAAACATTCTTCTTAAGTACAATACTGCTTTGTCCAACTCCAAATTAGGTCCTGTACATTCCAAATGACCAGTCAAATTTGTACACCACTGTTTTAACAGGCACTCTTGGCACCATCCACTGTTTTTGGAGTAGTGGGTTATTATAGTATGATTGGAATGGAAGAAAAATATATCATCTATAGTAGTGTGATCTACTGCATGATATTTTGAATACAGTGGAAGTGTTGTGTAATGATACCAGGCAGTCCTGTCATGAAATGCTTCTTAGCGGCTGGGCCTTGAGTGTATCAATTTCCTCTATAGAAACAAAGGGAAACTATATAACTGAAATATGTTAAAACACTCTTCCCCACCATATACTGTTTGAGTTCACCATCAGCTGTTTATAGGATGGATATCAGCAGTTGGCCTTATCATCCTTGCTATCATCATCTGAAGAAACTGCTGAGAAAATTCTGTAGTTGGTCACTATTTTATATTTAATCCAGGGGAGGGGAACTTCTTACACACCAGCTACAGGCGATTCATCAGAGTTAGCCACCGGCAGGCTGCAAGACAGTTTACTTGAGTGTCTGCAGGCATGGAGTTCTGCAGCATCCAGTGGCTGCTGTATGCTATTCCTGGCCAATGGGAGCTGCAGGAAGTGATGATGCTCAGCCTGCACCACTTTCTGCAACTCCTATTGGCTAGGAATGTTGAACTGTGGCCACTGGGAACTGTGGGGTTCCATGCCTGTGAATGCTCAGGTAAACAAACCATTTGGTGGCCCATTGGCAGCTAATCATGATGAACTGTGTGCAGGCCATGGACTAGAGGTTTCCCACTCCTGTTTTCACAGAAGATTTATTTTATTTGGTACAGCAGCTTACTTTGTATGAGATGGACAAACCAGTTCAGATAAAGTAAGAAAGGTACCAAACTCAGCTCAATTGCCAGTTCAGATCCAGTTCTGTCATCTGTTGATCATAAGGTTTAATAAAATCCAGCATGATTATCTTTGCAAGATACTGAAACCATGGGATTCCAAAGCATTTAGTTAAACTCATCACAAATCTCTATCACCAACATTAAACCATGTTGCAACAGCAGTAGGGGACTGTGAGTGGTTTTCCACTGAATTGAGTGTGAGACAAAGGTACATTTTTTTTCCTCTAGCTTCTTTAACATATACATAGAATTTATTACAAGACAAGCCTTGAAAGGTTTTGACAAAATGGAAGGAGATGTATTCTCCATTGGTGAACACCTTTTAACTGATTTCAGATATGCTGATGACGTGATACTCTTTGGTACAACCATCAATATAATGCAACAAATTTTGGAGTATATAGAAACTGTTACTGAGGAATACAGACTAGTCCTTAATATGATAAATAAAAATGCATGTACGCTGGCATAACTAATAAATATAGGATGCAAGCAGATATAATAATTAATGGTCAAGCTGCAGAGGCAGTGGTCCAACTTTAATTATGTAGGATCATACATATACAACATACATTTCCAACGAATGAGGCTATTAAAAAAATCTGAATTCTCTCCTCACAGACACCTGTTCTCAAAACAGTTCATTCGGCAGTGGACTGTTCAACAACTCACATCAATCTGCTGCACTGTTTTAAAATCTCAGAAGATCTGGATGATGCAGGATATTTTGTACCATCTTGCATGTTATTATACGCCTAGGAAGATAGAAATCAAAATACTTCATCAGATGCATGGTATATTTAGTCCAGTTTCTTGTCTCTGGCAGTGACCAGAAACAAGTACTTCAGAGGAAGATGCAAGAAACCCCACAATAGGCAGATGTAGGGTAACCTGCCCTCCACTGAATTCTCTTATTCTAACCTCTAATGGTAGAGATTGGTTTAAACCCTGATACATGAGGGATTTTCCCCATCACATCCAGTACTCTTTTTTTGTCATTCAATATTTTATAACTCTGAATATTCTTGATATTCATATAAATATGCAGCTTCCCCACTGAATCTTGTTAAGTTCCTGGCTTTAATGACATCTCATCTCAATGAGTTCCACAGTTTAATTACTCATTGTGTGGAAAAAGTAGTTCCTTTTGTCTGTTTTCAATTTGCTACCTTTCAATGTCAAGTAGGGCGCATCTACACAGCGGGGCTTAACTCCAAGTAAGCTATGCAAATTGAGCTACGTCAATTGTGCAGCTTATTTCAAAATAGCTTATTTTGAGTTTTTGTGCAGTCTACACAGCACTAATTTCGAAATAGAGCGCTGTTCCTCTCACTTCCATTACTCCTCATAAAATGAGGGTTACGGGAGTTGGAATAAGAAGTGCTCCACCTTGACAGTATTTTGACATTATGCCAGCTGTGTAGATGTTTACTATCTTATTTCGAAATAACGCTAGTTATGTAATGTTGCAGTGTAGACATAGACCTAATGTCCTTAATCCTGAGTTATGAGATAAGGACAAAAGCTCCATGTCTATCTACTTTATCCAATTCATTAGTTATTATACTTTTATCATGAGCCTTATCATCTGTTTTCTTACATAAGCAATACCAGTTTTTTAAAAGTATATTCATATGAGTGTTCCATGCATGCGATTCTTGTCACTCTTCTCTGAACCTCTCTGCAATATCTTTTTATGAGTGACCACTAGTTCATGCAATTTCTTAGATGACACCACACCACTGTTTTATAGGACATTATATTTTCCCCATATTATTCTCCATCCCATTCCTTAGAAACCTAACGTCTTATTTGTTTTTTTGACTACAGCCACATATTGAACTGAGGTCTTCTTTGAACTGTCCATAGTGATGCCCAAGATATTGCTGATATTGTTCATTTAGAACCCAGTAAGGTATGAGTAGTTTAAATGTGCCCCCCACTCCCCAATGTTCATTACCTTACATTTAGAAACATCAGACTTCATCAACCATTATTTTATCCATTCACCCCTGAAATGTCTGGATTTGAGTATCCTAATTTTGCATTATCTGCAAGTTTTTCTATCATCTCATCTTTCCTGATAATAAGTACATTCAGCCATACCAATCCAGTATTGAATCTTGATGTATCTAATTGCTAATCTTTTCCATTCCTGTTCTGTTTTCTGTTCTCAGCCAGATTTTAATCCATGACAATACTTTGCCTCTTACACCATCTCCTCATTTTCTTTGAGTACTTTTGTGTGGGTAGTAGTACTTTTATACTACTTCACATCAAATGCCTTTTGAAAAATCTATGGAAATTTTGTCTACCATTTATTCTTAACCACTATTTTATTAACATGTCCAAGGAATTGTTAAGATTAGTGAGACATTATTTCCTTTGCAAATACTAGGCTGGTGAGACCCTATCATGTCATGATCTTCCTGGCATTTAATTATTTTGCTTTTAATTGTTCTTTTACCTTTTTACCAGGTATCCTGAGAGGCACCATTTGTCAAATGAGTTCTGCTATTGTTCCCAAATGCCATCAAACCACTTCCCACATTAGAGAGAGGGAACACACTTCACCTACAGATCATCCAGTGATCTAGGCCATTGTGATCTAACTGGGCAGAATGGTGGAGAATTGTTGGCTCTTCCCAACTGTGGATTCTAACTCTGTTACTGCCACATCCATTCCTTCCCCTTCTTCACCCCCCCGTAACCTCAGTGTTTACCTGAAAACAAATGTTGCTTAAGTTTTTAGCATTAAAAGTAGGTTTTTCTATTGAATATTTTAAAAATTAGTCCCCTTGAATCATTGAAAAGCTGGCTCCTTCTAGGTCTGTTTTTTCAGGTATCAACCCTCAGCAAGTATAGGTATGAGGGCTTCCCAGCCCCTTTCACAAACATCTTTCAATAAAACAAAATGTAATTAAAAAAAAAAAGTCGATTGGTTTCTTTCTTCTGAATATTTGTGTGCACTTGCAGGTGCTCCATGCACCACTCCCAGCCCTGGGCCCCCTCCTCCCTCCTCCCTCCAGGTTCTCAGCCCCCCTCTGCCCCAGTTACTTTGATTATAAAACACAAAATACAAAGTTTTTGTTGAAATCTAGACTGGTGTCTTTATTTTTTGCACAGGGCTCGCACATACACCTGCCTCTGGCAGTGCTGTCCACGGGAGTGAGTGGTGCCTCGCGCATGCAGGCATGGCTGTGTGCTATGTGAAGCACTCCTCAGTTGGTGTGGGGTTGTGCATGCGCCCTTGTGCACAGCCTGCTTCCAGCAGTAGCTGGCAGGGGAAGGACATCCCTCCCAGGGGTCAGACATGTGTCGGGCCTCCCCCCTGGCTGTGAGCAGCAGCCCATGTGTGCTCTGGGGCTGGCTCCTGAGACCATGTGGTGCACACTGCTGCTGCATGTGCACTGCCAGCTGCATGCTGTCCAGGCCAAGCATGTTGAGTGACGATCGCACCCCATCCCCTGTGCTCCCACCTCCTCTGCCCTGTATGTGTGACAACCTGACAGCACTCACCTGATGATCCCTCCTCAGCGTCAGCTGATGCCTTGGAGATGTCCAAGACCTGGGGTACCGGCTCCAGGTTGAGGGTGACGACACTGCTGGTGTTCTCCTCCTCCTGCAGCTGATGTCTGTCGTCGTTGTCCTCCTCCTCCTCCAGGAGCTCCAGCTGGGTGACCACGGGTGTCTCCAAGCCCAAGTCCACCAGTATGTGTGGGGAAAGGGCTTCCCCACCATCCAGTATCTGGTGGAGCTCATAGTAGTATGGGCAGGAGAGTGGTCCTGCCCCAGAGCAAGAGCTGCGCTCCTTAGCCTGGGTGTACCCTTGCTGGAGCTCCTTGACCTTCCTCTGGACTTCGTCAAGGGTGCAGGGGTGGTGTCCCCTGTGAGCCAGACCTTCAGCCATCTGGCCATAAATGTCCATGTTTCGGCACTTGGAGCTCAGATCCTTCAGGGCCTCCTCATCCTCCCACAGGTCCAGGAGGAACAGGATCTCTGGCCCGATCCAGGAAGGCGCCCAGCATTTGGTGCCTCTGGGTGGGTCCTGGTACCCCTGGGGCTGCTCCCTGCAAGGGCCAGGTGGATCTCAGGGGGCTTGTGGCTCTGCCATCTGACAGCAGACCTGTGGCAGTCAGAGCCGTGTGGTCAAGGTCCTTCTGCAAGGATGGAGTGTCTACCAGGGCACCTGTGCTTTTTCCTGGAGGTCTCTTTTTTTGAAAGAACTGCCTCTTCCACGTCCACACATGCCTTTTTCCAAAAGAGCTCTTTTGGAAAAGGAGTTCTTCCTTGTAGAATGAGGTTTATCAATGTCGAAAACCCCCTGCATTCTTTTGATTTTCTTTCGAAAGAATGCAATTGCAGTGTGGACGTAGGTGAAGTTTTTTTCAGAAAACAGCCATTTTTCTGAAATAACCCTGTAGTCTAGATGCACCCTCAATTAATTAGCATTCAATTTTTTTCATAAAGCAAGGAAGTGCTTCTCTACTAACCAAGGAGAAGAATTAGACTCAGATTATTTTTTATTTAAAAAAAATTAAAAACATTTATTTTATGTAAAACAGTGTAGACAATATTTCTTCCAGTAATACTATTTTCACCTTCAAAAGATTAACTCTTCTTTTCATTTTCTAGTGTTTTTCAAAATCATTATCTTTTAAAACAATTATTAAATAACCCTGGCAACTGAAATACATTTGTATTCCTTTTAACTCTTTGATTTGTTGAAGAATATTATTAAACAAAAGCTTATAAAGAACAACATGAAAACCCAGCAGGAACTGAAAAAAGTAGCTGTTATCTAAAAAGGCATTTTCCCCCTTCTTTAGCTTAAACTGCTTATACAAAACTTGTATTCATTTTGAATTATTAACATGAGAGACAAATATAATAAAATGTTTTGCTAATGCTCTATTATTCTTATGACTTCAACTGCAGCTCAGAAATGCAATTAATTCTGCAACTTGCACTCTGTGGTAGATGTCATTCAAGCTGCAGCAACTTATTGGATAGTTAAAAGGATAAAATCAAGTAGTCATTCTACTAATCCCTTTACAAGGAAACAGCTTTCTGCATAAAAAGTGGAACTTATGTGGTCATTAGCAGATGCTACATCAAGCAACCAAAAATATACACATTGAAATTCTTAAGCACAATCTATGAACACTACACAGATGGTTTCCAAGAAACTGTACCTAAATTGATTACGATAAAAATGATCTGCAGCAATTGTTTCTGTCAAAAGGGAGAGCAGAATTTGTCCCAATGTGTCTCTCTGCCCATTCATGCAGAGAACCCAGCTGCTGGGACAGATGTTGCTCTAAGCACTTTATTTTAGGGTCATTAAAATGGTTACAGGGGTTAGTCATTCATTGTTTTATAAATTGTGCTTACTAGCTGAGCTCAACAGACACTAGAAAACTTCTTTGTAGCTGATCAAAAAAAAAAGTTACATGTCAGATCCCATCTCCTTACTGTTGGTTGCAAAAATTAAAAGCAAATGGTGGCGCACGTTCACAGGACAGGGTGAAAAACTGTCATGTTTCTCATTTCTTTTTAAAAAGCATCTTTACTTAGCCCTATTAATAATACTGGTGTCTATACCTTCATCTATTTTGACTAGAAATACAAAACCTGCCTCAAAGGCCTTCTTGGTTTTTGTTTCATTAATCATTAAAGAATTGCGTTTTTGAACATAACACACTCCTGTATGATCTTTCCTACAAAGGATTACAAGCAGGAACTGTCAGAGAGCAAAGGTTTAAGATCACTTGATTAGACCAGTGCAGAGTAGGTTCAGTTTACTTTCCCGCTGGTTTTGCAAATGCTGTTTTTTGGCAGGTTAAGTATAAACTCAGGCTTTATGTAGAAATATTCGGCTAAATCTTTTCTCTTCTGGAAGAGTCTGTGGTTTTCCATGGCTCATCTAATTTAGGATTGACTTTTCTTTGTTTATGTGATACAGTAATGTGGCAGCTAATACGTTGTTGAGAAACTGAACAGGAAAAGGATGAAGAACAGTGAAAAATTACAAATTTAGTAGATCTAGTTCGTTCTCAGATAATTTTGTCAACTTTTTGCAGCCTGTACTTTAAATGCGTAAAGGACAGCATATTTCCATAAAATAATGTCAACAATTTTACTTATCTTTTGTAAAAGAAAGTGGTAAATAAATTTTGGCAAGGAGATCTGCTTGGGCAGAATGATTGTGTAGATAATCTAATTGGTCTTCTACTGCATTGTATTCTTTGTTTTACTCCTGTGCAAAGATTAGCCCAAAGACTTTCTTAAATACCAGTTATAGCCACAAAATATTCAGGCCTCTGTTTGGCCATGAAAAGAGATATTTTCACCCTGATAGTTTAACATGTTTTATTTGGCTATATCTGGACCAGCCAATCTTGGTTCCTCAAGATTCAATAAAATGCTTTTAAAATTGGCCTTTCTTTAGACTATGCCAAAATTTTATTTTACAAAAATAAAATGAAATTGGAAAAAAATCAATGGAAATTTTCAAAATTAAAAAAAAAATCAGTCCTTTTCAGAACCCAGGGGAATGAAGCCACCTTCAAATTTACTGACTGGCCTAAAGAAGAACTAAGATTGTCCTTGAGAAGTATCACCATCCCTAGAGACATGAAGATGAGAACCAGATAAAGAAAGGATAATCATCAAAAATATAGTAACAATCAAATATAGTAACAAATATTGAGTTCAAAACACACTGCAGGACTCAAAAGGAAATTCAGCCAAAATAGTCATCTTTTACATGTATGCAATGTACTTGTAGCTGAGTTGGTCCCAGCATATTACTGAGACAAAATAGGTCAGAAAATATTTTTATTAGACCAACTTCTGTTGATGAGAGACACAAGCTTTTGAGCTACACAGAACTTGTTTTCAGGTCTGGAAAAGGTATTTCCAGCATAACAACTAAATGCAAAAGCTTCAGAGGGGTGGCCGAGTTAGTCTGTAACGGGAAAAACTTTAAAAAACAACAAATAGTCTAATAGCACTTTAAAGACTAACAAAACATGTAGATGGTATCATGAGCTTTCATGGGCACAACCCACTTCTTCAGATGACAGGATATGAAGAAGCGGATTGTGCCCACGAAAGCTCATGATACCATCTACATGTTTTGTTAGTCTTTAAGGTGCTACTAGACTATTTGTTGTAACTAAATGAAAGTTGAGAGAACAGATTGTTTCGTGTAAATAGTTAGCACATAAGGGATCATACAATGTTAACACTGCTGCAGTGTTAGGACAAAAAGATGAGGTTAGCGGATTAGAGATGATTGTAATAAAACATATACCCGGTGTCTCTGTTTCAGTTCATGGTTTTTAGTGTTTATCGGAATAATGAATTTAAGCTCCCAGCCTTCTCTCTTGAAAATGTTGTGCAGGTTTCATTTCAGAAGGAGGACTGATAGGTCAGACATAGAATGATCACTTTCTGAAAAGAGTCACCCATAGGTGATAGGGTGTTTTTTTCTTTGATCATTATCGTGTGTGAGTTCATTCCAGAGCATAGCAAGGTTTTACATAGTTTTATATTGAATCCATACATTCTTTTGAGCTCCCATGAAATTGAGCCAACTTTTGGTTAGCTGAATTTTGAACTTGGAACAAACCTCCCAAACAAGCAAGTTTTATGATATTCACAAATCTATGCAAGATTTACACAAATAGATTAAGCAACATGTGTATCTGAATTTTTTATATAAAAGACATGTTTATTATAATCTTATGAAGAGGAGACTTTATATTATTATTATGTGGACAATTGTGTTAGGAACTGTTGAAATTGGCACGAGAGCTGTACTACAGAGCATTTTTTAAACAATGAGAGGTAGTACGGTCCAGTGGCTAACATGCTGGACTGATACTTGGAAAATATGAGTGCTAGTCTCAGCTCCACCACTAATATGATGTCTTACTGTGGCTAGTTTTACTGTGGTAGTCTGTTTTCCACTCTGTCTTTGTCCTTTCTATTTAGATTATATGCTCTTCAGAATTAAGACTAACTCTTATTGTTTTTGCACAGTAATTTCTATAAAGGAGACCCAGCCTCAGTTGGGGCCTCCAGGGACTATTGTAACATGGAGTTCAATTTTTGCATTGTACTCAGTGTTTAGATACAATTTTTGGTAGACACATACAAGACTATAATAGCAGCATTGCTGTCACTTTTTCCAGTGGTAAGACAAATGTAGTTTTTAACATCTGTGGTTCTTGCATTGTTAACAGAAGAACACAAAGAGAAACATCCTGGTGATAAGCAAGCTAAAGAACTTAACAGAATTTTTGGTACTGTACACACCAGGCAAGAAAACATAAGGCTGTTCACAGCTCTATGTCACTCTAAATTCCATTATGCTTACATTACATTCTGTTTGTTCCTCCTGCAAATGCACTGACAGATTTTTGTAGCCCCATGCATGGCTTTTTTTAGCATAGGAAAGCTTTGTAGTTTATTTTAGCCTCAGAGATGCTTAAGAAATTGTTAAAGAAGATCAAAATGTGCTTCCATCTACTGTGAAGGAGAATAAACTACCCCATTCTTCTGTTTAGAGACAGAATAATAGAAATTGTAGACAAAATCACTTATGTTAACACTGTCAGGATTGCAAAGGTGGCTGATGGTTTGATGAGTACACTATAGAACCTGGAAGAGTGGTATTCCTTGTATTGTGATTGTAACTAGAGGTCTCTCAGGCGAGATGAGGGTCTCATTGGGCTCGGTGCTGTAGATACCCATACAAGGTTGTGCCTGCATTATAGACTGCTACAGGCATAGCTTTATCAGTGAAGGATCTGACTGGCAGATCGGAGCTGGGAGAAGCCCTTAAGGTAAATGCAGCTTATACTGGCAAAACTGCACTTTTACTGATATAGCTTTCTTAGTTTGGGAGTGGTAGAATATGTAATGCCTGTAAAAATGTGGCTTTGCTGTACATTTTGATTCTAGAGGAATGAAAAGACTTCCCAATGGTATGGAACTACCACAAAATGTCAGCAAATCACCAATCTATGACCATTGTACCTTCAAGTTCTTGAATAAAGAGACTTAGGAGAGAGTAAGTATTTAAGGGCTGTGTGTATCTAGATATGGAAGCAGGTGTATTCTATCTGGTCAAGCTAAAGCATATAGGCTTCTACTGCAATTGGCTCCTTAACATCATGCATACTTTACCATTGTATGTGTTCTGAGAAAAAAAATTAAAAAACCAAAAAGAACAAAAAAACCCCACAGGTGTCGGCCCAAGTTAGCTCATTGTGCAGTAGTCAAGAAAGAATATTAATACATTTGGGCTGCCCGTTCATAGCAAGCAGGAGGATCTGAAAGCACCTGTGACTGCGTAGGTGTATTTTTCTGCTCTTGTTGGTTATCTTATCGAAAAGGTCTTTGATGGAAACCACATCCTCTCACTCAGAGTCAGGAAGGGTTTATTAAAGTAGTTCAGAGCACACAATGAACCCCCCTCCCAAATATCTGACTCAAATAAGATTCTCTCTATTCTTCTCCAATAAACTGAGATGTAAACATGACCTTTGCAAACCAACAGTACTTTCCAAACTGAAAGGGTAGTTCAGAGTTAAGCTCAGAAGAACATACTGCACTATGATTTTGCAGGGCCTTGCACATCTTGTGGTTATTTACATCTGTTATTACTGATCATGTTTTTTATGTGAGTGCCTAAGGGTCAATTGAGAACACGGTCTTACTGTGCTAAGCATTGTACAAACACAGTGTTTGATGGTTCCTGCCCTGACAAGCATACAGTCTAAGTAAATAAGACAGACACAAGGAGGGGGAAAGAGTAGACCAACAAGCAAAGTGAACAATGAGTTGGAAGCAGCTGCCATGTTAGTTGCACTGTTCTTGGGGAGAGGGTTAGTTAGGAGGGGATTAGCTCACAGGAAAGAAAATGGAAGAGGAGTGAGGAAGGCAGGGTAAAAGAGAGAAGGGTAGAAAATAGGTCTGGAGGGAAGTGAGGAAAGAAGACTCAGGGAGGTTGGGGAGACAGAAGGCACTGACAGCCAAATAGGGCAGAGAGAATCTAATGAAACCTGAAGAAAGTACTTGAATTTCAAAAGTCCCTGCGATGACTGCTTCTGTCCTAACTGCATGGGAGGGGGGGGTGTGAAGACCCAGCTGGAGAAGGCAAGTCCCAACCCTGCCCCTTCCTCCCAAGGCTCTGCTCCTTCAGCAATCCCCCTCCCTTCATGGAGCCAAGCTCCACCCAACCCCAGCCCAATCATTCCTGGCCACCTGGAGTGCCAGGGTTGCCATGTAATGGCCCCAGCCTTCTCCCCACCCTGCAGCCGGGCTGCCGCAGCCCCAGCCCCAGGTTACCCCAGCAGCCAGGGCATGTAGGCAGTTTTGGGAAGAAAATGTCTTCCCTTGCCTACATTACCCATTGCCCATGCCTAACTGGTTAGAATCTCTGGTTGTCTCCTCTCCACAGTTCTCCCCAAAGAGGCACTACCTGGATCCTAGTCCCCCAGAGTGTGTGGGGCCTCCTCTGAACAGCCCTGGGTCCAGCAGATCCCCATTTTATCCCTGCCCTCAGTGCAGCCGTTTCTCTCTGATTTGGCAGCCTTTATCTATTGGCTTGAGTCTCTGGCTGCAAAGTAAGTGCTACCATTCTGTTTTGGTAACAAAACACCCACATTTTACAGGTGTGAATGATTCCACAACAGGCACAGTGGGAGACAATAACTTCAAATAGCAAAGCTATGTTAAAATTTCTATATTCAAGAAGTGAAATTCTTGCTTGACTCAGAAGAATCAAGGAAATTGAGAGTTCTGAAGAAAGGAAAAGAGAGTTGATTTGCCACATCAGATACAAGGTGAGTAAAAGTTGGAGAAAATGAAATTCGGCTGACATTAAATCCATGTAACAGGGTGGAGAATCAAAATCTTTGGCTCTATATTTCCTTGCTTTTGTTTATTTCAATAGGATCTGAGTTAATTTTAGCCTCTAACAAAACCAAAGTTATCCGTTCTATTAAACTACAACATATATAAACAATGCACTTTTCTTTGTATGTGGGACCTACAGTATGACTGTGTTATTTAACAAAATATATGTGGAAATTAATGGAAAGAAAGCAGAAGAAGGATATCTACTAAAGACCTAATCCACTTTGCACTAAAATTAATGGCACATTTCCATTGCCTCCATTGGGAGCTGGACAAAACCATTATCTTATAATAAAGTATTCAACTTTAAGTGTTTGTAAAACCTAAATTCTAAACTACTTAGTGGTGACCATTTAAAGTCACTGAAACAGACGGAGGTCAGGGTGGCAAAGCACAATTCATTTTTGGAATTTAAGAACTGATTGCTGATACACAGTAGAAAAAAAATCACACAGTTTTCTAGTCTGACTTGAGTCACAGTTTCAGTTACCGCATTCAATAATTCTATGAGAGTGAAAACATACTCCCATCTAATCATGATGTCACACTACCAGTAGTGGCTCACCACTAGCAGTAACTACCTCAGTATAGACTGACAAAAACAGCACAGGCACGCAAACTGACGGTATGTTAGATCATTAGATTTCACCAAACTAGTGATAAATATGAACTCCTGGATCACTGTAACATGCAGTCACAGACAGTCCCCTTTAGGCTCTTCAGCCTATATGCCATGCAGGCAAGCTGGACTTAGTGATAACTTGTCACTTATGCCAAAAGTCACAAAATATTCAGGTTGCTTCCAATCCCAAGAGACCAGTCACTTACCTCAGATCAAGTGGCTTCTTAATCAGACAACCATAGAATACTATAACTGGAAGAGACCCCGAGAGATCATTAAGTCCAGTCTGCTGCCCTTACAGAAGGACTAAACACTATCTAGATCATAGCTGTTTATCCAACCCACTCTTAAATATATCCACAACCTCCCTCGGCAATTGATTCCAGTTTTTAACCACCCTGACAGTTAGGAAGTTTTTCCTAATGTCCAACCTAAACCTCCCTGCTGCAATTTAAGCCCATTGCTTCTTGTCCTAGCGTCAGAGGTCAAGGAGAACATTTTTCTCTCTCCTCCTTAAATTATTTTAATAGCCCTTCCATTTAAAATAAATCATTGGAAGTTGGGCTGCATAATATATATGGTCTTCAGAAAGTGAGTAATTGATATGAGGCATTAGATGTATGCAGCTGAATCATTTATTTTCAGTATAGTGAGAAGGAAGATCAGTATCACTTAGAAAGTTGTCTATATGGATAAATAAAAACTCAGGATGCAAGTAGCCTACAGCATGCTCTTGAATATTGAACAAACTACCAGCCCAACCCAGCTGGAATCACTAAAGTCAATTGAAAGACTTTATATTAGGGTGTTAGATTAGACATTATAGCAAGGGTTGTCAATAAGCAGCCCACTGGCCACACATGGTTCACTAGGCTTAACCCCTTGAAGGTTGCCACATGCTTTATTTACCTGAGGGTATGTCTAGACTACATGCCTCTGGCGACAGAGGCATGTAGATTAGGCTACCCGGCATAGGAAAATGAAGCGGCGATTTAAATAATCACCGCTTCATTTAAATTAAAATGGCTGCCGCGCTGTGCCGATCAGCTGTTTGTCGGCTCAGCGCGGTAGTCTGGATGCTCCGCGGTCGACATCAAAGGCATTTGTCTACCTCCCCGGTAAACCTCATCCCACGAGGCATACCGGGGAGGTTGACAAATGCCTTTGATGTCGACTGCAGAGTGTCCAGACTACCGTGCTGAGCCGACAAACAGCTGATTGGCACAGCGTGGGAGCCATTTTAATTTAAATGAAGCGGCGATTATTTAAATCGCCGCTTCATTTTCCTATGCCGGGTAGCCTAATCTACATGCCTCTGTCACCAGAGGCATGTAGTCTAGACACACCCTGAGTGTCCATGAGTATGGCTACCCACTACTCTCATTGGCTGCAGTTCACTGTTACTAGTCAATGGGAGCTGCAGGAAGTCGTGTCCCAGCCCTCACTCCATCTTGTAGCTCTGATTGGCCAGAAATGCTGAACAGCAGCCAAAAGGATTTGCAAGTGGCAGTACTTGCAGATGCTCAGGTAAATAAAGTGCCTAGCAGCCTGCCAGGGGTTAACCCTGGAGAACCGAGTCCAGCCCATGGGCCTCTGATCCATCCCTACATTACAACATTTTGAAATATTCAGCATCAGATTTCTGTTAACATTGTCCATGGCGATGGTTCAGCTTGTGAACATGGCAACTGTCTCCTGCAATATATGCAATTATTGGCTTATGAGGAAACCCAATATAAATAATATCTATTGATCTGATCATCAGAGTGGCTTCACTGAATTCAGTGGCCTTAAGGATTTATGGTTGTTTGCCTCGTGTTGTGGGTTTTCTCAGTGATTTAGCTGGCAGAAAAAGTGGACACTTGTAGTAACAAGTTTAAATGAAATATAGTCACCTATATACCTATCCAAGGTACCTTCACAGCAGGACTTTCAGGAAAAGAGTTTGAAAAGGAGTTATATGAGCTATATGTGCAACAATCACATTAATTGAATTCATGGAGTGAAAATCAAATTATATGGAATTTACAGATGAATTAAAAACTTAGCAGCACAGAAATAAAAATGTAAATAAAGTATAGTAAAACCATTAGATTCTAACTAGTCAAATGAATCTTACACAGAAAGTCGAGAGTTGGCAAGCTCAGCATTTCATATGCATTTCTGAGTAACTTTCCAAGGAATTGCATCATCACTCGCACTTAATAGATAGGTCTGTTGTTCTATTGTAAGTAAATCATGCAATTTGCAATATTTTTTCTAATATTCAACAACTTGTTTCCATGTAACAATTAAAAATATAGCTGCATTCTTGTCTAACTGGGAGATATAATATTCCCTGTTTACATTTCTTCCCAACAGGCTTCCATTAAAGCTTTGTGTGTGAGAGGGAAGTTTGCATAGGAGGAGGTAAACATGATTGTCTGAAGTTTCTTGTTCTAATGCTTTTTTTAGGAGGTGAGAGGACTCGTTTTTTAGGATTTGAGCTGATGGAATTTTGGCGAGGCCATGCAATTTGGCATTAGGCAGTTTGCCCCGTGGGCCTCCCTTGTAGACTGAATGATTGACATTTGGCGTTGAGGGAATGGGCACCTGGTTTCCATTGTGATGGTATGCGCTTCCAGCTGGAAAGAACTGGATAGATGGCAAAGAGCCACACAGATGAATTCCAAAGCAAGCTTATCATTTTACAGCTGAGTGAGCAATGGGTGCTGTATTGGACACTCTGGGGTCTTTTCTGAGACTGCTAGATAGCACTTAAATCCTATGGTGATGGATGCTAGATGAACTCATTGGATATGTGGACAAGAGAACTACAGATTAATAGCAATTTATACTGTCATACATGGAAGTCTTGTGCCTCACAGCTTGAAGCCATTTAGAGTGTACACATTCCATGAGAGACATCGCCAGGTATCCATGCTCATCAGTTATCCCTCTCATTAGCTATACTCCATCTCTAAGAACAAGAATCCAAAGCCATTTTCACCCTTCAACATCAGACAACATACATCAAAGAGTCAGAGGTCAGATGTCAGGTGCCAGGCATCAAATAACAGGTGACAGGCAGAAGAAATCACTCATTAGGAATTCGGTGTCAATCAAAAGGTTTGCCTTGGACAGCTACAGTCACAGGATTTTAGATGTTGTAGGAATTAATGGTTCCATTCTGTAGTCACGGAAGCTGATATGAATTAAACTCAGTTGTTAAAAATAACAGAATTCAAAAAGAGCATTACTCTTCTTTCCTTTCATGATGTTTGTCCCTTTGTTTTAAATCAACCTTTTAAAACTATACTCATATTACTGCTTTCTGAAACAGCCCCACTATTTTCCCTGTACAATACATACAACAGTTATAGGTATTTGCAGTTCTTAAAAATCACTATGAAAGTGATGGGTCAAACTCACCCCAGAACAGAAGGTTGATAAAAGCCCTATTTACCACTTAAATCCTACTTAAGACCTCAAATGAGGGGGTTCATTATCCAGTCCATAATATGGGGTTATAAAAAATAAGTATGCCAAATAAACCTAACAGCCTTTTTAAATATGATTACCAATTTTATGGAGGCAAAGGGATAGATGCAGTATATTTGTTTCTTGGTTTGAGAACAGGGAGCAACTATGAATAGTATTATTGAATGTACAGACTAGAAAAGGCTCAATCTGGATAAAAGGGTTACAACTCAATTTTTTAGTGAGCTAAATGAAAGTGTAACCTAAATTTAGCTAAGATACCAAAATGGGAGGGTAAGCAAAACATACTGGAGAAAAGACTGAGAAGTGTAAGTAATCAGGAGACATGATAAAAGTGGGTTATAAACAAAAAGATGAGTTTTGATAGAGATCTGTAGCAGGGGTATATTACCTTCACCTGAAATAAAGAAAAAGAGCAATTCAGATATACATTCAGATATATATTGGAAAACAGTAAGTTTGTGACAATAGAAAGCAAACTAAGTCGAGTCTGAATTTTGTTTCGCATATGGAAGGAAGGATACATATGATCCTTCATCCCAATTGTTTGATGCCTAATTCTTGATTGTAATATTTATGTAATATTGTAATTTTGTACTAATATGGGAACTTCCTGAGTCTTCTTCCACTAATTTAATTTCTCTACTTCATCTTATATCTTCTTAATATGTGCACAAACAATACCACATGCAGTTTACAATGTGCATATACCACATACATTCTTAGGAATATATGAAGCTGTTAAACTCAGACCTCAATGGAGATACTCTTGATTTACATCATTATGTTAAGTCAGATCAGCATCCAAGTCTTAATGTCTAAACTCTCCTGCTCAATATCTGACTCCTGTTCCTGGTAGTTGACTTCTGTTCCTGATATATCTGACACCTGTTGCTTCTTCATATAGCTTGTTCTAGGGTGAAAAGGATATGTGAATGGATTGGATTCCTTTTCTTGTGGTAGAGTTTATCAAGAAGAAAATGGATACCTGACTGGAGGAGGACTGGCACTGTACTATGATCTAGTGTTTCAGTACTGTGTCATTTAGAAATACATGCAGAAAAGATCATTAATGAGTAAGAAATTGAACACACAATTATCAAGCATATATGCCCATCTGTAATGTTTTGAATTTATATTTTGGCACATATTTAGCCCTGTAACTGTAGAATGGTGGATGGCCAACCATGTGTCTGATTTTTAATTGTAACAACATTTATCAGACGTAGTTCTGTTTGAGCTTGTTTTGTAGACTTGCACAGGACTTGATTTTCTTTTCACAATGAATGATTTCATAAGTGCCAATCAAATCTTCGTATCCTTCTCACTATATTCATATATCTAAAATGAATCACTATCCTCTCCTTAGTGGAGTATCACAAGTATTCAAGTTTGTGTGATCAAGTTACCCTCCAGTGGCTAAATACTGCTCCACAAGCT
Organism: Pelochelys cantorii; assembly: GCA_032595735.1. NCBI lineage: Eukaryota > Metazoa > Chordata > Testudines > Trionychidae > Pelochelys > Pelochelys cantorii. Next base: position 31,720,185 of record CM064328.1, read on the forward strand.
ACAGTGCTGACCAAATTGTGTGTGATTCTACTACTCTCTATTGAGTGTGGCTTGTAGAAGATAAAAGCCTTAACAATACTATCATCCTATATTATTTATTATTAGAGATGGTCAGAAATTGTAAGTTTTCCATCTGAAAACACTGTTTTGATAAAACTGAATTTTGTAAAATTGTATCCATGATGAAAATTCTGTTTTCAAAAAAGTAAAAACTCCTATAAAATGTCCTGTTTTCACATTTTCAGAATGAAAAGTTTCAAATTTTAATTTCAAAATGCAAAGTTATTTTGAATTTTACTTTTTCGATTTAACCAATTTGGGAAAGAAATCAGAATTTCATTTTGTGAAAAAAATCAATTGATTTTTGTCCCATTTCTATATGATTTTTTCAAATATATTATTCCAGTTTAATTTTGTTTAATGTTTAAATGGAGGTTCTGGGGAATTTGTACTTGATGCTTTTGCAGTAAATCCATCCATATCTTCAAAGTGCCACTTTTTAAAAAATGGTATCAGTGGATCTGGAAGCAAAAACAAAGATGATCCACAAATTATCATAGAAGACTTATTTCAGTGTTTGTAATAATCTAATGATTATTAGAATTATCTTTGGGGTAGAAGGAGTTAACTCACATTATCACTCTCTTTCCTCTGAACCCATAGAGAGAAAATCCTAGAGAATCGAATGACAGTCACTTTCCTACAAATTTTCTTTTTTCTTTCTTGACACTTACAGATTTTTATATTTATTTTTCAACTATATAAACAGACAAATTATTATTAAGTTTCAATTATCCCCTGAGTTTGAAGAACCATTGTGCTGGGGACAATAGTAGCACATAACAAAGAACAAGGACAAGAAAAAGAAGGGTCTGAGAAAGGGACTACTATGTATGTGTCTGTGTGTGTGTGAGAATGTGTGTGTGATATTAACTGATGAGGAACAGAAAGTTAAAGTAATTTGTCCAGACGATCACAAGAAGCCTATGGTAAAACCTGGAATGAAAGCCAATTATTCAATGACCCAGTCTAGTTCCTGAACCACTGGATCATCCTTCCTTTTTGCATTGTTCACTTATATTGAAATTGGCTTCAGTACAGCCTTCAGGCTTTCATCTACCTACACGTAAAATATCAAGTGTACACCAGCATAAGTCATAAGAATTTGGCAAATATTGGGCCAAATTAATTGCAGGTATAAATTCATGGACTGCAAATGAGATAGAATTCAAACGTACAGTTGAGGTAGTCAAAGAAAATGACTTACCAATGAGAGATGGAATTTGATCCCTTTTCATAGGGTATGTCTAGACTACATGGCTCCGTTGATGGAGCCATGTAAACTAGTTTACCCAGCATAGGCAAAGAAGCGGGGATTTAAATAATCCCCGCTTCATTAAAATAAACATGGCCGCCACGCTGTGCTGACGATCAGCTGATCTGGCACAGCGCGGCAGTCTAGACGCGGATCTGTCGGCTGGGGAAGCCTTTGCCGACCAATCCTGTAAACCTCGTTTCACGAGGCATAAGGGATCGGTTGGCAAAGGCTTCCCCAGCCGACAGATCCGCGTCTAGACTGCCATGCTGTGCCGGATCAGCTGATCATCGGCACAGTGCGGCGGCCATGTTTATTTTAATGAAGCGGGGATTATTTAAATCCCTGCTTCTTTACCTATGCCGGGTAAATTAGTTTACATGGCTCCATCAACGGAGCCATGTAGTCTAGATATACCCACAGTGGTAAAGCAAGCTTTTTATACATAAATCTGATTTATAGTCTTGCTTTCAAATTGGCATTTAGCTATTTTAGGGTGAATTCTGCTTTCTAATATGCTTTTAAAAAAAGAAGCCTAAATCTGAGGTGCAATGTGACATAACAATGTACTTTGATATTGCCAAAGTCTTGTTCAATAAATGTAGCATTTTGAATGATTACCCATTCCTTTTTAGGTCTGTGACAATTATCTAAAGATTATGCATGCTCATTCTCTGTTTTCTATAACAGTGGGGTGCACATACAGTGCACCATATATCAAAATAAGATATTTCGAAATAGCTTATTTCATCATTTGGTGCTGTCTACATAGCGCCAAATTTTGAAATAAAGTGCTATTCCGAAACGCCCCTTACTCCTTGTAAAATGAGGTTTACAGGGATGTCAGAATAGCAAGGCCTAAATAACAGGCTTGCTGTGAAGATGTGGGATAGCTATTTCGGGATACTGTGGTATCCTAAAATAGTGTTGCTGTGTAGGTGTAGCCTTGGAGACCCTATAGGATGGGAAATTGCAAAGAAAATATCTGCCTTTTTATAAATTTTTTTGTCATTCCTCAACTGTATTGTTATTTCTATTGAATACTCAACACAATTTTCAATTGCCTATAAATTCCTTTACTTCTATCAAGCAAATGAATGGATGAGCCTTGTTGGACAAAAGTAATGTTCAAGTTTGAAAAATGAAATGAAACCAAATGTTTCTTTTCCCACATAAGCTGCAATTATAAAAATAAACTGTATGCAATAATGGCTTAGGGCATTTCAATAACTGTGGGCCAACTCCTGCAGTCCCTTACACAGGGCAATCTTGTAGCATTTGGCCACTGCCCTCACTAGGGGACAGTACAAAGCTGCACCATCCTCCAGTAGTAAAAGAGGATTGAACCTCAGGGGGACACAGTTCCTCCTTAAATTACCTTGTGTGCAGATGGGGGGAATGTATAGGAAACCCCTCCCTGAGGATGGAGCAAACTGCTTCCACCTGTATTCCTAGCCTTCTCTGCATGCTGGGGAGGAGCTGTTGTCTCACCTCCTCACTGTATTTTGGGTCATCTGAACACCTAGGAGAGTTGAAGGGAGAAGCAGTCCATGTTCTCATCTTAAAGTGGCTGTAGCATGAGCTTTAAACTGCTATATGTTTCTGATTAATATTTTCCTATTGCTGATGTCTGGGGCTACATCTAGACTGCAGGCTTCTTTCAGAAGAAGCTTTTCCGGAAGAGATCTTCCAAAAAAACTTCTTCCGAAAGAGAGCGTCTACACAGCAAAAGCTGGATGCTATCTCGCAATTAAGCTGTGATTACTATGGACGGAGTGGCCACCAGGGCACCTGTGCTTTTTCCTCTTTCTTCTTCTTGTGAGAGGACTCCCTCGTCCCCATCCACACACACCTTTTTCCGAAAGAGCTTTTTCGGAAAAAGTCTTCTTCCTCGTAGAAAGAGGTTTACCAACGTTAGAAAACCCCCTCTGTTCTTTTGATTTTTTTTCAAAAGAATGTGATTGCAATATGGATGTAAGTGAAGGGTTTTTTTTTTGAAAAATGGCCATTTTTCAAAAAAAACCCAACCCTCTGTAGTGTAGCCATACCATGGTTGAATGTTAAATTAAGAAGCTGAAAGAGAATAAAAAAGCAGATGCAAGTCTAAGAACTGAGTATAATAGGATGACAAGATAGATAAAAATGGAAAGTGAAGAGAGACAGAAACAAGTGGATAAATGAACAGTATAAAGAAACTGAAAACATAAAGATAAATGTAACATAGGAATTTCTCACAACATGCGAGAATTGAGTGAGACATAAGCTGAACTTATCAGTGGTGAGGAAATAACTGAAGATGAATAAGCAAAGAATAAGCAATGGAAAGACTATTTTGAAGAACTGTACAACATGCCGAACAATGTAGATGCTTCCCAGTACAAATTAAGGAGAGCACATAGTAGAATTCTAAGAACAAAAAGTAAAGACCTCAACAGAGAGCTTGAAAAAAGGAAAAGGCAGCAGGAAATGACAACATAACCACAGACCTGTTGCAAGCAGGCAAGGGCCACACAGTAAAGGCAATGCAAAAGCTATTTGACAAGATTTGCAAGTGAAAGCAAATGCCAAGATGGGAAAATAGAGGGAAAGTTATAATAGTACCAATCTGTAAAAAAGGAGATGAATGAGTGCAAGCATTTACAGAGAAATGAGTTTAGTGAGTGTTCTGGGAAAAGCATTCACCAAGATGCTGCAAAAAGAGAATGAGAAACAGGCCCGACTGAGACCAGCATGAAGTTCATCACAATAACTAATTATCAGATATCAGTGAAATAAATAGAACACAACCAAACCTTTTATAACCAGTTCATAAATTTGACAGTCTTTGGTAGAAAAGGGTATGGTATCCTCAAGACATTGATCAAACTGATAGAAAACATCTACAGCAAGTCAATGAGTGCTGTTAGAAAGGACAAGTAGCTCACAGAGGGCATGGCTACACTGGGGGGTTATTTCAATATAATTCCTCTTATTTCGAAATAACAAGGTGAATGTCCACACAGCAAGCCCATTATTTCCTGCTTATCATGAGGAATACTGTTTATTTTGAAATTGTTATTTTGAAATAGCGTTAGTATGGATGCTCAGCTGCTGCTATTTCAAAATAATTGGCCTCCAGAGGCCTCTCACAGCTGCCCTTGTGGCCACTCTGGCCACACACCTGACAACTCCACTGCTCCCCTTCTCCTGGAGGCTTTAAAGCTGCTGGCAGAAGGGTAAGGGATTGTGATACCACACAAGCCCTGCCAGCCCTGTGCCTGCTTGTCTCCAGGATGTAGGGGTAGTGAGGCTCCCCTGGGACAACTATGCCCCTGCAGGAAAGTGCCCGCTGTCTAGGCAACAGATGGCCTTGCTCGAAGCACATCGCCATTGTCTGAACCGAGACCTTCTGTGTCAGGTCAGAAATTAGGGCTAGGCTTCATGCATAGTGTTGCCTGGGATGACTGCCCTCAGGAGTGGCTCGAGGAGAGCTGCCGCAACTGGCGCCCTAGGCGGAATGCGCGATCGGTGCATCCGCCTCCATAGCCCTCAATGGCATGACGTAATCATTGGGCACCGCATTAAACGCGGCGCCCTAGGCAACTGCTGAGGTTGCCTACATCCATGGGCCACCCCTGACTGCCCTTGTCACTTTTCTTCATAGCTGGGCCAGCTATGAGTGTGGTGTGTCCACCAACTCACATGCGATCTTCCCAACCTCGTGAGAGCCTGTTGCCGGCAAGAGTCTCAGGTCTGACACTGGGTTCTCAAAGTACAAAAAAACACTACACAAGTATCTGTCAAACACAAGCAGTTTATTTCCTGACAGCTATCAGCTGTGCCCCTTAATGAAAAGAACAACATGATAGGAAAAGCGACATTTCTTACATCCCTTCTGCTACCCAGGGAACCCATTTTGGCTGCAGATGAAGTGGGAGACTGTCTCAGCTTCTGAGGCGCTGGAGCCAAAGCCCATTGGTGAGGTCCAAATTGCTGTGCTCTGGTGCAGCTTTAAATACTGTGTCTCTACCTTGTTTGTGGCAGTTTGGAAATTTCCAGGGGTTATTCATTGCTTGTTACAGTGTGGCTCGGCTGTACTGCTTGTCCTTTAACTTTGTTTACATGACCAGTACATTTAGGTAAACAAGATTGTTATGTTCCTGCCCTTATCTACAATTCATTCTTGCTACAATGGCGTATGTTCCTAGAGGCTTGCTTCTGGCTCATCAGTAGTAGGGAAGGGATGGGAGGAATGGAAAAGGGGAGGAGTGCAGGCCTCACCACCCCTATACTTCACATGTACAGAGTTCTTCTGCAATTGACCCCTACAGACTCATAGGCAAAGGTGACCCTGGGAAAACTTGCAGCGGGAACATCTTGGCTACCTCCATTCCCTCAGCTGGAACTTTGAGGGGTGCTTGGCTGACTGGGAGCTGAGGATGATGATGTGGGAGCAGCTGTCGTGTCAGCACGAGGTCATGTGCTCCCCAGTAACATCCATCATGGAGTGCATGGTTGCAGTTATGGAGCGGTTCACCAGCCCCCTCCCAGCCCCTTTCCCCCCCCAACTCCTTGCCCAATTCTCTGCCTCTAGCTCCCAGCAACCCCACCCTCCTAGATTATCCTCCTAGTCCCCCCCAGGGGCTGCAGGGACCCATGAACATGTGGCAGTGGGACCTCTCAGGCAGCTGAAGCCTCACGAGGTACCTGAAACAGGTGCCATTCCAAGCCCCATCTCTGAATCCCTTTCCCATCTTCTCCCTCTGCCCCCTCCCTGGTTCTTTCCCCAGTCCCTCCCCTGTTGTATATTCCCCAAATAAAAATATCAGAGTTGTGTTTTCCAAACAAAAATTGCTTTATTATTTATTATTATTATCTTCAGGGGAGGGGTGGAAGGTGGGAAGAGAGGATAGGGGAAGGGAAGGGTGGGGGAAGAAAGGCACACGGGGCAATGAAGAGGCCCCTATGGGGAAGTCCAGGGGAAAAATCTCACAGGTGGCCTTTTCTGAAACTCTTCCTCAAGGCCTCCTGGTGAGCACCACTCCCTGATGTCCTCACCAAAAGGCAGAGGTGCCCGGCGACTCATAAGCCCTGGCCAGACACTCTGCCTCTGCCCCCCACCCTGACGGGAAAGTCTCCCTGTAGTTATCACAAAGGTTGTGGAGCATACAACAGGCCACCACCAACCTGAGAGATGTTCTGGTCACTGAGGTCCAAGCAGGTGAGGAGACTCTGGAACCTTCCCTTGAGGCAGCTGAAGGCACATCGACCACCATGTAGCGCCTGGTGTTAAAGTGTTCTTTGGTGGGGTCCAGGCTGCCAATGTAAAGCTACATAAGTCAGGGGAACAAGAGGTAGACTGCATCACATAGGATGCACATGGGCATGTCAATGTTCCCAACCCTGATGGTGCAGTCGGGGAAAAAAGTGCTTCTGCGCACCTGTGGAAGAGGCTCAAGTTCCAGAAAACACAAGCATCATATGCCTTCCCCGACTACATGACCTAAATGTCTGTGAACCGTCCCTTGTGGTTCATGAGTGCCTTCAGCATGATGGGAAAGTACTCCATCCTACTGATGTATTTGGAGGCACAGTGGTTGGGGGTCAAGATAGGGATGTGGGTGCCAGCTCAGTTGGGGAAGCCCATGGTGGCAAAGCCAATGACGACTGGGTCCACATTGCCCAGGGTGGTGACCCTCCACAACAGGATGGCATTGTTGGCCCTGACCACCTATAGAATCATAGAAATATAGAATCATAAGGTTGCAGGAGACCTCAGGAGATCACTAAGTCCAACCCCCTTCCAAAACCAGAACCAACCCCAACTATTCTATCCCAGCCAGGACTGAAAAACCTCTACGGATGGAGATTCCACCACTTTTGTAAGGAACTCTTTCCAGTACTTCACCACCCTCCGAATAAATTATTAAAAGAGTGAAACCTGCATGAGCATGGCCCTGACCATGAATCTCCCAATGCCAAACTGGTTTCCAACAGAGCTGTAGCTGTCCACAACTCGTTTCTGCAGGGGAATGGTGGGTCTCATCTAGGTGTCCCATTGCCTGAGGGCAGGGGCAAGCCAGTTGCAGCTCTGCAGGAAGGCGGCCTTCCACATGCAGTAGTTCTGGAGCCACTACTGGTTGTCTCACTGCTTCATGATGATGCGGTCCCACCAGCGGTGTTGCACGATGGGCAGGGGAAGATGGAAGGGAATTTGGTACATGAGAAGCACCAGGGCCTGGATCAAGAGGGGCCCCCAGCCTGAGCTGGTTGTCATCCTCCTGCAGCACCATGTGGGCAGTCTGCGTGAGCTGTACTATGAGGTGCAGCAGAAGTCCCAAGAGCTGGTGACTGCCTTGCAGTAGCTCCGGCTCCATGGTGTCAGTGCTGTGGCATCCATAAGGGCAACCAGAGCACTCAGCTTGAGTTTGGTGTCCCTTGAGGGGGTAGTCAGTGGAGAAGAGGGGTATGAGATGCAGCTGTTGAGAGAGCCCCTTTAAGTAAGAGTCTCAGGTAGCTTCAGGAAGCAGCTACAGGAAATGACTACTCTCCTGATGCCCTCCCTGGAGTGCTTCTGAGGGGACTTTAAATGTGATTCAAGCTCCAGTCAGTGTGGATGCACTATTTCAATATAATTCTGCGCTATTGTGATGGTACCTCATAATGCGGATGCACTATTTTGAAATAGTTATTTCAGGAGTTATTATTTAAAAATAACTTATTTTGAAATAATTTCTCAGTGTAGACATAGCCAGAATGTTTCAATAAATGTTTTGTAGTGAGAAATCACCAGATTTGTTCAACTTGGTACTGGAATCTGTAATGGCTGTAGCAATGAGGCATGAAAATGGGAGATGTTATGTGGGAGGACAGTGAATAACATTACATTTGTAGAGGGTATTGACCTCATAGCATTGGCCAATGAAGACTTACTGAGAGTAATTGGTAAGATGAATCAGGAAAGCTGAAAATTATGACTAAAGATCAGCACAGAGAAGACAAAAACTATGATAATTGAAAGACAAGGAAGAATAGGCACGTGTCAAAGTAAGAGACAAAGAACTAGAAAAGGATTAAAAATGTGTGAACTTTGTAGAACTAGTCTTAACAAATGGCAATTGTTAAAATGACATAAAAAGAAGACTCAACTCAATGACTACTGATTCAGAAAACTCTTCGAGGTAAAGGCTAAAGAGACTTGGATAAAATGTAAATCCGAATATGCAAGACAATTGCTGTAAGGATTGTAATGTTGGAATATAAGGAAAACTGATAAACCTAGGTATTGACTGCAGAAATGAATTGATTGAGAGGAATACTGAATATTTCAAAATCAGAAAATGTAAAGTGAAGTGAAAAGAAAATGGCTACAGCAAGAATAAAACAATTGGAGAAAATTCAAGACATATGACTGAGATTATTTGGCCAAGGCTCAAAAATGAACCTCAAAAAGATACCATAAACATAGATATGCAAATCAGAGTGTGAGGAACTAGAAATAGAGGAAGACCACGGATGAGTTGGATAGATAAAGTGACAAATGACAGAAATTGTCTATCTTGTAATACTGCTCTACAGCCAAAATGCTTCTGAAATAAATGTAGTCAAACTTTACTAATTCTGGGTCACTGAGAACGAAAATGATGCTTAAAATTGTTGATTGGCTCTAGTTTTGAAGATATGCTATTGGGTCATTATATACGACCCTTGACTTGGGAATGGCGGAGCATAAGTGAGTTATAAAGGGAAGGGATCTCAATTTAAACCAGAAATGACTAAAATACATCTTTGACTGGATCTATGAATAAATCTATGACTGGGTTTGGACAGTACTTGCTTTTTAGGCAAAACAATGAATGATGCAATCTGAAGCTGGTATTGCGTCATACATGATATGAATTGCATCATGTTATTCCTAGAAGTCATGGATGATGCAATCATAACGAAGCTTACATCACTCTGCTGAACAAATTGCCCTATATCAGCTCTAGAAATCATACAGTGTCGTGCTCTCTTATTTGTCAGTGTTTGATTTTACAAAGGGACACATTTCTGTTTAGCCAAAGTGAGCAGAGATGCCTCATACTTGTGTGAACAGTGCAGATAACTTCTGCTATGTTTGTGGTGAAGTGACTTTTGCATCACAAAAGCGCAGTATAACCGCTATGGTAAGAAAGCCTATCACCTTTATTTTGGCTGCAAAATTGGAGATAAGGACAAGAGGTGGGCCCCACACATATGCCGCAACACTTGTGCAACAAATCTTTGCCAGTGGTTGAACAGGAAAAGGAAATCTATGCCTTTTGCAGTGCCAATGATTTGGAGAGAGCCAACAGATCATACCAGCAATTGTTACTTCTGCATGGTGCCTCCAGTTGGGAAAGGTGTGTCAAAGAAGAAAAAGTGGACTGTGCATTATCCAAACATTCCATCAGCTAGACGCCCAGTACCCCATGGAGAAGGACTGCCGGTTCCTGATGCACCAGAATCATTCTCACTTGAGTCAGACGAGGAAGAGGAAGAGGATGAAACTTCTGGTCCTGAACCATCAGTGTCACAGGACCCACATTTTCTCCCATCCTCCTCATCTGAACCACATCTCATAACACAAGGTGAACTGAATGACCTTGTCAGGGATTTGGAACTACCCAAGAGTAAGGCAGAGCTGTTGGGCTCCAGACTATAGCAGTGGAATCTCCCGGCAGGCGATGTTAGGGTTTCCATGTTCCGTGACCGTCAAAAGGATCTTGTCCCATTCTTCTTCATGGAAGGTGATCTTGAAGCCTCCAACAACATCGATGGTGTGATGGCAGCCCTCAACGTTGTTCACGATCCAATTGAGTGGAGACTGTTCACTGATTCATCGAAGACGAGTCTTAAAGCTGTTTTGCTGCATAATGGCAATGTTTTGCCATCAATTCCACTTGGTCATGCAGTCCATATGAAGGAAACCTATGACAACATGAAACAACTTTTGAGGTGCATAAGCTATGACCAACATCAGTGGCAGCTTTGTGGCGATTTGAAGGTTGTTGCTCTCTTGCTTGGTCTGCAGACTGGATACACAAAGTACTGCTGTTTTCTCTGTGAATGGGATAGTCGTGCAAGAGATTCCCACTACGTCAAGATAGACTGGCCACTCCGACAGTCATTGGAGCCTGGGAGGAAAAGTGTTCAGCATCCACCACTTGTTGAATCAAGGAAGATTTTGTTACCACCCTTACACATCAAGCTGGGTCTGATGAAGAACTTTGTCAAGGCCATGGACAAAGCACAAGCAGCTTTCAAGTACCTCCGTGGAAAATTTCCAAGGTTAAGTGAAGCTAAGATAAAGGAAGGTGTCTTTGTTGGTCCTCAGATTCATGAACTTCTTCGAGATGATGCATTTGACCATGCACTGCGTGGCAAGGAAGAGACGGCATGGAAAGCCTTCCAGGTAGTGGCAATAAATTTTCTCGGAAACAACAAGGCAGACAACTACAGGTTGTTGGTGGAAAACCTCCTCAAGGCATACAAAAGCCTTGGTTGCAACATGTCACTAAAGATACATTTTTTGCACTCTCATCTAGATTTTTTTCCACCGAACTGCGGAGCAGTGAGCGACGAGCACGGCGAGCGATTTCGCCAGGACGTTGCAACAATGGAGAAACGCTATCAGGGCAAATGGAGCCCATCAATGCTTGCAGACTATTGCTGGACAGTGACAAGAGTTGCTCCATTTAATGAATACAAGAGACAAGCCAAGAAGCGCCGAGTAGACACTGAATAGGACTAAAGTATGTACATAATAGTTTTTTGCCTTTTGTTTCATAATAAATTGTATTTATATAACCCTTTTGCTGATTTTTAAGGTGTTATATAAACAGGACAGGTGAAATATTATCATGTAAAGCAACCATAAACACATGAAAAGACCTAGGTTTACAATTTATGATTAAAACTCTACTATCTACACAATATACATAGACGTAAAATGTAATAACTTAAATATCTTGGAAACAGTAGCCAATCAGTTGTTTTAATTGTCATATTTGAATTCAGCACATCAAAATACATAATAAATAGCACATTTTATCTCTGAAGCAGACAACTTCTAAAAAATTGTAGACCAGCGTAAGCTTAGCAGAATTTCTCAGGTGTAGCTGGATCAAAAATACCAGAAAAAAAGACCTCATCTCAGAGAATCTTGGTACTTCTGCTTCTAATCCAGACAGCAATTAAGAACAAACATGACAACAATAATAACATATTTAACCTCATGAATCGTAACATTTGCTAGTCCTTCAGACAGATTGTATAGGAGGATAATCTATGATTCATCAATAAAAAGATATTTGTACTCACCAGGAGAGGAACAGAACTATTACAATCTCACCTCCCCACCCTAGACAAATTTAACTCAAGTCTAGTCTCATCTTTGGAAAGAATTTTAATGGAAGTTTTCTTTTATACAAGTCAGCTCCTCCCACCTTTAGTCATTGGTCCCAACTCCCTGGTCAAATCTTGTAGTTTTGTACCACTTTAGCAATGCAAATCAGCTGTAAACCTGCTTTAAGTGGCAGATCAACCAGGTTTATGCTGGCATTGTATAGAGTGATTAAAATCAGCTGAAACATACTGAAAAATGTGGCTTAACATCTCTATAGTGTTTTCTTCTATTAATTGTATTTTTTCCAGCTTAGGCTTTAGAAAGAGAAGTCTGTATTTTAAGCAAATGATCTTTCTAAATAAAAAGACTAAAATCAGTTTCTTAAGAGGTTGTCCAAAGCACAACTGAGGCCAGTGTAAACTTAAAAAAAATAACAAACTGTGGAATGTGTCAGCAGGGCCCCTTTATAGTATAAATATGATGTTGATCTGAGTATTAGCAACATCTAGAATTTCATATAACACAAGGCTAATTTGGTAAATAACTAAGTTGTGTTTCTATTTTTCTCTATATATATCTTTGTGGAGTTTTGTTTCTCATTTTAGGTTGTTTCTATACTTTTTCCAGTCGCTGGATATTTCTCTTGATCAGCTTTGTCAATTAGACTTGATTGTTAATAGGTTTTTTAATGGAAGTCTCTTTTATTCACCCACATTTTCACATTGTCCAGGTAATATATTTGCAGGCATTGTTTCCTAACCCTCTGCATATTGATTTGTAAAGTGGTGATGGTAGTTCAAGGACAGAACTGCTGTGATGGTTAGTTTCCATATAACTCATCTGAAGTGACTCATCGTCTTTCTGACTTTTAGGCCTGGTCCAAACAAATACATTTGCTGGGAGATGTTTTTGATGCACATATATCTCTTTGATGGTGTAATCTTTTGTTCTCTTTCATTTAACTAAAGTAGCCTAAAGTTATGTTGAAAAATAAGAATTGTGTTTTTGCCCTTTCAGGACAATTCAACTCCTGATACAGACAAGTCTATGGCTTATATGTAATTTTCATGTTTTGTCCTGGATATATACATATATATACAAAAAAAGACTGATTTTCCCTGTCCTGAAAAGCATGAGCATTAGTGAGAGTGGAAGAGGAGGAGGCTGGACTGGCTTATTTTATGGCAATTTGATATCTGAAACCTCTAGGTTCAAGTTGCAGGTTTGATTTTTCACACTTGCAATGCAAGTGTTTTCTATCCATTGATAGGATTTCATGTGAAGCAGGCCAGAGACTGCTGCTCAGTACAAACATAACCCATTCCACAGTCTTTCATTCTACTCTTTTATTAGTAGTCGAAGGAGAAGTCAGAGTACATGTTAAAAATTAGCTACATCTTGTTGTCCCTTCCTGCGCTGGACTTTGGCTATTTCTTCACTGATGCTAGCAGATTTGAAATCAGTCTCTGGGGCTGGGCTGAATAAGTTTTCAATCACATAATTTTGAGAATGGCATTTAAAAAAAATCTTATCACTAATATATGGTGTTTTATACTGTTCATGATATATGCGCTTTGCCATTTTTATTGTGGTAAGCCTGTTTCCTCAAAATACCACATGGGGCTCAGCCCTCTATCGATTCAAGATGTGATTAAAAAATTGGATCCAGAAAGCACAACTTGGTTATAAAAGGTCTCGGTCACATCTCTGCATCAGCAGATCTTGTTCTTAGCTGTATTCTAACTAGCTAATGACATCTTGGTTACTGTAAGATCGGTTTTGCTCACTAATTTCCATTTTGGGGAGGTGACGATCAATGATTGTATCCATTCTTTCCACAGAAGTAATCCAAAATTCTGTTTCTGATTAGAGTATGTAACGGTATCACAGCTATTTGTTCTTCATGTTATGTTTTAAATGAAAAATTATATGTTTTCTATATTAGAAGTTAGTATAATGGAAAAGTCATGTTGTTCTTGGATCTCCTGTTGGATCTGCGGGAGTTGGTTTTGATCTACACTTGCTGGGTTTGGAAAGTTGATCCCTCACCTTTTCTCAGAAATAGCTCTTAGCACACTTGGGGTGAAATCCTGGACCCACTGAAATCAATAGGAAAATCCTATTGACCTCCATGGGACAGGATTTTACTCTTACTATATTTTTAGTAAACTGAAAAAACAACAAATAGCCTGGAAGCACTTTATAGACTAACAAAACAAGTAGATGGTATCATGAGCTTTCGTGGGCACAGCCCACTTTTAGTGTTGTATTTACCTTGAGAACAGTGGGTCTAGTACTGTAAATGTATAATATGTTGTAGGAGAAGCTTGGATATAATGGCAGATTTTTAGCTGATATAAATTATCATAGCTCCATTGATTTCAGAGGAGAAATGACAACTTAAAAATCTGTCTGCTCCATAATGAATTATTTTTTCATTATCTCAGTTTAAACAATGAGATTAACATAACTGATTCAAAATTATACAACTGGTGACGAACTAACATAATCCAAATCTAGGCTAACTGTTGAGAAATGCTACTAGTCAACCTATAATACAAACACATTAGCCAGAAGAGTACCTATGACTTCTCAATGGCAGTACCAGAACTGTTAGCTCAGTGATACAGTAACTGTGCCATTTTCTTCCCTAGCTGATGACAGAAGTAAGAATAAATAAATACAGAGAGCAAGAATACAAGTCTCTTGGAAATACTATTATTCGTTATTTGTATGATCCTAGTACCTAGGAGCCCTAATCATGGACACAACTGTGCTAGCCACTGTACAGATACAGAACAAAAAGACAGTTCTTATCCCAAAGGTCCCACAATGTAAATACAAGAAAAGAGACAACAGATTGATACAGACAAAAGGGGTATAAGAAAAAAAATGAGACCATATTGGTCATCTCAGCACACCAGCAGCCTAACTGCTATCAAGTAATTGAGACATAAGGTGACAAGATCCAGGCCGAGAGTTTAGCAGTGTGGATGGATAAGAGAGGCCACATCTTAGGGATGTTATGCAAAAAGACTCTGCAAGATTTAGACATAGCTTGAATGTAAGAATCTGGTGAGAGTTCTAAGTTGAAGATAATGCCCAGCTTATAGGCATGAGAGATAATCAGGCCAGTGGGGTTGCATACAGTGATCATGAAAGGAGGAAATGGGACTAGAGGAGGGGCAGATTAAGAGCTCTATTTTAGCTGGGTTGAGCTTGAGCTAATGGCTAGACATTCATAACATGTCAGAGAGATAGCCTAAGCTTTTAGTTTGGATGGAAAAAGAGAAAGAAGTCTAGGGCAGAGAGGTAGATCTTATGAGTTGATGGTAGTTGAATTTGTGTTTGTTGAATAGATTTCCAAGTGATAAGGTGAAAAGGGAGAATCAAGGGGGCCAAGGACAGAGCCCCGTGGAATCCCTACAGAAAGTTGGAGAGGGGGAGTATCCTCTGACAGATATGGCTGAACGAGTTATTAGAAAGGTAGGGGAACCATGGAAGCTAAGGGAGAATAAGCTTGCAACAAGAAGAACATAGCTGACAACGCTGAAGGCAATGATAGGTCTAGGATGATAAGAATAGAGCACTGAGTATGAGTTTTTGCTAAGAAGACATAATTAGAGAGTTTGTCTATAGCCGTTTCAGAGATGTGAGAGAGTAGAGGTAGATGGGAGAGAATCTAGGCTGGAAATGAAGATGAGGAATTGCAGATAGAGATGGTAAACAACACATTCAGTGAGTTTAGAGATGGAAGGGATATGTGGCAGTAATTTGAAAGGTAAGTGGGATCAAGGGTTTTTTTTTTAAATGGGACAATCTGAAGCATGCTTGTATTTGAGGGAAAAGAGCTAGAGGCGAGTGAGAGGTTAAGGGGTAGAGAAAGGTAAAAGATGAGAGTGTTTATGAGAGAGATTGGAAGACGGGATTTGGTGACTGGGTCAAGTGGAGGGTGTTACAAGAGGACCAGTGTCGGAGAGAAGGAGAAGAGAATTTTAGGAAAGAAGGGAAAATGAGTAGAGGGAAAGGGAAGACAACATCTTATTTTGTCAATTTTCTTTTAGATGAAATTATCAAGATCCTGTGAACAGATAGAAATGGAGGTGGGTGATGGTGGTGGGCTGAGGATTAATTTGAAAGATGGCAAAATAAACTCAAAGAAGTTATGTGCACATTTCACTGATAGGATATCCATTTAATTACAAATGTTAATGCACCTACAGTGCATTATTTCATCTTGCTACACAGTTAATGAGAACTTTTTTCTATAAAAGAACAACAATCATTTCCTTTGGCACTCAGTTTAATAACATTAATCATGGTGAGCCCTTTTGGTATCAATGTGAACATAATATAACCCTGCAGGAATTTCACTGTAATTAAGCTAATTTCATCCATATTTTTAACTTTCCATTGCCATTTCTTTTTTGTGTTTGTTTCTGTTTTCCAAGTAACATGCATTATATAAATATTTTTAGAAGTGATCAGTTGACACCAATGTATTTGGTACAAAACCTGATGTGAGCAGCCAGAGGGAGGAAGAACATTGTCTGCTAAAGTTACATTGGCTATGAAGGACTTACTCAGCTTGACCATACTGACTGTTTTTAGGAAGCACAGTTCTCATCCCCAGAGAGACTTTGTTTTGCTATCCAGATGACTTTATCTACCAAAATAGAACGACTCATTTATATTTGGACATATTATGAGATCATTAGCCCTGAGGAGATTACACTGGGGCAGACAGCACTGAAGAACGAGCAACATCCACTAAAAAAGTTGACCTGGTACTAAATCCACATTGACCTTGGAGCACCATTTTGAGGGTATGGACATCTATATCCCAGGCCAGTGAAGAGCCCTATTACTGGTGCTATTATTAACTGGAAGTTCATTCCCTCACATTATAGCAATGTGATTTTTAAGTTAATTGAGTAGAATGGAAAATATGGGGTCATATTATGTGTTGTGTTCTATGGTGTACATTCATGTTATTTAATGGAACCCATACAAGGTGAGTAAACTGAGTAGGAAAAATGAACTAAGTTCCTAAGGCACTCAAGAAAACTGCCTTCAATTTTCAGCTCAGTCAGAGATTCCTTATGTGATCACAGGCAAATTATATCATCTTTCTGTGCTGCATGTCCCATATGTCAGTGCGCTGGTGGAAGAAAAATGGTGAGTGACACAGGGGAAAAGTGTGGTGAAATCAAAGTGAAGAAAATAGTAATGGGGATGTCCACGCTTTGAGCTATGGGTACAGATGTATCCAGTGCATGGGGAGCTGACAGCAGTCAGTGGTGATGGCAAGGACAAACAATCAGCTACTCGAGACAAAACAATAGAGCCAACTGGGTGGATTAGTGGATGATCAAGCTGTGCAAAACAATCAAAGAAACAAGAGCATTTAAACAAGTTGTGCATGCCATGAGAAATGGGGCAGGTGGTGCCTGGCAGTGAATTTTCAGTGTCTCTGGGCCTCCATGGGCTCACAACTGGTTCATACCTAATTCTTTTTTTCCCCTCTCTTGGCCAGGATTAACTCCTAACTTTCAGGTAATTTAGATCCACAGCTTGGACTTCTCTGACAGGGTTGGAGGCTGAGGCTGCATGTCTGGCCCAGGAATTCAAGCAGCCAGACACCAGTGCCATTCGGAGAGCACATCAGAGAGGCTGTGTTCATCAGAGAGGCCTTGAGGGAGAATTTCATGCAAGACCAGTAGTGAGATTCTCTCCCGTGCCTCAACCCATATCTTCAGATGACTGGAGTATCCATTAATACACAGAAACCTGTTGGAGAACACTTTAACCTGCCTGGGCACTCATTAATGGATCTCCAAGTCATCCCGTTGTTTCAGGCCAACTCCACAAGCCAAATACAAACAGGAAAGAGTTGGAATTTAACCTCATTCACAAGTTTAATTCTTATGCAAATAATATGAACAGGGATATTGGCTGCCTCGCACACTACCTTCCACAGCCTAATGACTTAACCAACCAACCAAACAATGGAGGTGCCAATTGTTCTTATCAGCTTCTCGTAACTACTTGAACAATCTACTCACTGTCTCTTTTTTTTTCCTCCTTCCCCTCCCCCTTCCCTTATTTATTCTTGGATCTGGAATTCTAATACTCCAGTCATCTGAAGAAGTGGGTTGTGCCCATGAAAGCTCATGATACTATCTACGTGTTTTGTTAGTCTTTAAGGTGCTACTAGACTTTTCATTGTTTTTTAAGTTTTTCCTGTAAATGGGTTTGTTTTTCCTATGGAGCAGTCCATAGAAGGGGTTGAGAGTCCCCACAAGAAAAGGTGTTTAAGTCACCTAATGCTGGAACTCATCTTGGATGTTGTAATTTTTTGTTGAAAGTGAAAAAAAGTTTAAACTGAACTTAAAGGATTTCTGCCTTTGACAAAATCTATATAAAGGTGGGAAGCCAAACAATAGTAGTTGCTTCCAGATGTCAGGACACTCCAAGATGACTGCTGGAAACATCTAAGATTTAACAGGGTGATGTATCAAGCCCAGACTGGGAGGCTTTCCAGTCTGTGAAAGGTTATTAGAACTACTGTTAGGGTAAGGTACTTTATCACAGTGTCTATATTACTTTGCATAGGGCTGTAACCCCATTTCTGTGTCAGTGTTGGAGGAGGTCAAAGGGCTTGGCTCAGCAAAACAGAGGAAAGGGAGTGTCCAGGAAGGCAGGAAGGTTTGCTCTGTACTATTTCAGCACATCAAGTGAGAATCACAAGGGGATTTCTGTGACTGAACCCGTCACAACCTTGTCAAAGCTTTTTTCAAAAAGTCTAAATTTTGTCAACTGATTCTCCTTAATCTAGTATTATATCTACATATTGTGTACCTGTTTTGTCTACACAAATAGTTTACAGCAAACTGTGGTGCAAATCTAATCTGCTCTTTGACTGATCACTCAGGCCTGGTCAACACTAGATCAGGAAAGTCGGCTTAACGTACGCTGTCCAGCAAAATGAGTAGCTGGAGTCAGCTTAGCTTAAGCAAAGCCTTGGCAGTGTCTACACTGCAGAAAGCTGATGGGAGCACATGCTTCTGTCAGCTTCCCTTACTTCTCACAGAATGAGGAGTATTGAACACCGGTGGGGGCTGCCCTCAGCATTCAGTTTGGGGGGGGGCGGCTACACTAGACACACTAAATCAAATGGTAGAAGATCAATCTTTGGAGGGTTGATCTTCTCCATAGTGTAGACATGTCCTAAGTGTTCATGTGGACCTTGGTGCCACATACAAATTCCTTAGTGCGCTTTGATCTACCCACTTTTTAAACAGCAGTGTATTACAAGCTCAGTAGGGAACTTTTAGTGTGTGGCAGCATGATCCATTTAAAGTGCAGTACAGTAGTGCGGATGGATTTACATCCCAGCTTGCCACAAATAAAGTGTTAATGTAGATAAGCCCTATGATATTAATGAGACATAATTTTCTTTAGAGAAATCATGCTGATTAGATCCTATTGTATCACAGTCTTCCAAGTATTTTGTCATTCTGTTTTTAATTATCTTTACTTATTGTTCAATTATCACATCAAATATCATGAAGTGATTTCAGTCTGTTGCACCCAGCAGAAAGGATGCAGTGGTATGTAACACACCATTAAAACAAATCAATTATAGTAATTATGGGAGGCCAGTCCATATATTTTAGAGGAGTTTCAGAAGTTTCCTGAACTGCAACATCTTCTGAATGGTTGAAAGTTTGGAGGTAGGAGTTATATATCTTGTCTGTCACCAGATTTACATTAAATTTTATCCTGAAAAGAAAAAAAAAGTAGTAAAAATAATGTGAATCCCTTAGTCATAAGATTAGACATGTTATGGCTACATAAATAATATAGAAGGGGAATGACTAACGGTGAAAAATGGAAAATATTGTTCCTGATTTTTTTTTAATTGAAAACATTTTTCTGCATTTTTTGGAAAATTTTCATTCAAAAGTTTTCCAGACAGCACTAATTATTGGAGTTAGTGAAACATATTGAACTCTTAAAGAAGACATAGATTTTTCACTTGTTTTGCTTTACATTATTTTACAGTTATGTTATCATGAACTACGATAAATGAAGAAAATGTTTTGGTGGTAAAGTCTATTTTCCTAGGTAGGCAACCAAGCCTAATAATTAATTTGTACTGTGGTGGCAACTTAGATCCCTAATCATGAACCAAAACCCCAATTGTGCTGGGTGAAGAATAAAGAGACTGGCCCAATCCCAAAGAGCCTGCAGTCTAAGTAATATTCAGTGATTGAACTATTTCAGCATGGGATTTGAAGTTGAAATTTTGATTTGAAGTCCAGTGAATACAGAGAAATAACACAAAGGGACATAAAAATGTTAGAAACATGAACAGCAAACAACAAAATGAGATTCATACTGGTAAAATTTAAGATAATATGATTGTCATAAAATAACCCAGTATATAGTCATTGCAAGGGAAGTGTCTCCCCATTAGGAAAAAGGATAAGAGAAAGCAGTAAGGTCAATAGAGACCTATGCATGACAATGCACAGCATACATATGATTTTGCCTGTGACACTGTACTCCAGCTATAAATCAATCTGTTTTTAGGCAGCATACCAAGAGACATCTCTTCACGGGCCAAGGAAGAATTAATTTCTCTTGACGACGCTGGTGAAAATTGAGTAGAATACTGTGTTCTACCACACTTAGGAACAGAAAGCTGTTGTCAAAGTGGAGGAAATTCAGAACATAGAAATACAATTAAAGACTAGAGGGAAAGATGTATGAGGAAAAAATTAAAATAATTAATTATGTGTAGCCTGCTCAAACAATGACATGGGGGTCATGATAATCATTTTCATCTGTGAGAAGTATGCAAAAACCAGAGGCAGAATAAGCCTTTATGATGTACACAGAGATGAAGGAAAGGAACAAGCAGACAGTCTTTACCATTACTAATTTCTATGTTGCAGTAGTATCAACTGGAATGTAGAATTTCAAGTACAATAAAATTCATAGGTTAATAATTTAGCTGACTGGGAGTTTTAATATATAAGTATTTGTTCAGAGGGT
The DNA here is from genome assembly GCA_032595735.1 of Pelochelys cantorii. Classification (NCBI taxonomy): domain Eukaryota; kingdom Metazoa; phylum Chordata; order Testudines; family Trionychidae; genus Pelochelys; species Pelochelys cantorii. The sequence continues at coordinate 31,740,911 of CM064328.1, forward strand.
GCAAGATTTTTTTTCCATTTATTTTTAGATAGAAAATCTGAAAGAGGAACATCAAAGATTTTATAATGTTAAAAATACTGTACATGCTCACATAACCTGTTATTGCTCAGGGAGGGGTTAGGGCAAAAGCAACATTAAGCTACTTTTATAATACCCTGGGGCTGGTTCTCTGCCAATCCAGTCCTTAGGGCTGCTCTACATTATACCAACTGCCAATGGCCTGTAAGGTCTCTGCCCTCATAAAAAAGCTGGAGAGCCATTGGATCACCTCATCCGTGTATTTCCAGAGTGCTCCAGTTTGGGGAAGTTCACAGCTGTTATGCAGTAAGTGTAGCTAGCTCCTAAGATACAACATCCCACGCTTGGGACATGTATGAGGCAGGTGGGAGCATTGCCAGAGCAGCACTGCTGTGCTTCAGCAATCCCAAATTGGCAGACAGCCACATAAGACAGATAGCCAGACAGCAAAACTTCAGAGAAATCCTTAGGCTCCTTGGAAACACATTGAGGCTGAGCTGGCATACAACAGGCCTCAAAAATTAAGGAGGTATAGCCAGCTCCTTTTCATTCTTTAGCATTGCCTCATGGACCTCATGGTGCCACTAAGGCCATGTCTAACCTAGGAAACTATTTCAAAGTTAGTAAATTCGACTTAATAACTCACGATTTAACAAATTTGAACTAGCGTGTCCACACTACGGGGAAGTCTCAAATTTAGTCCAAAGCAGGTTCTGTTAATGTGGATACGCTACCTCAGAATTAGAGCTCTAGCAATCACTGGGGAGTAATCAGTTTGAATTACTCTAGGGAGTAGTTATTTCTAGATAGCGGCATTGGAGCGTCCACACTACAGTTATTTCAAAGTAACTATTTTGGAATTCACGTTACTCCTGATGAAAAGCAGGATTACAAGCAGCTGGTTATTAAGCAGCTGGTACTGTGGATACTCCGCTTATAAATTCGATCTTAGGGGGGTTATTTCAAAATAAATCCCGAGTGTAGACCAGGGATAATAATGCCCCTTATTTTGAAATAACAAATGGAGCATCCAGACTACCAACCCCATTATTTTGAAACAACAGGTTCATTATTTTGAAATAATAACTTCGGTTTTCCATGAGGAATAACACTTATTTCAAAATAGTTATTTCAGGAGAAATAAGTTATTTCAAAATAATTTCCTAGTGTAGACGTGCCCAAAAAGTACTCCCCCTTCTATATCTCCAGCTGACTAGCTGTGTGATCTTGGGATATGTCCCCATCTCTAAAATGAGAGATTAGTATTTCCTCCTTCACAGGGTCTCTCCAAGGCTTAATTAACTCAACTCTGTGAGGTGCTGGTAGTGATAAAATGCTTACAAATAAAAGCAAAATAAACCCTGCCTTTCATGTAACATTACAGGCATTGTACTGAAGTACATTCCCTCAAGTAGCATGTGCCTCTCAGCATGTGTTATAAGTTCTGAAGCAGTGAAGATGTGACATTGCTGCTGGCACGCTATGCATGATGTAATAGTACTCACTCATCATAAAGTGAAAAGTCATAAACAAAATGTGTTCCATTCAGCACAATATACACTTTTATCAGTTACCCAACAGATTTTTCCAGTTAAACTCTGGTTCTATAATTGGCAACAGCAGGTACTTGGCTATCTGCACATGTTTTCTGGAAAGACTTGTGAAGTTATTAGAAATGGTGGGAAATATTCTACACATAACATGGCGCTTCTCCATCAGGTTAATATGATCTAGAAAAATCAGTCTTTTGTCTAACAGCCACAAAAGAGCTGGTTAGGAAGAGGCATCTTGGGATTACATCATTAAATTGTAATCATGCTAGTACAAAGCTGCAAGCATATAAAGTTAAATGTTGAGCTTATTTTTTCACTTTGAACAAAAAAATCACAGTATAGTATAGATTTCTATAGAAGTGACTGCTCCCTCAGTCACTGAAAAATAGAATATTTTTGCACAGTTAAAACATTTAGTTAGAAGTATAAAACTATATAAACATATCTAACATTCTAGTTAATACAAGGAGGAAACAAATCACTCGAGTCTTCAAAAGGCTACTATATATAATTCCATCACATATGCTTTAAAATGGATCATATATTGTCTTTTTATAGTGCAAAACAGTTTTTGATTAATTTACTGAGCAATAAATGAATACTTAAGATTTAAGCTGTGTGCTTTGAAACTCAGCTCCTGAATGTCCTAACTAGCAAATTAGCACCCATTATGCATTCTTAAAATGAAAACCCATAATTCCTTGTAGAGGTATCTTTGACCTGTCAAACTGAACATCCTTTCTTTGATGATGATTAGGTGGAAAATGCATTGTCCAGGTGCTGGGTTCTGCTAGCTGAAAAAAAATTAAAGCAAATCACTAAGCTTCTGCTGCTATTGTGATCTAATCATTGGTTTTCTACAGTAAATGACAAGCTTGCTTTCCTGTAAGTGGCATTCTTTCTTCCTTTGTGCTTCTACAAAGCTTTATTGTTCTCATATTCTGACAATAGTAAGAACCTCATGCAACCTAAGTTGGACTGAATGATGCAGGAATCGGATCCCATAAGCTATGACTTTTATATAGCGACATGATTTGCAATAAAATGTATAGAGAATAGAGCAGCCCGAATTTCAAGTCACTTCCATATTTACAGAAAAATATTTTTGTTTATAACAAGTGCATTTTGTTTAGGGCTTGGTGCAGTGATTCTCAAGGTGGGAGTTGACACCCCAAAGCAAGCTGCAACTCCATTGTAATGGAGTCTTCAGGGTTGGCATTGTACTTATTGGGACTAAGGGTCGAAATCAAAGCCTGAGTCCCACCAACTGGAGCCAAATTTGAAACCAGAGGTATCAGCTCTGTGTGTGGCAGTCCCCTCTGGGGCTGAAGCCATTGGGCTTGGGCTTTAGCCCCTGCTCAGGGTAGCAGGATGTGGGCAGGTTCAGGCTTTGGTTCCCCTCTCCTTGGGTCATGTAGTAATTTTTCTTTTTCTGAATGCAGGTGTGGTGCAATGAAGTTTGAGAATGCTGGGTTTTGTGGATGGAGAAAAATGGAGTCAAATTGGAGAATCAAATATTGAATAGTAATGACTCCATGCCCCCAGGACTTTCTGGTTGCCACTGTGTAGCACATAACGGTCACTCAGAAATACCTTGCTGCAGAGAGACTATAACTATAAAAGATATGGTCTATGAATCATTTTCAGGAAGTTCTATCGTTGTTTTATACGGGAGTCCAGACTAGATGATCACAATGGTTCCTTCTGGCCTTGGTTCATGAATGTTATGAACTCAGATCCTTCTATCTCAAAAGCTTCCCTATCAAGAGGCAAATTTCAATTAGCTGTCAATTTTAGAAGGTCTATAATTCAAAGATGAAGAGTTCTTAGTTTATTCAGTTGAATGTGGCAATGCATATACAATAGTGGTAATAGTGTATGTGCACAATATTAGTAGTGGTGTATTTAGACACAACAAAACTAGACAGTCAATAATGTTAAAAATCTATGTCACGGGGACCATCAGTCCTCTAACAGTGGTTCCACGACTAGCACTAATTTGAACATCTTCCACACCTGCAAATAATCTAGACGTGATTAAATATAAGCAAGTAGGAGGAGGAACCAACTACAGCCATAATGCAGTTTATCCAAATCTCCAAGAAAAGTCTGATCTTTGCATTTGTAAGAATGCGTACAAAATCATAGCACAGATATTCAAGGACAAAATCGTAAGGCGAAAGCACAATATGAGTTACACCTAACAAGTGACATAAAAGATAATAAGAAAACGCTGTATAAAAACATTTGAAACAAGAGAAAGACATAAGAAATTGTAAGTTCTCTACTTTGCAGGGATCGAGAACTAATAATGGACAACATCATGAAGATTAAGGAATTCAATACTTACCATGCATTGGTCTTCATTAAAAAGGTAAGTTGTGACCAAGAAGCACAAGCCAAAATAGGCAACAAGAGATTAAAGAAAATTAGATACATAGAACTGGATGAAATTCACCCTGTGGTACTTCGGGAGCTAGTTGAAGCAATGTTGGAACTGGTAGTGAATATTTCTGAGAACTTATGGAGAATGAGTTAGGTCCCAGAGGACTGGAGAAGGGCACACATCGTACCTATCTTTAAAATGGGGAACAAGAGAATCCAGAAAATTATTGACTGATCAGTCCAACTTCAAAACCTTCCAGATACCAGAATGAACAATTAATTATTTATTTAATGGTTTAATTAATCCTAGATACAATAGGATTATATAAGCAATAGCCAACATGAATTTGTCAAGAGCAAATCATGCCAAACCAACCTAATTTCCTTCTTTGACAGGGTTTCAGGCCTAGTGGATATGAAACAGTAGTAGGCATGATATATCTTGATTTTAGTATGGTTTTTTAAACAGTCCCACATGACATTCTCTTAAGCACACTGGAAAAGTGGTCTACTCTAGATTGAACTGCTATAAGACAGGTGTAAAACTGGTCAAAAAGACCAGGGAGTAGACCAGACCAAAGAGTAGCTATTGATGATACACTGTCAAACAGAGGGACATCTCTAGTGAAGTTCTGCGAATGTCAGGTCTGGGTCCTGTACTAATCGCTATTTTTCATTAATGGCTTGGATAATAGAGTGGGGAGCATGCTTATAAAATTTGCAGATGACATGAGGTTGAGAGGGGGTGGTGAATACTTTAGAAGAAAGGATTCAAATTCAAAATGACCTTGATGAAATGTAGAATTGTTCTGAAATCAACAAGATTAAATTAATTAAAGATAGGTGCAAAGTACTAAGGAATTAAAAATCAGATGCAAAGCTACAATATGGAGAAAAGTGATTGAGCAGTAGTACTTTTGAAAGGTTATTGGGTTATAGTGAATATGAATCAATTATGTGATGCAGGTGTGAAAAAATGCTAATATCATTATGGGGTATATTAACAGGACTGTTGTATGTAAGACATGGGAGGTAACTGTCCACCCTACTTGGAACTGGGGCCTTAGCTGGAGTATTATGTCTATTTTAAGGGCCTTTTAAGAAAGATATGGACTAACTGAAGAGAGTCCAGAGGTGAGCAACAAAAAAGGATAAAAAGTATAGATAACCTGACATATGAAGAAAGGTAAAAAAACTGGGCATGTTCAGAAACTTAAGTAAATAAACTAGTTCCCAGAAATGCTGAGCAGCCACAAACCTTACGGCAGCCAACAGGGATTCTCAATGAATTCACAACATGGATTTTAGCTACCTAAGGGTATGGTTAGACTGAGGGGGGTGGGGGGGGAGGGCAGTTTCGCCTCTGCTATGTCCAGGGAATGTGTTTGCTCTTCTGCTTTTTTTTTACAGAAGAGCAAACACACTCTTTCAGAAGCCCCTGTATTCCTTGTTCCACGAGGAAGAAGGGGGCTTTCGAAAGAAAGTTTTTTTCTGAAATTTGGCCCAGTCTAGATAGGCCAAATTTCAGAAGAGTCTCTGCCAACAACAGTATCGGCATTTTGCGTATCTTTTTCTGATAGATCCTCACAGTCTAGATGTACCCTAACTCAAGGCACTAAATTTTGAACATGTTGAGCGCAATTTCTATGTCCCTTTCCTATCTCTGAAATTGTGAATAATGATTCTTATATCTGTGGTTTACATATGTAATTGAATAAATGGTGATTTCAATGGGGAGCAAACTAATTTTCAGTAAAAATACTTCACGATCAGTGATAAAGTGGTAAATAAATTATGCTGAATGTTACATTATTTAATATATCACAAAATGTGACAGAGCACAAGAAATAATGTTGAAACCTCACTAAAAAAAAGTCCTTGATTGCACACTGCGAACAGACTGGCTCAAATCCATCCTTTCTAGATAATCTGATGGTTCAAAAGACACTTATATGTTTTCATATTCAGGATTTAATATTATTGTATGCATAAAGATGTTTAGTGTTTAAAAAGAAGGAAACTTTCCAAGATTTCTGAGACAATGAACAAATAATATATCCAACTGGATCAGAATGATCCAGTAAAAATAATAAGACTGGATATATATAAATGTTTATCACATCTTGAAAGTGTTTAGTACTGCAGAACATTTTGGACAAGATATTTTAATATATGGAACTCTAAGCCAATTTGCCATTCAGGTGGCTGGCATAGGGTTTCATTAACCTTAAGAACATAAGAACAGCCGCACTGGGTCAGAACAAAGGTCCATCAAGCCCAGTAGCCTGTCTGCCGACAGTGGCCAGCACCAGGTGCCCCAGAGAGGGTGGACCAAAGACAATGATCAAGCGATTTGTCTCCTGCCATCCTTCTCCAGCCTCTGACAAACAGAGGCCAGGGACACCATTTCTATCCCCTGGCTAATAGCCTTTTATGGACCTAACCTCCATGAAATTGTCTAGCTTCTCTTTAAACTCCGTTATAGTCCTAGCCTTCACAGCCTCCTCTGGCAAGGAGTTCCACAGGTTGACTACACGCTGTGTGAAGAAGAACTTTCTTTTATTAGTTTTAAACCTGCAACCCATTAACTTCATTTGGTGTCCTCTAGTTCTTCTATTACGGGAACTAATAAATAACTTTTCTTTATTCGCCCTCTCCACACCACTCATGATTTTATATACCTCTATCATATCCCCCCTCAGTCTCCTCTTTTCTAAACTGAAAAGTCCCAGTCGTTTTAGCCTCTCTTCATATGGGAGCCGTTCCAAACCCCTAATCATTTTAGTTGCCCTTTTCTGAACCCTTTCCAAGGCCAAAATATCTTTTTTGAGGTGAGGAGACCACATCTGTACACAGTATTCCAGGTGTGGGCGTACCATAGTTTTATACGGGGGCAGTAAGATATTCTGTGTCTTATTTTCTATCCCTTTCTTAATAATTCCTAGCATCCTATTTGCCTTTTTGCCCGCCGCTGCACACTGTGTGGAAGTTTTCAGGGAACTATCCATGATAACTCCAAGATCTCTTTCCTGATTTGTCATAGCCAAATTAGCCCCCATCATACTGTACGTATAGTTGGGGTTATTTTTCCCAATGTGCATTACTTTACACTTATCCACATTAAATTTCATTTGCCATTTTGTTGCCCAATCACTCAGTTTGGTGAGATCTTTTTGGAGTCCCTCACAGTCTGCTTCTGTCTTGACTATCCTAAACAGTTTGGTATCATCCGCAAACTTTACCACCTCACTGCTTACCCCTTTCTCCAGATCATTTATGAATAAGTTGAACAGGATTGGTCCCAGGACTGACCCTTGGGGGACACCACTAGTTACCCCTCTCCATTCTGAAATTTTACCATTTATTCCTACCCTTTGTTTCCTGTCTTTTAACCAGTTCTCAATCCATGAAAGGACCTTCCCTCTTACCCCATGGCAATGTAATTTACACAAGAGCCTTTGGTGAGGGACCTTGTTAAAGGCTTTCTGAAAATCTAAGTATACTATATCTACTGGATCCCCCTTGTCTGCATGTTTGTTAACCTCTTCAAAGAACTCTAATAGATTAGTAAGACATGATTTCCCTTTACCGAAACCATGTTGACTTTTGTCCAACAAATTATGTTCTTCTACGTGCCTCACAATTTTATTCTTTACTATTGTTTCGACTAATTTGCCTGGTACTGAAGTTAGACTTACCGGTCTGTAATTGCCAGGATCGCCTCTAGAGCCCTTTTTAAATGTTGGTGTCACGTTAGCTACCTTCCAGTCATTAGGTACGGAAGACGATTTAAAGGATAGGTTACAAACCACAGATAATAGTTCAGCAATTTCCCATTTGAGTTCTTTTAGAACCCTTGGATGAATGCCATCCGGTCCCGGAGATTTGTTGACATTAAGTTTTTCTATTTGTTCCAAAACCTCCTCTAATGACACTTCAATCTGGGACAGTTCCTCAGATTCATCACCCACAAAGGACGGTGCAGATTTGGGAATCTCCCTAACGTCCTCAGACGTGAAGACTGAAGCAAAGAAATCATTTAGTTTCTCCGCAATGGCTTTATCGTCCTTGATTGCTCCTTTTTTTCTCGGATCGTCTTGGGGACCCACAGGTTTTTTAGCAGGCTTCCTGCTTCTAATGTACTTAAAAAACATTTTGTTATTTCTTTTTGAGTTTTTGGCTAGCTGTTCCTCAAAATCTTTTTTTGCTTTTCTTATTACATTTTTACACTTGATTTGACAATGTTTATGTTCCTTTCTATTTATCTCACTAGGATTGGACTTCCACTTCCTGAAAGATGCCTTTTTGTCCCTCACTGCTTCTTTTACATGGTGGCTAAGCCACGGTGACCCTTTTTTAAGTCTCTTGCTATGTTTTTTATTTGGGGTATACATTTAAGTTGGGCCTCTATTATGGTGTCTTTAAAAAGTTTCCATGCAGCTTGCAGGGATTTGGCTCTTGTCACTGTGCCTTTTAATTTCTGTTTAACTAACCTCCTCATTTTTGTGTAATTCCCCTTTTTGAAATTAAATGCCAGAGTTCTGGACTGCTGAGGTGTTCTTCCCACCACAGGAATGTTAAATGTTATTATATTATGGTCACTATTCCCAAGCGATCCTGTAACGGTTATCTCCTGGACCTGATCCTGCTCTCCACTCAGTACTAAATCGAGAATTGCCTCTCCCCTTGTGGGTTCCTGTACCAGCTGCTCCAAGAAGCAGTCATTTAAGCCATTGAGAAATTTTATCTCTGCTTCTCTTCCTGAGGTGACATGTACCCAGTCAATATGGGGATAATTAAAATCCCCCATTATTATAGAGTTCTTTATTTTGGTAGCCTCTCTAATCTCCCTCAGCATTTCAATGTCAGCATCGCTGTCCTGGTCAGGTGGTCGATAATATATCCCTACTGCTAATTTCTTATTATTGGAGCATGTAATTACTATCCATAGCAATTCTATTGAACATGTTGATTCATTTAATATTTTTATTTCATTTGATTCTAGATTATCTTTCACATACAGTGCCACTCCGCCACCCACACGGCCTGCTCTATCCTTCCGGTATATTTTATATCCCGGTATGATTGTGCCCCACAGATTTTCCTCATTCCACCAGGTTTCAGTGATGCCTATTATGTCAATCTCCTCCTTTAATACGAGGTACTCTAGTTCACCCATCTTATTAGTCAGACTCCTAGCATTTGTGTAGAAGCACTTTAAAAATTTGCTACTGCTTATTTGTCTGCCCTTCCCTGATGCATTGGATTCCTTTATATGCGGTTGTTTGTCTGCTCTGGCCCATGGTTTATCCTCTCCCCTCCTCTCTTTCTGACTACAGCTTCGAGAATCTCTATCAATGGATTCTCCTCTAAGAGAAGTCTCCATCCGATTTATGTACATCTCCGCACCAATCGGCTTTCCCCCATCTCTTAGTTTAAAAACTGCTCTACGGCCTTTTTAATGTTTAGTGCCAGCAGTCTGGTTCCACCCTGGTTTAGGTGGAGCCCATCCTTCCTGTATAGGCTCCCCCTCTCCCAAAAGTGTCCCCAGTTCCTAATAAAGCTAAACCCCTCTTTCCTACACCATTGTCTCTTCCACGCATTGAGACTCTGAAGCTCTGCCTGCCTACCTGGCCCTGGGTGTGGAACTGGAAGCATTTCCGAGAATGCCACCATAGAGGTCCTGGATTTCAGTCTCTTTCCCAGCAACCTAAATTTGGCCTCCAGGACATCTCTCCTACCCTTCCCTACGTCATTGGTACCTACATGTACCACGACCACCGGCTCTTCCCCAGCACTACACACAAGTCTATCTAGATGCCTCGAGAGATCTGCAACCTTCCCACCAGGCAGGCAAGTGACCATACGGTTCTCCCGGTCATCACAAACCCAACTATCTATGTTTCTAACGATCGAATCACCCACTACTAGCACCTGCCTCTTCCTAACAACTGGCATTCCCTCCCCCTCAGAGGTATCCTCAGTGCGAGAGGATACCGCAACATCCTCTGGAAGGAGGGTCCCAACTACAGGATTGTTTCCCTCTGTTTCCATTGAATGCTCTGTTCCCTTGAGACTTTCATCCTCTTTAAGAGCACTGGGGCTCTCAGACTGGAGGTGGGACAGTACTACAGTGTCCCGGAAAGTCTCATCAACATAGCTCTCTACCTCCCTTAGCTCCTCCAGTTCAGCCACCCTGGACTCCAAAGCCCGAACTCGGTCTCTGAGGGTCAGGAGCTCCTTGCAACGGGTGCACACATACGCCACTTGCCCACAGGGTAGGTAATCATACATGTTACACTCGACGCAAAAAACAGGATAGCCCCCACTCTGCTGCTGGGCTTCTGTCTCCATTTTTCTTATGAATAAGTTTAAGTATAAACTGGGCTTCTTATTAAATGTCTGGAATATAGATTATTATGAAAGTTATGTTTAAAGAAGGTCAGAAGTCACTTGCACCCTCTAACCTCCCCCTCTAAACTCCCTCTCCAAACTCCCTGTTAGCTGCTCCTGTTCACAAGCTCCCTGGTCACTGACTCACAGCTTATAAAGCCCTGGTAGCCACTCCCCCTGACTGAGGCTCAGCCAATTAACAGATGCTTCTAGATTTCAAACCTTTTAGAAGCTCCTTCAAACAAACAAACAAACAAACCAAACAGACAAACACAAGCTCAGCACCATGGCATGAGGGGGTAGGCCACGTCCCCCACGATGCACAGTGGCATCTGCATGTCCCCAACCGCAAAGTCACAGCGGGGGAAGAATGTGCCTGCCTCCAGCTTGCCATAGAGGTTCAAGTTGCCTGCCCGACCACCTGACAAAAATGTCCATGAACTGTCCAGGTTGACCAGGGCCTGCAGCACCATGAAAAAATAGCCTTTGCGGTTGATATACTGGGCCGATAGACGTTCAGGTGCACCCTCCCAAACTCCCCTTTCCCAAGGGTCCCCCTTTTCCAGGACTCCCCCCCCCCATGCAGGGACTTCAGCCTGAGAGTGCCTTACCTCCATGAGAAGAGCCCCAATGGTGGACTTCTCCATGCTGAACTGGTTGCTCAATGACCAGTAACTGTCAGGGGTGGCAAGCTTCCAGGTGGCAATTGAGACCCGCTTCTCCAGGGGGATTTCAACAACTTTGACTCCACCATCAACCTTAGTCTGGACCAGAGATCCACTTCCTTGATGATACAGTACTATTAAATGATGGCCACATCTCCACCACCTTATATTGGAAATCTACCGACTGTTATACTTACCTACATGCCTCTAGCTTTCATCCAGGACACATAACCTGACCATTGTTTATGGTCAGGCCCTAAGATACAACCAGATTTGCTCCAATCCTATGTTATACTTACCTACATGCCTCTAGCTTTCATCCAGGACACATAACCTGACCATTGTTTATGGTCAGGCCCTAAGATACAACCAGATTTGCTCCAATCCTATAGATAGTGACAAACTCCTACCGGATCTCTATCAGACATTTTTAAAAATTAAATACCCACACAGGGAAGTGAAAAAACAGATTGACAAAACCAGATAAGTACCCAGGCATCTGCTTCTTCAAGATAGGCCCAAGAAACAAAATAACAGAACACCACCAGTCATCACCTACAGCCCCCAGTTTAAACCCCTCCAGCGCATCATTAACAATCTACAACTTATCCTGAAAACGATCCCTCACTCTCACAGGGCTTGGGGAACATGCCAGTCCTTGCCTGCAGACAACCACCTAACCTAAAGCAAATTATTTCCAGCAACCATGCATCATTCCTCAAGCATACTCACCCAGGAACCCACCCCTCCAATAAACCCCAGTGCCGACTCTGTCCACACATCTACACAAGCCACACCATCACAGAGCCTAACCACATAAACCACCACATCAGAGGCTCATCCACCTGCACATTCACTAATGTGATATATGCATTGGGTGCTAGCAATGCTCCTCTGCCATGTATATCGGCCAGTCTCTACAACAAAGAATTAATGGACACAAATCAGATATTTTAAGTGGTAGCACACAGACACCTGTTGGAAAACATTTTAACTTGCCCAGATTTAAATGGACGCTCTTCTGTTACAAAATAATTTCAGGAATCAACTAGAGAGAGAATCTGCGGAAATAGCCTTCATATGCAAATTCGATACTATCTTGCATGGCTTGAACTTAGGGTTCATGAACTGGATGGGCCCTTATGTTCAACACCCAAATTACATCAAAAGCTAAGTATCAGGCACTTAGAGCCTACTCTATTAGCTAACCTCATTTAGCACAGACACTTTAATTGATGTTTTCCCCTTCCCCCCCTTTTAAAGCCCCTTTCTTTCTCCTCCCCTCTCCCGTCTTTTTCTGCTTTATATTTTAAACTCTGGGCCCCTTGCTCCATATTTGTTACCTGAAGAAGTGTGTTGTGCCCACGAAAGCTCATGATACTATTTATGTATTATTTTAGTCTCTAAGGGTGCGTCTACACAGCAGGGCTTAACTTGAAATAAGCTACACAAAAAGTGAGCCTCATCAATTGCGTAGCTTATTTCAAAATAGCTTATTTCAAAATTGGGAGCATCTACACAGCACTTATTTTGAAATAGAGCACTCTTCCTCCAACTTCCTTTACTCCTCATACAATGAGGGTTACAGGAGTTGGAAGGAGAAGTCCTCCAGCTTGACAGTATTTTGACATTATTTCAAAATAACTGCCTACTGTGTAGACGTGGACTAAGTTATTTTGAAATAATGCTAGTTATTTCGAAATAATGTTGCTCTATAGATGTACCCTTAGGTGCTACAGGACCATTGTTGTTTTTTACGTTTTTTTAGTGTTACAGACTAACACGGCTACCCCTCTGAGACTTTTTTACAGATAAGGAGATCACCTAAATCCTGTTAAAGAAATCCACACAGTAGGATCCACTATAAATGGGTGATGTTTTTCTCAAAGCTATTACTAGGAGAAAGTCCTCAGCTGGAAAACCAAGGTCAAAGGTAAAACAGGGATTCTGATGTCATTCAGGAGACAAAACCCCCATAGTATTCAATGAAGAAAAAAGTAGGAAATTAAATATTTTGTGCCATAATAAGAAATGCTGTTTACAAAACTACTTAGATTCTAATATGATAGTGTTTTCAAAAATCAATAGTGTATCCCATTTACCTGATGCAATTATGTTTCTTTCCATTAGAGAATCCACTGATACTTGGAATCATAAAAACCTCAGAGTCTCTTTCCACACATTCTAGCTTCCGAAGAGCTCTATCTATTGTAACGGTCAAAGGATCATTACTTCCCATGGCTATGGGGTTGAAACATTCTATATTGAGTTCAGACTTTTAAGTTAAACCTTGATCTGCTTTCATCTTACATCTCTGCTAGAAGCAATCTTCAGAAAAACAATCATTTGAAGCATTAGCTATTGTAGATTGAAAATAAGTAGTGGGTATAAAAGCAACATTGAACCAAACTGCATATAAAATTGATAGACTGATCTCTGTTTATGTATGTAACTAGCACATTCAGAGCTATATTCCTACAAAATATATTTCTGTCTGTTGTGCTTAGGATTTTCTGATACACTACCAGAATATATGTGTTTCCCAAATAAACTCAATGTTATTGAGTTTTCTGCTTTTTTTCCTTATCCCCAGGTCAGGAAGAGCTTCCTGAAGAATTTTTTCCTTAAAAAATCATGCTTGTCTGATTGAAAGGTTTTGTCACAGAGGAGGGTTTTGTTTTGTGCTGGTCTTTGGAAGCTGCACTACAGCTGAGCAGTGCAGCTCTCCAGAGACGTCACAGATGGAGACACGGTCACTGAGAGGTCCTAACCCTTGACAGATTTTACATTCAGAATCAAAGCTCTGAAATAATAATGGACACAGACTTGAAATCAGTGGTGGGATTGGAATATAAGAATGAAGTGTTTACAATAGCCCACAGGACAACTCGTCAAGGACGTGGGAAGATGTATTAAGCATACACTGGAGCCACTGGACAACACGTGTACTCAGTTTCAGATACTGTGAGTTTCAGTAATCTAATGTAGGAGTAACAAATATTTAGTGTCTCCCACTGGAAAGATGATGATAAGTTTCTTTGGAAACCCCAAGGGGATGAAGGTTTCTTCATCATTTATTCTACATGCTCATCTAAACTCAGTTACGAATTGAGCAGGACGCTAAGGCTTCACACTACTTACATTGGGGCAAGGGAGGCAGACAAAAAAAGATTTGCCAGAGGAAGAGAAGGATAAGGTCCCAGAGACTTTTGTCCCCTTTTGATTGCAGGATTGTACTACTCTTATCTTGCTTTAATTTGAGTTGTTTTAGTCAGGAGTCACTCTTGTAGGCCTAGTGACATAACTGTGATAGTGGTGGTTGCATTTGTGTAAAGTACATCTCAACTACCTCTCCATGTGGTCTCATGTAGATGTTGATGATGGGGAGTTATAAGATAGATTCCCTTGGAATTGAAGAGATTAGAGGTCCTAGAAAAGTATACATTTTAAAATTATTGTCTCCAAATATTTTTTCCAAAAGTTATTTTTATATATAGAATTTTATTTGGGTTCAAAGGATGACATTTGCCACAGTGAACAGAGAGAAGCCTGATGTTAAAACCATGAACAACACTCCAAAATGAGACAAAATTTCCAATGGAGCCTTTTGTCATTTATTTTGCATGTTCTAAATCAACCAATTAAACATTTCAGAAATAAAAAGAGTTTGGACTGTAAACTGTGTCAGAGTAAAATGTTTGAATAGCTGGGTTCCATAAATCCACCTATGTAATATAAGACACCAGTCCTATTTTACCTACCCTTTTAAAGGATTAACAGGGAACTGGCACGATGAACAGTAATGTTGATATGAGCTTCCAGCTGGGACTGATTACAGACTACAGCCTAATGCAGTAATGTTTTGTGCTAGTACAACAGTTTAACTAGAGAGTGCTCACAATACATACCCCCCACCTTCTGCCTACTAAGCCCTGACAAAGAAACCAGCTAATTTTGTTGTGATCTTGACCTTTGATCTTATAAATCCCAAAATGAATTATCAAACTGACACATGGTCTTGTCTTTTTCAATGTGGGTACATCTGTAAAATTCTTCTTCTGTATGTTGAATGCTCACAGCCAACTCTCTTGCCTTGCTCCCTTCCTGAGCCTAATCCAGCAAACAATATGAAATGCACTGAGTGGGCATGAAAGAGTTGTATCACATCAGATGCCATTTCCTGAACACAAAAACAAGGGATAAAACAGACAGAGGTTTAAGAATGACTACTGTGAAAAGTTATCTGGTTAATGGTCTTCCCTACAGATTGTACAAGAAAATGCAATGTGAAATGTGGTAGCATATTTTGAGTTTTATACAGTAAGTTGAAATATATGGAAATTGGTTTTTTTATAAAGCTGGGAAAGAACCACTAGGCAGGAAGCGTATTGTGAGATGTGTCAACAGATACTACAATCTCAGACAATAATGATTAACTGTTCTTCTCTAGTTATTAATATTTCTCGAGAAAGCTTTTTACAGATTTTTTTAGGCCTCTGAGCCTGAAATGTTTCACGTCTGACCATTTTAGACATGGACGCTTTGGATTCTGGCCAGCATGTCTCAAAGTTCAGGCCCCTGTATTTAGGTGCATGAGAGTAAAAGGGGAAATCAAGATACAAGTGATGAATTGTGCAGCAATGACCATAATGTCTTGTGTGGGAGCTGGAATTGTTGGCTAAGATGCAAACTTGTAGTCACATCTTGTCCAAGCAACACGCCACTTGACATAAGGTCCAGGAGTGAAATTAGAGCCAAAATGGGGAAGCCGTGTTGGCAAAGAGCAAAGGGAAATATCCTTCAACTTTATGGGGAGAATAGGCAGGTGACCAGCAGAATTAAAAAATTGTGTGGCACCTAGTGGAGAGAGATTATCACCAGGTCAGACAGGGTAAATGATGATAATGTGTGTCCCCTAGCTTATCTCAACTGGTGGAGCTTCGGGCACATAATAAAGCTGCCTTCTTTCCACCAAAGAAGGGAGTAGCGGTAGAATGCGTCTCTATTCCCCCAGTTGGGATAAGTAATTCCTGCTGGGACACATGGAGACTATGTAATTTACATCTTCCAGTGGCAAACCAGAGAAATGTAATTCCTTGGTTGTATGAATGCAATCAGAAAATGGAAGCCTGGATGTGTAACTTATATTTAAAATAACATCAAACACATGCAAAAAAAAAAAAGCTAGTAAATTCTCCTTCACTTGCATTCTCAATCAAGATTTTTTTTTAAAGATATACTGGAAGCAGGAACTGATGGGTAAGATTCTGTGGCTATGGTTTTGGAGGTCACTTGATCACACCTTCTGGCCTATGAATAAAATGCCTATGAATAAACTGCCTGTGATTAAGATGAAGTCCAAGAATTATTCACAGAGAGGATGACAAATGATTCTGACTTTCATCAAGTATAGTCTTCCTATATAAAATGAGTAGATTTGAGTGACCCACAAGTTTCATCCCTGGATTTAGAATTACCAAAAGTTCTGAGCTATTCAGGTCTGGGTCTCTGCTTGGTCCATTGCAGTGGCAAATCACATCCAAGTTTAGATTCTTGTATGTATCTGCATTTCCTCCCCCTCTCACCTGTGGTGTGTTTGTATCTAATATAATTTTTTTTCACATGCCTCTGCATTTTCAGGTGCCTGCTATGAATGACAAAGTAGGGGCTAAAATCCGAGGAGAATCACTGATTTTCCGCTGTTTCTGGCAGGGCTAGTTCAGCCACTTCACACCAAAGGAAAGCTTTTTGATAATAATTTGAGCCCCTAGAGAAACTAGGAGGTCTTTGCCATTAGCCCATTCTTGGCTGGGGAACCATCACAGATTCCTCCTTCTGTTTAACATGAAACCTCCCTCCACCATACAACTGATTTGCTCTACATACCAATCTGAATATTTTTCCTGGAATGAGAGAAGAGAAGGACAAGGCTACACATGAAGTTTGAGGCCTTAGAGTTCAATGGTGCAGTTCAATAGCTTTTTAGATGAAGCGAAGTTTTAACTTGCACTTTTGAGTTGGTACGGCACTAGCACAACAGACTCGGTTTGGGATTTCCTCAGCTCCCATCCCCTAATACCTCTCCTCTACCTATGCTACAATTGAGGACATCTTTATCATCTGGACCCAAGGAAAGGAGGCCCTTGAAGAATTCCACTAGGATTTCAACCATTTCATTCCCACTATCAACTTCAGCCTAGACCGGTCAACACAAGAGATCCACTTCCTGGACACTATAGTTCAAATAAATGATGATCACATAAACACCCCTCTCTACTGGAAACCAACTGACCACCATTACCTGCATGCCTCTAGCTTCCATCCAGAACACATCACACAATCCATTGTCTACAGCCAAGCCATAAGATACAATTGTATCTGCCCCAATTCTTCCAACAGAGACAAACCCCTACAAGCTCTTTATCAAACATTCTTAAAAATTAAACACTCACCTGGAGAAATTAAGAATTAGATTGACAGAGCCAGACAAGTACCCAGCAGTCACCAACTTCAGGACAGGCCCAACAAGGAAAATAACAGAACACCAGTGATTATCACCTACAGCCCCACAGCTAAAACCCCTCCAGCGCATCATTGACAATCTACAACTTATCCTGGAAAATGATCCCTCATTCTCTCAGACCTTGGGAGACAGGCCAGTCTTCGCCTACAGACAACCCCCGAACCTGGAACAAATACTCAACAGCAGCCACACGATATACCACAGAAAATTATCTCTGCCACAAACCCTATTACCTATACTGTCCACATATCTATACAAGTGACACTGTCACAGCACCTAACCACATAAATCACACCCTCAGGGACTCATCCTGCATATTCACTAATGTGATATATGCCTTCAGGTGCCATCAAAGTCCCTCTGCCATGTATATTGGCCAAACTGAACAGTCTCTGCATCAAAGAATAAATGGACACCAATCAGACATCAGAAAGTTAACATAAATAAAACTTTAGGGAACACTTTAACCTCCGTGGACATTCTGTGATGGATTTGAAAGTGGCCATCCTTCTACAAAGGAATTTCAAAATTTGATTACAAAGGGAGGCAGCTGAGTTGCAATGCATTTGCAGATTCAATACACTCCAATTAGGCCTCAATAAAGATTTAAATTGGTTAGCATGCTACAAAGGCAACTTCCCCTCTCTTAATATTCACAGCTCCCCATCAGCTGTAATGAATGAGCCACATCCACCCTGACTTGATTAACTTTATTAACTCTTGATAACTTCTTTCTTTCTTGTACTTTCATATATATTCCCCTGCCTCTGTAATTTCCGCTCCAATGTTATGCTTAAAAGAAGCACATGGGATCTTTTTTCAGGAGGATAAGATAACACGCCGCATTCATTGATAATATAACAAAGTCGCATATGCATTCTCTCACACACACACACACACACACACACACACATCCTGATGATGGAATAGTTACCAGTCTGTTGCTCAGCCCAACCTATTGGCCAGATAGGTTGGGTGTGAGGAAGGTGCTGGGTTCTTGTCAGTCTGGACCGATGCTCCACAGTCTTAGCAGGACAGAACCTGAAGAACCATACAGGACACCCGTCCTTTATAGGATTTTCCTTCCATGCAAATCTATGCATTTTGCCTTGTCAGGTCTTAAACAGTCACTCAGCATCACAATCAGTTTTTCTGTGACATATATTTATCTGGAGGTTGTTCTTGCAGTCGTCTGATATCAGTATGCTGTCGACCCCTCCTGGGTGTTGTCTTCTGGCAAAACTTGTGATTGGTTCCCTATCAAGTGACACTTGCCACTAACTTCAGGGCTCGTCAATCTGCCTTGGTCCAGTTTGCGTCTTCAGCGTGCTTTAGCTTAGTTGATAATTATTTGGTGCTTCTGAGTCTCCGGCCCCTCGTCTGACCACTTGGGCATGCAGTGGCCTTCACACTTGTCTCTCCTAAAACATTCTCTCTCTCATTCACACAAACAATACATTTACACAATTAAAGCACAGAACTTCTAGTCACTTTAACAAAGTTACAGAGTCTTTCAACATTAAACGTCTTTCTATCTATTACAAGGCTTTGTCTAATACTAACATCTCTATGCATTACAATATTCCATCCCTTCATTTTAACATCAGAACATGCTAACATCAAACAGAACTGGAGCTAAGTTAACAAAGCTTCCTGGTCTGCCTGAGACCCACATCTCATGTTTAAGTTTAATCCAAACCTTATGCTATAACATACATTCATTATAACTAACTAACTTATTACCTTCAAAATTACAAGGCTACACCAATTCATCTGATGAAGTGGTTTTTACCCACAAAAGCTTATGCCCTAATAAAACTGTTTGTCTCTAAAGTGCCACAGGACTCCTCATTGAATTTACTGGGAGTTCACCTACAACTAGGGAAAGTTAGCTATGAACACTTCAACAAGTCATTGCAATCTTTATATTCATTGCTTGTGAACACTGATACGTTCTCTAGCAATGATGCTTGAGATCTTATTAGAATTTAATGTAAGGATATTTACTTTGTATATTTAGCTCTGTGATAGTGACAATTCATGTTTTAATGTCTCATATTTCTTGGAAGGGTCCATCAATGGCGTCTAGACAAGATGGTCAGGGGTGCCATGGCATGATCTGAGTGTCTCTAGCCTTTGTTTGACAAAAGATGGGAATGGATGACGAGGTCATCTATTCTTTTCAGTCCGACTGTAGCATGGGGCACTGTCAGAAGATAAGATACTGGACTAGACAGACCATTGGTCTGATCCTGTGTGTCTGTTCTTGTGTTCATTTATAGGGATGTCCATGGGAGCTGATTTGGGATAAAGAGAGAGGAGGTGCAGAAAAGACAGAGAAGATAACGGATCATGAAATGTGTGTGGCAACATCTGGGCAACTAAATGTATCAATAAATATTGAGGCGCTCACACTCCTCACTAGCCCAGATCCACTTAACAAGTTGAAAAGATTTGACACGTGCAATCTCTTTGAGAATCAGGTAAGTGGAAGTGTCCAGAAGGATATTTTAGACAATTCAGATCTAAAATACTGTATAAATGTGGGCTTGAAAGGATTAGATGGGCTATTTGGAACAATGGGGTTGACTGGATTATTTTGCTAAATTCCTAAAGGCATTTCAGTAAAATGTTCCTGTTCTAGAAGTTTAACATAAACAATCAGCAAATGTTGCTTCCACTCCTTTAGGTTTTTTCCTCCTCTGTCACTAAGGAATGCAGGCATCTTTAAATATAGGTTCTATCTAAGTAGACAAATATTGCTCTTTTTTGTGCAAAAACAGAAAGGAAAAGATTTATAATGCCCTAAAACTCCTAGAGTTTCAAGTCCCTGCTTCACTTCACTCCCTAATGCATTCCTACCTCCCTCTCAAGAGAATCAATCACCTAATCTGGACCCCCTTTGTTTAGAAAGACTGTCTCATCCAATCAGGAAAAAGAATCCTGGACTGTATGCCTTAGCTGAAAAATCTCTGCTCATAAACTATAAACAGTTTCAGCAAACAGTTCAGAAATGATCTGCATTTACATTTATTTACATACAGCATTAGTTAATCAATGTTGAACAGTAAACAAACTGGTAAAATGGCTGCCTCATCATGGATAATTAGGAAATAGACAAAAAAGCTAAGTTAACAGAATGAACCTTTCCTTGCAAATGGTTTACATAGCTTAATTAGGAGAAAGGATGGCCTTCTACTTGAATTGAAGGCCCAATAGTCAAAACGTCTGGTCTTGGGGCTCATTTCTAAAATGTGAGGGTATGTTTTCATAAAAATAGAAGCTGAAAGTTAAACTTGCAAATACTTATGTGGCCTGATTATCAAGAATGCTGAATACTCACTAATTTTCATTGACATTGGTGGAAGCTGCTAGTTGCTCAGCACTTCCGAAAACCAGACCACTGATCAAGGGATTTCTAAATATTTGTCTGTTTTTGAAAGTGTTGACCTTTGCACATGCTCCTATTTGTAAATATTCCCCAAAATGGGGTACTAATACTATTGTTATACTATATTAAGTCTTGGCTTGACAAAGCCCTGGCTGGGATGATTTAGTTGATCGTGCTTTGTGCAGGGGGCTGGACTTGGTGACCTCCTGAGGTCTCTTCCAGCCCTGGGATTCTATGATTCTATGAAGTTGCTTAGCTTAAATCGACTTTTATTCTGCTGTGTAGATGTACCCTAACTTAGCTTCCTTAACTCATTACTTGCTTCCACAAAATGAATATTAATTACCTCTTAAAAACTGTAGTCTTTAAACAGCTGGAAAGACAAAACAGTCTAGTTTACTACTGAAACTTAGCCATCAGCAACCAGCCCAATGCTTATGCTCCTTTGGATATCTTTTGCTTTTTCTTTCTTCTTGTTGGCAACAAAATATTTCCCAGATATCTTACTCTGCTCAGTAGTTGTGGGGGTTTTGCTTGTTGTTTGTTTGATCCACATCTCAGAAAAGTGATTAAAGTAGATATGGAGAGTGATTAAATACCCTCTTTACTTGACCTTTGATTTGTAAACATTATGGTACACTTATGGTTTAGTCACAGAGCAGCTCTCTGAGAGCCTAATTTAATACTTCTTGAAACCAAGGCAGAAGTCATCTCACTGGAAGAGCATCTAAAAGTGAAGTGCAGTGTGTTCTACAATGATTGAATTCAGGTGGGAAATATTTATTCTGAATTTACAAGAATTCAGGGATACAGGTATGCAGCATGGTAGCTGAGGGCAATCTAAAAAGCTGTGGAAAATGCTATTGTGTGGAATACATGGAACAGTTTTGGGCAAAACTCACTCAGAAAATCATGGCAAAACCTGATTACATTTCATGTGGCTTTGTACTTTGGATAGGATTTTAGGGGGCCCATCAATAAAAAGTGGGGCTTTGTCACAGAGTCCTCCATAAAAGGAGTTTTGCTCTGAGACAAAACTAGAAATTTCACTCTAAACACAATATGCAAAAATTAGATTGCAATTTGTTTCCAACAGAATGTAGGACAAGTCAAAACAATCACCAGAACATATACTTTTCCATGTTCTCTGCTGTTGATTTCTTCTGTTCATGGCATGAGCTATCAGAATGCCTTTTGTATGACCTTAACTCATGCTACCTCCAAAATGTAAAAAAGACAAGCAACGGTCTGTAGTGCTTGAATTGCTCTTTGGTAAATGTATATTTGGGTTATTTTAGCTCTGTCATTTCACTGATCAACTGAATAAATATGGAATGAAAGGAAAAGAAAAGCTCCTTTGTCCAGCACTACTACTGTTAAACTGGTAGCTGTAGGGTAACTGACTCTTTTCCTTCTCCCTCTCCTCTCCCTTCCCTCCCCATCTTGCTGTTGCTACAGCCTAGTACGTAGAGAGGCCAGACTAGGCTGGTTGAGGTTGCAGACCAGCCTCAGGCAGGGCAGCCATAACTTAGAACAGCTCCTTGTGTTGTCTGAATTGCTCTGGGGGCTATTTTGGCTCCCAAGCAGCTCAGAACCCCAGAGACACAACAAAGCTAAAAGACACCTTAGCCCCTTGTCTTCCAAGGCCTTGTCTTCAATTGCAGGTTTTGTCACCAAAACCTGACTTTTGTTGACAAAACAGTGAGAGCATACATACTATAATGCAACTTTTGTTGGAAAAACTCCCAGTTTTGGCATAAAAAAACTTCCACCTCTGCAAGAGACATTTGTCTTTTTCCTTCCCTTTATTGTGAAAAAGCCATTGTGGATTCTGTTGTTTGTTCTGTTGAGAGAACTGGCTCTGCCATTATCCAACAATGCCTGTCCTGATAGCTGTGCTCAGTGTTTTGTGATCTTTTCTGCCCTGCAGGCAGGAACCCCTCCCCCTTCAAAGCTCCTGGAAGCATCTGACAGTTGAATGAGCTGCTCCATTTGGAGAACAAACAAAAAACAAATCTTTGGAATGCTTCTCTCCTTCTGCTGCAGGAGGAGGGCTGGAGAGACTGCTGTGCTGCTTTAACATTCCTTAGCACGGAGAGCTCACAGAGCTATGAGGGAATACCAAGAAACACAGCTTGGCCTTCCCACAACACTGCATTGTGGGATGCTTATCCACATTGCTTTGCTCTATCTGTCAAAAGAGGAGCTAGCAATGTGGACATGAAATGTTGACAATGGGAGGCAGAAAAGATAGTTTAACTAGTTTTTACTTTTGGTGCCTTTTACATGTTGACAACACTTTTATCATTAAACCTTTCCAGTGTAGACATAGCCCAAGAGTTACATAACCTCCCCCACTATATAAGGGTGCTTCTACACTGCACCTGTGGGTCAAAATAAGATATAAAATTTGAGCTACGCAAATTGCATATCTTAATTCGCTCTAACTTCAAAATAAAGTGCTATTCCAAAACATCCCTTAATCCTTGTAGAATCGTGCATCTGTTATTTTGAAATATATTTAGTTGATCCTGCTTTGTGCAGGGGGCTGGACTTGATGACATCCTGAAGTCTCTTCCAGCCCTGGGATTCTATGATTCTATGAAGCTGAGTAACTTAAATCGACTTTTGTTCTGCTGTGTAGATGTACCCTAACTTAGCTTCCTTAACTCATTACTAGCTTGTTTAAAGACATGGAATAGCTATTTTGGGATATTTCCGGTATCCCAAAATAGTGCCGCTGTCTAGATGTAGCCTCAGATAGTCATTTTACAAATGCATCATCTGATGAAAGGGAAGATTAAGGAATTTGCCAAGGGTTATATATGGCAAATTTAGTACCAGAAACAAGATCAGAACTCATTAATTCCTATTTCCAGACTCTTTGTTCTGACCACTAACCATTCCTATGTATGTACGGTATGTATCACCAGGAATCTTGTTCATGATAGTGAAGGTGCATTTCTTACCATGTATATACTTGGTAGCTGTCTCACAGCATGTTTTATCTGACTCTGCAGGGATCTGTGGCACAGACTATACTAAATAAGTTTTAGAAATAAGATCAATAACCACCTAACTGAATTTAGTAGAGAGTATAATCTCTCAGTTCTAGATTTCTGTCAAAAGATTGTAATTTTTTTTTAAATCCACTAGGTTTATAAAGTATTATTGTACAAATGTATATGCTTCATCACTATTAAATTCTGCAGATTTTTTCTTCCACAAGAAAGGCCTTTAAAGCTGCCTTCTCATTCTATGTAATCCATATTTTCACAGCAACAACATCAACATATATAGAAATAATTGAATATCTGACATTCTATGGAACACAGAAAACAGCTGTTCTAATGCATCTTTCCTATTGTCCGACCTTTCCTCTGCAGCTAACATGCTTCATATTATCAGGGTCTGATAATTAATTATTATTAATTATTAATTATTTCTCCTCTTTCAGTTTCATCTGCAGAACTCAGTATGGCATGTGGTGAACCTGCAAAGTGCTGATCACCCATAGGTCTCAACTGATTTCAATGGGAGTTTTAAGTCAATGGGGAGATGAGAGGATGATTAGTACTTTGCATGTTTGTGCCCATCACACCAGGGATTCATATTTATATTAGCACTTATTCTATGTATTAGACAGTAGTTTCTCGTGGTTCCAGTCAAGGCCAGGGCTCCATAGTGCTGTATAATTCAGTTCTTGTCCCCCAAAACCTTACAGTCTAAAGCTGTCTCATTCAATGACCTCTGCACGTGTGGATCTCTGCACTGAAAGAACACCATGGACTCCAGTGGGCTCCATTTGAGGACATAAAAATGCCATTGCAGTCAGGACCTTCAAAAGCCACCATGCTGACTTGTGAATCTTCTCCTCAATGTTAACAAAGCCTCTGTCTATTTGTCAGAATTTTCTCTGTGTGACGCCTCTTTTGGCAGCCTTTAGAACATTTTTTTATGGTCTTGTGGTAGCCAAACAGTCTCCCTCCACACTGACATTTTGTAAGGAATTGCTGATAAATAGGAATCATGACATTTTGTGATGCCAATTACATTGCTATTATTCTATAGTCAACAATAATTATATTAATTAGTAGACTAGAATGAGTAATATGGTGGCTTGGTCACTTGGAACCCCTGTCAAAGAAGAGCTCCACAGTGCTAGGAGCTGCACACATAGATAAAGTTGATGCCATCCTTACCTCAGATATCTTACAGCTAGATGTCGATTTGTGACAAAACGGATGGACAAAACAAGTAACAATACTTAAAGTGTACATGCAAATGTTCTCAAAATGGCACAGTGCATACGTTATAATAAAACTACATAGCAAGCAAGAAGCACCAATGTAAGCATAAATCAACCTTCCTGCTGTACAAGTCATTTTAAGTACAGGACACCCTTGCCGTTCACAGTGGATGTGTTCCTGGCACCACTCTGCATGGCAATATTCATGAGTACTGGGAGTTGTGGCTCCTGAGGCCAACGGGTGAGCTGCAGTGAGCTTCCCCTAACTCAGTGTTTCCCAACCAGGGTTCCCTGGAACCCTGGGGTTCCGCAGACCATCGTCAGGGGTTCTGCGAGAAATCGTGGAATAAATAAATAATTTTTTTCTTACAATGTAAGCTGACATATATATAACAGCTCTTTACAAATAAATTTTCTTGACAATAATTTAGCAGTAATTGAATTGCGCTCCCCGCTGTCAACTTTTTCTGGCCAAGCAAATGTTTTCATAGGTAGGGGTTCCTCAGGATATGAAAAATTATTTTAGGGGTTCCTCCATGGGAAAAAGGTTGGGAATCACTGCCCTAACTCCTGGCAGCCACAGGGAACTCACCAGTGGAGCAGGGAGCTGCTGGACACTCATCATAGCTGTCAAGAGCTTCAATGAGTTCCCTAAGCTCCTAGTCCTTATGGTGAGCTCCCCAAAGTTCCTAAACTCATCACGGCTCCCAGTTGCTGCAGGGAACACATCCTGGGGGGGCCAGGAGCTATGGGGAATTCATCGCAGCTGCCAGGAGTTCTCTGCAGTTTCAGGCCCCCGTGGTGAGCTCTCTGTGGCTCCAGAACTCACTGTGGCTCCCAATAGCACCAAGGAACTCAGGAGCCAGGTTTAATTCCCTGTGGTCCCCAGCTCCCGCAATCCCCCCAAGCCTGGAGACACCCATGAATATGCAGAACTGTGACCAGGAATTCTGCAAGGGTTTCCTGAAATGTGGTGGTGGCTGGTAACCTATTGGAAAACGAAATGTTTTTTGTCAGTACTGCAGCTTTTTACAAGTTTTTCAGCATAGCACAGTGAAGCTCTTAATAGAAAAAGACTAGAAATAGTTTTGGAATCATGGTACAGCATCAAAATGAAGCTCTTCCCAGATATGCTCTTTCTCTGAAACTGCCTCAGTCATTCAAAAATAGTTTCACTTAATTTAACTTCCTACTGAACCTTCTAAATTACTGATATTAAGCACTTGGTTTCACAACAAACTTAATGAACAGTTCTGACAGTCTCTAAGCAGGGCCAGTGGAAATGCATGGGCCAGATGGAATCACAGATTATAATACTTTCCCTTTGGCCTACAATTTTCTGGCACCTGGCAGTTCATTGCCTGGATATGTATTATAGTTGATGCCACAACCCTTTTTCTGAGAGCTGAATGTGAAAAGAAAAAGCCCAATTTCAGAATATAAAGCTCCCCAAAGGACTGATTCTTACTTCCCCAGGCACAGTGGATCTGAGGAGGCCAGGATAGCCCAAAATACGGGCAATCAGGATCATTCCTTTAGGTTGTTTTATCTTCTGAAGTAGGGTGTTTTGAAGAAGAAGAAGAAAGTTGAAAGAAGGAGAGAATGTAAGGGGACAAAGGAAGAGAAAAAATGAACCAGGCAGATGGAGGCAGGAACAAATTGGAAAAAAAAAGAGAAGGATATAAGATGAATGAATAACAGTTGCAGATTAAGTCCCTTTGCAATGTTCACAGTGAGGTTACAGAATCTGTAAGTTTCTATTATGCTAGAAATATGTATGATTAAATGGAGGGATCCAGCTAAGCCATTGCATATTTCTTCTTTACACTGGGCTGCAAGAGGTGAAAGGAATAGTGTTTGAAATTGAATTGCATCATTTGTGGAGAGAAGAGGACCTGAGACATAAAGAAAAAGCTTGAAACATAGCACCTTGATTCAGAGACTTGTTATGAGGCAAGGCCTAATCATAGAATCTGGAAAGAACGGGGTTGATATTGCAGAAATCCATGTGAGACGTGCTAGTTACAGAGTATTTACACAAACATCTCGATATGAAGTGGTATGCGAACATAGTATCATGGTGGTGCAAAAAGCAAAAAACATTCCCCAAGGATAAGAGGTGCAAAAACATTCCAAAAGAGTAACGGAAACACAATGAGCCAAGGTGGCATTCAAAGAGGCAGCGCCACACAGCTGAGCTCAGGCTCTGTGCGGTGCTGCCCCTTTGAAATGCCGCCACGATGGTTCAAAGGAGCAGCACTGGATGGAGCTCGGGTCAGCTCTGTGTGGCGCTGCTTTGAAATGCCGCCATGGTGTTTCAAAGCAGCAGAGCCGCGTGGAGCCCAGGGTCAGCTGGGGACTGATTCCAGGTGCTGTGCGGCATTTCCGCAGAACCCGGGATCAGCTGAAGACTCCCCAGCTGAGCCCGGGTTCTGGGGAAATGCCGCGTGGAATCCAGAGTCAGCTGGGGAATCCCCAGGTGATCCTGGGTTCCGCGGAAATGCCACATGGCATTTCAAAGCTGCAGCACAGCATGGAGCCTGGGCTCCATGAGGGCGCTTCTGCTTTGAAATGCACATGAGCCTCCACTGGGGACTCTTGTACATTTCAAAGATGGCACTCCTGCTTGCAGCCTGGAGTCAGCAGGACTTCCCTCTGGCCCTGAGCTGCACATGGAGTTCCGCATTCCTCCTTTCCAGTGGGAGCTCCTGCACATTTCAAAGGAGGAATGTACAAGTGCATCGACTACTCAGCTAGTAAATTAATCCTTAGTTAACATCCCTAATTCTGCTAGAAACTAAAAATCATGGACTGAACAGAGACACAGGACTTATGGCTTATTACAAAAATCTGTAACTCACAACCCTCTCTCTATTTTTCCTATAACTGAAGAGGAGTTAATGGGCCACTATACCATGAATGGTCCCTTATACTATGTGCTAACTACCTGTGCTAAATGATCTGTTCTATCTTGCATTTACCTGTGATGCTGGGCATAACCTTCTGAGACCTGAAGAAAAGCTCTGTGTGGCTACAAAGATTATCTCTCTCACCAGCTGAAGTTGGTCCAATGACTGTCCTGAGTCTACTCTCAAAGGATTTATACCAGATTGACACAGGTGTAACTGAGATAACAATCTGGTATAAAGGCTGATAGAAAGGTGAGAACAAGAATGCAGTTTAGAAATAAAATATTTAGACCTTGCTTGTTTCCTTAATACCTATGGGATGGAGCAAAGAGCAAAACTTCACAGAATCTGTCATGAATCCAATGCACCATTAGAGAGGGTATGTGCATAACCCTGAAACATTAGCAGCAGCCATTTTTAACAGACGTAACGGCACATCCTTATTGTATATTTCTTGGAATCACAGACTTAGACAAAGTACAGTTGCGGGTTAGAGTCTGACATCCTGACTCGCTGCTCAACAGTACCTTACGCCAGCTAAGTCAATGGCACAACTCATGGAACAAAGTGCTACTTAACTGGATATAAACTGGGCTTCTCCTGGAGGAAGTAAGTATTCACCATTCATTAGGGAACTGGAAACTGGCGCATTAGGAGCCACCTACAACATAGCTGTCCTTTCAGAGATCAATTTGTCAGAGCATACAGTGAGTTGACAGTGACACTTGCTACTTCCACAAGCTGCAGTAGGACTCAAAACCATCTATTATTTTGAAATAGCAGGTGCACCAAAAAACAACTAGAGAATATCCAGCATACTTACTGCTTTTCACGTACTTTTTGGGTAAAGAACAGATTGCCTTTATTACTCCTGACCTTACATTTCTTTGTCAAACATATCAATCACTCCCCCTTAACCTTTAATAGGAAAGGCTAAAGTTGTTTATTGCAGCAGTTCCTGTGTACCACAAGGACACCACCTCCATTCTAAATGAGATAAATTTGCATACATTTCACTGATTATCCAAAAAGATTGCTTCTTCTCCTAAAATATCTGTTCATTTTATTTTTTGTTCCCAAGGAGGTCATGCACTGCCAGGGAGGTTAAATTTAAAAGTCAGCAGTATTTGGCAGAGATTTATGTGGGAATGGATATGGGTCTGCACAGCTCTCAGACTGATTAAATAAAGGATGTCATGGGAGTAGTATGATAGTATATGCATACTCCAGTAAATGAAAGTAATGCATTAGAATGCAGCTTTAGGGTCTAATTTAAAAACATAATTCAGACACAAGCAGAAGCCTTTAAAATATTGGCAGATGTCTTTATACTGCATTTCATATAGAGGACAAAGTGGATTAAAGATAATCCAAATAATGGTGCTGTTTCATTTATTTTCACTTGTGTTTTATTTCCTTTAAAGAAATTTAATTTGAAGAGGATTGGTTTCCATTTTTTATATTTTTATGTAGACCTGCTTCAAAATGTGAGTAAAAACATCAGCACAAACGGTTGTCGCTGCTCTAAAGCAGCAATGGTAGGTCCCAGCTTCTTTACTCAGCCTTGGTGCAATAAATATTGTTACAAAAGGACATTAAAATAATTCTGAACTTTATTTTTTCCTCTTGATTTTATTCTTTGTCAAGGTGATTCGTGATTAATTCTCACTTAGAATTTTTAACTTCTATTGTAGCCCACTGTTGAAGGGCAGAATGACTATTACTGCCTCTGTTCCACATTTTATTTTCCCCCATGGTACTCTATCAGTTTGGTGCTTTTTTTGTATTGTTCTCTCCCACCTTCCCATGCTGATTTAGAATCCGGAAGGGGGTGGATTTGAGAAACAGAGTTCAAATATAGTTTTACGACATTAGCAAACTGAACAAAAGTTGGGGGAAACTTAACCTTGCAGGAGTCAGTGAGTCCTGTGACACAGTAATATCTTCATAGGCCCTCACCCTCTAATTGGATCCACGTGGATGGACATCAGCCCCCATGTAAAGACTTACTGACCTCAACATCCAGCCCCACACCTCTGACAGTCTTAAACTGAAAGAGCTTACTGTGTGGCTTTTTTTTTTCCGTTGGAATCTCTCTCTTGATTAAAAGAAGAGTATATTAAAAACAAAAGCTTAAAACGACTCAGCTAAAAATGTACTGAATCATATGATCAGAGACTATGAGAACTGGAAGGGACCTCAAGAAGTCATCAAGTCTAGTCCCCTGCATTCATGGCAGGACCAAGCACCATCTAGATTATCCCTGATAGAAGTTTGTCTATCCTGTTCCTAAAAGTCTCCAGTGATAGAGATTCTACAACCTCTCTAGGGGTATGTCTACACTAGCTCATTAGTTCGAGCTAGGTAGGGTAATGCGGGCAACTGGAGTTGCAAATGAAGCCCGGGATTTAAATATCGGGGCTCCACTTGCATGTTCCCGGGCGCCG
The DNA here is from genome assembly GCA_032595735.1 of Pelochelys cantorii. Classification (NCBI taxonomy): domain Eukaryota; kingdom Metazoa; phylum Chordata; order Testudines; family Trionychidae; genus Pelochelys; species Pelochelys cantorii. The sequence goes on from CM064328.1 coordinate 31,771,444, forward strand.
CCATTTTTAAATCCCCCTTAGTCCGAACTCCATGCCCGCGGCTACACGTGGCATGGACTAGGTAGTTCGAACTAAAGATCCTAATTCGAACTACCGTTACTCCTCGTGGAGTGTAGACGTACCCTAGGATATTTATTCCTGTGCTTAACCCCCCTGACAGTTAGAAAGTTTTTTCCAATGTCCAACCTAAACTTCCCTTGCTTCAATTTAAGTTTTTTGCTCCTTATCCTATCATCAGAGGCTAAGGGGAATAATTTTTCTCCTTGTAAACAACCTTTTAGGTACTTGAAAGCTCTTATCATGCCCCCTCTCAGTCTTTTCTTTTTCAGATTCAACAAACCAAATTCTTTCAATCTTTCCTCACAGGTCATGTTTTCTAGATCTTCAGTCATTTTTGTTGCTGTTCTCTGGACTTTTTCTGATTTGTCCACATCTTTCCTGAAATTTGGTGATCCAAACAGAACACAATACTCCAGCTGAGGCCTAATCAGTGTGGGATAGAGTGGAAGAATTATTTCTCGTGTTGTGCTTCCAATACTCCTGTTAATTCACCCCAGAATGATGTTTGCTTTTTTGCATGATGTTTGAATAGAGTATTTTCTTTTTCAGCTAATGATGTAATAAACAATCCAATGATGCTAAACATAATAGTATTTAGAAGGTGAAGTACTTAAGGCATAAGATGTAATGCTATCAGAGATCTTGGAACTCATTATCAACATTAATTAGTCAAAGGTCAAAACACTTCTGTGAGATGGGGCAGTATTATCATCCTGATTTTACACCCACAAACACAAAAACACAGGCCCAGGAGGCCAAGCTAGCTTCAAAATCTATGTATCTATGCTTTTAATGGTCATTCCTTCCATACAAGATTAAAGTGAGAAGAATGAATTGGATGGGGAGTTATATATATCCCCCAGTCTCCACTTCCAGCCACCCACTATATCCCCAGCTGATCTGCTACCTCCCCTCTGCCTCCATGTTGGTCCCCAGTTAAGAGAAGAGTCTTCCTTAGTGATTGGGGGGAAAGAGAGTGAGTGCCATAGAGGTGGCTGACACCCCTTTTATATCAGAGAAAGAATGTCTAGCAGGACTGGGTCCACTGTGTGTGAAGATATGAAATGGTACAATCCCCACCTAAGGACATAATACAAACACATGGCAACTGATTAAACACCTATGACCTGACAAAATTGTAGTCAATATTCATATTTTAAGTACACTATAGAATGCTTCAGATAGTATATTTTCAAAATCTATAAAGTTACCCCTCAAAGATTGTTCCTCTAGGCTATGTCTACACTGCCCCTCTCTTGCGGAAAAACATATGCAAATGAGGCTAAGTGTGGAATATCGCTGCGCCTCATTTGCATTATTAATGAGGCTCTGTTTTTGTGCAAGGGGCTTTTCAACAAAAAGGAGCTGTCTACACAGCTCCTTTTTATGCAAAAAAACCCTCTTGCGCAAGAGCCATTCTTCCAGAAAAAAATGCGGAAGAATGGCTCTTGTGCAAGAGGGGGGTTTTGTGCAAAAAGGAGCCGTGTAGATGGCTAGTTTTTGTGCAAAAGCCTCTTGGGCAAAAATAGAGCCTCATTAATTATGCAAATGAGGCACATCGATATTCCATGCTTAGCCTCATTTTTCCGCAAGAGAGGGGCAGTGTAGACATAGCCCCACCTACTTAACATGTTGTCTTTGTGTACTGATGAAAAGAGAAAAACAGATACTAAAAAGGATGTTGCAAAATGGGAGATGTTGCAGAAAAGAGCCACAAAACATATCTGAGGGCTGGAAAAAATGCTTTTCAGCCAAAGATTTGAGACGATTAACTTGTTTATTTTGTCATAAAGAAGATTGAGAGGTGACTTGGTTATGACATATAAGTATCATTATGGGTTGAATATTCCAGGCATTTAAAGGGTGTTTTAATCTATCACAGAAAGGCCTAACAAGAACCAATGGCTGCAGGTTAAATCAGGTAAATTCAAATGAGATGTAAAGCATGAATTTGTAACACTGCCAAGCGAAGTGTCAGACTATCCATCTTTTGATGTCTTCAAATTGAGACTGGATGCTTTTCTGGAAGGTACACTTTAGTCAAAACATGTTATTGAACTCAACTGAGGAGGAACTTGATGAAATTCTATAGACTAGCTGATCTAATTGTAACTCTTTGCCTTAAAAAAAACCAACCTATTAATCTAAGGGTATGTCTATTAATCTAAGGGTATGCACTATTTTTGGATACTGGAGGTATCCTGAAATAGCAATTCTGCATCTTTTAAACCAGTCCATTATTTTGAAATAGATTTTGAAATAACTGGCTCACTGTTCTAACATCCCTGTAACCCTCATTCCACAAGGGTTAAGGGACATTTTGGAATGGCAGTTTAGTTGAAAATTTGGCACTGTGTAGACAGCACCAAATTTTGAAATAAGATATTTTGAAATTAGATCGAAATAAGATACGCAATTTGCCTAGCTCAAATTGTGTATGTTATTTCGATCTACAGGTGCAGTGTAGATGTACCCTAAATGATTGTGTCACACTAGGTCAAAAAGATAATTTCCAGAAGTTCCAAGATGTATTTGTGTATTATATACCATAATAGTGTCTTTGATGCCATGGCAGTCTGCTGAGGAAAATGCCACTGGGTAAAGAAAACATGTTTTAAATAATTCTCAAAATATGTCCTATCTAATACAGATGAAATTTTGCTCAACAACCTGGCAGGAACTTTGGTAAAATCAGTAGTCCTCTCTCAGATCAGAAGGAGGGCAGGCTGGAGTGAGAACTTTACGTCAATTCTGAAAGGATACAGTATTCTCTTCCCCAGTGCTAATGTAAGTTAATAGTGCAAATGGCTCTGTCATCCCTCCACTTCCTTTAAGGTATCTATCACCAATGACAATGCAAAGCATATGATGCTCAAGGATGAAATTGACCTCATAAGAGTGGGAGCCTTCATACTAGTTTTATCCTAAGAGAAGCTCTGTAGCTGGACCAATAACGGAAAAATAAGAAGCATGCCTTTAAAAGGTGTAGCACTGGTTTATAGATAAAGCTGTGTCACATAGCATCAGTAGCAAAGTATTACCAAAAGAAAAATGACCTTAGAATGTAGAACCCCCTGCACTGAATCTGAACCTAATAAGACTCTGAAGGCTTTAGAATAAGTCTTTATTATATGACAATTTAAATTCCCCTGAATAATTCTACTGCCAAAGCCAAGCCTGGTTCTCAGATACTTCCTAGGCTAACATGAATCAACAGTGTGAAACATTGTTTCCAGAAGTAGACAGGCCTTTTTCTGTGCTTATTGCCCTTCCCAGCTGGTGGGAGTCTTCCCACGATTAGGAACGTTCAACACTGAAAGCAGAAGTGATGCATCATGGGGTCATGCAAAGTTGTGTGCCCCTCAGATTTATGCAAGGGTGTGAGTTGGGCTGAGCACATCTGGAGACATGGAAAAGGCACAGGACCTAGTGCTACCACTGAGTCCCATTAGGAAATACCTGGAGCAGGGAAAAGAGATGAGGCTGGCAGCATAGCTCCATGACAGGGGATTTATGGATGACTGCTGAGTCCCATCTCTTCTGTTCCCACAGCGACAGTTAGCTGCCTGTCAGTAGGTACCTGAAGCCCACTCTGCACCTGCAGAGGAGATGAGATAGGAGAAGTCTGTAGGGAAGGAGCTGTGAGGGGAGGAGGGTAAGGTGGTGCTAGCTCGGAGAAGCTGTGTAAGGTGCAGGGAGAGCGAAAAAAAGGCCCAAAGGCATCACTATCATAGAATCATAGAATCATAGGACTGGAAGGGATCTTGGGAGCTCATCTAGTCCCCTCCACTCATGGCAGGGTTAAATATCATCTAGACCATTCTTGACAGGTGTCTGTCTAACCTACTCTTAAAAATTTCTAGTGATGGAGATTCCACAGCCTCTTTGACAATTTACTCCAAGGCTAAATTTAAGTTTATCCTTACGTCCAACTTAAACCATGTTTGCCACAGTTTAAGCCCATTGCTCCTTGTCCTATCATCTCCCTTCTTGTGCTATCAAGAGTGGTGGGTCATCTCTGACTGACAGCACATTAGTAGAGTTACAGACAGGAGGCAGAGAACTTCTTTCCCATTAAAACAAAAAGAAGAAAGGAGCAACTGAAAAACAATCAACATTTTTAGCTTGTTAATCTCCATGAAGGTTAAACTTCTGAAGTTGAGTTAATGGAAAAATTACAAGTCTCCCTAACCTACAAGTCTCACCCTTATCATTAAAATGGTTTAGAAACTTTTGTTGTTGTTTGTTTTATCTGACTATTGCCAACATCAAAGTGTTTAAAGTTTTCGGTTTGGATTTTAAAATGTGGAAGTCCCAAAATTTAGCACCATATGTCATACTAAAATTGTGGTAAGCAAAGCAAATTAAGACTGTGTGTGTATGTTTGCATGTGTGTATGCACATGTATGCGTGCGCACAAACTGAAAGAGTGAAAAACAGAGACAAACCTAGCAAAAAAACTGCGATGTGGCTGAATGGAAAACTAATGAATAAGACAATTTGGAAATGTCTAAATGTTGAAAACATGTTTTTGTATTGTAAAATTAGATTTAAAAATCAAAATGGTAACAGGTATTGATTTAATGAAGAGGTAAAGAAAACAATCATCAAATAAAAAGTATACAAGATATTTCAAATGGTAGATTTTTATAGCCATATTAGGCATTTTCATCCTAATTAAGGAAGATGGAAAGGCATACTGATGAACACACACCAATACAGGCAACTCATTCTTGCTATGGTTTATATTTCAACCCCGGTGTTAAAAACTATTTATACTGATGCTTCTTTCTCCACAGTGATAGGTGAGCTCTTTTCATGCTAGTCTTTCCATTGTTTACAGTGGACTTTGGGTCAGACCCATTAAAGAACAAAAATGGCAAAATTCCAAAAGACACAAGCCCCAATTCTGCAAACATACACATGGTTAATACCTTTCATGAGAATGGGTTTCCTTGACTTCATTGGAATTATTCACAGACAACAAGTTAAGCATGTGGGTAAGCATTTGCAGGTTTGGGGCTTTACATCTGAAGGAGATTGTTCCTCATAATAGATTTCTTTTCTTCTATGTCTAGATTGTTTTGGGAGGAACTCTGGGGATATTGTACCTCAAATAAGCATGATCTCTCCTGGGGCTATTTGCTGTGCAGTATGCAATTTCCAGTGGCTGCTTCTTACTCCCAGAAGACCAGACATATATGCCAATATATTTAAGGTACTTATATGTCCCCCAGCACTGTGATATCTGAGAACCCAGCAATGTTAATATATTTATGCTCAAAACATCTACGAGCTAGAGAAACACTATTACCCTCATTTCACAGATGAGAAACTAAGGCCCATATCCTTAATGGTATTTAGACTTGTAACTTACATTGCTTTTTGAGATTCTGTGCCTAAGTGACTTGCCCAATGTCAAACAAAAAAGCTATGGCAGTGCAGGGCAATTAACTTAGGTCTCCTCAGTGCCAATCTACCACCATAATAATTGGACAATTCTTCCTCTGACGAGGAAGTCAATAGCTATGACATGGCTCATATGATTCCCACTTTAACCTCAGTCAGGTAGCACAATTAGTAGTATAAATTACCTCAGTGGTCAATAATATATGTGAAAATACAGAAATCTGAATTACCACATTTCTAAATTTAGAACTAATAATCCATTCTAGCGTGAGGTGTTTGATACCTCTTACAAATGTTTTGCACTTCCATGTCTATGGAAACAGGTAGAGACTTACTGCTCAGAATAGACGGAGCAAACCATTTACAATAAGAACAAAAATTCTACCTCAGATTGACATTTACATGCCTCCATTTCTCAGTCTCCTGCCTCTGGTAGGCAGTGCTTGCCATTATGTGGAATAACAGATCATGGAATCAGTGCAGGACTTGGGATTTGGGAGGTAATATAGCCCTGAACAGCTTGAAAATTCCAAGGGAATCACAGTTAGGTCAGGAAAAGAAGGCTATCCTTATGGTTATGTTATGTTATTTGCCAGGGCTCAGAAGAGCTGACCCCCAATTTTCTAGTTCTCCCTCAGACTTCTCATGTGACTTTGGAAAAATCTTTTAATCTCTCTGCACCTCTGTTTCTTGATCAGTATGCTTGGGATACACTATTCTTCAATTCTTCCTTTTAGTTTTTAAATTCTTTGGGGCTGGACTAACTCCATGTGTATAAACTATGCCTAACACAATGGTGTACCAATCTTGGATGGCATCTCCAGACATTACTGTAGTGCTAGCAATAAAGAATGATAACAAAAGCTAAGCACAAAATCAAATCCTCATCGTTGATCATTTGCATATGATGCTGAATGCGTCTATCTACAATAGCCATCTCTGAAAGAAAAAAAAACTTCTCTAATTTCTCCTGTGAAGAGAATGCAAATTATCAAAATGTATTGACATTTAATTTCAAATATATAGTATTTCAGTATGATAAGGCACAGTCAACTGTGGAACTCTTTGTCAGAGGATATTGTGAAGACCAAGACTTTAACAGGGTTCAAAAAAGAGCTAGATAGATTCATGGAGGTTAGGTCCATCAATGGCTACTACCCAGGATCACTAGGAATTGTGTCCCTAGCCTCTGTTTGTCACAGGAAAGAAATGGATGATACGAGAGGGATCAACGTGATGATTGCCTATTCTGTTCACTCCCTTTGGGGAATCTGACATTGGCCACTGTTGGAGGATGGGATACTGGGCTGGATGACCTTTGGTCTGACTCAATATGGCCATTCTTATGTTCTTTACAAGAGGATCCCGTGAACTACAAAATGCTCCCTTTAGGGAATGTTTTAACAACATGTTGACAGAACAAGACACTCCATGATAGATTGACAGAGAGTTAAACCAAATTACAAGTATTATAAAAGTAGGAGGGAGCCAATCTAGCAACAACTGAACATAATATAGTTTGGCATTAACCTAATACAAAAATGTCTTCATAAATTAATCAGCTTCCATTTCTCTCCCTCTAGGATAGGAAAATAAAAATAATTAGGTAGCATTTTAATGTGCAAGAACATCAATTACTTTAAGCTACAAGTGAAATGTTACTTTATGAAGATAAGGAGTTAATCTGCTTTATGAGTAAATGTGTCACCCCTGCGTAAGTGAACTATATAATTATACAGTTCCATTATAGTAAACATAGTGAGCTGCAAAATTCATCCATATAGGAGTTTCAGAGTTGCAGTGTACTAGGTGTATTTAATGTTCAGAATTTTATCTCTACTTTTTGCAGTGTTTTTTCCTGCAATTTAAAGGGCAATCTGAGCTAGTAAATATAAGACCAACAAAACTGAGGGATATAGATTTAAAAAAAAAGAGTCAGATGCTGGGAATCAGTACTCCAGATTCTGTCACTGAGTAGACAGATGTGTGGTCTTCTGCTAGCTATTTACGGCACTTTTTCAGACTTCAGTGCCTAAAGTTAGTTAAGCACCTCATTCTATATCCAAACACATATCTATATGCCTTGATTTGGTAGGGAAGCTGAGTCCCTGAAATTCTTATTAACTTTTATTTAAGAGACTAAATATGGTTGTAGGTATTTAATGTCAGCTGGACATATTAAAAAATGCTAATCTCTCTGTGCTTCAGCTGCCACACCTGTAAAATGGAAAAAAAATAATGCTTACTTTACAGAGATGTTATGGTTATACTAATTAATATTTGAAACATACCTTGAAGATTCATACATTCATAGATTTTTTAGTCCAGAAGGGGCCATTAGATCTTCAAATCTGCTTTCCTGTATAACACGGGCTGTAGAACTTCTCACAGTTACCCCTATACTGAGTCAAAAAACTTGTCTGGCTAAAGCTATCCTTCAGACAGTTATATAGATATGGTCTGAAGAGGTGGAAAATACACAACTTCCCTTGATTGTTTGTTCTGGTGGTTAATCACCCTCACTGTCTGTGCAGCTGACAGACTCCACCAGGCCCTGGGCAAAGTGATGGGAGGGGAGGGCAGCTAAGGGATCCCAAAAGAGATGAGGCCTCAGGAACCGCAGGCCCTTTTAAATTGCTGGGCCCCAGGGCAGCTGCCCTCTTTGTCCCTCTGGTCAGCAGACCTGCTCACTGCAAAATATGCTTGCCTTATTTGTAGTCAAATTTTGTCTGCTTTCAGCCTGCAGCCCTTGGTTCTTGGTTATGCCTTCCTCTGTTTTATTTAAAAAGCCTTTTAACCCCCCAATATTTTATCCTTATGAAGGTGTTCATACATTGTAATCAAGTCACCTCATTATTTTCTTTTGGATCAGATAAACAGATTGAAATGCTTAAGTTTCTCACACTGTAAGGCATTTTCTCCATCTGTTGGGTCATTTTTGTGGCTATATTATGCACCCTTCCAAATATTCAATATGTTTTTTAAAAATATGGACATCACAACTGTATGAAGCACTCCAGTGTTGGTCTCACCAATGCCATATGCAGACATAAAATCACCTTCCAGTTCTTACTCATTACTCCCCTATATATAAAGCCAAGAATCACACTTACCCTCTTGGTCATAGAGGTCAAGTTCAGTTTCTTGTCCAATATGACTCTTGAGTCCTTTCCAGTGTCACTGCTTTCCAGGAGAGTACCTCGTGCTATAAGTAGATGCATATTTTTGCATTTGACAAAGTTCTTAAGGAGCCCAAAATTTAGTTTGAACAAGCCCAGATCACCAAGTGATCCAGATTGCTTTACATGGCTGTCCAATCCTCGCTCTGTCAATCCTTGTGTTAACAGCAATGCTCTAATATTTTACTTCCAGACTCTGCCATTGACAAAAATGTTCAGCAGTGTTGGATCTAATTCTAATCCCTATGAAATACTACTAGAAGCATCTCCCATCAATGACGATTCCTCAGCTACTTGATGAAATTTGTCATGCAAGTGTAAAGAATTCTATTTATAAAACAAACAATGTCTTCAAGAAAGAGCTTAATGTACACATACTATATTTTTTTAAGGTTTGTTTTGAAAAATCATTGCTCCATAGCCAGAATGACTTATTATTGTAAATTGTATAGAAGGTGTTTGTGTGTGGGTGTTCAGCAAAACCACACAGAGAGGTTTTTTTTGCCGTAGTAGGTCACATTGAATACAATGTGCCATGTTTCTTCTGGGGGAAAAAAAGCTAAAACCAAAAAAAAAAATAAACCTCCAATATTTGCTACATTCTAAAAGGCAATTAGGCTCCTACAAAATAAATAAACGACATAACCAAAAAGGCCCAGTTTTCCCCTTTCAGCATCAGGCATTTGTGAGATGGAGGGCTAAGTGCAGTCCATTTTGTTATCTTGCAGCTGAATTTGCTATAATGAAATATCCATTGATCCACTCCATTTTGTTGGCTTTAAATGAGTTCTAACCAATATGCCAGTGGGACGTCTCTTGTGGTATCCAATCTAATCATTGTATTGGTATATATATACTTGTTAGTGTTTGTCCTTGATATTATCCACAAGTTTAGAGGGCTGAACAACTGGGACTGTAGAAATATTTAGGAATCACATTTTTTTAAGTAATTACTTTTGATTATGTTGCACCATCTAAAAGAAAAATCACTTATTTACATGTCAGGATGTGCGTGATTTCTTAAAAAAGTCTTCTAGACACTAGTGTAGGCTGCTATTTGTTTGCATTTGGAAAAAAAGAAATGCCATGCTAAGAATGAAAGCAGAAAAACCTGTGTAAGATCAAGAATTTTTTTAAAAAATGTAACATAATATACTGTAAGGACAACAGCATCTGTTTATCCTTGACAAATAAACAGTAACTTGAAGCTCTTCAAAGACAGAAATTCATGGAATCTGTACAAAACTTCCTAGTGTGCAGTTTTTTAAGTTATATGTCTGTCTTTTTTTTTTAAGGTTGGTACAATCCCCTTTGTTAAATTGTTTTAGGAAATGAAGAATAACATGTTGCATCAGAATACTGCTATTGCTGCTAGCAGCTAATGCTTCTATTGCTTTCAATTTAATATTGTACAAAGGGTGCTTAAAATGTTTTACAGAGGTGGCATCTGAATCTGATTCAGAGACTGGCACTTGATAAATTGTGTATTCTACAGTGAGCACATGATACCTGTGCTCTGGCACCTGCACCTATCTGAGAACCTCCAGAGGCTACTGCTTTATACCTAGAAAATCCTAACTGCTCTGGAGCCCTTCTGCCTTTGAGACCACCTCCTTCCCCATGAGATGCTGGCACAGTGCAGACAGTGATGTGAGATCCCCCTTGATATGACTGAGACTTTGGAGTCCCATTAGAGCCCTGGGACTCCAAAATGCCCTCCTGGTCCAAACTCACCTGAATTTGTCAATTCTCAGGGCACTCTGCAAAGCTTGTTTGTTTCACCAGGTCTTTCGGCAGAGGTAGGAGAGATTGGCCAATATATCAGGGGTTTAGAGCTGCTGCTTAGAAGAAGGTGTGAGATTACTGAAGTGTATATTTGGTTTGTAACTGTAAAACAAATAGCAGGGCATTGCATGTAGGCAATGTTATTGTTCTACACCAGTGGTTCCCAGACTTTTTGGCATCATGCCCCCCTTTTTGATTTTTGGAAAACCCTCACCCCCCCCCTCCCAATAGCAGCAAAACTTGTTGAGCAAAAAAAAAAGGAACTGAACAGGGCAGCAAAACTTGATGGGGGGGAGGCTGGGTAGCCTCACGCCCCCCCTGGAATTTCTTCACCCTCCCCCCCAGTTTGGGAACCCATGTTCTACACTGAGGGCAAAAAAAGTGATTGTCATTTCTAGTATGTCCATTGAGCCCATATCTTCAGTTAGCAAGGCAAATGTTTTTGGTGAATCTTCATCACAATTTGGGCATTTTTCAAAATCCCAAACTAGGCCCAAGGAGACACATGTGTGCGGACCCTGGCATTTGTGCTGAGCTTCATTAACTTCAGGTAGACTCTGCACAGGCTCAGGGATTCTTCTGCACTGATCTGACTATGGATTAGGGCCAAGGTGGATCTGAGCTGAGGTAGTTTGAGATTTCTTAACTCTATATTTACCAGACAGAAATGAGCTACTTCAGGAACAGGTGGAAGAAAAGGGACTGGACAGTTTATACAGTTATTGACACAGGAGGAAAAGGACAGAACATTTACATTTGTATATCAGCAAATCCTTCACCAATGATAATGCCAGTGCCTGGGTAACAAAGCTTCTTCTAACTAGCCTGCACATGGCCTTTCAAGCTATATTACTCTTGGTAGGCAATGTGCTCAAGACACTAGCCTGAGACTCAGGAGATATATGCTCTGTTTTCTGTTCTACCCTGAGCTGCTGTGTGACCTTGGGTATGTTATTAACGTTCTCTGTGCCTTGGTTCCCACTTTCACAGGTGAGACAATAATATTCCATTTCTCCCAACTTTTGTTTGCCTTTTCTATTTAGATCATATGCTCTTCAGGACAGGGATTCTTCCTAGTATGTGTTTTACAGCACCTAGCATCAAGGGGGGCTTAATCTTGGTTGGGTTCTGCAGGAGCTACTGTAGTGCAAATTATTACTAATCATGAAATACAACTTTCCTTGTTCAGTAGCTTCATCAGTGGTAAACAGTAGAGCAGATGGAAAAATGCCAATGACCTTTTTCAGGGAAATTGATTTATTTTATTTTATTTTATTTTATTTCTTTCCTGGAGATACTTTTCAGGGTTTTTTTCAATGAAAACCCAGCAACTAAACAGTTGTAACTTCAAAAAACTAGTTTTCAGTTACAAAAACACTTTGTTTTAAAAAACAAATTTTATTGAAAATCAGAAACTGTGGAAAATTTCATGAAAGAGAAACAGATATTTTTGTCAAAATTGTTTTAGTGAAAAGATTCTGAACAGCTCAACTAAAAAGCTGTTTAGATGAAAATCATAATGCAACAGGCCCATGTACAGACATGCAACAAACCATACAGAAGTACTTGATGCAGATTTGACTGAATGGTCCAAGTGCAGAGGCTTTTTAGTCTCAGACTACTCTGTACAGGCCTGGAGGAGGAACAGAACAAAACATTTATGGATGCAGTCCAATGAGCACTCTAGGGCAGGCAGCACTAAATCAGGCTGGTGACTTTGAGTGATCCAATCAAGATTTCATAGTCACAGGATTTCATGCATCTGACGAAGTGGGTCTTTGCCCACGAAAGCTTATGCTCCAACACTTCGGTTAGTCTATAAGGTGCCACAGAACTCCTCGCCGCTTTTACAGGATTTCATATTCATCAATGTCTAAGTAAAGAAGTTATTTGAATTTGACTTGAGTTCTAACTGAAAATCTTACAAGCTGTGGCACAAGATTTTTAATTTATTTTAAAGTGTGGACAAAATCAAAACATTTAAAATCAAATGAGACTCAGACATGCTAATCAAACCCTCCTGCCCCCCCGCCCCCACCACCCAGCCAACCAACCAACCAAAAAGGAACTCTGGCACAGTAAGAGAAGGAACACCACATACCACGCAGAGGAATAGAGACAATGATATTTAATTTTAATCTACTTAAAAGAATGAGGCCACCACCCAAACTTTAAAATCATATTTTCTTTGTCAGAGACCAAATTTTAGAATCTTAGGTGACTTTAGAAAAATCAGCATATCTATCTTTCTCCACGCTTGTGAACTAGAATATATGCTGTAGGGAACACCCCTGAGGTGGCCTAGAATAGATAATCTATGAGGTCTTCCCAATCTCTAATTGCTATCATTCTTCTATTTGATTTGTGACCATTTGCACTGTATTTATTCACTTGTATTTGATATTTGCAGAGCTTGGGACATATTGAAAAATGACACCAATGACACTGATATAAAAGATGTCTTAAGACATACAGTACAGACAGTAACTTCAAATTAGCATAGCATGCATACATTGCTTTGTGTGCTTCCTGGAGGGGGTCCAAGGATTACTGACTAACCCATGGGATGCTTTCTTTTCACAGCATTTACACTGTCACCACCTGCAGTGATGTAAGCCCATGACTCACCTGCCTGAATGGAGGTCTCTTTAGGAGCAACTGTTGTGTGCAGAATACATCTGCAACATCCAAATAAATGAGCCCTTCTAAAGTAAGTCAGCACTACCACTGTTTAGAATGCAGAGCCCTTGTGAAGGATGAGGTGAAGCAGCTGGCTAGCAGCTTTTGAGAGTCATTTTAAAAAGCCACTCTCACAGCTGGAGAGAAAAAGCCCTGGCAGCACTGGCACTCCATTATGAAATCTAAAAAGTCCTTCTCTGGGCGGAAGGAAAACCTTCACCCAGCTGTCAAGTATTTGAAATGTTAAAAAAATAAATAAATAAAGCACAAAACCCCTCACTTGCAATACAGAGGCCACATGAGAGGAAATTAGAGTTCCTCTGAGGACTGAGCAAAGCGTGGGCTGATGATATCAGGAAATCTTTTGGTGAATGGGAATACCCAGAAGCTTTCTATAGTCCAAGAAAGATTGCCTGCTAAAGTCTTTTCTGATTCAAGCACTCTTCTCCAAGTCAGCTGAAAGAATTGTGTGGCTAAAAAAGCACTTGACCTCTGTTAAGGTTGTTGTCCAGAAGTATCGATCTGAAAGGCTAAATGTGGCAGAGAGAGAAAAAAATGTAAGCCTCAGAAAAATCAGTCCCAAATCTCAGTGTTTTTCTTCATTTTACATATGTAAAATGTGATAATTGAATGGTTTCTAAGGTAAATCAGTCTAAGGTCATTACATGCTCATACTGTATACTTGCTGTATAACAAAGGAAGACTGATTTGAAAGAAAAATTGACATGATGATACAGTTCAAGCAGGAAGATGTGGAGTCACATTACTTGCATAGCTATGGTGACTTCAGGGATTCTATCTGAACATGTTTCAGGGACCAAACAGACAGGAAATCATTAGAGATCACTCCCCAAACTGACTTTTCTGATCTTCTTTCTTTGAAGACTACCTTATTTACAGCCACACAAAATGCATTCACAAATGTATTTTCATGGAACAATGGTGACATCTACTGGTCAATTTTACCAATACCAAATGTATTGTCCCTCTGGTAATCTTAAAAAATGGAATAACTGTTCTAGCTTTCAAAATCCATTTTTGTCCTTTTCTGTCCTGTCAGCACAGGTTCTTTAGACATCTCAATAGGGTTTAGGTCAGTTGTAACTAAAAAAGTCATGGGGAAAAAAACCCTCTCTTAAAAGTAGTTGAAACTTTCCTGAAAAGGGCTATTGCTCTGTTACCATGTGTGTGCATGCCTGCGTATGTGCATGTATGGAGAGGAGTACAATCTTACTACAGGTTGAACTGCTCTTGTCTGGGACACTCTGTTCCAGCAATGTCTATGGTCCAGCAGAACCATGAATGTTGCTAAACCAGAGAGCTCCAGCTGCAGATGTTGAGACTGTCTGGGAGCATAGCCAGTCTGTTCTGTGGCAGCCTGCAGGGCAAGTGATCTGGGGGTAAAGAGCCCTGGGAGCAGATGCTGCCGTGTGTGGGATGAGAACCTTGGGAACAGCTGCCACTGTGCATGGGGCTGGGGAACGGGGCTGGGAACACGAGGAGCAGCTGCTGCTATACATGGGCACAGGTCTGGGATACTCTGGGATCAGCTGCCACTGCGTGTGGGACTGGAGAAGCCCAGGAGCAGCTGCCACCTCTCATGGGCCTGGGAGAGCGGGCTGGAGGCAGCAGAGCCAGGCAAGTGGGCCAGAGGAGGTCAGGCCTGCAGGTTCTTCAGGGGCAGCAGCCAGGAGGGGCCCCCCAGGGAGAGCCTGGATGCCTGACCTCCTCAAATCTAGCACTCCAGTCCCAAGAGTACCATACCAGGGAGAGTCAACCTGTATTCCTCTCCTGCTTTGTAGATAGTAGAAGGAGTGTCAGTCCTAACTATGGCTGGCTCTTGTGCACCCTTTCTCTCACACACATACACCACAGCTCTCCATAATCCGGACATAAGTTCAACCTTCAGACGGTAGGGCCTACTAGAGTAGATGTATCTGAAAATGAAATAACAGTATTTAGAAAAGTATTCAGGCATGGATCAAATTCAGGCCATTCCATTTTAAAGAACATGTATGTGAGGGAAGATTAGCAGAACATGAGAGCACAGCATGAGACTTCAGCCAAAAGACCTAATGTGATCCTCGTATATATAAATAGGGAAATCTCAAGTAGGAGTATACAGGTTATATTTATTACCTCTGTCTTTGGCACTGATGCAACTGCAATTGGAATGCTGTGTCTAGTTCTGGGGTCCATTATTCAAGAAAGATGTTAACAAATTGCAGTGAGTTCCACGAAGAACCTCATGAATGACTAAAGGATTAACAAGTCTTTACAGAGAAAGACTCTAGGCACTCAGTCTAATTAGTTTATTAAAGAGGTTAAGGGGTAATTTGATCACAATCTATAAGTACCTATGTGGGAAACTGGCATTCAATAATAATATTAGGTATTTAATATAGTAGACAAAAGTATAACAAGATTCAATGGCTAGACCCTGAAGCTAGACATATAGAGACTAGAAATAAGGCACACATTTTAAAGTGTGGGTAATGAACCACTGGAACAATTTACCGAGGGTTATGATTGATTCCTCACCCCTGGGAATCACCAGAAATCTTTAAATCAAGGCTAAGTATATTTCCTAAAAGAGATGATCAAACAGGAATTAAATCAGGAAAATCCTATGGCCTGGGTTGTAAAGGTCAGACCAGAAGATCACCATGGTCTTTTCTGGCTTTATAATCTAAGAATTCATGATCACTTCATCACATTCAGCAACATACCTTTATAGAAATCACACTGAAAAGTCTCTTTTCAGATTTGCAGTGACTGTTTTTCCAGGCAGTGTTCTGAATTAAATGGATATTATTCAAGTACACAATCCTGTAATTTGCTACTGTATAAATTAGGTCTATGAGAAATGGCCAGCACAATGGAATAGTAGATTTCCTGTTTTCTGATACCTGGCACTTCAAAGGAAAAGGAGACTTCTGAAGGGCTTTTATAAATTGCAGGAGGGGTAGAAATAGCCACTAGAGCCACTGAAAAGAAGAAAGATTGTGGATAAAACTAAAAGTAGGAAAGATCATGGGCCAGTTAACCAAAAGAAGAAAAGAATGAATGTGAGACCAAGTGCATTGACTCCATGGGTGCTTTGGGGATGGAGCACCCATACAAAAAAATTATGGGTGCTCAATGTGTATTAACAACTCAGCAGATCAGCTCCTTCCCTTTCCCCTCCAGCTCACCAGCATGCCCTGCAAATCAGCTTCTCCTCCTCCTTTCTGCCCCTCTTGCCCTCCTGATAAGCTGTTCAGCAGCATGAGGATGTGCTGGGGAGAGGAAGGAGCAGGGACCAGGGAGGGGGTAGGCCATGTGCGGGAAAAGGCAGAGTGGGATGGAACAGGGTGGGAAGAGGCGATATGGGGTGGAGACTTGCAGAAAGGAGTGAAGTAGGGGAGGGGCCTGGAGCAGATCAGGGGTCAAGCACACACACACACACACCCGAACTCAGGAAGTCAATGCCACTGTGTGACACCAAATCAAAAAGGGAGAGAAAAGAAGAAATATTTGAAAGCATGGGAGGAGAGGGAAATGAATGTCTGCCAAACAGAACAGTGGTATATTGAGTGGGGAGATGGGGGAATACAGGGGTAGTGAAAAGACAGACACATTTTGTTTGTTTTTCACTTCGCATATTACATGCCATATTAGCGCTGGTTGAATTCCAAAAGGACATATTCACACACACACACACACACACACACACACACAAATTCAAATACTAAGGCTGCCATTCAGTTCGGCTGCATTTGTATTCTTTAGGACTTGCCAAGACACAAAAATTTTGGAGTGCGGATGATTTAACCAATACATGTATTCCCATTGGGCTTATGTATTTGACTCATCAATACTCTATAAATCTTTCGTCATCCAGTTAGGGAACAGAAAGTAAACCATCTGCATTGAAAGAGTACTTAACAACATTGGCTATGTTGAGAATGCCCCATAAATGCATATCACAGGTGAATAATAAAACATAGTTTTGAATACCAAAAACTCCCATTCTTTGTAAAGGCAGCATGCAGCTATATCCCCAGCCTGCTTTTCCCCATACTGCTGGAGCAATCTCTAGCCCCAAACCTACTTAATTGGTTAACCAGTTAAACCTAACATTTGACCGGTTAACTGATTAAACTGGATTTTACATCCATAGTGCTAAAAGCGCCCCAGTTGTTGTATAAAGAATGAAAAGGATGATTGATACCCCCTACACTATTATGAAATGCCAATCCTGAAATGTTGCTGAGGATGAATTATGAACCAATGGACTAAACGTTAAACAGAAATGCTAATTATAAGAGCTTGGCAGCTGTTGTACCTACTACTGTTCTAGGTGACATTAGAAGAGCATGGTACAGATCAGAACTAGTAAATTCATGTCGCCATGACTGCTTTTTAGCTTAAAACCACAGTTTCGTGTTGTACTATGGCAATTAAAAAAAACCCTATCAAATCACTGATTCACCCAAGTATCCATTTCCTGTTGCTATGATACGTTCTGCATCAGGAGTGAGTCCCTGCTATGTTTTCTACTTTCTCAGATTAATGTCTAGAGAGCAGGAAAATAAAAATTGCCATACTGCATCACAGCAGTAATTCATTTAAGAATGTAAGAATGTCCAAACTAGGTCAAACCAATGGTACATCTAGCCCAGTATCCTGTCTTCCGACAGTGGCCTGTGCCAGCTGCTTCAGAGAGGATGAACAAAACAGGATAATTCATCAAGTGTTCTATCTCCTGTCATCCAGTCGCAGTTTATGGAAGTCAGACATTTAGGGACACCTGGAGCATGGGGTTGTGTCCCTGACCACCTTGGCTAACAGCAATTGATGAACCTGCCCTCCATGAATTTATCCAATTCTTTTTTTCAACCAAATTATACTTTTGGCCTTCACAACATCTCCTGGCAATGAGCTATGCAGGTTGACTGAATGTTGTGTGAAGAACTACTTCCTCATGTTTGCTTTAAACCTGCTGTTCATTAATTTCATTGGGCCAACTCTGGCTTTTGTGTTATGTGAATGGGTAAATAACATTTCCTTATTCACTTTCTCCATCCCATTCATGATTTTATACACCTCTGTCATATCCTTCTTTAGTCGTCTAAACTAAACAGTCCCAATTTTTTTTTCTCTCCTCACATGGAAGCTGTTCCACACCCATCATCGTTTTTCTGGACTGTTTCTCTCAGTTCTAACCTTGTGATTCTGGCCATGGCAGTGGGTATTAGAAGCCAGGGGAGGCAATGGCTTCCCTGGGTCTCCTTGCTCAACTTCTCACCTCTTTCTTCCACAGCAGATTCTTGCAGCTTGGTGAAAGTCTTGCCCCCAGAGTAGATCTATTATCTTAAAAGTGAAAAGCCTTGCCAGACTTCTTAGCATAACATTGATCTTATCAAAGATTATTTAAGTGGTAATGAAACCATTTAAGAGGCATGTGCCAACCTGACTATATATACTGTCAGCGTCTGAATTTACTGACAAAAACAGTTGTGCATTAGTCTAAAATGTCTACAGGACCTTAGCTTAAAATCTGCTTTAAACATTTCATTAGTTTGCTGCTGAAGATTATAAAATCATATCTCTAAAAACTCCTTGCATGATTTTTAGATGCACAATCTGAGTATTCAGCTTTAGCCTTAAATGTTTTGATCATCAGACATATTTTAAATAAATTCTTTAGATACCATCTTTATGTAAAATGCACATTTTATTTTAATTACTATTATACAAATATTTGTTTTCAAAGTCTTCCTGTTCTTTTGTTCCATCCTTGCTCTCCTTTTTTTATGCCCTTGTTGAAGAGAGCCCTTAAAGGGACAACTTCCCTTTTCTTCCAGATAGTTGGACAAATGAGATTCCCTTTCTTTACTTATAACTATATGATGAACTAGTTTTAAGAGAACCCTCCACCAAAATCAGTACCTTAGTAAGATATGAAATCTTTTGTAATGCCTAAAATCTTTAGAAAAATATTTTAAAATAAGCATATGTTAAAATACATATGTTAAAAATATAGCATTTCAATAACATGTAAATTCTTATGGAGAATAAATTAGTGTTCCCTTTTTCTAAAAGCAATGAACTTTGTTACGAATACACTACACTACTCTGATGAATTTAAAATAATGTCTTTGTTTCAGTGTGTTAAATATGTAGCAAGCTGGAATGATTACTTTATGAAGGCTTAAGACTACATTTAAAATATAAAATCAGCTTAGAAATACTGATTAAGAAAATGTAAAACAGCGAAGAGCTGCATCATGTATTCCACAATAATTTAATGTTGTTTTCACCAGGACAGCTGACTTACTTACCCTTAATACAAAGTTTTTGCAAATAAATCTCTGACCAACTTCAGGGTATATCAAAAAACCCTGTGACTGACTTTTTTTATTCCCAAATTTAGTGCTTTTAATTAGGAATGTTCTGCATGTCGGGTCTTCACACTCCAGCACACAGTGGAAAATATGCTCCATTTTCTTTAGAAAGAAATTTTAGAAGAGTTGGGTTTTTTTCAGATGTCATTTGCTATATTTGTGTTCAGGGAGTTGTCTGAAAGGGGTGAGCAGAGAGGGGGATGGGAGGTAAGAGGAAAGACAGCGGGGAGAGGGTGGGGTTTGAGCAGAGTGGGGGCAGGACCTAGGTGGAGCACTCTATCCCTATCCTCCCTTAAGCCAGAGTAGCTGGCTGGGGGTTCAAGAGGGAGTAAGTTACTCCACCAAAAGGGGGAGGTAACGTCTCCCCCAAAGCAAACTGGGGACATGGGGAAGAATTGTAACTCTGAGTCACAATTTACTCTCTGGTGGTGCAGCTACATGCTGAGCCATTCTCACAGAAGCTTGTGAAGATACTCATAGTTCACAGAGAATTCTCTCTGTGTACAGATGAATTAAACACTGGTTATTGTTATTTTTGTATTAATTAGCAGTTATTATTTTTCTACATTGCATTTGGATACTTAATATTATTATTTGAAACACAAGAGAAAGGAAAGACAATTCCTGGAAATACAAAGGGCAGAATACTCCAGAATTGCACAGCAGTCAGTGAGAACTGAGGGAAGGCAGCACTACGCAAAACTGAGCGTAAGGCAAAAAGATGGAGGGAAAAAAGCAGACAGGAAAAAACAGAGTTACATCTGGCAGGGGAGGATATAGGCAAAAGAGGACAAGAGAGAGAGATTGTTCTCCCAAGATGAGAGAGAGGGAGGATTGCTATAGGCATTTGGAAAGGGACTGAAAGAAAATTAAAAGTAAAATGCCTTGAAATATTTGAATCTCTCTATATGGAAAGATTGGCAAGGAGGACAAGAAGAAAAAATATTAAAGCCACTGTATTTACCATATAATTTTATGTTTATAACTATTAGATTTCAGAAATGAAATAATCCAAAGAAAATACATTGCTAAATTATTTCTTATTGTTTTATAGCACCAGAAAGAACATGAATGATTCCAAAAGCTTATATAACTGTTTTGTTTTATTCATTTACATAAATCACATTTACTGTAGGTGTTTTATTCAAAATAAAGTTTTGGGAAAATAAATTGAACAGATGAACCTAAGCAAACCTGGTGATTTTTTTCATGAGTAGTGTTTGATGATAAAAGCATAAAAGCATAATGTGGTATCATTTCACCAAGGCACAATATGGATTATCCATATGGAGCAGAAGTTGATAATGCTGCAAAGAAGCAAAAATAAACAGAACAGATGTACTTGTAAAATCAAGTCTGCATCCACCCTGACTACCTGCTTGTCAGTGTAGAAACTTCTACCAGATTTTTACACTGGCTCTGTCCCATAATATATTTGAAACAGGAGATCGTGCATATCTGGTTTTATATGTGTTAGGCTTTATCCTCTGATGCACCGAGTGGATGGATCTGTTATAAGCTCCACCTCAGAGTCTGGCTTTCTAGCTGAAATTATGAAGATCTATGTTTACATCTCTGGAAACCCCATTTCAATCCTCTGTGTGTTGGCCAATATGGTAGGCCGCATGGTAAATGGGGTCTTGACTAGGATTCCAGCTGGTATGGATTTCAGAGGTTTTAGAGGAGATTCCAGAAGTATGTAACTCTGTGCCTTACATGTCCCTGTCTGTGCTAGAAGATATGAGGCTGGTACAGACCCTGGCTTTCCGATTCAGGAGGTAAAGATTATTTGTTTCAGATCTCCAGGTCCCTGCATGTTGTTCAAGATGGTGAACATCACATATTCCAAACCGTAAACACTTTTAAATGTGAGGAAATGGAAAGAATATGTGGGGGGGAGGGCACGGGGGTAGAGGGAAATGCCCGGCTAATATTGTTACATTATATTTTATAACTCTCTTTTAGCACTAGGGACCTAATCCATTGCCTGCAGAAGTCCACGGGGAGAGTCACATTCACTGTAATGTGGTTTGGATCAGGCCTCAATATACTGAAAGTCTAGACAGAAGCAGGGATCATTGGACTGACCAATTTGATTAGCTTCTATGATGAGGTAACTGGCTCTGTGGACGTGGGAAAGTCAGTGAATGTGATCTACGTTGACTTTAGCAAGGCTTTTGATATGGTCTCCCACAATATTCTTGCCAGCAAGTTAAGGGAATGTGGATTGGATAAATGGACAGTAAGATGGATAGAAAGATGGCTAGAAGGCCAGGCCCAGCGGGTAGTGATCAACGGCTCGATGCCAGGATGGCGGTCGGTTTCTAGCGGAGTGCCCCAAGGTTCGGTTCTAGGACCGGTTTTGTTCAATATCTTTATTAATGACCTGGATGAGGGGATGGATTGCACCCTCAGCAAGTTTGCGGATGACACTAAGCTAGAGAGAGAGGTAGATACGCTGGAGGGCAGGGATAGAGTCCAGAGTGACTTAGACAAATTGGAGGATTGGGCCACAAGAAATCTGATGAAGTTCAACAAGGACAAGTGCAGAGTCCTGCACTTGGGACGGAAGAATCCCAAGCATAGTTACAAGCTGGGGACCAACCAGTTAAGTAGTAGTTCTGCAGAAAAGGACCTGGGGGTTACAGTGGATGAAAAGCTGGATATGAGTCAACAGTGTGCCCTTGTAGCCAAGAAGGCTAATGGCACATTAGGTTGCATTAAGAGGAGCACTGCCAGCAGATCCAGAGATGTGATTATTCCCCTTTATTCGGCTCTGGTGAGGCCACATCTGGAGTATTGTGTCCAGTTCTGGGCCCCCCACTACAAAAAGGATGTGGACACATTGGAGAGGGTCCAGCGGAGGGCAACCAAAATGATTAGGGGGCTGGAGCATATGACTTATGAGGAGAGGCTGAGGGAGTTGGGTCTGTTTAGTCTGCAGAAGCGAAGAGTGAGGGGGGATTTGATAGCAGCCTTCAACTTCCTGAAGGGAGGTTCCAAAGAGGATGGAGAGAGGCTGTTCTCAGTAGTGACAGATGGCAGAACAAGGAGCAATGGTCTCAAGTTGTGGTGGGAGAGGTCCAGGTTGGATATTAGGAAAAACTATTTCACTAGGAGGGTAGTGAAGCACTGGAATGGGTTACCTAGGGAAGTAGTGGAGTCTCCATCCCTAGAGGTGTTTAAGTCTCGGCTTGACCAAGCCCTGGCTGGGTTGATTTAGTTGGGATTGGTCCTGCCTAGAGCAGGGGGCTGGACTTGATGACCTTCTGAGGTCTCTTCCAGCTCTATGGTTCTATGATTCTATGACTATCCAGTAATGACAAGGCTTTATTTGCGATGAAGTCATTCAGCTGATTTCAAAGGGCCAGGCAAGGTCTTCCACATATGGCCTTCGTGTATCCTCTGCACATTATACCCATAAGCAGATGGAATGGGTATGTTGAGGGCTGGTTTAAAATAGTCAGGTGTAGAAGTGGCCATTTGTGGTCAGTCACAGGCAGGCCAAGTAAGAGCACTGGATTTATGTTTAAGGAGCTCTAGTGTGCAGCACCCTCACTCAGAGGGCAGATCTAGATTTAATTTCCATGCTCCTAGCTCAGTTCTCCTCAAAAATGCTGTTGACACTGGTTCTGTTTAGGGAAGGCTGAATAATGCCCTCCCCTGTTGCCTCTGTCTACTCTCTTTGGCACTGCTTTAAAGTTCTGATATATTGCAAATGTTCTGTGCCTGGTTATACCTTTAAAGTGTACACAGCATTACTAGAATAGAAGTGACTGTAAGCTGCTACAAGAGTAAACGCAAGGGTAAGGCTTAGAAATTACATGAAAAGCATTTGTATGTCTTTTTTAAAGCACACATTTCCTATTCCAACAGTAAAGCCAGACAGATGTGAATCTGCAGCTTAGCAATAGCATTTTTGGGAACAACCAACATTTTGAAATGTGGGCATATAGGCACAAGCTATTTTTGCCCATAGTAGAATTGATCATGTGGGTAACAGCTGGAAGATACCATACATGGACTCTGATATAATAGAGTAGCCACCCATCTGCTGCATTCCCAGAGTGGAGGAGAATAAATAGCATGCCACATCCCACACACTCCAGCTGTCCCTGACATCCAGTGCTCTGCTAGTCTTCTAAAAATAAATAAGAAACTTTGCTCTTTTCAACAAAAAAGTGCTAGTTAAAAAAGAATCAACTGGATATGTGGAAAACTGAATTGTTTAAAAGTACCAGTGAGTTTTCAAAATGAGAAAGTCACTCTTAATCTTGCTTTCCTTTCATGCAGTGTTGTATAGTTTGCCAAAATTTAAATCACACGCTAGTGAGAGTATTTGTTCCAGAAAGTACTCTTATTCTGAATATTAGTGCTATTTTGCTGTTATGAAGGGGTAAATATTGTATCATTGTAATGAATTCAATATGATTCAGTAGTATAGCTATAGCCTCTTTATGCAGTGTACCCATCCTATGCTACCCTGTAATTCTTGAAGTGCATTTTGGGTGTTGTGTAAAGCAGGAACTGCTTCTTCAGCAAGCTGGATAGTTGATCCACTGAAATAAGAAGGGCATTCCTTGTGTATGGAGGAGAATGGAAAAGGGCAAGAGGCTTGGGTGAAAGATCCCAGTGGGAATGGGGGAAACAAAAATATCATTGAGCATCATAAACTAGGTATTATAATAATTCATACCTCCTCTCAGGGTTGAATCCTGAGCTCTTTTATCTCCCTGCTTTCTAACAACTGCATACAAGTTTCTGGGAATTGTATTTTGGGGACAGCTATCCACACCTAAAGATCCTCATTGGATGAGGGTAATGCTGATCCAACTTGGCTACCTTCTGCACTGAAGAATGAGTGAGAAGGGGAGTAGTCTGGCTCTTTGTCAATACCCTCACCACTACTCCACCTGGGACATAAGAACAATGTTGGGGGCATGCCTTGAATGGAGAGGGCATGGCTGGAATGTTAATGCAATCTGGTAAATTCTGAATGAGAGAGTAATCCCTTGAGAGCTGTTACCAGCCAGTGTAAATTGGAGAAGCTTCTGAGAGAGCAAAGGTACCATGTAGCTACTTTCATGACTCTACTTTGTATCCTGTGCAAAATCTAGCATAGCTGTATGCAAATACCCATAAGGTCTCGTGGTATGTTTCTGTTCTCTAGCTGGATGAGTATAAGAGATAGTCAGGTTTTGAGAGCATTTTTAATTTGATTTTGTCTGTTACACTTCTTTTATTTCAAAATTCCTTCCAGAAACCTGGTTTGGAAAGTGAACTGAAGGGGTGTGTGTGTGCAAAAATAGTCTAAATGAATGTATTTAAAGTCTTTAATGAATAGCCACAGAGACATTCTTGCAGTATTTACCAAGCTTTATTTAGGTTCAGGACCTAGTGGCCTCCATGATACATCCAGATCAGAGCCCAGGATCAGGAATGGGCTTATATGATTCTACCACAAGTAAATGAGAATTGCACCTACTTACTTGTGAACTAACTGGTGCTTTGATTTATGATTTTTCCATGATAAATTCAAATTGAGCCTCCGATTCACATCTATTTCAAGTCTAAAATTCTTAGTGAAAAGGGGAGGGGGAAAACATTCTTTAACATTCAGCAGGCTGCAACATAGATGTAAAGCAATATGGGATGCAGCAGTAGATTGTTACAATGATGCCATGGAACATAGTATGGTATAATTCAAGGCATTAAATCATTTACAGGAAAATATTTTTCCCCACTGGGAAAACAGTGACTAAATTATTAACAGATGTTAAGAGATTCTGTCTTGTACAAACAGGTTATTATTGACATTATCTAAATCTAGTCACATGCCACCCTTCTAGTATGAACACCCATGCTGGAGTTAATAATGTGTTTCCTCAGAGGGAAAAATGTGAGGACAATTAAGGGGCCTCACCAGTGGCAACATTTTTTCTTCCTCACCCTTGAACCTTTCTTACTAGGTCATTCACCATTAGTTCCAGTTCTATTTAACATCAGACACATAAAAATATCAAATCATATGAACCTTGTACATTCTCTGTCTTCAAGGATTTCTTCTTGCAGCAAAGATATTTGCCATCTGGTGAACCTCCATACGCATGAAATTATAATTAAATTGCCCCCGGTCCCATGCATTCTGTTTGTCAGAATGTTCTCTGAAACAATCATTGAGTGAGATATAAAATTGGATTTTATAAAATGGTTGGCTTGTTTGTTTTCCACTCCTTCACTAAAAAATTAACACAACGAAAGACAATGTACTATGGTTTTAAGTTCACATAAAGAATGTTACACCGATAAGCAAATAATTAGTAAGTATGAAATTACTTCATGATGGTAGCACTTCTTTTTTCCATTCTCCATTTGGACCTTTCTCCAAGTTTCCTTAACTCCATAGAAGCACTTTCTTACAATAATAATTCATAATAAATAATATATTCAACTAGATTTACCTGGCATTGCATGAATCCTTTACTTCTTAATTACTTAACTGTTAATTTTTGTTTTTTGAAAAATAAAATGAAAATGTACATGCTTCATTTAAATCATTGCTCTGGGGTGGGGCTGGAGATGAGGGGTTGAGTATACAGGCTGCCCCAGGAAGAGAGGACAACCCCAGCCCTTTCTCACCACAGCAGCTTGGGGCCACGTGAGAAGCTCCCCTCCATGGCCACTGCAGCTCCAGCCATAGAAGGGTGCATGTCCCATGTCTGGGGCAGGTCCAAGTTTGTCTGACTTCTGCACTCCCCAAACAGAGCGAGGAATGCAGCAAACTATTCACTTCCCCCTCGTTCCTTGACATAGGGAAACAGACAGCAATATTCCCATATAAACTGAGGAGAGAAAGCTTCAGTCCCCTATCCTCCCTAACGAGTGTCTGAGGAGTGGGAGGCTCAGAGCTGGGGCAGTCCCAGACTAGGCAGGGGAGTGTACCCCCAGTCAGCCTCTTTCCTCAGCCTGGTTATTCTGTCTCTTTTCTGTATGGTTTTATGAAAACCAGTCCCATTCCAAGTAAATCCCATTTTTCTGGCACAGCCAAACCCTGACCTTGCTTTAAATTATGTTAAGAGGAAGCTGTATAATGAATGTGGTGGTCCTAGCTTTTGCTGTTTAGGAGGGTTTCTTGAAAAAAATAGACTCACAGACAAACAAACTCTCCCAAATATATAGTAGATTATATGAGTTTCTTTGTGTTCTCTTCAAATATTGAAATAATATCCACAAGCAGGCAGGTAGTGCTTTTTTTCTTTGTGGTAATTCTAATAATCTATTCTGGAGGGTAGCTTAAGAGACACTTACGTCTCTGCAGAAAAAAACTGGTTTAGGGAATTTTAGACAAATTCTACACATTTTCCTTTCAGGACCACAAAAAATATTTCTGCTGTATCTTTCCTAGCAACACTAGACAACTGTAAAATGTACTGGCTGGGTGCAGAATTTACATTTGATTTTCTCTGTGTGCATGATCCTAGCTGTAACTGGCCCTTGCTCTGTAGCAGGGCTCTGAAGAAAGGCTTTGGTTTTCTTGCTATGGTAAGTACTGTCTTCTATATAATGTACTTACAGCCTTACAGCCTTTATGCATCATGGCCACATGCTGAAGGGAAATGGTTATAGTAGCAGCAGATGGAGACATTTTTCTGCCAAGCAGACTTCTGAGCCCCAGGTGATGCAAGGGACCAGCCCTAACAATGACACCAGCATAGCTTCCTCATTACAGCCAGACACTTATGAGAGTCTTAAACCAAAGCCAGCTGCCACAGAGAAATATAATAGTTTGCTGACTTTGACTGGGACAAGGAGGCACCCATTAAACCAGAAGGAAGTGGTGCAGGTTCTCCATAAGCAAAAGAGTGTGTGTCACTGAACATTCTAAGACAGGGCTACTCAACTTTGGAAGCCCTGGGGGCCACAATGATACTTACAGCACATGCCGAGGGCTGCAACTTAAGTGTGGTTGCATATACATGCAAATATATGCAAATAGCTTCTTTCACACTGACAGGCATGAATACAAAGATTAAGGCAAGACTACACAACACACAGGCACCATTTAAATCACTTCTGCTGCTATTAATAAAACACAATATTTACTCAATTTCCACCCAAATTGCAGCACTTTTAATGAGCAATAACAGTCCAGAAATGTAACTACTAAAATGCATATCAACAGAAGACCATTATATTTAAAAAAAACAGTAACTACTTTTTTGTTTTGGATCCCACCCGTGGGCCATGACTTGAGCCCCGCGTAAACCTAAACTGCACCGCAGGCCGCAAACTATGGACCGTGAGCAGGGCCGCGTGTTGAGTAGCCCTGGGCTAAGACAGTAGCAAGCTCCCTTCAGCTAGCTTCTCTTTTGAGCACTCAGTGTTGCCTCTGCCCATATGAGGTCAAATCAAACGTGTGAGAGGAAGTCACTATCAAAGCTAAGATTAGGATGATGGCTACTCTCAGTTCTGTAATGAAGTTGCTACAACTGACGTCTCACAATCCAGCGCCCTACTTCAAGCTCTGACACTAACTTCTTCTATGCCCTGGGTCATGTCATGTGGATCTTTCTATGTTCGTTTTCCCATCTGTAAAATGAGGATACTAATATTTACCTGCTGTCTCATAGGGGCATTGTCATGTAAAGCTCCCAGTTCTGTGCCTGCTAGGATATACAACATTCACTATCAGGCACAGAACTCCCTAGTGACTCAGGCTCAGTTTCTGAAAGGTACTAGGGAGCCTAATTCCTCCTGGTTTCAAATGGAGTTTGATATAAACTTCCTGAAGGGAGGTTCCAAAGAGGCTGGAGAAAGGCTGTTCACAGTAGTGATGGATGGCAGAACAAGGAGCAATGGTCTCAAGTTGCGGTGGGAGAGGTCCAGGTTGGATATTTGGAAAAACTATTTCACTAACAGGGTGGTGAAGCACTGGAATGAGTTACCTAGGGAAGTAGTGGAGTCTCCATCCCTAGAGGTGTTTAAGTCCCGGCTTGACAAATCCCTGGCTGGGTTGATTTAATTGGGATTGGTCCTGCGTTGGGCAGGAGGCTGGACTTGATGGCCTTCTAAGGTCTTTTTCAGCTCTATGATTCTATGATCAAATACCTTTGGGGATATGGGCCTCAGAAACTATAGACAAGCTGGTACATGGACACCGAGAGTGCATCTACACAGCACCCTAAACTCAAAATAAAATACGCAATTTGTTCTATGCAAATTTGGATTGAATTTTGAAATAGGCTACTTCAAAATTTGACATGTCTACATAGCACTGAATTTTGAAATAATGCACTATTTCAAGTCATCCCTTAACCCTCATGGAACAAGGGTTACTGGAATGCCAAAATAGCATGCCAGTTATTTAAAAAAAAATTTCAAAATAATGGGTGGCTTATGAAGACATGGGGTAGCTATTTTGGAATACCCCCGCTATCCCAAAATAGTGGTGTAGTATAAACGTACCTTGAGTGTCCAAAATGAAGGATATATTCATGCAAAAGATGTTTATTCAGAATATATGAAACCTATTTTTGTCTAAGCTTACCAAATGTGCCTGAAATATATTGCTAATTTATCACATGGAGCCCAGTAACAATGCAATAGATGCATTAATGTCCTCCACTTCTTTGAAAAAACTTTTTTTCAGAACAAGTAATAATGCACAAGACCACACATAAGCATCTGGCTCAGCTTCCCCTGCCATAAGGGAATTCAAAAGAAATTGAAATCTTCACATTCACAGTACTATGTTGGCTGTTTTTACAACAGCACTATAAACAGTAAGGCCTCTGACATCACCTGAAAAAAAACCTGTCCTTGCCCTGTTTTCCTCACTTCCATTAATGCATCTATTGCATTGTTAGTGGGTTTGTTGTGATAAATTAGCAATACATTTCAGGCACATTTGGCAAGCGTAGACAAAAATAGGTTTCATATGTATTGAATAAACATCTTTTGCATGAATATCTCCTACACTTCAGCTGCTTCAATACAGTAGAGGTTTATTGACTTACTGCAAGCTACATTTGAATGATAGCTTCATACATAATGATATGCTACCTTACATCCCGTATCTTTTCTATGTCTATAGCCCAAAGACTTATTGGAATCAGTGTGTCTCAGATTCATAAAATTTACATGGCTTCAAAAACAGATTGTTGTACAAAAATCCCTCAACTCAGAGAAACTGCAGAGATTATTTTCCCGTTTTGTTTTTTGTTTTCCTGAAATATGTTTTAGTTTTCTAATGCTACTTCTGTATATATTCAGGTTTTTTCAGTATACGTGTACAAATCTGGCAATTTTTAATAAGGAGGTGTGTAGAGTTTTCAAACTGGATACTGGTAAAAATGAGAGTAATAATCTTCAGATCTGGTGGGAAAGATTTTCAAATGAATAAACTCCATGTCACAAAAGACTCTGCTACTTAGTCCATAAAAGCTGAGTAAATTTTCTCCCATGAGTGGTCCCACATAGCATTTCTATATATGATTGTTGAGTGCAGCAGACTGAAACAGATTGGGAGCAGAACTTCTGACAGGGAAATATTGTCACTAAGTCAAGGCTAAAACAGAATTGAATAGCCGCTGGGATATCTGCTGTTCTCTAGCAACAGAAATGGAGGATTATTCTTGAAAGCTAATGTCCTCCCTTGCTCTGAATTCATATATGACTTTTGCATGTAAAGAAAAGAGGAGCAATGAGTTAGTAAAGAAAAATGTGCTCATTTATTTCTCTGGGTGAATATACATTTGTTGTAGAAATATCAATTAGTATTTGGGACTCAGTGTCCAAAAATAAGACTTGTCCCACCAAAGTAAAGCTTCTCTCAACTTATCTATTCATTTTGTCCTTACACAGCCTGGGAGAATGTCAAGCTTTCAGTGGGACTGAAAGCTCAATACACTTGAGTTTCGAAAAACCAAAGCAAGAAAGTCAATTCCACAGTTGATGTTCCTTCCTCTGTTAAGCCATAGAATGTTGGAAACAAATGTTGCTTAAAAATTCTCTATAAAAACCAAAGACCACTGCTCCTGAGGCCTATGGCGCAAACTGGATGTTTGCATCTAAAGATGCAGCTGTCAATTTAAAATAAAAAAATGAATGCAGGCCTAATTTGTTGCATCACAGCATTTTCAGGCTCTAGTGTAATGTAAGGCCCTGAGAGAAGTATGGATGATAAACTATTGCAAGCATCTAATTAAATTGTTCCACTCAATTTGACTAATAATCATGTACAGGCAGGTGGCAAGATGTGACTACTGCTTACCATGCTAAACGTGTTACCTCCTCTTTCTCTTTTTTACCATCTCTGTTTGTTTTGTCCAACAGTTGCATACATTTTGGGGGCAGAGACTGTCATTTTATTTTCAGTCCACAGCCAGTCTAGTACAATGGAGCCCGATGGAATCATCTAGGAGATACATTAGTATTAATAAATAAGAAGAACATTGAAGAGCACTACAAATGAAATAAATGTTATTTATTGGGGCTACTGCAAAGTTATCATATGCAAGAAAATAAATCTTATGATTCTTCAGGGAAGCTGATGTTTATTATTATTATTATTATTTTATTTTGCTGACAAAGTGTCTTTTGATGAAAAATGCCAGTTTATATGCACTGAAGCTTTTCTCCGGAGGGGGTCAGTTTTGATGAATTTCTCAGTTCTTTTTTAATATAAGTTTTCACATGGTCAAAATAAGTTATTGTGACATTTGCAAAATAATAAATCCCAATTTTCCTATTTGAATAAAATGTTTGTTTTGAAATTTAAGCTAATTAGAATTAAAAAGAAATAAACAGAAAATGTTATAAAAATAGAAATAAAGTGTTTGATCAAATTGAGGCATCAGATTGACCCAAACTGAATTGGGGAGGGGGGAGATTTCCAGAACCCAAAAATATTTTTGGTTTTTCAAACTAATTCAGGACAGGGATTGTTTTTTTAATCTCAAAAAGTTTCATAGAACAAAAAAATTACTTCCCACCCAACTCTATTATTCTCAGCTGTCTTACACTCTGTGTGGTCACACCTGTGCAAAGTAAATATAAAGTTCTTCCTTATTAGAATGGTATTTTTGTACCCACTTCTGACAGGTGTAAGTAACTGTACAAAGTGTAAGGTGACAGATAATCATGCCATATGATATCTGATTCCAGCAAGCAATACAATTTCCTATGTTGCATGATCTCGTAATATAAAAGGAATATAATCCAAATGTTGAACCAACAGTTTTACTCCTCATTGATTATCAGTTAATGCTTGAATTCTCAGAGGAGCCACAATTCACAGGAAAACAGCAAGATTCTTTTAAAATATATAATCTTGAAGGGAAGACAAGAAAAACTCTTATGATTAATGTCCAGTCTCAAAGCAAATGGTGTCTATGGAACGTAAACATGGAATAAAGGAAAACAGGATTAACTGAAGTATGCCCAAATGGGGAAAGAGCAAAACTTGTTTGCTGAGGTAAACTTTACAGAAAAGATATTCCATGATCAGGGAGAGCTATTTTCTGTATTAATGCATCTGAGATAATTTTCATTGTTAACATAATATTTTTTTCAAGTTCATTGCACAATTTAATGGACAAGCACATCAACAGTTAAACAGAACACACCTTAAAAATAGATGGACACCTAAAGTTTTAAAAGTTAGTACAAAAATTAGTAATCAGGGTAGCCTTGTAAATAACATCTATCCCAAATGAAACCCCTTAAAAGAGGTTAGAAAAGAGATAGGATATTTTCAAATAAAAGCAGATTTTTCATAAAATTATTCATAGTAATCCAGTCATTCATAAAGACTGAGGGTATGTCTACATTACAAGCACTACATCATCATAGACGCAGCCTACACTGATGGAAGCGGGTTTTCCGTTACAGGAGGAATACCACCTCCCTGAGCAATGATAGGTAAAGGTACAGAAGCATTATATGCTGTGGGTTAGATTAGCACTGCTAGGGTGTGCCTACACAGCAAAGTTGTCTTGGCTCTTATTCCGAAATAACTATGTGAGCATCCACACAGCAATTCCATTATTTCAAAATAATTTTGAAATTACGGATAGCTTATTCTGACTTCTGTAAACCTCATTCTGCAAAGAATAAAGCCTATTCTGAAATAGCTATTTCAAAATAAGGCGTGTGTTCTGCTATTTTGAAATAGCCTCTCACCAGGACCATGCTAAGTTATTCCTCCTGGAGCTCTAAATTGAGATAGCATGTCTATGCTAGGGAAGCATGCCTCGGACTAATGTTGAGGCTTCCCTGCAGTGTAGACGTGCTATTTCGAAATAAGCTATTTCGGAATAACTATTCCGGAATTGCTTATTCCGAAATAACTGTGCAGAGTAGACATAGCCCTACATTGCTCAGCGGTGTGGATTTTTCCAACCTAAGACTTGGTCTGCACTTGAAAAGATATCTTATCAGAGTTATGTGTGTGACAGGTATGAAAAACCCACACAGTTGGAACAAAGCTATCCTGACAGAACCCACAGTGTAGATGTAGTTGTGTTGAAAGAGAAGGGCTTCTGCTGATGTACCTAACATTATTTTGCAGAAGTAATATTCCTACATTGATGGAAAACTCCTGTTGGCATAAACTACATCTACACTGCGGGGGAGGGGCTATATTGACATAGGGTATGTGTACACTGTGAAGCCTAAGTAAACTAGAAGCACAAACAAAATATTCAACCAGTATGTCTGTCCACATTTAACTTCCATCAAGGAGACACCATTTCCTTGCCAAATGGGCTGAACTTGCAATCTAACTTGTTTTCCTGGTTTGGGATATAATAAAGTACAAATTCAATGGGGAAATAAGAAATGCTTTGCTCCACAGCTGTATGTATCTGCCGCATTTGGTGTGGGAAATATTCCTTGTCTTTCCAAGAAAAAGCATTGTGCCAACAAAGCTCTTGCATGCATCTTTGTGTCTTCAGCTGTCTTAAGCTACACCTAAGTGGACACTGAAGGAAAGGATCCATGGAGACTGTGGAATTGATAGCATGGTGCATACAGGTAAGAAACATCACTGAGATGGTGCTGAAGTCACAGATGCTATAAATTCCTTAAAAGTGTTTGGGGTCTTGAGCAAAATAATGGGATAGGATTTTCCATTTACTAAGGTTCTTGGCAAAATTCTGAACCTTGGGTTAATTCTTCTATTAATCCTTCGGGAGTCTAACGAAGCACTTTTTGTTCACCAGCATCAACAATAAAAAGAGAGAGTGAAAGAGAAAAAGATGCCCTTTTAACTTGGTTTACCAAATGATCTTACAGAATGCATTGTAAGGAATGCTGAGCCCTAATATTTTCTTTTAAAATTTTATTTTAAATGGTTCTCTTGCATCACTGCAATATGGTCTAAGCACAAAGTCTTTCCTACCTATGTCTACCAGTGTTCTATTAAATTTTTTTCCATCCATGTGCAGAATAAATTTTGTTATGTGCACTGAAGTATGTGCATATGTGCACCACCAGTAGAAAAACATGCTGCTGGCTGTGGGCACAGTGGGTGCTTTGCTAATCAGTTGGGTGGCACCTGACTCT
This sequence comes from Pelochelys cantorii, assembly GCA_032595735.1. NCBI lineage: Eukaryota > Metazoa > Chordata > Testudines > Trionychidae > Pelochelys > Pelochelys cantorii. The sequence continues at coordinate 31,805,510 of CM064328.1, forward strand.
CTCCTGGGTGGCCACCCAAGTGCTAAGCATACAGGGAATGCTGTTATCTACCTGTGTTGGCATTTGTATATCCCTAGCCACTGTAGTTTCTGACCATCTCACAAACTGTTTAATATTAGATGGATAAGTGTTATTATCTTAATTTTACAGATGGGAAGCTAAAACTGTGAGAGACTAAGGGCCAGTTTTTTAAAGGAGTTGAGGCATCTAAAGGTACAGATAGGTGACACGCAGGTTTGTCAAATGTGACTAGGGCTATATCTAGACTGTGGTGCTATTTTGGGACACTGGAAGTATCCCAAAATAGCTATTCCATGTCTTTTGAGAGCACACGTTATTTCAAAATAGATTTCAAAATAAATAAGGTGCTATTCCAGTGTCCCTGTAACCTTCATTCCATGAGGGTTAAGGGATGTTTCAGAATAGCACTTTATCTCAAAATAAGCAATGCAATTTGCATAGCCCAAATTGCATACCTTATTTCGAAGTAAGGGTGTAGTGTAGACTCACCCTAGCAGTTCAGGAGTTAGGTGGTTAAGCTGCTTTGGCATTTCTGAAAGTTCCAGCAGGCACTTTTCTGAATGTTTTGGTGCCTAAATACCTTTAAAAATCTGGCCCTATGTGACTTGCCCAAGGTCATACAGGAAATCTGTGGACCATAATTGTAGGTGTCTCAGATTGTTATTTTCATGGATGGCACAATGTCAAAAACAGCACAAGAGGAATCAAAAAACAAAAGAATATGGAAATTTAGTTGCGACAAATAAATGCATGCCTAATGTTGCCCATGAGTGAGAACAATACCCTTCAAAGAGCTGTTTTATGGCACCAGAAGTCAGTGACTTAAGAGAATTGTTTTCCAAAAGAACAAAATATATTGTATAATATTCCATTACAGTTGTAAACTGTTATTTTTCTGCTCTGTTTACAACGCAGGCCTTGCCCTGAAATTGCAATAGAATGATGTACAAGCTCCACACTTAACAAACACCAACTATTTCTGCAAAGTGAATGGCACAGATTATGAACCCAGTTCAGCACTGGGAACATACGGCATGTGAGGTGGTGAAGGCAGTGAGAGAGAGAGATGCAGATCTGCCCTGAAATGAGAAGAGACAGCCGTGAAGGATTTAAAGGAAAGAGGAGTCTGAAGAAAGAAATGAGGACTAAACGATTGAAAAAAAAATCACAAGCCAGAAATTCAGGGGAAGTAGCTGAAAGACTGAGAAAAAAAGGAAATATTAACAATTAGAAACTATATAGGGCCAAGATTTACAGGAGACATCAGTTATTTTTGACGCCTCCATTTGTGGGTGCCTAACCTGAGGCCAACTGATGGGGGCCTGATTTTCAGAAAGTACTGGTGATCCACACTGAAAATCTGGTTTCTAAGATGCCCCAACTTGGGCATCCAAAAATCACTAACTAATGGTGACTATCTTGGGCCAGAAAAATAAGCCTGAGGAGAAAACAGAAAAAAAAGGAGGGAAAGACATATCATCCATATAGTAAAAAGAAAAGGATATGGAAATGAAAGGATAGGGAAAGGGAAGGAAGACAAATTAAATAGAAGTCAGTGGATTATACAGCCTTTCTGCAGCTGAGCTTCATTCAATTCTAGAAAAAAGCACCAGTGTATAAGGCAATGGGAAGAACAAATGAAAGCAGCCACTCCAGACCCCTGCACAGAACAAAGATGCTCACAGACATCTCGACAATAGTGAAATATGCCCTGTTAAGGCAGCCCTCTGCAAATCCAGGATCATAAACCAGAGGTGGAAACACAAAGCATAGTCCAGATTAACACAGGTACACCTGTGCAGCCAATATATCAGAGGAAAGATTGGGACAGATATTTTCTACATATATGTCTGAAATACAAGGGCATGCAAGAGAGATATTTCTTCCAGTAATCAAGAATCATAAAAGATTTCTAATAAAAAACACTGAGACAAAATGGTGCCCAACTGCGACAGGGAGGAGAGAGGACAATGAAACCGCATTATGTAATAACCTGCCACTCCTTCAGATGTTAATAATTATAACAAATGGACAGAGGGGGTAAAATCTAGACCACTATGTGCAGATAACCCCCACTTTGACTGGCACCTGAAGAGCCAGTCTCGTTTTTATGCTTTGGGAACACTTGTATTGGTTGTCACACCAATAGCTTCACTGAACTGAACTGAACTTGAGACCATGATTTCTATCCCAAACTGTGTCAGAAACCTCCTCTCTGATCCTCAGTTATGCCATCTGCACTAAGGGACCAGCTGGCGTAGGACATGCAAACTGCCTCTTGAGATATGATGTGAGGCCTTACAAAATATGGGTTTTGAAGTGTAGAGTTTTATTAAGAAAGAGATTGGCCTGTAAATCATGGTGTATTGGTTCCCAGGTAAGCCTTACCACAGACTAAGTGGTAGTTTTAGTGAGAAGGGAAGGAGGAAGATGATCAATGAAGGTCTCCTTCTAGAGATAGTAATTCCATAGTCTAATCATAAGGAAATTGTGTTAGGCATATATTACTGGCCACCTGATTAGGATGGTGATAGTGACTGGGAAATGCTCAGGGAGATTGGAGTGGCTATAAAAGTCTCAATAACCATGGGAGATTTCAACTATCCCCATATTGACTGGGTACATGTCACCTCAGGATGGGATAAAGAAATTAAGTTTCTTGACACCTTAAATGACTGCTTTTTAGAACAGGTAGTCTTGGAACCCACAAGAGGAGAGTCAGTTCTTGATTTAGTCCTAATAGGAGCACAGGATCTGGTCCAAGAAATGAATATAGCTGGACTGCTTGGTAATAATGATCATAATATAATTAAATTTATCATCACTGCAGCCCAACATGGTAGCATTTTATTTTAGGGAGGGGAACAACACAAAAATTAGTAAATTAGTTAAACAGAAATTAAAAGGTACAGTGCCAAAAGTAAAATCTCTGAAAATTGCATGGAAACTTTATAAAGGTACCATAATACAGGCTCAACTTAAATGTATACCCCCAAATATATTTTAAAAAAACAGAACAAGAGAATCAAAAATTGCTACTGTGGTTAAACAAGCAACTAAAAGAAGCAACGAGAGATAAAAAGGCATCCTTTAAAAGTGGAAGCTAAATCCTAGTGAGGAAAATAGGACAAACGAAGTATAAAAGTATGATTAGGAAGGCCAAAAAAGAATTCAAAGGACAGCTAACCAATGACTCAAGTAATAATAATTTAAAAAATTATGTGCCTCAGAAGCAGGAAGCCTGCTAATCAACCAGCAGGGCCACTGATGATCAAAATGCTAAAGGAAAACCCAAGAATGATAAGGTAACTGCAGAGAAACTAAATGAATTCTTTGCATTGGTCTTCCCAGCTGAGGCTCTAAGAGAAATTCCAAAGCCACTCTTTTTAGGACAACTCTGAGCAACTGTCCCAACCTGAGGTAAAGTTGGTTTTGGAACAAATTGATTAACTAAATAGTAATAAGTCACTGGGGACCAGATGGTATTTGTCCAAGAGTTCTGAAGAAACTCAAATGTGAAATTGCAGAATTACTAACTGTAGTCTGTAAACTATCCTTTAAATCACCTTCTGTACCAAATGACAGGAAAATAGCTAACGTGATGCCAATTTTTTCAAAAAGGCTCCAGGGGCTATCCTGGTAATTATAGGCTGGTAAGCCTAACTTCAGAACTGGGCAAACTGATTAAAATTATAGCAAAGAACAAAATTGTCAGATATATAGGTGAACATAATTTGTTGGGGAAGAGTCAACATGGTTTTTGATAATCAAAATCATACCTCACCAATCTACTAGAATTCTTTGAGAGGGTTAACAAGCCTGTGAACAAAGGGGTGGGATCTAATGGGTATAGTGTACTTAAACTTCCAGAAAGCCTTGGTCCTTATCAAAATAAGCTGTCTCATGAACTGATAACTGGTTAAAAGATTGGAAACAAAGGGTAGGAATAAATGGTCAGTTTTCAGAATGGAGAGAGATAAATAATGGTGTTGCCCAGGAATCTGTTCTAGGACCAGTCCTATTCAACAAATACATAAATGATCTGGAAAAAGGGGTAAACGGCGAGGTGGCAAAATTTGCGGATGATACAAAACTACTCAAGACAGTTAAGTCTCAAACAGACTGCAAAGAGTTATAAAGGAATCTAAAAAAACCTGGATAACTGGGCAAAAAAATGGCAGATGAAATTCAATGTTATTAAATGCAAAATAATGCATATTGCAAAACATAATCCCAACTATACATATCAAATGATGGATCTAAATTAACAGTTACCCTTTCAAAAGAGATCATGGAGTCACTGTGGCTTGTTCTCTGAAAACATCCACTTAATGTGTAGCAGCAGGAAAAAAAAGTGAACAGAAAGTTGGAAATCATTAAGAAATGGGATATCATATTGCCTCTGTATAAATCCATGTTATATCTACATCTTGTATACTGCATACACCTGTGGTTACCTGGAATGGCTTCCCTATGAGGAGAGATTAATAAAGATTAGCACTTTTCAGCCTGGAAAAGAGACAACTAGGGGAATATAAAATCAAGACTGGTGTGGAAAAAATAAATAAGGAAGTGTTATATACTCCCTGATAACACAAAAACTAGCAGTCACAAACAGGGTTCTTTGTTTCAGTTCTGCCCACCTCCTCAATAGAGCCACGGGGCTGCAGCCCCAGTGCTCCTGGGGCTGGGGTCATGTGGTGGGTGACAGCCCTGCTCCAGGAACAGCTGGGCAGCCATCACATGGCAGTTGGGAACTGGAGCCTGGGCTGTGGTACTAAAAATAGCACCATGGCCCCAGCTGCGGTCCCGGCCCTAGTAGACACAGCCACAGCTGCTCCTGGGGGTATGGTACTAAAAATAGTACCGTGGTCCTGCCCCAGCCACCTGGTACATGGCCTCACCCCCAGGAGCACCTGGGGCCGCAGCTGCATGCTAGCTGCTAGGGCCCAGAAGGCAGTACTAAAAATAGCACTGCAGTCCCAGCCCCAGCAGCTGCCATGCAGCCATAGCCCCAGCTGTTCCCACAAGCTGAGCTGCATGGCGGATGGCTGCCCTCTGTTCCGGGACTGCTGCTAGGGCGACAGTGCAGCTGCTCCTGAGCTATGGCGGTGGTCCTAAAAATAGCACCACGGCCCCACCCCGATACAGCCATCAAACATCCCTGGTGGAGCATGGGAGTCCCAGACTGCAGCGGGTCTGCTGGGGAGAGTTGCTGGCAGCAGTGGGGGTCAGTGTGTTGGGAGTGATCCTCCAGTGGCCAGGGGAATACTCCAGCAGCCTAGGCCGTGGGCAGGGGGGTGTCGCATGTGCCACAGCTGGAGCTGGGCCACAGTGAGGCTGTGCACCCTGCACACATGCTGTCAATATTGATGCACAAGACAAAATTCACTCCACTTATGGATGGAAAATCTTAGAGGGAAGACTGATCACCAAATGTAATTAATAGGCATCAGATTTAAAACAATAACAAAATATTTTTTCCCCACAGCCCATGGTCAAACTGTGGAGCTCCTCGCCAGAGGACTTTGTGATGGCCAAGATTATAACAGTGTTAATAAAAGAACTAGATAAGTTAATGGAGGATAGTACCATCAATGGTTATTATACAGAATGGGCTGGGATGGTGTCCCTAGATTCTGTTTGCCAGAAGTTGGGAATGGGTGAGATGGGATGGATGATTACCTGATCTGTTCATTCCCTTGAGGCACTTGACATTGATCAATGTCAGAAAACAGGATACTGGGCTAGATGGACCTTTAGCTCTTATGTTCCCATTCTGATTTCTTTCATTCAGTATGAAAAATTAATCATTCCTCTACAAAGTTTACTAAGCTATGCGTGCATAGACACACTAGAACACTGACAGTCTCTTGATGGAGTATATTATATATTGTAGTATGCTCACATTTTTAAACTTCTATGAATTTGACAAACTACAACCAATCTTCACCAGACAATCAAGGGGAACATATGTGATGTAGGAATACTCACAGCCAAATTTCAAGTCTCTGCCACCTACTGTTGAGGTGCTAGAACTTCTCAAAATATCTAATAATAGTTTTACCAGACAAAAATTGCATTATAGCGATGTGATAGCTGTCCCCAAATGCACTGTTAGAAACCTAGGGCATTCAGAGATGCGATTCATTTTAAAATCAATCAAAATACATTGAGGTATAGAAATGCACAGGTAGGGCACCTAAATAACCTTAACTGTGTCCTGTAATAACAGGACATGCAATAACCATATAGTTATGATTTAGGAATTGTAATGGTCCCAGATTCAACTGATTTTTAATGACACATTATATTTTCCCCTTTCATGATGTCACTTTAACACAGAGTTAAGGTTGTTTGTTGGGGAACCCAACAGACCTGTCAGGCCTCTGGGCAAAGTGGAGGGGGCTGGCTCCATGCTCCCAGCGGCAGTGGGGCCTTGAGTGGAAAGGACGGGATTGTACTGCCCCTCCAGGCAGCCATCAGAGCCAACTGTAGTGCACTGCATAGTGCTCCAGCAGTGATTTATAAGGCCCAGAGCTTATGCCATTGCTGATCCTGTAGTAGCAGCAATGGTGGTTGAGACCCCCCCAGGCCCTTTTGTATTGCCAGGCCCTAGGGCAACTGCCCCCATTTCCCCCCCAACTATCGACAGGCCTGGCATTTGATTCTGATTCTGCCAACCCCCCTTGCACACTCTTAGGGTACATCTTCACTGCAAGCTTATTTCAGAAGAAGCTATTCTGGAAGATATCTTCCAGAATATCTTATTTTGAAATAGAACATCCACACTACAGGGAAGCCTCAAAATTAGTCCAAGGAAGGCTCCCCTAACGTGGATCCGCTATCTTGATTTAGAGCCCCAGGAGGTACTGGAAAGGATTAACTTTAGAATGGCCCTGGTGAGGAGCTATTTCAACATAGCAGCACTGGAGCATCCACACACCACCCTCTTTTGAAAGAGCTTTTTCAGAAGAGGCATTTTTCCTCATGGAATGAGGTTTACCAACATCGGAAAAAGCCTTCCGTTATTTCGATTTTCTTTCAAAATCTTATACACAGCACACTAAACTCAAAATAAGATACCCAATTTGCGCTATGCAAATTGTGCATCTTATTTCAATTCTATTTCGAAATAGCTTATTTTGAAATTTGGAGCGTCTACACAGCACCAAAATTTCGAAATAACGCACTATTTCAAGACACCTCTTAACCGTTGGAATGAAGGTTACAGGGATGCCAAAACAGCACACCAGGAAAAATATTTCAAAATAACAGAAGGCTTGTTAAGACATAGGGTATCTATTTTGGGATACCTCTGGTATACCTCTGGTATCCCAAAATAGCTGCACAGTGTAGACATACTCTTACTGAATAGAATGGGGCTCTTTGTGAATCAGGGTAATCTTCAGCATGAGTAAGAGAGGCAGAATCTGGACAAATGAATGAGGTAGAGTATTAACACGAAGAGAATGGAAAGATGAAAGTTAAATAATCAACATTTATTGTCCTTATAGTGCAAGAAAATTTTATACTTTCTGATATATTCAGATAGAGATTGAGGTAGGGTAAGTTGTGAGAAATGAACATCAGCTATAAATAACAAGGGAAAAGAAATGGGTTCTTCAGAAAGGATTTGAAATAGGAGAGTGAGATTTTTTTGGATAAACAAATAGCAATTCTTTGTCCATTTAGATTATAGATCCTAAGGCTATAGTCAATTTCTATACATAATTCCCATCCATTTCTATTTGAGTCCAATGCAGAGAACAGAATGTTGCTGTGTACTTAAACTTGGGCTTTCTTGATTTATTCTCTAGGGGTGTATCTTTACAGCTCCCTAAACTTAAAATAACATATGCAATTTGCGTTACACAAATTGTGCATCTTACTGAGACTGAATTTTGTAATAGGCTATTTTGAAATTTGGCATGTCTATGCAGTGCCAAATTTCAAAATAACGTGCTATTTCAAGACATCCCTTAAACTTGATGGAAAGAGGGTTACCGGGATGACAAATAGCGCACCCATTATTCCGAAAATATTTCAAAATAATGGGTGGCTTGTTAAGATGCAGGGTAGCTATTTCGGGATACTTCTGGTATCCTGAAATATCCATGCAGTGTAGACATACCTTAGAAAAACATGCTTTCTTGAAGACCCACAAAAAATGCAATCTAAGAACCGAGAATACATTTTATTGCAGTCTCTCAGATTTTGTGTGTGTAAATGCATTTTGTGCAAGTTTGAACATTTAAGAAAAAGTCACCAAAATTTACTTCATTTTCCTCCCAAAAAATCCACTAAAACTCAAATATACTGCTTAAGTAGCAAGTACCTTTTCTTGATTGAGTTGTTGTTTATGCCTCAAGTAAGATGCTTATAGTTTGAACATTTTTATTACAGAAAAAAAACCCAAACAAACAAAAAAAACCCACAATGTCAGAGACTCCAGCAGCTGAGAGTCAAAACTAAATATCATATGGTTGCGATTGTCATGGAAACTAACTCATATGCACTGGACAAATTAGAAAGGAGTATGAAGTATTTCCTCCTTGTCCACTCTTCCAATTTATTTTTTATCCCAAGGGTGTACGATGGCTACTTGTTAAAACTAAAACTAGGTAATGGGGCTCTAAGTCCAAATTATGTCTTTTGATAAGTATTTGATCTCCAGTCAGCATTAATGGGGTTGCACTGAGTGCAGAATCAGACCTTGTTCTTGTCTTTGTATTAAAAGGGTTAAAAAGAAGTGCCACCAAAATCCAAATTTAGTCCTGAAATGAGTTGTCTAAATTACTGTAGTTCCTTACAGGATCAGGCCAGCCAACCATAAAAAAAAAGATAGCAAATGACAATGGTTAGAAACACCCACTCGAGATACCATTATGGGAGGAGTTGGGAGGAACACTTCATTCTATATATCTGTAGTAAATGCCCGTAGTATATGGAATACATCCATTTCAGTCTGAGATATGACACATTCCTCTACTGTGTGCTGTGCTTATGCTATAGGAATGGGCAATAGAGGTGCAGGGGGAGCTGCAGCACTCGTTGGCTTTGGACTTATGGCTCCACTGCCAGCTCCAGGGTGCTGGTCCCCAGCTTCTTGCCCAGAGTCCCAGCCGTTGGCTTGACTGCCGCCGCCCAGGGTCCTGGCCTTTGGCCATCAAGCTATGTTCCTGGCCATGGGTGACAGCTCTGCAGCTGTGGCCCCAGTCTGGGGTGATGAAGGGAATGTACAGAGGTAGTGAGGACACTGCTCAGCACCCTCTACTCTAAAAATTGTCCCTGTGCCATTGGCACATGGCTACTTTATATTTTGTAACACCTAGGTGCAGAAATGTGCTGGCAGCAAATTAATGTCATTGATAGTGACAACAAAATCCCCCTACCCATCCATACAGGTTACTTATGCCTGGATAAAACAGGCAGGTAAGAAGTGTTAAGATGAACTATATGTGCTAAAAAAGTCTACTAGCTACTAAGCTACATACTGGAAAACATCTTCATGGCTCTATATGGAGAGACCCACACTGGACCATTGGATTTTTTGTGATGCTGGAAAAGTAAAGTACTCATGGGTCAAGAGACAAGAACTTAGATGGATGGCTTAGTTCACCCTAAAACCTCAGGAGAAGAACAATTGGTCAACCTGTCTGAAACTAAAGCAAAAATACTGAATTCATTGATAACACAGACTTATAAATATATTTTGGCATGCACTGATCACAGTATAACTGGTGTGTGCTGTGATACCTAGGCACAAGGGCAGGACTTAATATGAGACTGGCAGTGTGGATTTTAATTCTAAATTCCTTGTTTGTGCTGCATCTAGATTTTTGAAGGTAACTAGGGTTTTAATATTTGATTTCCTCATTTGTTTGTTTTTTACATTTTTATTTTAAATGCACGGGAATCACAACAAAGAATGAATCAACAGACCACAAAATTGCCAGGTACTCCTTGCCCCCCAAAAGTGTGGAAGTAACTCCAGTATGTGAGCCAGAATGACAGTCTAAAAACAGTGACAACAGGACAATTGAAGGCAAGCATGTACATAAGTGCGTCATCGCAGCTGAAGCAGCATCATTTTAAAAGCATGTGTAGGAGATCAGGGAACAATTGTACAATGTATCAAGAGTCAGACCAAATGGCACAGACTATAAAGGTTCAAGAGGGATAAAAAAAAAACCACAGCAACCTCCTCAGCATGGAAAACCTCAATTGGATCAGTAAGACAGGCAGGAAGCCAATGAAAAGAGTAAATATGCTCTCTATATGTGCATCTAAACTGGACAGGTTGTGGTTCCAGATGGCCAAAAAAAAAAAAACCATAACCAGTCTGAGCATTTTAAAAGTTTAATTTTATTAAAATGTCCTTACAGGGCCTGCCTGTGCAAGAAATAGAGTGGATGCCATTCTGTGCAGCTGCAGGTGGGAACGTGTTATTTGCTTTAGTTTTTATTTTGAGATTAGTTTTTCTCTGCTTTCAAGCTGCAGTGTCCATAGGCTTACTGAAAGGTGGCAGTCCAACAGGACATCTAAAAACAAAACTGGAGCATCCCAGGGGGCCCGTTTAACTGAAGATGCACAGACAGCTGGGGAAGCTCTGTTCCCATGTCAGTCACCAGCACGCAGAGTGCCAGCTTGGAGTCCAGGCTGTCAGAATTTCAAACAGCCACCACAAAAGATACATACTTTGAACACGAGGCAAGTAGGCAGCCTGCAAGGGATACCATGGGGATGCATTCCAAAATGATCTTAGGTAACAAAAAGTGTTTTAATTGGAAACATGGAAATGACCAATGCACCAACAATCCATGGTGCCTCTATTTCTGCCCCCCACTCCTGAAACAAGCTTTACTCAATGCTAATTTTAGGCTAGTATAGTGCAGCTCTTAATAACGCTCTGAGGGTATGTCTACACTAGCCCCCTAGTTCGAACTAGGGAGGCTAATGTAGGCATTTGAAGTTGCAAATCAAGCATGGGATTTAAATATCCCGCGCTTGATTTGCATCTTCCCGGCCGGTCGCCATTTTTGAAATTTACAAGTCCGGACTAACTGCCCGCGTGTATACGCGGCAGGGACCCGGTAGTTCGAAATAAAGCCCTAGTTTGAACTACCTGTTATTCCTCCTGGAATGAGGTTTACCTATTTTGTCTCTGCCAATCTGTTTTTTTCACTTCTCTGGGGGGGAGGGTGTATTTCAGAAGTGGGTTTTGCCCATGAAAGCTCATGATACCATCTACATGTTTTGTTAGTCTTTAAGGTGCTACTAGACTATTTGTTGATTTTTAAGTTTTTCCAATTACAGACTAACTCACTACCCCTCTGAAACTAATAGGGAAGACATACTGGTCAGTAACTTTAAACATAGTGGGGCAAAGAAGACTAAGCATAAAGACTGCCAGGTGCACCTACGTATCTGCCACTACTGCTGCTGCTAACTGCTGCGTGGGGAGTGCTTTCAAGGGAGAAAAGGAAGCATATGGAACTTCAAATCTTCAAAATGAAAAAAGTCTGGGAATGGTGGAGTGAGCACACAAAGACTCCCACAAAGATATTTCCTGCCTGTAGAAAAGCTTGGAGCCTCCTTTTGAAGAGGTTGCTGCTATGTGCTATAAACCTGATGGTAAACAGGTTGTGGCAACAAGAAAGCTTAGCTTTCTTTCAGGTCATTCATAAAGGGTTTCTCTAACTTTGTACCAGTCTCCCCTAAAATAGTCCCTAGGGGTGTAACTGAATGCGTGTATATCTTTTGAAAGAGCACAAGGGACAGTTCTCAGTGCAAATGGGAAAGAAATCAAGAAGATGTCGCCTTATGAGCACCCCAGTAAATACGCGCTCAGGGGAAGGTTTGAGACCCTATGAGAAGATCTTTGTATCTCACAAATTCATTTGGGAGGAGTTATGATAAGGCATGAAGTTTGGGCTTTGAATCCTGCTCATCCAAGACTTGTTTTGAGTGTACGATTCATTCAGCCATGTTTGATATGCTGATGTGAAGAGGTAATAGATGGTTCACCCACATCACATTCTGCTCAGTGAAAGTGCACCAAAACCCCTTTAGTATAAGCTACCTGGATACAACTTAACTTCTAAATTACTCAGTAGATCATTACAACATGGAAGTTTGTATACAAAGGGTTGGCTGAGAGGTTTTTTAAAAACATTTTTAAAGTTATGAATACCATTGTTAGTAAGATTAAGCCGAGTGACACTGAACAATAGATTAAATTAGGGACCACTTAGCATCGATCAGTTCAGGTCTGTTGCCAAGGGCAATCTTGGTGTATCTCATTTTAAATTCTATTTAGCAAATTAATGTGTAATTTCCTTATCATGAACACTGGCTGATGTAAAGGTGTTTCAGGAGGTAAAGAGTGCTAATGGATCTTGGAACTGGATCCTAGCCATGGCAATGAGCCAAGACCTGAGCAACACCCATAATGGAGGACCCATGTGTGTAGAAAGAAGAAAGGTATATTGGCATTGATCATAGGCCTCTTGTTATGCTGCATTTCCTATAATAACAATTTTGTCTATATAGCAACCCTGTCCATTTCTGACTACATTCAGGACCCTTTTTGACAGCAACAGTGCTGCTTATTTTCATTTCATATTTGTCGTTTTAAAAACTGTTCCACTTTTGGTTTCATTATTTTTAATGGAACCAAAATTCATTTTGAGCATTTCAGAAATAGTTCAGACCAGCTATGTGGCAGCAGCAATCACCACTGTAATCTATGACCAAAAGTTTATGTATATGCATACAAACACATGCCACCTGCCTACTTAATGCTACGTCGGCTTACAACTTACTCTACCATATGTGAGTGCAGGAAAGGAGGGAAAAGAAGATATTGCTAAGTAGCCTGACTTGTCACAAAAATCAAAGACTCAGTTCTGTCTTTTTTTGTATAAATAACAGAAAACAAAATTAATGGGGCAGCAGAAAGGATAACTGTAATCCATGTTTGTCTTGATTAGCTAGATACTGTTACCTAGCTTGCAGTTGTTTAATAGGGCCAGTTTACATTGACTGAAAACAATTTTTTCCCAAGCTTGTTGACTCTCACAGCCCAACTTATAGTTTTTTTTATTAACTATTCAAAACAGAAAAGCTTCCATGCAATTGATAGAGCTTAATGCTAGTATCAGATAGATCAGTTCACAGGAGCAATGAAACAAAGTCAACATCTATGGGGGGAGGGATAGCTCAGTGGTTTGAGCATTGGCCTGCTAAACCCAGGGTTGTGAGCTCACTCCTTGAGGGGGCAAATCTGTCTGGGATGGTACTTGGTCCTGCTATGAGGGCACAGCACAGGACTGGACTTGATGACCTCTCAAGGTCCCTTCCAGCTCTATGAGATAGGTATATCTCCATATATTATTATTTTTATAAAGACTGACTTATATAGCACATTTGCTCAATATTGCTATAATAGGTTTTCCCATTAGTTAGGTAACAAGGTTTGATGGAGTAACATTTTTGGCCTGTGTTGGATGCGTTTCCAATTATTTCCATTGCAGAGTAGGCTTCACTTCCATAACCAATAGAAAAGGCACTCTCACTCAGAGCCCAGCAGATTCCTAGAATCCAACATAAAACTCAAGGAATTTGCTAGATATATAAAGCTTTCTCTACAGAGTACAACCTATAGGGTATATCTAGACTGCAGAGCTTTTCTGGGATACCTCCTGGAATCCCAGAAAAGCTCTGCCATGTCCAAGGAATGTGTCTGCTTTTCCGACAAAAAAATGTTGTTTTACGAGGAAGAAGGGATGTTCCGAAAGAGGGCTTTTTTCCGAAATGTGGCCCCGTGTAGATGGGCCAAATTTTGGAAAAGCCTCTTTCAGAAGTAAATCAGAAAAGGTACGCAATTTGCATACTGCAAATTGTGTTTCTTTTTCTGATTGTTCTTTGTAGTCTAGTGTTACCCGGCTAATTTAAGTAACATATGAAGTCTGTCAGCTCTGGAGAGCCAACGTAGAATAAGTCTAATGATTAGCCTAATTATTAATTTCAAGAAGAAAGCAAATGCAGACACTCACCCACATCTATCACTGGGTTTCTTTACAATAAAAGGCACGCAGCACAATACGGCGCTCGAAATAAAAACTGAACAATTTGGTAAAATTTAGACCACAAGACTATATTGTAGACATCTAATGAACAAACAAAGTTAGTAGGGGGCAGTCCCCTTTTACACTATCTTAACTATAATTGCAAGAGGGCAGTCCCCTTGCAATCTCTTACATAGTCTAGCGGCGCGGCAGCGATTGAGGAGATGCTGGCGACCTACAAGCTCTTGGTCCTTTCGGGCCTTAAGCGAGGAACAGCTAGGAGTCCCACGGAGGAAGGCCGAAGTCTGGCGACCTCAATCCTTAGGTCCTTCTGGGCCCTCGGAGAGGAAGAGCCAGGGCGATCCCTCGAAGGCTGGTCGAGTGTGAAGACAGCCGCTTCACCTTCCGTGAAATCATCTGGTCCTCAGTCCTCTTCCTGCTCTTCGGCGCAGCTGGAACTGGCGATGGAAGCTAGAACTATCAATTCTAAACTAAATAAAAATCCTATCTAAGATTGCAACGCGCCCGACGTACAAGCTCGATGACGGCCGATAAGCGGTGCCCGACGCAAACCTGACACGAACACAGTGATCTCTACCCTATCTAAACCTACCTAAGCTAACTAAACTAAGCTAAGCTAAACTAAACTAAACTAAACTAAACTGAGATAAGAGGCATGAACCTTCCGTCCAGCCACTCCTCAGGAAAGAGCTTTACATGACCTCACTCATTCCAGTCTTAACCCTAACACGACGAGGGACCCGACACAACCCGATGAACCCGACGCAACACCTGTAACCGGGCCCTTAAATAGGTTGCGCTCATGCATATGCATGAGGTTCTAAGTTTAAATTGATTGGATGGAAAAAGATGCTAATTTACATGACTTTAAACTGATTGGATGGAGAATCATAACATATTAATATTCATGAGGTACTGGTCTCTTAATACATATTTATAGAATTTTAAACCTTAACAGATCTGTTTACAGATACGTGTGCTACGTGCTAACTAACAATAACATGATGGTTTCTTAACTTGATTGACAGGTGTGTATATATATATATATATATATATATATATATATACACACACATGGACAACTGAATTCCACACACACCCAAATGAAATCCACCACATCAATCCACAAGTATGACAATTAACAATACATTTCAAGCAGATTGCACCCAGGTGAACACAACCACAACAGAGGCCCTCAGCATCCACACAATTCTGCTAAAGTTGGTAACACTAGACATAGCCACAGAGGGGAAACCAAGAATTGTTGGGGGGGGAGAGCCTCAGCGGGATAACTTGTTAGCCTGTAACTTTAAAAACAATGAGTAGTCCCGTGGGACCGGAGGGCATATCTACACTAGGAAATAATTTCAAAATAATTAAATTTGAAATAATAACTCCCAAAATAACTATTTCAAAATAAGCTTATTCCCAGAGGAAAGCAGAAGTACAGATTTCAAAATAACCAGCCTGGTATTTCGAAATAATGGGCTTAGTAGTGTGGACGCTCCTCTTATTATTTTGAAATAAGTCGGGTTATTTCAAAATAACTCCCTAATGTAGACCAGAGCCTAGAGGCTAACCAAAATATAAACAATCATGAGCTTTCGTGGGTAAAACCCACTTCATCAGATAAATTGGAGTGGAAATAACAGAAACCAAGAGATATATATAACAGCAGAGGAAATACCTGTCAATTGTAAGACCCATGTTAACGAGGCTAATTAAATGGGCTGGATGTGTCCCATTCATAGCTTTTGATGTGGAAATGCAGATGATAAAGGCAAGAGAAATTGGGCAGGAGAGTGCCACTCAAGAGAAGGGGGAAGAATCACAACAAAAGATTGAAGAAAAAGACCAAGAGAGAATAGGGAAAGGCAGAGACACACACATACATACACACACACAAAGATGGGAATAAAAGAGAGAAGGAGAATGGGAAATGGGTGAAGAAGAAAAACAAAGGGAAGACATAGGGTTGCTTCTAAAGATTAGCTTAATCATATTTTCCTCAAAATGTTACTGAAATATTAGCTTTACTAACTGGGTTTCATTTCTTCATAAGAATCACATCCTATCCTATTTTGTAAGCAAAATTGCAATGACATTAATGAGATTTCTACTGTGCATTGAGAGTGCTTTATGGTGTTAATATCAAGACTCTGACCCACATGCCCTAATGAAACATGAAATTTGCCCATCTCTAAACAGTTAACCCCTGCTATTACATAGTTTTTGTCATGTTGCACAGGCCACATGCAAAACACAAAGGATATGGCTAGCCTCTCATTTACATGACTGTTACATTATTAGAACTCATTTATTTCAATGGTGAGAAATGAGTGAAAGATTTACAAACTGGTGTAAATGAGAGAAGGATCCAGCCTTTAATTTCTTCCCTAACTTACAATAGCTGCCCTTTTTTGCATCTTCTATAAACACAGCTTACAATCATAAGTCACTCCAATATAATCATTTCCATGCAGATAAGCAAAAATGTACAAAGGAATCTCCCCACAACCAAAAATAACCAGTCTTATTTTATCTATTAGTATTTCCGCTTGCTCTTATACTTGCCCTGTACAAACACTCCCTATATCCATGTTCCTTTATCTGCTACTTCCTCCAATAATTATTTCTTAAACTTTCTCTTCTGGACCTTCTTTTCTGCTGTCTCATCTTCCAGTTCTGGCAGGAGCTTTGTTTCATTAATAAACCATTCATACTCATTTATCTTCCTGACTACCTCCTTCCTACAGCTCATATTCTCTAACCCTCAGCTGTTGTAAAGATTGCTTACTGTTACACATCTAAATTGTACCAAATTGAATTCTCTATAGGCCTCTGATTGTTCTCAATGAATAAAAGTTACAGTTCTGGCAACATACTGTCAGATTGCAGATTGCAGTGAAATACACTTTGTTTTTCAGTCAAAGGATCCCGCATGGTAGAAGATAAACTTGTAACATGGCAAGACAAATATACACTGCTAACAGGAATGGGCTACCCCTACAAGTAAGCACACAACAGGGGTGAATATTTAGGACAATTGACAGGCTGCAAACCCACGGGGAAAAAGAGGAGCCCATTTGAGATGTGATGGGGGGCATGGATTGGGGTAAAGTTTCATGCAGGTTTTTTTCTCTGGCTATGACTTCCATGGGTTTGTACTCCAAGAGTTTCTTCCTGAGTTTTACCTTCACATGTCTTCAATTCAAAATCATAAATCAACCCGTATTGCTCTCGATCAGGACAAAGATTGTGCCAAATTTAAAGGACCAAATTTACAAGTCTGTAACAAAAACTGAAATCAGGAGAAAGTTACATGGTTTGGACCTTCATAATAAAAGTTCCATCAACTCTAAAAACATCCTAGCATACAAACAACTCACTAGAAAAATACAGTGTGATGAATGAACCATTCTCCCCCAACATAAACTGAACCCATGCAAATTTTCCTAACTGTTCACAAACATTTCCACTGATATTTACTACAAAAATATTTTCCTCATGACTAGATGGCATAATGTCTACTGCCTTTCATATCTCTTTTATTTGAGGGAAGAGTTTGTAGATCTATAATTGTCCAAAAGATTGCAATGGTTGAAAGTTGGACGCACACAATTTCATAATTATCAGAGAACAAAGATGTCCCAGGATGGGCACCCACACTGTTAGACCACTGAATAGCTGAGCTCCCCACTAATGATCTTTGTTGAAATGTCTGCTGAGCTTGTCTGGCAGCAAATTCAGGGCTTCTCTGGAAGATGTACTGAAGACACAGTGATGTTTAACCCAGTGCATAGTCATACCACTTCCCTACATAGAGTTGTGGACTTTGCTCCTCCCTGTTGATTTGTAAAGCAGTCTTGTTGCCTAATCTGATCATGGATCCGAGTGGATTGAATAATGGGTTTGAAGCATCTGCCCATCATAGATAATCCATAGTTCTAACAAGTGAATATGTAGTGTGGACTCCTTGGAAGTCCAGAAACTTTTCAATGTGCTCTTGGTTAAATCCTAAGCTGTTCCAATAAACTCTGTGGTCCATGTGTGTGTTAAAGTTGGATTTTCTTGGATTTACTTGATGAACTGGAACAGATCCAGTGGAGTGGTCATTGCTGACTGTACTTTCTGGTGACTTCCCTTGAGAAGCCATCTAAGAAGTGAAATCTGTGATAGTGGAATCTGCTGAAGTGGGCTGCTACCACTGACATGAATTTTGTGAACACCCTTGGGGCAGCTGACAGCACAAAGAGTATTTTGAAAAGGAAGTGGTGCATGTCCATTCTAAAGTATAGAAATCTCTCAGAGGGATGGGTGTTTTTCTCTGTGGAAATATGTATCCTTGAGATCAAGAACCATAAGCAGTCGTGTTCATTCAGTGATGAGACAGTGGTGGCCTGTGTAACCATCCTGAATTCCTATGATGGATGAAGATGTTTAGCTGTCTGAGGTCCAGGATTGACCTTCAACCCCATCTTCTTGAGAGGTACAGGCTCTATAACTCTTAGGGTACGGCTACACTAGCTCATTAGTTTGAGCTAGGTAGGGTAATGAGGGCAAGCGGAGTTGCAAATGAAGCCCGGGATTTAAATATCCCGGGCTTCATTTGCATGTTCCCGGGCACCGCCATTTTTAAATCCCCCTTAGTCCGAACTCCGTGCCCGCGGCTGCACGTGGCACAGACTAGGTAGTTCGAATTAAAGATCCTAATTCGAACTACCGTTACTCCTCGAGGAGTAACCATAGTTTGAATTAGGATCTTTAATTCGAACTACCTAGTCCGTGCCGTGTGCAGCCGCGGGCACGGAGTTCGGACTAAGGGGGATTTAAAAATGGCGGCGCCTGGGAACATGCAAATGAAGCCCGGGATATTTAAATCCAGGGCTTCATTTGCAACTCCGCTTGCCCTCATTACCCTACCTAGCTCGAACTAACGAGCTAGTGTAGCCGTACCCTTAGTTGGATCAAGGATTCCATTTCCTGTGTGATAAATCTCTCATAAAGGAGTCCAAAAGAAGACTGGGGAGGGGGTTTCGGAGATCGAGTAAAGTAGAACTCAGTGGAAATAATGTCAGGAAGCCACCTGTCTGAGGAAAAGGTCTTCCATCATGGAAAAAAAGCAGGTAAGGACAACTGTCAAATGTGGAGGAAAGGGGTGATAGAAGAACTGATTGATCACTCAAAAGCACCCAATCTAAAAGCCTTTTTGAGGGAGTGATGAGTCTGGAGGGCAAATGATGATGGAGCCATGCTGCTGCCTTGTTCCAGTCTTTGGTGCTTATTTGATGACTGTTGGTGGTAAAATGCCTGTGGCAGAGGGAAGGCATTATGCCATTCGGCACTACTGGCAGTTCCAGGCAATGAGCTGGAAAAAGGTCTCCTGACTAGCTCCATAAGGTATCAGCAGATTCAGAATTCTTGAGATTGCCTGGCATAAGGAGAAAAAAACTTCAAACCCCACGTGTGGATAGGATGTGTGATGCCCCTGGAAAGCAGAGGCAAGTGTCAGGAGGGTCACCTACCAGGAAGATCTGGAGGCAAGTGAAACAGGTTTTGAAGCCCAAAACACTGGGCCGAAGGCCCTGGTGTTGGTGAGAGAGAGAAAGGGGAATGGATCCCTTCCCCACCTCTCCTAAGAATCTAAACTAGATTAAAGTTAACTGTGTAAAAGAAAGAATGAATAACCATGTACAACTATTTACAGGTAAAAGTCAAGTGAAAGAAGAGAATAGGAACTCAGAAAGTCTGTCTCAGACCACAAGTGGTAGGTGAGGAATTGAAGAGGCAGTTGATTTGTGTCACCACTTAAGCTCTCCATTTGCAGCATGATGAGGTAACACACATAGGAGCAGATCAACAAACAGTGCTGTTGAAGAATTTCAGGTCCTAAGTACATATGCACCCCCCCCACAGTGAGCGCCCATAGGGGCCAGCATTCCTGGAAGAACCCAGCAACAATGTGAAAACATTCTCTGCCTGGGATATTTCACACAGAAACACTTGTTACTCAGTGTCGTATGTTTAATTATTTGCCAATTCAAAACATGAATGAGGAGAAATAAAGATCAGTCTGTAAATGATTGGTCATTTTGGGGTTGCCAATTTGACACCTGAGTCATATTGAACAGGTAACTCTCATTTCCTTATGCCCCCCTCAGACTGGAAAAAGGTCCATTCTCAAAACAATTTCTTTATTAAGAAACTATTTCCTCAGCAATGCTCCATTGTTTGATGATGGCAGAAGCCCATGACAAACTTTATTATTTATATTTCAACGTTAGGAATATCTGTCTAAGGAACTTATATGGCCATCATTATGGTAGTATATGAGCACCTCACAATCATTAATACAATTTATCCTCACAACACGCCTCAGAGGAAAAGTACCATTATTCCCATTTTACAGATGGGAAACTAAAGCACAGAGAGGCTAAGGGTACATGTACTCTGCAATTAGACACCCCTGCCTGGTCTGTATCAGCTGAGTCAGGCTTGTGGGGTTCAGAGTAAGGGGCTGTTTAGTTGTCATATAGACATTTGAGCTCAAGCTCTAGAAGCCTGCAAGTTGGAAGGGTCCCAGCACTTAGACTGCAGCCTGAGCCTGAATGTCTGCACAGTAATTAGACAGACCCTGAGCTCAAAGCTGCTTGGACAGACATGGTTGTCTAGCTGCAATTCAAATATGCCCTCATAGGTACATGAAGTAGGCATGCAGAGGTTCGGCTGCAGCAGCATCCCCAAGCTTTGCACCTAGTGTAGCCCCATGCCAGGGTCCTCATTACCTGCCCATGCCAGGGAGCCCCACAGCCACCTGGGATCCCAGCCTCTAGCCCCAATCCTGGGGGCTCCATGACTGTCCCCAGGGTCTTGGCCACTGGCTCCAGAGTCCAAGATGCCACCCATTTTCTAGGATCCCAGATGCTGGCTCCAAGGTCAGACAGACACTGCCCCATCAGCCACCAGGCTCCACTCCTGGTCACATGTTGTGGCTCCACAGTTGCCCCCGGCTGAAACCCCCACCCTGGGGCAATGAGGGATGCAGACAGAGGTAAGAGGAGGAAGCTCAGCCCTCCTCCCCCTAAAAATGTTCCAGTATCACAGCATACCCTAAATCACTTTCCAAATTGACATGGAAAGTGGAGTGGGGAGGAACAGGGACTGGAATGTGGGTCCAAACCAATGAACTATCCTTCCTCTCCTAAAGGCCCTCCTTAAAGACTATCAGGGAGAGAACACTGAGGTCACCCACAGGTGCAGTGCACACTCACAGAGTATCCAGCTCAGTCATGGGTTAGCAGAAGTTAAACATTATGGCCTTAAACACATTGTTATTTTACATGTTTGATGCTATTTCTATCTTTAAAACAATTTGTTTATAATTTGAAGTGTGCTTATATCATATGTAAAAACTTTCTGAAAAAATGTAATCTAACGAGAGATGCAAAATAGAACATAGTAAGCAATTATTAAAACTTCTGGTTTTGGTGGGTGGGTTCTGCTGTCATTGGTAGGACTGTTGCTATATTCACATCTCAAAGCCAAATAACAATTATTCATTATTTTATTTCTTTTTACAGTTGATTCCCATACATCTACATAGTAAGGCAGGTCCCCTGCAGATCTGAAATAATCCTTTGATGTGTCTAATAGTTAATGAGTTTCTCAAATAAAAACACAGGCACATTAACCAAAGAGTTTAATGTCTGTTTAATTATGGGAACTAGATCCAGTACACTGAAAAACTGATCTTTCGGCTAAGTCCCCATGCAGCAGAAATGTCCCAACAGTGGCAGTAAACTAGGGTCAGCTTTATGAAAGATCCTTATCAGTGATTGCTGTCAACAAGTCAAGACAGAATTAAATAGAACAGCTGGAGTTTTAGACTTGGTCTGACCTTGTACTCTGATTTACATTGCCCCAGAACAAACAACTTAAATAATGTCATAAAAATAACTGAACTAGTGCTATTCAGGCAGTTCTTTTTCATCTAAACAAGGCTAGAAGGCATTCAACAATTTGTCCCCAAAACATAGTAATGAAAAATGGGTCCAAATGAAACCCCCAGAACTAGCACTCCCCAAACTTTAGATCAGGAGTAGGGAACCTTTATTGGTGCAGGGGCCACTGACCCACAGAAAAATTAGCCAAGGGCCAGGGGCTGTGGGAAAGCAGTGCAGGGCTTGGAGTGCCAGCAAGGGCTCCCTAATGCTGGGGGAGGCCCCCAAGCCTTAGGTTCTCCATCCCTGCTTTAGATACATGTACAAAGCTGCATCCAAACTTTGCATCTCAAGATCATTTCTGATAGGAATACTCTGTTCTCCTGTGAATTTCAAATAGACCACCTACAGTACAGTGGAACTGCATTGGGTTTGTGTGTGTGTGTGTGGGGGGGGTTGTTGTTTGTCTAAAAGAGGCTGTTTATCACAAAGGAAGTATTACTTTCATCTGCTATCTATGAAATTTGTCTTTATTCTTTGATGGTAGTGAGGCACTGACATGATTCAAGCGCAAGTGTCTGATCACTGATTTCAGTGCAAGATGATCAGGCACTAACAATCCTTAAGATGTTCATAATGTGTTACTCACCTTATCTGTTTTTTTTAATTGAAAAATAAATGCAAAGATTACCCTTACAAAACCAAAAAACAGCACATAATCTATCCAATTTAGTAATATTAAATAGGACATAAACTAGACTTGAAAACTTGGTCCTATTTTCAGCTCTGAATTAACTTTATGTGCAACCTTGAACAAATCATTTATCTCAGTTTCCTGGTTTCAATTTTCCAGACTGCAGCGTGGCTACAATAATGTGTAGATGTAAGCTCCACTGGGCCGATTTGAACCTGGGACCTCAGGAGCTTAGTGTAAGGAGCCTCTACTGCTCGAGCTAAAAGCCAGGTGGTTCCCAGTCTAGGCTACAGGGCTCCCTTGTTCTTATCTCTCACTGTAAGTAGTCTAAGCGCCACTACACGGGACACTGAACCACACTACATCTATGTCTACACTGCAGGCTTCTTGTGCAAGAAGCTTTATGCTGACGAGATCGTCCGAAAAAATTTCTTGCACAAGAGCGCGTCCACACTGCAAAAGCGCATCGGAAAAGCAATGCGCTTTTGCGCAAGAGAGGGTCCAGACTACATAGATGCTGTCTCACAAGAAAGCTCTGATTGCCATTAACAGAATGGCCACCAGGGCACCTGTGCTTCTTTCAATAGGCTGTTTTTTGCGCTAAAACCCCTTGTTTCCCATCCACACACACCTTTTTGCACAAGAGCTCTTGCGCAAAAAGGCTTATTCCTCCTGGAAAGAGGAATACCTATACCGCAAAAAACCCTCTGTTCTGTCGATTCACTGTAAATTTTCTTGTGCAGAAACTCGCTTGAGGTGTGGACATGCTGTGATTTTTTGTGAAAACAACCACCATTTTTGCACAAAACCTCTGCAGTGTAGACATAGCCAAAGTGTGGGGGTTACACAGAAACCTTGAAAAGTACTACAGATGGAAAGCTCTGTGAAAAATGCTAAATATTGTTACTATTATAATTATTATTAAAAAGCAAATTCAGCCCTCATTCATACAAGTATTCCTGTTATCAGGCCTAATCCTGATCCAAATTAGTCATACACATACATTAACTAGTCTTTTTTCATCTTTTTTCCAATAGACAAGGAAATATAACCTAGGCTAGTTCCTGCATCCCCTGATAACAGTCAGAGATAGCATGGGTCCTTCATATATTGTCTGTGTAAGATCTTGTCTTTTTATACACTACAGCGTTTCTTGCACTGCACTAATATCCCAATGAACGCTGTTATCTCTGTATCTCTGGTATGAATTAGTATTCATTTTTCAAAGGCTTTGAAAAAACAACCCCCCTTTTTAGCATCTTACTACTTAAGTATCATCAAAAGGATCAAATCTGGCTAAGAAGCAGGAAACGAGAAGTAGAACTATCTGGTCAATTTTCAGCCTGGCAATAGAGTACCAGTGGAGTGCCTCAAGGTAGTATACTATCTCCTGTGTTGTTTAATCAGTTTGTTAATGAACTGGACAGACAGGTTAGTGGTGAGGCAGCAAAATTTGCAGATGCAAAATTATTTACATTTGTTAAGTTGAGAAAGGATTGCTAGGAATTTCAGAGGGACTTAACCAAATTAGGTGATTGAGCAATATGATAGTAGATGAAGTCCAATGCTGATTTTAAAAAGTAATGGAAGACAGAATTTATACAAAAGATAACAGCCAGGTTCCTCAGTAGGAGGTTGTTTAATTGATATCATATATATAGTAGCCCAATGTCTGTGACTCTGTAACGCTGAAATGCTGGCTGTTCCCTCCGGGCGGCGCTGTTGCCTCCCTGGCTGTTCCCTCTGGGCGGCGCTGTTGCTTGAGTCATATCCTTCGCCTCCCGCTGTGGTGCTCAGGTGACTTCTGCGCCGCTTAGCCGGGCCACCGTGTGGGAGCAAGTGGTGCAAGCGACCGTTTGGGCTCCGTGCTCCCCATGCCGTTTGGGCTCCACGGTCTCCCGAGTGAGAGGCAGGAGGGGGAGGAGAAGAGAAAGAGAGAGAGGTGGAGGAGAGCTAAGAGAGGAGGAGGAGCGAAAGGGAGAGAGAGCGGGAGAGAGAGAGAGAGACCAAAGGCTCAGGAGAGAAGACCAACATGGAGGAGAAACCTGAAAATCCCATCTTATGATGGGCTAATTGGCTAGTATATATATATTCAGACATTTTACAAGTTTTAAAATTAGCTCTTATTGACTCATGAAATGGACTTGGGGGTCATTCTGGACAGCTCAGTGCTGACTTCTGCTTGATGCACAGCTACAGTCAAATAAGCTAATAAAATGTTAGGATACACAAAGAAAGGGTTGATGCATAATGCAGAAAAGGGAATGCATTTGCTAAATCAATGATGTAACATCATTGTGGCAAAGCTCAAGCTTGGCCTTGGGGGTCTTGCACTTCTAGGCAGTTAGGGTATGTCTCACAGGCTCATGGTGACCCTTGTTGTAGCCTCTCTCCCTTTCTAGAGGCAAGGGTCACACCCTATTGAGCCACTTTCATCAGAGGCCAGTCAATAGGTTTAATGTGTGACCCCTCCATAGTTTCAGTCTTCCTTCTCAGGCAATGTCTGTGGTGGTGTGGGGCGGACCCAGGTCTTTCCTCTACTCCAGATTTCTGGTCAGGACCCTAATAGCAGCTGTAACAGGTAGTTTTTCCTCCACTACCAGAGCTATATACCTGCTCTGGGCCACTACCCCTCCCAGCACCTTTCTCCTGGTACCTGGCCACTCTCATACTCCCACTTCTTCCGTGGCACACCACTTACTCCCAGCTCCTCACAAACCACCCTTCCTGAAGGGGAGCATTTTAAACTGGTCCCAGAAGGTTCTTAATAGGCTGCAGGTGTTCTGATTAGCCTGTCTCTCTTAATTGCTTCTAGCAAGTTCTTAATTGGCTCCAGGTGTTTTATGGTGTCTGCCTGACTTAATTGGTTCTAGCACATTCCTAATTGCTCTGGACCACATTCCCTGGTCACTCAGGGAACAGAAAACTATTCATCCAGTGGCCAGTGTACTTACCTTCTACCAGACTACTGCAGCCAACTGGCCTGGGTCCGTCACATCATCTAGAATACACTATGTAGTACAGGCCACTCCACCTCAAGAAGGATATTCCCATATCTGAAAATATATTGAAAGATTTGGATAGTTCATCTTAGAAAGATGATGAATAAAAAATGTGACAATGAAATCATGGAAAATGTAGCAAAGGTAGATCAGGAACGTCTCTCATAAGATGAGAAATGTGTCCTTCAAGAAATAAAAGGAAATATTTTTCCACACAAAGTGTTTTTAAACTATGGATTTCATTGTCATGGGATGACAGTGACTAGAGATACCTAAGGTGCTGCCCAGATGAGCCTGATCCTATCTGAAGTAGGGATCCATAGCCAGCCAGCCTGCCTCCCAGCTTAACCCCCAGGCACTGCTGGGCCTCAGGTGAGCTGCCTGATTGGCCAAACTGTCCATTTGGCTCAGGGGATCAGCAAGCCTGCTCTTAAGACCATCAGCAGGGCACTGGCTGCTTAAAACATGTGCTCGTTGTTATGCCCCTGCTTTATCCATCATTTGTTCTAGCCCTGTTGCTGCCTTGGATTCAGTCTTGCCCTTGCCTTGCTTTGCTCTGCTCCAGCTAACATGGCTCTGACCCATAGCTCTGATTCATAACTTCTGACTTTGGCTCTGACCTTCAGCTCTGATTCCCTGTTCCTGACTCCTGCCCCGTTCATTACACCTCCAAATACTAGGCCAACATGCCAGTTCCTAGCAGAACCATGTGTGGCAATTCCTATGCTTTTATTAGAGATTCCCAAAATGAATAACTTAAAACTCAATAGTGAAAACCCATATAAATGCAGGAAATAACAAAGACAGAGTAACTGCATGGCACAAGCATATTAAAACAATTGTCTTTAATAAACTTAATACATTATGCATCTAGCCCTGTCTCAGTTGGTTCAATCTCAAGAAAAATAGCAATAAACACACACAAAATTGTGACAGCCTTCCTTTTCTACTTTGTGTGTTTTATAGGTTATTTTATAACCTATAATGGTAAAACTAAGAGTTGTGTTGCAATGCATTGAAATCTATTACAGAGCAAAACATCTGCTAACACAACTCAAGATTGAAAACATATAAAATAATGTCAGGTGATTAATGGTTAACTTTTAAATAGCCTTCCCTAGAAGGAGCTATTATTTTTAGTCCTATGGGAACAAATATATCCCTGGTAGTTACTCTCCTTGCAGGTTCTATAAGAACTATGTAGGATAATAAGAACTCTGCAGGTTTGTCATATTTTTCCACTCGGAAATAGATTTGAATAAATTAATTTGCTTTATTTATTCATAATGTAAGAATCAGAGTTTTTAATGAAGAAATAGGGACTATTACAAAATTCTACTGTGTAGAACACATCCCTGTAACCCAATGCTTAGTAAAATCTAATTAAAAGGTTCCTTTTTAATTCAATCAAAAGGCATCAAACCAATTCTTGAACTGGTTTCTTTATCTCAACACAAACTGATTTTTTGAAAGAAATTTCCTATTACTAATGCAGTAAGAAAACAAAGGTGTGTTTTCCCTGCATGTTTACATAACATGATTGCTTTTTGAATTCTCCTTATATAAAGATTCATGTTGTAATTTCAGTAGCTCTCATAGGCCTCATGTCTTGCATGCTTTCTCCTTATCTGCGTGTCAGCAATAATGTTATCAAAATTCTAGACATAATATTAAGAATGCTGATGGGACTGTAGAGGGTGATTTATTATATATGGCACACATTTCTGTTTATGCATTCATGTAGGCCATGTCTGCAAGATCTGTAATGCCAGCTTGCACACACTGCACAAAGATGAATAAATGAATAATTGTTTTGATAATATTAAACAGCATGTGTGATGTCGCAGAGCAACATCTGTTATTAACAGTATAAACAAAAGGAGTTTTTACCGATTGCATGTCATTCTGTGTAAAGAATCAGTGTAACGTGTCCAATTTGGTAACTCTTTGCAGTCAGTGGGAGGGGTTGGGTAGCACTACTATGAAAAACAGGAACAAGACCAGTGCAACAATTTTCTTTCAGGTGGGTGGAATAGAGCTCCATAAAAGTGCTAAGGGAAGAATGTACAGAAGGAACATATAGAAATGCTAGATGAAAGCAAATTCATGGAAACTGTTTCTGTATTTCAAATCTTCCCTCCAATTCTCTCCTCCTTCCTAAGGTGACATAAATGGCATGAATAGAATGGTGGTTGTATTCAGAGTAATATGGCCAGGATGAATACTTCTAAGTACGGACTTCAGAGTACAACCATGCAGTTAGAAAATGTGAACTAAGGATAACAAGAATATAAATTGATGTTGCCTTTTTGTAACACCATTTGTAAATTTCGTTGAACGGTCTGTAGTATAGCCTAGTACAGGGGGTTTCAAACTTCATTGCACCATGATCCCCTTCTGACAAAAAAAATTAATACATGACTCCAGGAAGGGGAAACAAAGTCTGAGCCTACCTGAGCCCCACCACCCCAGGCGGGGCGGGGGCAAAGCTAAAGCCAAATGCCTGAGCCCTATCATCCAGAGCTGAAGTTCTCAGGCTTTTGGTTTCAGGTGGTGGGGCTCGGGTTTTTGCTGTGAGGAGTGCTACAGCAAGCAACCCCAGGCTCCCACATGCTTCTGGCCCTGTGCCTGGGGACCCTGCTGTACCCTGCACACCAGAGATTCTGCTGCCAGCTCCACACCCAGGATACCAGTTGCTGCCTCTCATGACTGGTGCTCTGATGCCATCCCTGGGCACTGGGGTGGTGCTGCTGGCTTCAGGCCTGGGGTCCTGGCTGTCAGCCCTGTGTGCTGGTGGGTTCTGCTTTGGCCCTGCACTTCGGGGGCTCTGCTGCCAGCCCCGGGTCCCTGTTGCTTATCCCACATGCCAGGGCTTTGCTCCCAGACTCAGATGGGGGAGGAGATGGGGAAAGGGGTGGCACCCACACCCCCACTCTTAAAAATGTTCCCATACCCTGACTGTAATTGTCACATAGACCTGAGTGTACTAATGGCTCCTAATACTCCTTCTTGATAGAGGTACCAAGGTAAAGACAATGAACATTTTAACAGATATGATGTTACAGTATAGAAAACCATTCAAAGATAATAGTCCAAAAGACAGAGGAGGGGAATAACTACTATTGCAATAGAAAGTGACTCATCAAGACACTTCTGAAAACTTCCAGACCCAGATGGATAAATAAGCACCTCAACAAAATTATTAGGATTAAGCAGAGGCCAATAGGGAGTGGACAGAGGGACTGATCAGGAAAGAAAGCTACATCTTGGAGGTTGGACTTCATAGGAATCAAACAAGAATTGTTTTAAGGGTAAATACAAGGAAATTAAACTAAATTAAATTAAAAGAAGTTTTAAAAAATAAAATAAAAAGAGAATAAAGGAGAATGAAGTTGTATGACTTTGCATTGTGGATGGAGTAGAGTAAATTAAAGACAATCTAGAAATGGTGAAAAAGCTAAATAAATATTTTGCCTCACTTTTATTAAGGATGAGGATGGGACATACAACACTCTCAGGCATTAAGGAGAGGGGGAGAGGGAGATTGAGACCCTGCAAGAGGGGGAGCTTGGCACATGGCACTTGTAGGGCAGATGGAAGTCAGGAAAGAGCTGTTGAGGCCTACAGAAGCTACAAAGTGTGCAACCCCCAAATCCATTTGTTAAAGTAATTCATATTATTCATTGTATTGAATGATTCATCAATTGCTATAAATGTCCATGGTGCTTTACAGACAAAATGTCCTGTATCCCTGATACGGAAAATTTAGAATCTGTATAAGGATGCTAACATAATGAGGACAGCAAAAATGCAGCTGAGAGAAAGGTGAGCAAGAATGTGTCAATGTCATGAACTGTACTGGGGCTCATCCCAACCATATCATTAAAATCAATGGTGAGATTAACAAAATAGAGACAGTGAGATTCTTACTCCCACTTGATCTCTAGTGTACCAGGTAAAAGGGCTGAGTGGCATAAAGGGGCCCTAATGGGAGTAGGATTTCCCTAGAGCTGGAATTGAGGAGAACAGACATAAGGCATAAGGACTAGTGTGCCAGGAACACGTTAAAGCCACCTTAGCCTTTTTCTGCCCCAAGTTGTGAGATCGGTGGCATGTTTATTTTAGGCGCAGCATCTCACCCAGACATTCTCACCATGGGTCTGAACCAACTCCCATTCATTTCAAAGGGTGCTGGGGGCAGACCTTAATTAGCATATACGTATTTTGGGAGGTGGCAGGAGAGGGGAGGATCATGCTACTTATAACTGTGAGGAAGACCAGGTTTATAGCACTGACAAGGCAACGCAGAGAGAGTGATTTATTCTGTACTGCTTTTCAAAAGCCTGGAAACCACAGTGAAAGGCTGCAGGATAATGGAGCAACTCCAAAGACATGGTGTTCTTGAGAACAGACAGTGATTTATTTATTTGGCAGTTAACACTCCCTCAAAAAAAAGTATGTTTGCGTCAATTGCCCCTGCATGGAACAGATACTGGTGCTGTAGCTTCTCTAGACGAAATTGAGCTAATGGTGAAATGAGATGACAGAGCAGTTACAGTCCATAAACTTTTTTTGTCTTTATCTCAGTAAAGCAATCATGCTTAAGGCAGACAAGGTCACTGGAAAGTTCAAAATACATATTATACAAGTGTCACATTGGCCTATCTTAGTGGACTCACTCGTAATATCAATTAAAGAGAGCTCTGTCTAGTTGTATCCAGGGTGGCTGAAGTCATGTATGTTACTGTCAACATTTTTTTACAGTTCAGTGGTTTGCTGAATGTGACTGACATGATTTCTGCTGGTTTGGCAGCAGCACAGTGAAGTTTCTTTTAGAAGCAATGAAGTGCATGGACCCAGAAAGCTATTATAATCAAGGGCACATTATCAAGGACATAATGGAGGCAACAGGAAAGGAAATAGCGTGATAAACAAGCTCCTTTGCTGGGGTTTAAACATACAGTGTTCTTTCAGTTGTCTGGCTGCCACTCCTGAAATTTTGGAGCCAATACTGGGGCTACTTATGAGAGCATCTTAGAACTCAAAGAAAAAAAATGCAGCATTTCCAGTGCACCAGTGGCTAGACTGAGGAGAGCCTAGAGAAGGTACCCTACCACCTTACGCATGTATCATATTTTTGAATTGATACGAGGGATTTGGATATATTGGGGTATGATCAGTGGTGCACAGTGCAAATATGTATGGCCAACAATTTATTTTTACTTATATTCACTTTTTGTAGGACAAATAAGCAAGGAGCTTTAATGGCACGTTAGCCTTAAAAAAAATACATTCTACTTTTATACTAATTCTGGATGTTTTAGGACCAGTAACTGGTCCTTGCTCCCTTTTCTTTAGACTAAGTCCTGCCCCTTGCTCCAGTAGTCTCACAGACCCCTCTCTAGGAACTTAGCTACTGCATTAGCAGCTGGGCCAGTAGAGAAGTTGCAAGCTACTATTGTTTGAAAGAGCAACAGCCCAAAAAGAACAGGGATGGAGAAGCACCTATCCCCCAAAGAGCCAATGGCAGCTTGTGGTGAGGGGAGTTGGGAAAAATTCCCCCTCCCATTGCCAGCCGAAAGTCAGTGGGAAGTGAGTGAAGGAAAGGGATATGTGGCAGGAAGGGCACTGTATGGGAACTCTCTCTGAAACAGCCCTGGTTGCTCAGCTGCCTTCTCCTTTCTCCACTGCCAGAGAACCCAGCAGCCTCTCTACTCCCTTCTATGGGCCCATTTCATCTGCTGTGTGGCAGTCCTCAGAGAGAAATATACATTCAATTTGGAGGGAACAGGGAGGCCTTGGTCTGGGAAAGGCCACAATCCTGCTTCCCTTTCAGCAGCCCTGTAATCTCTAGGTAATATCGTCCCCTCCCCCTGAGCCAACCTGCAGGTGGGGACATGGGGACCGAAAATCTAGCAAAGCTTACCTTGCAATTCTACAATAGTACTGGCTCAGGAAAGCAATGTTTGTGCCCTGAGAAGCAGTCCATGCAACACTCCTAGATACAATGAGAGTCCTGGGAATCCAAGGACTCTTCCTTAGTTGCTTGAGCCCCTGGTCAACATCCCCCAGGTCCTTTGCAGTATAGGTGTAGTGCAGCTGCACTACCAGGGACAGCCCCAGCTGCATCTGTACTTGGGACTGTAGTAAAGATCATAGGCACTCAGCTCTGCAATATTTTTTACTGGGAGTACCCACATAGCTGGAAGAAGTTCACTCCCTCCTTTCACCAGGTTGCCCATATAACATCAGAGCCATAGAATGAGCTCAGCAGAATCTAGAGTGGAGAGGTGTAA
This sequence comes from Pelochelys cantorii, assembly GCA_032595735.1. Taxonomy (NCBI): domain Eukaryota; kingdom Metazoa; phylum Chordata; order Testudines; family Trionychidae; genus Pelochelys; species Pelochelys cantorii. The sequence continues at coordinate 31,837,556 of CM064328.1, forward strand.
TGGGGTGGTACTCACCTCCCATGAGAATCCCTGTCTGCACAAGTGCATATGCCTGCACTGCCTCAGTTTATCAGCCTTTTGCCTATTCAGCCTCCAGCCAAGACTCACCCTATGTGAAATACAACCCCCTTCCAGGGTACATGTTTACCAGGGGCTCATCTTTATGCCCTCTCTATGGTGTCTCAGTCTATTCCCCACTGGGACAGAGAGTGGTGTCTCCAGGGCTTCCCCTCCAGGAGACAGCTTTCTTGCCTTTACCTTATGGCTTGTATCTCAGTCCCTCAGTCCACAATAGTTTCTCACATGTAGCTTTCTGTGATGATGATGATGATGCTTCCTTGGCCAGACAATCACCTATGGTCTTCTCTCCTTGAGGGCTCCAGTGACTCTGAACTGACTTTGGTCCTGCAGCTGTTTTTTGAGGTCTTTCCTGGCTCCTGATTGACTGCTTGCTCCTGCAGACACTCTAGCCTCATTGGAGGACTTCTCTATGGTTCTTTTTCTGGGAAGGGGTGTGGCCTGGTCCACCCCCTCACAGGAGGATGATAGTTGAAATACAGGATAGAAAGAGGGAGATCCCATTATCAGTGTTCATGGAATCTCCAAGCACAATAGGCTGCTGGACCATGAGGAGGCACCTAGGTGTTACTGCAATACAAGTAATTGTGCCAATAATATACAGGTTGGACCTCCCTGGTCTGGCACCCTCAGAAACTGATTGGTCCTGAACCAAGGAATTTGTTAGACTAGAGGGAGTCAATGCTGGACCCACTGCTGCTACCAGTTGTGGGGCTCTGCTTCAGTGGCAGCAGAGATGCTCACACTGACAAACTGGGGATGGGGAGGGTGCTCAGGGCAAGAGGCCAGGTGGCTGTGGAGCACCATGCCTGGGAACCAGAAGTGTAGCTCTGCAGTTGTCAGTGAAGCCCATAGCTAGCAGTGGAGTCCTGCAGCTGCCAGGTTATGTTCCTAGCCACTGGCTGCAGGACTCGGCAGCTGCCCTGCCTCTTCCATTGAGTGCCCTGCCCATTTCAACTCTTTTCCTTCTCTACCCCCGAACTTAAACACTGCAAATGAGCTATTTTCAGTGTTCCAGAAGCTCTGGGAGTGTGGGAGAGGAGTTATTAAGCATAGAAAACCCCAGAGCACCCAGAGATCATATAGATTCAACATAGAATCATAGAAGATTAGGTTGGAAGAAACCTCAGGAGGTCATCTAGTCCAAACTCCTGATCAACGTAGGTCTAACCACAACCAAATCATTCCAACCAGGGCTTTGTCAAACCTCACCTTAAAAACCTCTAAGAATGCAGATTCCACCACCTCCCTAGGCAAGCCATTTCAATACTTCATCACCTTCCCAGTGAAATAGTTTTTCCTAATATCCAACCTAGATCTCCTCTATTGGACCAAGGATGTTGCCAGATGAAAGAAGTCCCATTTATAAAAATCCAACCTGGACTTCAATTTTTAAATTAAATTGGATCTTGATTTTTTTGGTCTTGAGTACTGAATACAGCAGCACTTCAAAATAGCCTGAGAATATAGATGAGTCTAACATCCATTTGAAAGATCCAAGGTAAAAGGAGTACAAGAAAAGTATCTTATGCATAATACTAGATAGAAATTTGCAATTTTTTCAAATCAACTGACAAATAAGCGTTATTTCTATATAAATTTTGAGAGCAGTCTTTTACTTCTTATTATACAAAAAAGTTTTTAATGCTTTTGCACAGCCATTAAACATCTGTGACTCAATTTGCATAAAACAGAATGAAACCAGGAGTTGTTCAAGCAGCAAAGAGCAGTGACATGGTTGCAAACCCTTCTTACGTCCTACATTAATTAATGTACCCCAGTGTGCGAAGGAGCTCTCAGAAAACTAATACTTTAAAATTCTTGAGAGTAATTGCATTCTTTTCACTGGGTTTTTCAAATGGGTGCTGGACAGATCAAAGAGCATATGAAGAGTTATCTAACAGGTCTGCTAATGGAAAGATAATGGCTTTTATGAGGCTGATGGAAAAATAAAGCAGTAGACCTGCAGCTGAATTAAAAAGAAAGAAGAGTCCTTATAAAATGAAGCAGTAACAAAAATCCATTAGCCGTAAACATTGGATAATATTAATCCTGTAAATAGTACTCCATTTCCATTTTGTGCATCATTGTCAGTGAAAGGTGATTGCTTGCCACAAAAGCTCTGTACTGTTTCATTTTGCAATGGCCTTGAATAAATCTATTGGACATTGACAGCTGTACTGAAGAAAAGCAAGGTTGTTTAATGCCTACAACAATGAATAACATATTTAAGGTTGAAACGAAACATTGACTGGAAAGTACTTGAAATAAATATTCACAAATCTTGAAAAAAAATGTGATAGTTGTTTCAAAGGAATTCTTCTAGGATAAAACTTCTCTAAAAGAAAGCACAGAAAAATCAGCAAGTACATTCTTCTGCATTATAAAATGAAAAACTCTTTTCTGAATCATAAAACATGAAATTTCGTCCTTCTATTAAATGATTGGGATAAAGTCACAGGGCCTGATGCATCTCTTACTTCATTGAAGCTGGGCAGGATTAATGGCTTGGTTCATCATTTAAGGTGAAATCCTGGCTTCACCAAAGTCAAAAGGACTTTTTCCATTGACATCAGTGGTGCCAAGTACTTCACCCTTAGCTCCATTAAACACATCTTAGAATATTAACTCTATCCCTCTCTTTCTATGCATACATTGTTTTCCTAATTAGATAAGTGAATGGGGCTGAGTGAATGAGGACTTGGATAGAGTAGAATGGGACATATTCTTGTTGTTTTGACTAGTAAGTTAATAGGGCTTTTTTGTGTCATGCTGCTGACAGTGAATTTACATTTTCAGACCACCAAGAGGTTGCATATCTGTGTCTTTAAAATCTAAACCTACATAGTTAATTGTCAAGCAACTATCTTAAAGCAGTTGTAGTCTTTTATTATATTATTGGGTATGTGAGCGTGACTACTGTTTTGCATTGTTTGAATGACAGCAAATAAGCAGTGTGGGCCACTCTGATCAAATCCAAATTAACTAAAAAAAAAAAAATCTTCATTATTGCTGATATTTTCATTTGAAAATGAAGTTCCAGAGAAGATTTTCACTATATGTAGAACACAGTATTGTAGGCACTAAAAATCTGTTTCTCATACCTGTTGTTGTTTCATTGCCTAAGACACTCACAACAGGTCACATACTGGACCATGTTACCATGTACTATTAATAGTGTTTCACCTATGTGAATTATCCAAAATGTATTCTATGTGCAAGAGAGAAAATTTTGTGCATTGATCTCTTCAATGCTTCCTTTCAAGAAAATAAAATGTTAAACTTTGCAAAAAACGGACATTTTCAGTTACTTCATTATTCTTTCTGTGAATGATTCACTAATGTTTCTAGTTCCTATGAGATACCTAAATGAAAGTACTTACTGGACATAATTGAATGAAACTACTCAAAGGTGTCATGATTGTAGGATTTGTCATTAAAGTCCAGATTCTCAAAGGGTTAAGTGAAAATGAAATGCCTAAATGCCTTTGAGGATTCAGGCAGAAAAGTCTTGCTTACATTACAGCACTCAATAAGTGGTGGAAGTGCCAACAATTGAATGCATTCAGTCTGCCTGCCGTCAGCTGCTGTAAGTTTTGCTCTAGTGTCCACAGTGAGCCTGATTTAGATTGATTCAATGGGATGGCTGTCACAGCCAATAACGGTGAGAGCTGGCGGCAGTGTTTATGCTAGTGTGTTCCTTCCACTCAACTGAATGAGTCTTGGTCAAGTTAGGCCTCATCTATACTGACTCCCACCATCGATGTAATCTATGTCACTTCAGCTACACAAATAGCGTAGCAGAAGTCAACATACTTAAGCGGCATCTTGTGTTCAATAAGGTCGGTGGGGGCTGCTCCCCCATCGACACTGGCTACTCTTCTCATCCAGGTGGAGTACTTGTGTTGACAGGAGAGTGCTCGGAAATTGATTTATCATATCTTAGCAGACGCGATAAATCAACAGTGGATCAATTGCTACAGCATCAGTCTTCGGCATAGTGGAAACAAGCCCTAAGGCAAAACTACATAAATTATGGAGAAACGTTCATTGGTGCAGCTCAACCGATTAGAGAACAGACAATGTAGACAAACCTAACCTCTCCAAGTTTTGTCCCAACATGCACTGGGGTCACTGTGAGACCATGGAGCAACATCATGTGGGAAACAGTCTTTTCTTTGATTGTTTCAAAGTCCTGATTAGGAACCTGAAGGGGTCAAATATACAGCAAAAAGAGACTTTTCCTCAAAGCTGAGTTCAATCAAAATACCCTTTCTCTCAGTTAGAAGGTAAGATCACATACCTGCATTTACATTTAAAAATGAAGGCTATGATTTAATGATCCAGGATCACATAGGTGTAGTAATCGATGTTACACTCTCAAAGTCAAGCTATTCCAATTGAGGAATTAATTTGATTTTATGTCATCTCACTACATCAAGTTGGTAGCATGATATTACATTTTACCTAGTTTTCAAAGTAATTTGTTTCATTAAAAAAAATAGATCTTCCTCAATTAGAGGCTGGACGAGGGGATGGAAATGAAACAGCCTTTCTAAAAAAAAAAAAAAAAAGACTCCCCTGTGAGGGGAAAATAACTCTTCAAATATTAGAATGGGATTTTCATTTTAAAAGTCTACTGTTAATTTCCAGAGAACAAAATTATTTCAGCAGAAGCACTGATTAAAATTATTTGGAATTAAATGAAACAGTAACAGAAAATACCCTCTGTTCTACCCAACTCCCTCTGAGGTATTTGATAATATTTTTTCATGCTCAGACAAGTTAATAAAAAAATCTGTCCATAAAGGAACAACATGCATGCAAATGCCGGATGTGTTATAGCAGAGTTGCCAAGACTGATGTTCTTTTCTAAAAGATCACCTGGGCTTTCCCTGTTGCCAAGTTATGACATGCAAAGGCAATGTCAATGCTTGGGGCAACGGAGTTCTTTATGGATCCTCTGAAAATGCCATCCATCTTTGAACTGGTAATGCATTGAGGCAGAAACAGCAGAGATTTTTTCATTTGTACACAGAGACTGAATTAGAAATTTGAGAGGCCAAAATAAAACAGAACAAAGGAGAAATTAAATGCATCACGCTGACACAAATTACGTCTGCACTTATAAGAACGTAAGTGGTGGGCAGAAAAGTAATTACTAGAACCGTCTTTACAAAGTTAGAGGGATCCATTTCAATTTTGTTACATGGACTTATTCAGCATGTCTTAAATCATTTGGATCCAGCTACTGTGGCACTTTTGGGTCTATCACGCAGAGTGTGGAGAAAGTTCTGACTTGAAGTTTTTCCAATGCAAAATTGGGTTTTTGATAAAATGAGCATTTTTGTGAAAAATGTACCCATTCCTTGCACACTATTATTAGTTGAAAAAATATTTTCTAGAGTTTGACAAAATATAGATTTCTGCTGAAGTTTTGATATCTCCTCCCCTTTGTCACTATTTTCTCTGGGACTGCTCTTCCTACCCAACACAGACTAGTTCTCATGGAGAAGATTATCGGGAACTTATCCAAAGTATTCATGCATAATAAAATGTATTGTGTGGGTAAGAAGGAGCACCAATGGACTCAGACAGAGCCAGTCACCCTTGGCAGGTTAGTATGCTCTGTTTCCTCATAAGTGTTTGAAGATTCCTTTATTAACAGCCACTATCACAGCATCTATTGTTCCTTGGAATGAAATACTGTAAACTGGCTTTTCTTCATTTCTGAGGAATCAGCACCTCATCACACATTTAGCCATTTAGATTTAAGATGGAGAAGAAAGTGTGGACAAATAATTCCATTCGTTTATAATGAATTAATCAATTTTTTTCCTCCAAAGTGGAGGAATCCATATGCTATACCACCAGATGTTTGCTTTTATGTAGAATGTCAACTGGGTGCCGTCAGTACACAACCTGGTACTATCATTTGTGCATTCCATTGGTTCAGGTTCTTTTCATTTTTCTTCTCTTGTAGCCTGCAGAGTGGGAATAGTGATTTCAACTGCTTGGAAATCCCTTTCTGATCTTCCCAGGCCCATCTTTAAAAAGATTATAGCACAAGTGTGTAGATTCCAGCTGCACAGACATTTTTTCAAATATTTTTGATTGTGGGAAAATGAAAAGTGTACTTCTTCCTAGATAAAAGAAGCAGTATACAGGTGTATTGGAGAGAGACCATCAGACATAGGGATCCAATCCTGAAAACACTTCCAAATGTAATGTTTACTACTGTGGAGAATACTATTAATTTCAGTAGAACTATTAGGTTATGTCTACACTAGGAAACTATTTTGAAATAACTAAAATCAGTTTAATTCCCAAAATAGAAATAGCATGTCTTCACTGCAGAGAAACCTTGAAATTAGTCTGAGGCAGGCTCCATTAATGTGGATGCACTACCTCAACTTAGAGCCCTCGGAAGCACAGAGGAGTAATTAGTTTGAATTACTCTGGGGGTAGTTATTTCGAAATAGCAGCACCTGAGCATCCACTCTACTGCTATTTTGAAATTACTATTATTCCTCGAGAAAAGTGGGGTACAGATTTCAAAATAAGTGGTCCATTATTTTGAAATAATGGGCTTGGTAGTGTGGATGCTCTGCTTATTAATTCGACCTAAGAGGGGTTATTTTGAAATAAAGCCCTGGTGTAGTCCAGGGCTTAGTGATAGTAACTACTACACCCATTAGCAAGGGTCTGCAAGATTGGCCCCTATTAAAAATTTGGATCTTAGTCTTTTTCCTAGGAAATGGCATGTTTTCTTCTCTTTCAGTAAGTAAAAAAAAAAATAATAATAATAAATATAAAATTCAAGATAGGGATCTCATCTTTATAAAATAGGTTTGCTTTGGTGAGGTGCTGCTTCTGCATTCCCTCCTTAGATGCCCTGTCTACATCAATTTGTTAGTCTTTAAGGTCTCTTCATTGTTTTGGCTGAAACAAACTAATATGGCTACCCATGTGAAATATAGATTTGTTTAGTTTGTTTATTTTAAATATTTTATGTTGTTTTATTCTGACCGCAGATTGTATTTTTGAATGTATTTTTGAAATGTAGATGTATATATAGAAAGGTAAATATATAAGAACAAACATATGCCTACCATACAAATAATTGTTAATGCAAACATAAATAGAACTCCACCTATTGCACTGCTCATCTGGTAACCTCAGCATGAAACGTACAGGTGTTTTGAATGCGATCTATGGTAATTAGTTGCAAAAATATGCTGAAGGATATTGCTAGATGTGATTAGCATGACACAAAGAGGAGTTACTTACTAGTAATGTCTATGCTTCAGGAGTTGCCTCAGAATTTTCTCTGATGGGATCTAGCACCTCTGGTGTAAATCTGCAGAACTGCATAGAAAAGTATGTTTCTTTGGCAGGATGGAAGAATGCTTTTGCCCTAGGATGACATCATTGTCTCTATCCTTATGAGGGAGTGCACCACCCAATCACCTCACTTCCTTCTCCTTTGCCTGGGGGGAAAAAAAACCAAGAAGGAAAGCAGGTGGGTAGCATGAATGCGAACTCTCAAAGAACAATAGTTGCTAGTAAATAAAGCTTTTTTCTTCTTCAAGAGTCTTTGCAGTCTATTTACTAACAGATTTCCTCTTTACCTCTCTTCCCATAGGCAACATATAATTTTTCATTTTCTAAAGAGCTTTTGTTCTCTAAGCAATAGTAAAAGATTATTCTGACAGCCAGTGAAAGCAAGCAGGACTTTTGTGTGAGCATGAGATCTGGGGAAGACGCCAGGGAGGGAGATACTGTAACAGATGAAAATCTGAGCCCACTGTAGGCAAGAGATTGGGCTGAAGCCTCATAAGGACTTTGTCCTCAAGTGTTGCTGTGTATGTGGAGTGGCCATCAAAGGACTGAGCTTGCTAATCCTCCTAGTAAGGTAGTAGTTTGCCAATCTAAAGTTTCCAACCTTGCTGAGGAACTACTTTGGGTGTCAATATGCAGTTTCTGTTTTTCCATTTGCTTTAGTAAAAAGCTAGGAGATCACACGTATGAATCTCAGTTAAAAGAACAGTATGGCTGCAGTGTCACACACTCAAAAGATTTCAGTAACAGGGACCACATGCTGCTTGAGCATCTCCTGCTTCTGGGTCTGGTAATACAGACCTGCTCCTGCTGCTGCCACTGCCTGTAGGTAATCAGCCTCAGAAGTGGGGGGGAGGGGAGAGTCCTTCAGTGGACAAATCATAAAGTCAAAATGAATGAATTCCTTCCAGGATAGCAAAGAGTTCAACAATCTATCTGTCCTCATCAGGGTCTTCAGCCCCATCTGTGAGAGCGAGGGGAGGCCAGGCCTGATTACTGTGTCACCATATAACAGCAGGCATGTATTGCTTCCTTTAATTCCTTCAGTTAGCTGCTGCTACATTCCCAGGGCCTCTTCCCCCAGGTCCCTTTACCTCCAGTACCTTAGGGATAGAGGTCTCAGGTTTAGCAAGCACAGTTCATTGAGCTACCTTCAGCCAGAGCAGAATAACTTTCTTCATCCCTCCCGCCTCAGCCAAGAACTGACCTGTTATAAGACCTTGCAGCTTCTTTTCTTTGAGCCTGCTGGGCTCAGATTGGCTGCTTCCCTAAGGAAGCTCTAGGTAGACGTGTTGGATCAAACATTGCTACTCCTTCCTGGGATGATGTAGTAGCACCTCAGGGCATGTCTACATTGGGGAGTTATTCCAAAATAATGCCCCTTATTTCAAAATAACAGGACAAGCATCCTCACTACCAAGCCTGAAATAATGGGCTTGTTATTTCAAAATAGTAACTCCTGCTTGTGAAGAGAAAGAGTTATTTCAAGAGTTATTTCAAAATTACCTGGGAGTGTAGACATATCGTCTGAGGCTGCAGGAAGGGGCCTGTCAGATCCAAGTACACCTCATCACAGTCACATTTTTCTCCACAGGACCTAAGCCTCATTCAACATACAAATGTCCTGTTTCAGGAATGAAAGAGGGTTGTGTAGAAGGAGGATGTTGCCTATAGAATGCCTACCTCCTTTATGGAAGCATTTAGAAGTTGTATAGTAAATGAGGGAGGGGATTGCATAAAGAACAAGGGTGGTCTCATCAGGGTCATCCCTACCTATACACAAAAAATGCAGCCACTTGGGGCAACATGAAAGTTTGGGCAACAAATTGCCCCAAATTTCATGGTGCCCTATGCAGCTGAGTGCTGCCTGTGGGCTCCAGCAGCTCGCAGCCCCATCTCCAGGCTGTCCCTCAGAGCTCAGCACCCAGGCCCTGCTCACCGAATAGTGCTTGCAGGGCTGGAGAATTCACAAAGCAGGGGGAGGCCACACAGCGGGCGGCTGGAGAAAAGTGGTGCTTTGCCCTTAGAAGTGTTGCTTCTCTCCAGCCAACTGTGTGACCACCCACCCCTCCTCTTGCCCATGTCTCCCGCCTGGCTCTGCTCCTGTGTCACCAACTTTCCCAAACTGGATGGATCAGACACCATTGCAATAAATGATGAATGGTCTTGTCCAGTCCAAAAAAGTTGGCAACCTCTTTCCCCACAATTTCAGCTGCCCCGCCCCATGTGGAGCAGTTGCTGTGGTGGAGCAGAGCCAGTGCTGGGCTGCATAGGGCACCAACATTGGTAGGGAGAGCCCTGGGTCTCAACCAGGGCTGGATTAAGATAGGGGCTTTAAGGGCTGCAGCCCCGGGCTAAGTGGTCTCCAGAAAAAGATCTCCAGGTCACAAAAGAGCAGAACCAGCATTCCAGCCCAGCCTAGAGAGTGGTGAGAGGACATAGCTCCATGCATTGCCATTCCCCCCTGTCCCCCCCCTTCTCCCACTTGGCTGGAGCTATAAGCACCAGAAGCTGTGTACACATGCTTCTCTCATCTGCTGGCTCCACCCCCGCAGCTTCCTTTGGCCAGGAATCATGGAGGGCAGCATGCAGAGCCACCTGCTGCCCTCCCGTACCTGGGGCTTGCGCCACCAATGGGGAGGTGCCCTAGGCAAGTGCCCCATCCCCCAACCCCCTACCCTAGCCCGAAGCCCCCTCCCAAACCCTTATTCCCTCACAGACCTTGCACTCCCATCTCCTGCCCTCATGCCCCTTGTTCACTCTGATCATCTTGACCCCAGCCTGGAACCCACTCTTGGACCCCAAATGCCTCATCCTCAACCTACCTACAGCCTGCACTCCCAGTTAGAGCTCTCATCCGTGCCCACACCCAACCCCTTGCTTCAACCCACAGCCCTCTCCCACACTCAGAACACCTCATTTTTGCCCCACAAAATCTAATAGTCCTGAGCCCCCTAAATTGTAAATCCAGCCATGGTCACATCATTAAGGCAATAGTATATTGCCTAGAGAACTGGTTTCAATCAGTGCCTCTACCACACAGAGTTCCTAAGGGATACTGGACAAGTAACTAAAACCAGAGCATTCATGGGAGGCTACTAATTGTCTGGGTGTGACTATAGGACCTAACTTGCAGAAGAGCTGAACAGCTGCAACCAAAGTCAATCTTGAATATACAAAGGGCTTGAATATACAAAAGGCTATACAAGGCTAGGTGCTCTGAAAAATTAGATCCCAGAGGTCTCAACGTGTGCATCCAAAATTAGGCAATAGTTTGACCTTCCTCTCTCAGCACTCCATGTGTAACATGGAGGTTTCACTACTTCCTGACCTCAAAAGGCATCTCCTGCTCCCAATTAAATTCTAATTTCTCAAATGGAAAGGAGAAAATGATCCTTTCTGCACTTAGTATTGTTTCATAACTGTGCATACTGACTTTTTATAATGCACAGTTGCATTACCTTTCCTTCACAATGGCTGCCTGTAGCTCCAAAATTTCAGTTGTGGGAAGTGCCATTGTGCAAGGACTGTATTCTTGGCTGGCCCAAGCTTTTCTTGCTTCAGGTCTGCTACTGGCTTATGATTCTTTCTGCTGGGAAGGCTGGCTCTAACTTGTCTCTTCTGTTGCAACTGGGCTTGCTATGATTAAGTTTCCTGCAGTGTTTTCCCTACATGCTGTTCCATCACAGACTCTGATGCCTGAGGGTGATCCTTAAATTTAAAATCCTCCATTCTACAGACCTTTAAGGCACATTGTGCTGTTGCAAGTATGAAATCATAGTTATGTTGTATGTAGGTTTATATGTATTCGTAAATCCTGGGACTTCAACTGATTTGTTGTAAAAATAGTAGACACTTGGGGGTAAATATTGCTTAGCCTGGTGCAAAGTAAAAGCAGGTTGTAAAAAGAAAATTGAGACTTCCTAAACACCAAACAGTGGTCTTCTCATTGGCTTTCTTAATATCACATTCTCTATATATATCTTGCTCACCTACCAGCAAAAAACAGTTTGCCTTTATCATTTTATCATTCTTTGAAAATCCCTATTGAAGCATACAAAAACATACGTAAGCATTTTACAGCAGTTGTTTTGTGAAATATTGATTTGTAAAGGCATTTCGCAGTTTACTATATTTTTTCCCTTTCTAAATGTAAGTCAGCCCTTCTCAATGTGTCATTCCTTTCCCGTCTAGTGTTGGGTATGGCAACTATGGGCCTGCTATAGTCTCAGGCTATAGAAAAATACTTTTAGCTCCAGAAGCAGCATTCATGCTTTAATACCAAGCAGTCCCAGGTTTGATTCCTACTGCTGATAACCCATCCAGTGCATGAGCGTTACATAAAAATAATAAAAAAAAACCTGTGACAGAGTAAATGTTGGTAAATAAAGATTTTTTTTAACAGCAACCATTATAAATTTTAAACATGGCCACAGGGATATGGCTTACAGTTGCCATTCATTTTTACATATTTATAAGGTCATGTTTATTTCTTAAAACTATTTATACACATTTTACTGTGTGCTTTAAATAATTAATTCTTTTGTCAGCTGGTGTGGGTGTGCCTCATCTTTAATTTTCCAAATACATAATGACAGGCACTCAGTCATGAGTCACATAAGAATCAAGATAGAGAGACAGAACACATCTTCTTCAGCCTCGGGTAACTACTTTGCATGCAAGCCTGGAACACAGTTTTGGAAATACCTGAAGTTTTTCATTATGGCAGCTTCCTAAAATAATGAAGCTTTTTCCCTTACTTTGCTATTGTCTTTTTGATTAACCATTTCATTTGCCTCTTGTATCAGAAGACAAGAGTATTTTTCAGTTCCTATACTTTATGGCTGTGTCTAGACTGGCAAGTTTTTCCTCAAAAGCGGCCGCTTTTGCGCAAAAACTTGACAACTGTCTACACTGGCCGCTTGATTTTGCGCAAAAGCACTGACGTTCTAATGTAAGAAATCAGTGCTTCTTGCGCAAATACTTTGACGCTCCCGTTCGGGCAAAAGTCCTTTTGCGCAAAAGCTTTTGCGCAAAAGGGCCAGTGTAGACAGCTCAGATTTGTTTTGCGCAAAAAAGCCCCGATGGCTAAAATGGCGATCGGGGCTTTCTTGCGCAAAACCGCGTCTAGATTGGCATGGACGCTTTTCCACAAAAAGTGCTTTTGCGGAAAAGCGTCCGTGCCGATCTAGATGCTCTTTTCCGCAAATGCTTTTAATGGAAAAACTTTTCCGTTAAAAGCATTTGCGGAAAATCATGCCAGTCTAGACGTAGCCTATATGTTTATAGTCAGCCATTAAGGCTGCAATATAGCAATGTATTTATGAAGTCCAATGGAATTCAATCAAAATACTCATGTACTTAAAATTAAGCATGTGCTTAAAGTGCTTTGCTAGATTGGGACCTAAAATCATTATAATTTTCTATTGTTTGGATTTTTTTGGCAGATCTAATTTTTGAGTCATTTCTGAATGCACAGTGGTATTTCTTTATTCATGCTTTGATTTATAATGGCTAACAACATAGTTTCAGCCATTTTAAAACTATTGGGCCATTCTGAAGCATAAAAAACTTTAAAACTTCTGTTCAAAAATGTCAGCAGGACCTGAAGGCTTGTCAGATACTGAATGAATAAAAAACCAGCACTTTTTGCAGAACTAAAACGGCGGGCAAGAGAGAAAAACATTAACATGGGTCAAAATGCATGCATTATCGATACATGGCATGCAAACTATGAGTGGTCTAAATATAGCCCTTTTCATTTGTAGTAGGAATACTGTTATATACAGAAAAAGGTGAATTTTTTTCAAGAAAATAATATATATCTATATGCAACTTATTTATTTTCTATGGGATTGTTGTGTGTCTTTTAACTTATAGAGCTATCTATCTGCCCAGAGGGATGTTTTCAGTACCGGGCAAATTAGTTGAAACAATAGTAAAGAATAAAATTGTCAGACACATAGAAGAACATAATTTATTGGGCAAAAGTCAACATGATTTCTGTAAAGGGAAATCATGTCTTATTAATCTATTAGAGTTCTTTGAAGGGGTCAACAAACATGTGGACAAGGGGGATCCAGTAGATATAGTGTACTTAGATTTCCAGAAAGCCTTTGACAAGGTCCCTCACCAAAGGCTCTTATGTAAATTAAGTTGTCATTGGATAAGAGGGAAGATCCTTTCATGGACTGAGAACTGGAAACAAAGGGTAGGAATAAATGGTACATTTTCAGAATGGAGAGGGGTAACTAGTGGTGTTCCCCAAGGGTCAGTCCTAGGACCAATCCTGTTCAACTTATTCATAAATGATCTGGAGAAAGGGATAAACAGTGAGGTGGCAAAGTTTGCAGATGATACTAAACTGCTCAAGGTAGTTAAGACCAAAGCAGACTGTGAAGAACTTCAAAAAGATCTCACAAAACTAAGTGATTGGGCAACAAAATGGCAAATGAAATTTAATGTGGATAAATGTAAAGCAATGCACTTGGAAAAAATAACCCCAACCATACATATAATATGATGGGGGCTAATTTAGCTACAACTAATCAGGAAAGAGATCTTGGAGTCATTGTGGATAGTTCTCTGAAGACGTCCACGCAGTGTGCCGCGGCAATCAAAAAAGTAAACAGGATGTTCGGAATCATTAAAAAAGGGATAGAGAATAAGACAGAGAATATCTTATTACCCTTATATAAATCCATGGTACACCCACATCTTGAATACTGCATACAGATGTGGTCTCCTCATCTCAAAAAAGATATACTGGCATTAGAAAAGGTTCAGAGAAGGGCAACTAAAATGATTAGGGGTTTGGAACGGGTCCCATATGGGGAGAGATTAAAGAGACTGGGACTTTTCAGCTTGGAAAAGAGAAGACAAAGGGGTGATATGATATAAGTCTATAAAATCATGAGTGATGTGGAGAAAGTGAATAAGGAAAAGTTATTTACTTGTTCCCATAATATAAGAACTAGGGGCCACCAAATGAAACTAATGGGCATCAGGTTTAAAACAAATAAAAGGAAGTTCTTCACACAGCGCATAGTCAGTCTGTGGAACTCCTTGCCTGAGGAGGTTGTGAAGGCTAGGACTATAACAGGGTTTAAAAGAGAACTAGATAAATTCATGGAGGTTAAGTCCATCAATGGCTATTAGCCAGGACAGGTAAGGAATGGTGTCCCTAGCCTCTGTTTGTCAGAGGGTGGAGATGGATGGCAGGAGAGAGATCGCTTATGTTCTTATGTTGTGTACCTCAGAGGGATGTTGTAATGATTAATTCAGTGATTAATATAACATATTTTGAGATTTTTGGATGGTCATCATCATATATAAGAAATTTGTTTATTATGTATTGGGGTTTTTTTGTGTTTTGAAAATATGTTACAAAATATATAAAGGTAAACTTATAAATAATTTGCATGTATGTGACTTCTATCCAAGGATCTCAAAATATTTTACATATATCAATGAATTAGTCATCACATCATCCCGGTAATAACTGGCATTTAAATTTTGTAAGCAAAACACCCATTGACTTCAATGGAGCCACAGTTTCACCCTAAGTGACTTGTCCAACATCACAAAGGAAGTATGTGGAATGTAACCCAGAGCTCATGGGTCCCAGTCCTGTGTATCGACAAAATGATTGACCTCTCTCCCGATTAGTGGTCATGGAACATTTATCAAAATTCTCGTTGATAACATAGTCCTGTGGGCATTTTTAGTAGGGAGTGGTAAAACATTCAGGCTTTGTCTACACTGCAAAGTTTTTTGTGCAAGAAGCTTTTTGTGGAGGAGATCTGCAAAAACTTCTTGTGCAAAAGTGCGTCCACACCTCAAAAGCACATCTCATGGACACTCTTGCGCAAGAAAGTTCTGATTGCCATTCACAGAATAGCCATCAGAGCACTTGTGCTTTTTGTGATAAGCTCTTTTTGCACAAGAAACCCCTGTTGAGTGTCCACACATACCTTTTTGCACAAGAACTCTTATGCAAAAAGGAGTTATGCCTCGTAGAAGGAGGTATACACCTACACTGCAAAAAGCCCTCTGTTCTGTTGTTTGACTGTAGATTTTCTTGTGCAAAAACTCACTTGAGGTGTGGACACTCTGCGGGTTTTTGCACAAAAGCTCTGTAGTGTAGACATAGCCTGAGATTGTGAAGTGTTTCTATCTTTTGTGAAGTGCCAAAGTTTCTATTGTGAAGTGCCAAATCCATCATCCTTTCACATGGTGTATGGTGATTGATATTTTTGCTTAACACAAAAGGACTCAGTTTACTATAAACTCATAGTTCTGAAACCCTGTGGCAGCCCCAGAGTTTTCCCAGCTAAGGAGTTACAGAAGCTAATCCTGATTTGGGTGATATAAACATGTGTTTATCTCATCTTCTAACCCTGTTCTCCTGGCTCCAGCTGTACACCTTTGACTACCAACCAATATAAAAGTACGTTTGCCTTCAAACCTATACAGAAAAGAGTACAACTATAATTATGTGTCAAAAATAACTGAAAAAATGGAGAAGGGGGCTGAATTAGAGTTTCCAGGTGTCCATTTTTTTTAACTGGAATACCAGGTTGAAAACGGACCCTGATGGCTCCAGTCAGCACTACTGATTGGACCATTAAAAGTCTGGTCAATAGTGCAGTAGGGATTAGGCAGGCTCCTGGAAGCAGCAGTGTGTCACCCCTCCAGCTAAAACCTCCTATATGAAGCATTAGATCTGCAGTTCCCATTGACTTGGAACCACAGAATCACAGAACATTAGAACTGGAAGGGATCTTAAAAGATCATCAAGTCTAGTCCCCTGCCCTCATGGCAGGACAAGCATCATCTATATCATCCCTGATAGATGTCTATCTAACCTGCTCTTAAATATCTCCAGAGATGGAGATTCCACAAACTCCCTAGGCAACTTATTCCAGTGTTTACCACCCTGACAGTTGGAAAGTTTTTCCTAATGTTCAACCTAAACCTCCCTTGCTGTGATTTAAACCCATTGCTTCTTGTTCTATCCTCAGAGGTCAAGGAGAACAATAGGAGTTCTGGGGACAGTATCTGCAGATGGGGACACCTCTGCACCTCTGCCTAGAAGCTGGGGGGGGGGACATGCCACTGCTTTTGGAATCTAGTTGAGGTAAGCCCTACCTGGAGCCTTCACTGCTGACCCCCTCTTACGCCCCAACTCCCTGCCCCATCCCCGAGCCCTCTCCTACCTTTTGAACCCCTCTGGCCCAGCCCAGAGCACTCTCATGGATACCAAATCTGCCATCACAATCCCTTCCTTTCCCAGAATCTGAACCACCATCCCAATCAGGCACCTGAACCCCGCCCCCCGCCGCAGCCCAGAGGCCCCTCCCACATTATGAACCTATCAGCCCCAGTCCAGAGCTATCTCCTGCACCACATATCTCTCATCCTTGGCACCATACCTGAGCCCACACCCCAACTGCAGCACTCATCCCACTCCTGAACCCCAACCCCTGTCCCAGCTCAGTGAAAATGAGTGAGTGAGGGTGGGATGAGCGAGTGACAGACCGATGGGGATGGAGAGAGTGGAGGTGGAGCCTCAAAGAAAGTGTGGGGCATGGTGTAGGGCAGGGCGGGGCAAAACACAGCCCACTGGTCAGATCTGTCCCACCAAGCCACTGGATCTGGCCCGTGGACACAGTGGGGGAGCCCAAGCATGCTCCCTGCTTGCTTCACCCCACACACACACTGCTGAGAAAAGTGGCTGCTGGGCAGTTGCTCTTGCACAGCTGTGATCCTGGAGATGGGGGGAAAGGCTTCATGAGCTGCCCCCCCCCACCAGCATAATCCCATTGGCCAGAAACCAGCCAGTGAGAGCTGCCTGTTTCAATAACAGGCAGCACATGAAGCACTATGCCCCCCCCCAAGCTTGTAGTATTTACACACACACACACACACACACACACACACAGTCCATGAAGCTTGTGCATGGGTGGGGCAGGCAGGGAGGCTATTAGAAATGTGCTGGGCTGCTGGCTGGGAGTCAAGATAAATGTCCCAGCCATAGCCTGTCTCTGGCATTCCAGCCTCCCCCTCCTCCCAACCCTCTGCCCTCCATTCCTGTCCCCCTAAGCCACATAATCCAAACCCTCTGCCCCCCTCCTGCACCCATATCCCCTCCTAGATCTGGCACCCCAATCCCCTACCCCAGGTCACAACCCCTTCCTGTCCTAGATCACAACCCAAACCCTAGCACTCCAGTCCAGTGCCCCAGGTCACAACTACCTACTTCACCCAAACTCCATCCCAGACCCCACACTTCCTCCATTAATATCATACACAAGTGTGGCCCTTAACCACTTTCCAAAATCTTGGAGTGGCTCCCCATCAAAAATTATCATCCACCCCTTGTGTAGGGCCTTGGATAAGCAGCAGGGCAGGGGGTAAGGCAAGGGTGTCTGGTTTCATGCAAGTAGAAAGTTGGCAACCCTAGGCTGAATCATGAAACTTTCATAGTACATCATCCCCAAGAGTGATGATAGAATATTTGTCTGTTAGCTAAAGCTAGGCCCAAATCATAATGTTCAGATATAAATACAAATTGTCCCATGCCTGATGTCCATTGACTTTGAGTTTTTGTTATGGCCCATTATACAGAAAGGGAGCAGAACAAAAAGCAGTCTGTAATTCAGCTCCCACAAAGTAGTAAGATTTTTCAGGGTTGGATGTTTGATTCAGACCCAACTGTTACTAATGCTAATATAGGCTACATTAGGAGATATTTACATCTTCTAAGCTCTTACCCAAAAAACATGCGGTGTCATTTTGTGTGCACAGACTAACAGTAGATCGATTTGCTTTGCTCCTACCAAATGATAATGGGCAATATAAACTGTTTACTTTCTGTCCTGGATTTCACACCTTGCTCTGGAGAATAGGTTTTCCTTCTTTGGCATTCATGCTTCCTTTGGCACTCTGACAGAGGCACAGTTTTATCTTGTCTCTTGTCCTCATTGACATTCCCTGGTGTAGCATTTTATTTACACAGATTGCATGGGCAAAGTTGGATTTTGTGACATGTTTGTGGGCAGCTCTAGCATTCCCTAGTCTCTTGTGGCAAAAAAATAAAAATAAAAATAAAAATCTTTCATTAGATGAGCCACATGGGAACAACAAACCACCTCTCTCATTCCTTTTAATCCAAAGTTAAGGGACTGTATGTGCAGCAGGTGTGTTTGCATGCACAATATAAATCCATGCTCCCACAGCTAGGTTGAACGTGCGTCATCTTTATGTTTTGCCAGTGCCAAGAACCACAGGGAAACTGCCTCCAGATCCTTGCAATGTCACTGTCAGACTTCAGATCCCTGGTGTTCAGATGTGCTGTTGCACCTTCTCTCTTTCAGTCATGGGTTTTTTTTTTTTTAAATTTCTTATTAGGTTCATCATGAAACCTGCCATCTTGTGTATCTCTCCTGTATATATGCTCTTGGCCTATAAACTTCTGTAATTCTGCACTCCCTGCATCCCCAGCTGGAAAACACTTTGTTCTCCTTATAGATTAACAGTTTTATTGGAGCATAAGCTTTCGTGGGCAAAGACCCACTTTGTCAGATGTTTTTGCAGATTCAGACTAACACGGCTACCCCTCTGATATTTGTTCTCCTTATGTTTTGTCCCTGTGTTAACCCTGTGTAGACTGCAGAGATTATCCTGAGTGTAAGCATTAATTTGGGCGGTAACCTGGAAAACAACAGTATTCTATGGATTAAACAAACAGCCAAATACCTGGTTTCCTAAATCCCCTGTTAACATGAGTATTATTATCATGTACCTCTGCTGAGGAGAGGTACCACAACAAAATTAATTATCAGGGTCATAAACAAAGATTTCAATGAATAAAGAAGGCACTGCATAATTACAGACAGCTTTTCTCTACACGTCATTTGAACTACCTGTGTTCTGATTTAATGTATTTAAGATTTATCATCTCTCTTATGAATCAGGGGGTCAGCTAGCATCCCCACATGATGTGTGTCCATAGTGGAAGAATACATATAGCCACTAATCGTGCATCATGTTTCAGTGACCCCTCTGTCAGATGGTGTTAGCGTCAATAAAGGCTGAGTCAATATCTGGGGGTTCCTGTTAAGTTTACAAAACAGAACCAGGCTGAGTCCCCATCCAGAAACTTGGGAAGTCTGAAGCCCATCCTCAGGTGCCTCTAAGGGTATGTCTAGTCTACATTGTTTTTTTGAAAAAACAGCCCTTTTTTCAAAAAAAGTCACCTGCGTCCACACTGCAGTCACGTTTTTTAGAAATTAATCCCTGTGAATTTGAAAAAAATACCACAAGAATGATTCAAACATATGCAAACAATAAGTAAACTCTCTCCCCAACTGTATCTTGGGCAGCATCTTTTGCCTCAGTTTCCCTGGTGTGACAGTCCAATGGATGACATCCCACTCATGGCTGAGTGCCCGACCTCACCAAAGTCCCAGAATCCAAGGATCCATTCATATAGTTTCACCTTCCACTGTGAACAGGGCCAGAGTTGTGCAATGTCTCTACCACCTCTGCTGTTCACTACTGCCACTGCTCACCACTGGTGCATTGTCTCTGCCACTGCTTGCAGTGATCACTGCCATTGCATGCCACTGCTCACCACTGACTCTGCTGTTGCTGGCTACTCGTGCTATTCATGGCCTTTGACTCCAGCTGTAATGTCATGAGTTCTGCGGTTCTACCACTTTGCCCAGTTCTTCACAATTTCCATTCTCTTGTGATTTCATTGGGTAGCAGGAATCCTCTCTGCAGCATCGTCTTTATCCCCTACTAGTGAGTGAGGTTCAGTTTAGGGAGACCCCCTTCAATTTGACCATATTAAGTATAGAGCTGGGTAATCTTACAATAAGGACAACAACATTTCATTATCTCTGGGCCCAAGTCTAAAGTGAACTTCAGTCCAAAAAGTCACAACTGATCTCTTAGGGAGGCAAAGCAGGGCTGTCTGCTGGTCATCTATACAAAGTAGGTGTGTCTATGCAACCAGGGTCATTCCCAAGACTTTTCCTCAAGTTCATAAATAGGTGGCAGCTGGCAGGGGAGCGCTCAGTTAAACCCTGACTTAGTGTTAACAATGCCATGTGGTGTGCAATGCTCTTGGCAAATTGCTCCTCCTTGTGCAGATGAAGGGGGGTGGCTGAGCAGTGAGAGAGGCCTAGCATGTTTTCATGGCCATAGTCTTCTGTGAGTTCTGCCTGGGAAAACAGCTTTAATCTTTGCCATGTTCCATTGGAGCCTAACAGCGTAGGTCTCAGTAAGGTTGCCCTGATTCCTGCTAAATCGACCCACTTAGCCCTTCATTGGGAATTCTGGGGCTAGGCTGGCTGCTTGGAAGTCATCCTGCCTTTCTGCTGGCTTCCCCTGTACTGGTAATAAGCCTTGCTTAGTAGGCTGTGTGCCCTGACTTACACCGGGGCTGAACCAGGCCCATTGGCTCACATAAGAGGTCAAAATGAACATTAAACATATTACCCCCGATGCTAATCATACATTTTATTTAGCTTGTATCCTATAACTCCAGTCTAAAAATGGATCATTTTCTATAGCTTATGTCCTAGCTAATTCATAACCAAACCCAGATATGTTACTATTTTACCAGTTCTCCTCAATGCCCCATGGTTTTAGACTTCCAAAGGCAATTCCCTGCTTTCAACCAGCTTGATCCTAAATTCACATAGCACTTAATCAGTTTAATATGCTTCATGTTGCTAATTTGAAAAGCACATGAGGAAGCAGTCTGTGCAGAACAGATATGACAATTAGTGAAATACTCCTTTTTTTGTTTTGTTTGGGTAGTGCAACTCTTACCAGTAACTTTGTCTTCTTACTCTAAAGAGAGTAAATGACACAGTTGTTCTCATGCCAACCACTTTTGGTGCCAGAGAAAATGATAGAAATATGTTGCCTCTTGAGGTTCAAGTGTATTTAATAATCAACGCCCCCTCCCATCTTTATATTCCATTACTGGGTCCCTCTCCTCTCTTCCTTGTTATCAGCTAGTAAACAGGCAAATACATAGACACAAATATATAAAACTTTAAAAAAAAACCATGACTGTCATATTCTGATGTCCGTCTGAAACAACAACAAAAACTAAAAAAGCAGGAAACTTGAAGCAGAACAATTTTGACTCCAACTTTATATTGTGCTCAGGTTCAGTCTTTGAGTCCATAAAGGTATGTCATATGATACTTTGTCATAAATTAGAACTCTGATGTATTTTCACATGCTTAGATTTAATTTATAGTACCTGTATATGTATTTTAGAAACAAGGTACAAAATTAAATTTAAAAAACCTGTAAAACAGTTTTACAGAACCATGAGCTCCCAACCATGCAAATTTCTTTCTCTGAGCTTATTTTATTTAACAAAAGTCCCGTTACCTGGAGTGATATAAATGTCATAGAAAACCCTTTTAGTAATGTCTAGCCAGGAAAAATGCTTTTTTCACACAACCTATCTAAGGTATGAGAACTTTTGACTTGCTAATGTACAGTAAGTGATAGATATTTGAATTCCAAGGGCAGATGTAAATTTTCATAGCCATTGTAGCTACCCCCAAGTTTACAACGCTGATGGGGTGACCATGGTAAGATTTTACCATGTGTGTAGGAACTTTATTGTTTTTATATGTTTTCTCTGTAATACTTTTACCTATAGAATAAATGTGCTTGTTTAGAAAGAGCCAGCCATTAACAAGTAACTGCTGGCCACATACTGGTCATAGCTCTCCAAGAGAATTGAAGCATCAGAATTGGTTTTTAGGCTGGGGATATCATGGTATGAATATGTAGGAACAATTTCCCAAAGGAAGCACTTGTGTACTGGACTCTGTGCTGGAACTCACTGTTGATTTTTGCATTTAGAGAAAGTTGGCTACTGAGGCAGCAAAAGCACTCAGCTGTCAAAATCTGTCTCTAAATGGTGATTTGTGGGGGGTCATGTTCAAGGCCAGAAGAAGGTTGATGGAACACTTTAGCCTTCTGCAGGGCCACCGACATGTGGGGGCGGGGGGCGGGGGAGAAGGCAGCGACCAGAGCCCCAAGCAACGTGCTCTGGACAGCCCTGAAGAGCTGACTAGGGGAGGCTATCCCATGCCCCTTCTGCCTAAAGCCTCACCCTTTCCAGAGACATGGAGCTGCCCCCTGATCTTGTCCAGGGGCCCAGCAAGTCTCTCTGCAGCCCTTGTCTTCTCAATATTAAACCAGAGTCCTAGGCTTTGATAAGCTTGTGCAAGAAAATTCAGAATGGACTGAGGTCATTCTCACTGTGCACAGAATGACATAGACATCAGCATACTGAAAATCACCATGATTCAGGTCTATAAAACAACTGTTGTTCCTACGTGCTTTGTGGATGAGACAACTGGGTGATCTATCAACAGCACCTCAAGAATCTAGAGAAATACCACCACCAGCATTCAGAAGATCCTTCCTGTCAAGGTGGGAAGATCATTGCACTAAACCCAGCATTCCTTGCTGAAGTCAATGTCAACAACATTGAAGCAATGATCCTCATATACCAACTTCTATGGCCTGGATATTGTGCAGAGATGCCAGACTCTTGCCTCCCAAAACGAGTCCTTTATTCCCAGCTCCCCCATGTTCGGAGATCACAGGGAACACTACAAAGATATACTGAAAAAATATCTTAAGAAAACTGATGTGGACATCGCAAGCTGGGAGAAGCAAGCCAATAGCGAATCGCAGTGGTCCATATCTTCCATCAGGCACTGACCCCTTTCAGGAGAAGCATCTTGCACTTGAAACGGAAAAGAGAGCAGAAGGAAGGAAGGAAGGAATTTTTTCCAGCAGGCAGCTGGCTTGCCACAAAATGTCTGTATCTACTGTGGGCAGATTTGTGGTTCCAGGATTGGACTCATATCTCAGAACCCAAATGTCAATCCGTGCTAGAGACTATCCTTAAATTGAGGGATCTCCAGTGAAAATTGATCATGGTGTAAAATAGGCAACAGTGCAGCCTTGAAATCCCAGTCAGGAAGCAGAGAGGGTCAGGTCTTGCCCAAGAGTGATAATAGTTTATATGTCTGTTTGACTATGAATCTGTTTGTTCGAAAATGTGACCGATTCTTGTTGCAGGACCAGGGCTTTAAACTGGTATTTCCAGAAGACAGGTTATTTTTGTGGCACTGACTTCTAAAAAGCTACACTATGGAAGTGCTATAAAAAAAAGTTTTTGTTGTACCTTTGGCCTTAATTTATTCTTACTCTACATTAAAATACTAGGAAATCTGTGGCATCCCATGAGCGTCAGTGCTTTATAATGATCAGACCCAAATCTACTCTCAGTAATGCTAGTATAAGTCAACTGGTTCTAGTGGGGTGTCTCTTAACAGAGCAGAACTGTGACCATTCTGTGTGCCCGTGCTTTGTAGTTTATAGGGCACCATCACATTGCCCATATGACAGGGAGACTTTAATTTCCCAGGGACAAAAGAGACACTTAAATATGAATTCCTAGTCCTGATACAAAATGTTTTTGACTGCTAATTAAAGATTGAACATTCACCTCCTGTGAATTATGATCTCTCCTCCTCCTTGTGATTGAATCACATGGATAACGGCTGTATACAGTACCACACAACAGTTTGTCTGCAGGAATATGTTAGACTGAATTATTATTTAACATGGCTGTAAAGTTAAAGAAAGAGGACTGTAACTCTGTTGTCTGTATATGTAAGATCTCCAAATCGGTAATACTAAATGCTAGGACAACATTTATTCCCTGGACAGTTTACAGTTCATTAGCAGCAGCATTCACAGCCATCTGACAGTTGGCCAGAACACTGAGCTAAACTGGAAGATAATGAGGTATAGAAAATATCTTAGAGGAATATAAGGTCTCTAGAGTACCATCAGCTTGTACAGGGGAAAATTGCAAATGGTTTTATAGATTTATTTGTTTAGAAAATCACTGTGATGCCGCTGTGGCACAACTGAAATAACTCCATTCCAAAATGTTCACTGATAATAAATTGCCATCAATCCCAGCCTTTTAAAGAAAAGGGAAAGAACTGTCACTTGCCTTAAAGAGAGGTTTTGTCCCTCTGGATCCCATTCTGATGAGCATGTGCCTCATGGAGTATTTTCTCTAGAAAAATCTATTTTGTTCAGACCTGTGGCCATGACTGTACCCTGAATGTCCTCCCTCGCTCTAAGGCATTTAGGGAAGAATGGCCTTGACCACTTCTCAACCAACCCACTCAGTCAGAATCCCAGTAGAGACAGACTCCAAAGGAACAGGTGTTGTGGGGAGGGAGGTGTCATTGGATCAACATGGATGAAACATGTCAAAGAACCACAGTTACTCTAGGTAAACAATCATTGCAGAGCTGCAGGGTTGGGAAAGGAAATGGGGAGGACCACGGTCTAGTTTTTAAGTCCCAGTGGTGGAGAGGTGAGTAGCGGTGTTAGACATAATTCGGTCCTTTTAGAAATTTTGAAATTGGGAAATGAAGGAACTTTGTACCAGTTTGAATGCATAAACCTGGGCAAAACCAAGCTCTGCACTGTAAATATCTTCAAAATGCTTCTTCATTACTTTGACAGAACAAAGACACTCAGGAAATCACACTATTTCTTGTGGTATTGGAGAAGGCCAGGCCATCTCTCCCAGGAATTATCTAAGTGGATGCTTGGGATATTACAATTTGTTACCAATTAGCAGATACTACTCTTCCCCTCAGGCATCACAGCTCACTCATTTGTACACTAGGCATGGGTGGTGGGTGAAGGCCAAGCTGAGGAAGACAAGTCCCCACCCTGCCTCTTCCTCCCATGGCCCCACCCCTTCAGCAACCTCCACCCACAGGGAGCCAAGCTCCACCCAACCCCTGCCCAATCCTTCCTGGCCACCTGGAGAGCCAGGACTGCCACATCACAGCCCCAGCTTCTCTCCCTTCCTTCCCCCCCAGCTGCTGGGCTGCTGTGGCCCTGAGCCCAGCCTTCCCAGGAATGTAGGCAGTTTGGAGAAGACAGTGCCTTCCCTTGCCTACATTACCCACTGCCTATGCTACAAGGCAACTTGTTTGGCATGCCTGAGAAATAATGAGTGTGATTCTGTGGAATGGCAAGAGGGAAAGCATGGGAAAAGGGGGAAATGGTGGATACTAAGCATCCACTGGCAGCTCCCTACCAGAATTACCTCCTTCCTCCAGAGCCTCCAGCCAACAACCAGGTCCTGCCAATCAGCACCTTCCCCTCCCTCTCAATGCCTACCACTTCCCACAGATCAAATGTTTCATGGCCAAAGGAGGCACTAGAAAGGAGGGGAGAAGAGCAAGGGTGCAACAAGGCAGAACTGAATGGGGAAGGGGAAGGTTGAGGCTCATGTACACTGTAGACTACAGAGTTTTACAATATTTTATGTAATGTACTTAATGGGTAGTATGAGAATAAATGTTAAACAACAATAACTCTGCCAGCCATCCTTCTCTGGTTAGCAGAAAAGAACAGACTTCTAGGCCCTTAATAAAAATGTATCAGGCAAACTGTTTGTGTCTGTATTTAATGTCAAAACAGAAAGAGATCAAAAAAATTCTTGCAGTTCAGCATGATCACACTGTTGCTTTCAGAAGTAGTTAAAATATAGATTGTGTTATAAAAAATATAATAAATTAATTAGAAGTTTGTACTAATAGAAGCTTTATATTGAAAATAAATTAATACCTTTTGCATGGACAATTGTATTCCTTTTCTTATGTGATAATTCTGTAGTTCCTGGGAAGGGGAAGTTAATAAGTTTGAAACGTAAATGTTTGAAAAGATAACAACTTGTAGGCTTAGCAGTTTCAGAGTTCAAATGGTCAAGAAAGGGGGCAAATCTGCGTAAAACTTAAAGATGCCAAGATACCATCAACTGGGCCCAATAGAAGATAAATTGGCACAAAACATATGAATGGCCTTAAGGTTAAGAACAAGCACCGCTTTACAAATGAACACTTACAAAAAGGCACTAACATACTAATTTCAAATAACAAAAAAGAATAACTTCCAAAGAAAAGGATGTTAAAACAAAACGAATGGTAATTAATTAAGAGCTAATGCAGCAAAGTGTATAAACCTAAATGGAAAAAAGTCCGATAAAAAATGGGGCATGTTTCAAAAATCGCCATGTTTTGTCTTGTTAAAATCAGAGTGTCAGTTTGAACCAAAAGAAGTCCCCACTCCTCCCCCCTCACATTTAACTTTCCTGGCCAGTAAGTTAGTGTAAGCAACAAACTGGTAACTTTAAGCAATGACAAGACTTGGGGGTGGGGGGGTATGCATATAACAGAACAATGTTACATTGTCAATAAATGTGGCGTTTTGCCTTATCCCCCAATAAAGATCCCGTGAAATTCTTTCAAGTGTAACAACACCAATGATCCAAATGAGGAAAGACTTGAAGAAAAAACCTGCCTTTCTTTCCATAGAATTGAAAATCCATCTCACTGCCTTTCATTCTCCTGTGAAAGGGGAATGTCACAATCACTGTCCTTTCATTCACAAGCACTATTACCACCAATACAATTGGATCTAAAAGACACAATGGTTAAAATTCTAGTCACTGGTCCACACTGGTTCCACTGTTCCTACCACTAGTGGAGCTGCCTCAGCAGTAACGTGTTAGTGGAAGATTTAAAAAAACTTGGTGTTAAACAACAGAGTGTACTGGGACTGCTTCAGGCTAGCACGAACACCACTAGTCCCCTGTAATAGGATGGGGCAGAACAGAAGGATGGTAAATCCATAGACATGATGGGAAATCCACCTTTACAAAAGGGCTCTTATTGCCCATGAACCCCCAGCATTCCCAGCCCCAATCAACACAGGGGAAGATTTTTAACCATCTCCAAACAAGTTCAGCTAAAATGATTGAAGAGCCTTTCAATTATTACAGATCTAGTTTAAAGTGGTCTAGCTTGTTTTACTGAAGCAGATTCAAGACCCACACTTATAGCCACAAACAGGTAAAAATCTATCTAAACCAGGTGTAAACCTCACAATTAACTAGCTTTAAAAATTGCTTTCACTGTTTTAAACAGGATAGAAAATTCTCCTAGTGAACAGAGGCTCCCACACGAATTGTGCTGCGGTAAGGAACAATGCCTCTGGCTGCTAGCAATTCCAGCCAAGACTGTGTGGGTCTGCACAAGAGAATTAGCCCTAAGGACTTAGTATGTTATGTAAGAACTCCCCCCCCAAAAATATAATATGTTGGTACTGTATTTCAAATGCACAAGTAAAAATCAGGTCATAGCATTTAAAAATAACATTTTAAATAAGGACTGCTAAGATACCAGACTGTATTTGAAGTATCTGGCAACAGAAATGTACTTTACCAGTCAGGACTTATCAGATATGTCCTCATTTATGGAAGACAGTAAATTTGATCTTCCTCACACCTGTTACATTTTCTACATAAACAAATATATGGACAGTTGTATGCACTAAGGTGATTATATCCCCAGTTAATTAAAACACAACCTACAACAGTGCATTTGATTCTGTGCATCTCATCTAAAACTCATATATCTCCATTCCAAGATGGCATTTATGAAGCCTAATGTTTGGTTTGTTTTTAAAGCTAATGCTCATTATGTACAGCTGAAAACATAGATCATGCATATTTATATGGAGACACATTTGAAAACTATATTTTTTTAAAAAGTATTAGTTTTGTATTATTCTGTTCCCAGGCATACAAAAGCCCTTTAAAAATATGATGAGGACATCCAGATGCTAACAGGGAAACATTAGAGATCACCTGTCACCTTTCATATGCTGAATATATGCAGTCTTCTAAATATTAAATCACAAATACTGGCTATAAAAATGTGTTCACCTGGTTCCCCTATAAATTACACAACAAATGTAATTGCAAATATAAGACAACTTACACTCGCTATGTCTTATTTTCAAATTAGTATGAAAATGATGTAAAAATGGAGCAGTCCTAATTATTATTATTAGAAAGCTGAAATCATCAGTAACATTTAGAAATATAGTTGGTTGAAAATTACCAGCAAAAGCTCTTTCTTTTCTCAATAAAAAGCAGCTGTATCTTCAAAGCATACTTTTTTGTGGAAATGTTTTGGTTCATCATATTTTCTAGTATTTCATCACAAAATAACCTGAAAATATGAAACATTGGCCTGGGAAGGTTGAAGTAAGAAACGCAATGTAATTTATGCAGCTGGAGTCAATGTTATCTTACGTCATGTTTCCGTGTTGTCCACACAGCGGGAGGCTGACAGGAGCAAATGCTCCCCTTGGCTTCCCTTACTCCTTGTGAGGAACAGGACTACTGGTGCTGACCCGGGTACCCTTTCAATTCAATCTAGCGGATCTATACTAGACCCACTAAATAGAACCACAGAAAATCAACCGTAGCAGCGTCGATCTTCTGTATAATGTAGATGTTCCCATTGTGTTTATAACTGAAATAATTCATTATGGGGTTAACATATAATGATTTTTTCATTGAGAAACTGGTCATTTTAAGGACATAAGAATAGCAGGGTCAGAGACCATAGTCCATGAAGCCCAATATCCTGTTTGCCAGCTGCGGCGAATGCCAGTGGCCAGTGCCAGATGGAGTGATCAGAACAGGGAAATATATTGAAAGAGACATTCCTTATCATTCAATCCCAATTTTCAGCAATCAGACAGTTAGGGACATTAAGGGAATGTCTACACAGCAACATTATTTCAAAATAACTTAGTCTGTGGCTACACAGCAGGCAGTTATTTCGAAATAACATCTAAATACTGTCAAGCTGGAGGACTTCTCACTCCGACTCCTGTAACTCTCACTGTAAGGGAAGTCAGCGGAAGAGTACTCTATTTTGAAATAAGTGTTGTGTCGATGCTCCCAATTTCAAAATAAGCTATTTCGAAATAAGCTACACAATTGCCGTAGGTCAATTTGTGTAGCTTATTTCGAGTTTAGCCCTGCTGTGTAGATGCACCCTAGGAGAATAAGATTGTGTCCCTGGCCCTCTAGGCTAATAACCATTGATGGACTTACCCTTCATTGTCTTATTTTTTTAACAGTTATAATTTTGGCCTTCACGGCATGCCCTGGCAACAAGTTCCACAGACTATGTACAATGTAAAATGCTACTTCCTTATGTTTGTTTAAAACCTGTTGCTTATTCATTTCATTGGGTGACCCTGCTTCTTGCATTATATGAAGGGATTACATTTCTCCACACAACACATGATTTTATAGACCTGGATCTTTTTGATTTTTTCTCAGATAGAAGTGATTCTATACCACTAATCACTTCTGTTGCCTTTCTCTGTATTTTTCCATTTCAACATACCTTTTTTTGAGATGGGGCAAATAGAACTGCAAGCAATATTGAGGGTGAGAGCATACTGTGGATATACATAGTGGAACTACAATATTTTTCTGCTTTTTCTATCCATTTTCTAATGGCTCCCAACATTCAGTTAGCTTTCCTGACTACTGCTGAACATTGATCAGATGTTTTCAGAGAACTATTCACAGTGACTCCAAGATCTCTTTCTTGAATGCTAGTAGCTAATCTAGACCCCATTACCTTGTATGTATAGTCAGAATTATGTTTTCCGATGTGTAATACTTTGAATTATCAACATTGAATTTCATCTGACATTTTCTTGCCCATTCTCTCAGTTTTCTGAGATCCATTTGTAAGTCTTTGCAATTAACTTTGGACTTAATTATCTTGAGTAATTTTTTATTGTTTGCAAACTTTGCCAACTTGTTGTTTGCCCCTTTTTCCAGATGTCCATGAATATGTTAAACAGCCCTGGTCCCACTACAGCACAGGTCCCTGCTACTTACCTCTCTCCACTGTGTTTGTTCCTACCCTTTGTTTCCCATCTTTTAGTCAGTAACTGATCCATGAGAGGACTTTCCCTTTTATCCCATGAGAGATTATTTTGCTTAAGAGCATTTGGTGGTGGACCTGTCAAAGAATTTCTAAAAGTTCAAGTACACTATAGCCATTGAGTAACCCCCAACAGCATATTTGTTGACACCTTAAATAAATTCTAATTGGTGAAATATGATTTCCCTTTAAAAAACTGTGTTGACTCTTCCACATCATATCATGCTTGTCTATGTTTCTGACCACTCTGTTCTTTGCTATTCTTTCAACCAATTTGCCTGTTACTCAAGTTTGTCTTACAGGCCTGTATTTGTCAAGATCACTCCTACAGCCTTTTTTAAAAATCAGCATCACATTAGCTATCTGACAGTAAATTTTCCAAACTTCTTTTTTTTAAAAACATGAATTTTAATTTGTTTTTCAAACTTGCATGAAAAATATTTACAATTTTCTGACCAATTCCATGTAGTGTCTAAACTTAAGGATGAAAAATTAGTATTCTGGTTGGTATAGACCACCTTTTAAAAATGAATGGAGTCAGTATAATCAGCATACATTTTTCTGAAGCAGAGGTTATTCACCTTGTGCTGTGACTGGAGTTCTTCACGATATGTGCCTCTATGGTAGATCCATTTCAGGTGCACCTGCAGCCTATGGCTTAGATTGGAGAAAGAGCTGTTCCTATGGTACAGTGATTCAGGGTGAGTGTGCTGGGCCTCTTGCTTTGGGAGGTTCTGTGCTCCGAGGATGGAGCACCCACAGGCAGCACCTCCAGTCCACACCAGAATTTCCTCTTCCTCCTCACCCTCGCACCTCCTGCCACCCGCAGGCCCCACTGATCAGCGACTGCCCCTCTTTCCCTCCCAGCACCTTCCATCTGTCAAAGTGCAGATGTTTTACAGCACCAGGAGGCACTGCGGGGAGAGGGCAGGAAAGAGGAGTGAGGGCACAGCGTGCCCTGCCTAGGGAGAGGGTGGGACTGGGCAGAGAAGAGGTGGGGCAGAGTGGAGGCAGGGAAAGGCAGGGTGAATCATTGGGGGAGGGGTGAAGTGGGAGCAGGGCCTGGGTAGAGCTGGGGGGAGCTACCCCTAGCAGATTAGAAATTTGGGGCTTATTTCCCAGGCCCTGCACCCCACTAAGGATGGCCCAGATTGGAGATTTTTGGTAGTGGTACCCACTTGGTAGTGGTGCTGAAGCTACATGATGAACTGTTTTAAATTCCTTCTCTACTTCAAAGTCCTGCAAGGGCCACTCCAAAGCAGAAGGGAAGAAGGGCGGTTAGTGGAACACTCACAGGGACACACATCTTGAACTCCAGTTATTGCACAAGATGAGTTTCTTCTCCTTCTTCAAGTGTCATCTCTGTGGGTGCTCCATTTAAACTATAGTGACATGTTCTACACTAGACAGGGGAACCCTGCACTGAGATCTGAGAATTTCCTGAGTTCTCTTCCACATGATCTTGTGAGAAAGCTGTTCAACTTTAATTTACATTTAATTTACAGTTCCAAGATTTGAATGTACAAATGACTTAAGTCCATACCAATGGAGGCCATCTTGGGATCTTTGAAAAATGGGCACAAGAAGAATAATCTTGTGAGGATAATACCACAGATTCCCCATTCATTCTGTTCTTGATAGATGATGATTGTACTGCCTTTTTGCAAATTTGCTCAGGTCACTAGTATGACTCTTACCAGCTTTAGTTGTTGGGTGAATTGATCTGTTTTACATCACTTTTAGGCACTCCACTTTCTTTAGCACATTAAGCAAAGGAACTGCCAAAGAGCAGAGGTCATAACGGACAGGTTTTGAAAAATGTCCAGTTGAATACAAGAATAAATAAACTTCTAAAATGGCAACAAATGGAATGAAAACATTTTAATATAAACCTCATAAAATTAACTGCATTTTTTTTCATGGGGTTAAATAATTTTAGAACATTTATCTAAATATTTGCATTAGAATGTGGGATTTTTTGTTTTATGTGACATCAACTGTTAAATGCCATTGTGATTTTTAAGTACTTGTTTCTGTGGCCAGTTGTAGTCTAACAGCTTGTGATAGAGCAGGAGGGAGGTGTGTGATTTTAAAGTCACAAGGGCAGCTTGTGTTTACTGCAATTTCTTCTACACCACAGAATGTGAAGTGTTGGATATGGAAATATACATTTTACCAGGGCTGATATTAATAGACAGTGAGAACTATGCAATTAACTGAAAAAAGAGAAAACAATGCTGCTTTTAAAAATATTCACAAGGGTTTTACTTTGTGTAAAAAGCATCAAATAAAACTTTTTCTATATTCTTTTCAATATGCAGTGAGATTGGTATCCAGGCAAAGGAAGTTTCTTTTGGCTAGGCAGACCAGGTATAAAATACAAAGCCACAGCAGAATCCTCCTTATCAGCATGGTTCATTATAAGAGTGGGGTTTTTTTAAATATTGAAAGAGCAAATTACCTCACAAGTGACTATTACAGATTTTCTTACACCTGCCTCTGAAGCTATTGGCTACCATCAGAGATAAGAAGCTTGTCTGATCCAACATGGAAATTCCTATGTGCCTCTTTCTAGTTGTTTTCATGTTCATTCAAACCTTTTCCTGTCTACTGATTTTGATGATGGTTTTAGAGATGTGTCTTCCTAACCACAATTATTTTCAGTCCTATCACTTAGCCAGCTTTTAATGCATTTAATGTGTGTCGTGCTAATTTCATATTTTTCTAGTTTTTTAATTAAAATTTCATGAGATACCAAGGAAATCCCTTGCAGACCTCTAAATATATTACATCAACATTATAACCTTTGTCAAACAAACTTGTAATCTCATAAAAAATTCTGTCAAGTCAGTTTGATTGGATCTATTTTCCATAAAACCATGTTGAGTGGCATGAATTATATTCTGTTCAAACTTTATTCTGTTTGTCCTTTGTAAACGTTATCAAGTCATTATGGTGCACCTACACAGCACCCTTAACTCAAAATAAGCTACACAATTTGTACTACACAAATTGTGTAGTACAAATTGTGTAGCTTATTTCAATTATATTTTGAAATAGCTTATTTTGTAATTTAGCACTGTCTACAAAGTGCCAAATTTCAAAATAAACACACTATTCTGAAATTCGCCTTAACCCTCATGGAATGAGGATGTCAGAATAAGCTGCCCGTTATTTCAAAATCTATTTAGAAATAATGGGCTTCTTCAATAGACATGGAATAGTTATTTCAGGATACTTCCAATATCCCGAAATAGCTCCGCAGTGTAGACGTACTCTACCACTCATATCTCAGTTACCATTAATTTTTAGTTCTGTTCTGAGTGCATCTTTATCTGTCTTTATCCCCTTGTTGGATGCAACTCTTTTTGAGTTAGGAAATTGTCATCTATTATATTAAGAAATACCAAATTTGTTTTAATTCTAGCAAAATGAGACCTCAAGAAATTTGAAGTCCCCTATGATCATGCAATGTATGAACATTATACATATAGATAAATCCTGATTGTGACAATACTCAGCACCAGATAACTCAGAGGAAGGAGCAAGAAACACCACAGAGAACAGTTGCAGGATAATCTGCCTCCCTCTCCCCCGCATGAAGGTCTTATTCTGATTGCTAATAGTTAGGGATTAGTCTTAACGTCCTTCTAATACATTTTGTTATTACTAACTATAACAATGCTGGATATTTCCATTATCCAGCTAAAGATCTGGAATTTTCTCAAATTTTTGGCTTTATGAACAACCCCTAGCAATGAATTCCACTGTATACTTTCTTTCGTAAGTTTTGATTTTTTTCTTCTTTCAGTTTCTGAAAGAAAGAAAGAAAGAAAACCAGTTATTCTACTCTTCTTGTCTTCCTAATTGTAGACATTCCAGTACTTCATCTGACAGACGAAAAGCCCATTTGACATCACTTGGACAGCTGGCAATATATTTACCTGAACAGGGAAGTCAACTCATAACTATAGAATTGCTTTATGCTTCAGTAAATAAACCAGTGTCTGTGCTGCTTTTTAAAGAAACCCACTATGATTGTTTAAAATGAAACAGAGATTGAAGCAGGTGGATTGTGTGGGCTAAGATATCACACGCATAAAATCTTCACTGAAAGACTGGGTAGTTCAGTACACTTAAAACAGATGACAACAGAGGGGAATGGGTCTGTGGTGGTAATATGCAATGTCATTTTAATCTATTTTGGTTTAAGGGAGTTACAGGATACTTACTGCCCTGAGGCCTGAGGAAAAGTTGTAGTGAATTTCAAGATTAGTCACTGAAAAGACTTTCCATTTACACAAAAAGAAATACAGGACTGATCAAGTCAGTTGCAGAGTTCAGTTTGAGTCCTCACTTTGGTTATGTATTTCCATTCACTCCACCAGTAAATTAGTACAATACCTTTGGTCTGTCTCTATTATCCCTTCTCTTTTTTTGTCCTCTGAATACATCTTGGGATTTACACCTCCTTTCCTTGGAAAACACCCAGACAAGGCAGGTACTTAGCTGCAGAACAATATGGTATTTCTCTTCAGTCTATCATCACATGGTGTGGACTACAACCACTTTTGCAGCATTCTGCTCACTTTGGAGGGAACTGCTGTCATAGCCACAAGTGATATTCAGTCTTAAAGAGACAATATGGTTCACTGGATAAAGCTGGGGACCAGAAGTCACAACAGTACCATTTGCTTGTGTGACCTTGGCAACTCACTTTTCCTTCATACGATTCAGTTTCCACATCTGCGAGATGAAAGTAATGACACCTTTGGTTTTGTGTTTACACCAGTGGGATATAATCTGCCTCTCTATAATTTCATGCCACTCTTTATGACACATCAGCCGTCTCTCACAGGGTAGGCATCTAATTAGCACTTTACATGCTCACTCGGGCAATGTGGGCAAAACAGAATTACGATGTGGGTATCACCCCTGGTTTCACAACTCCTGGCAGAATAAATAGGTGATGTGGAATTACTTCCACAGATAAAAGTGGTTCCCTTCTCTCCACTCCAAGCAACTAGGAGAGGGAGTAGACAGAAGACCTTTTTCCATCCATCTATGACCACAGACAACATACAAGGTGAAGGAAGACTCTGAAAAAAATGTTCAGCATTAATCGGGAGTGAGAGGACAGAAGAGATTGTTCCATTCCAGGAACCAGAAGATGAAGTTGCATCAATAAATAATTATGCTAAATTGCAGTGATGCAACAATGCACAAATACTGCAAAGTCATTTTCAAAATGACATTATTTTGTTTCCCTCCACGAATCCATTTGATGAAGTGACTACCTACTGTTACAGGCTGAACAGCACTGTTCTACACAATTAAACAAACCTTGATTTGACAACACCCACACATGAAAGGAGGAGCTTGTGGGAATTCAGCAAATACCACTGCTTTTCATGCTCACAAATACTGTCTTCCTGTTTATTTGTGCTCCTCAATTCTGCATCCATCTGTTGTCTCTTGTCTGATTCCTAGATTATAAGCTTCATGGGCAGGAACCATCTTTTAGTTCACTTTGTGCAGCATGTAGCACAAAGGGATTCAGCTCCATGACCAGCATTCCTAGGTACTCTGGTAATGCAAAGAAATAATTAGTAGCAAATCCCATCATCTTAAATCATTTGTGACCTTCAGTTATAAATGTGGAAGTCAGAGATGTCCCGCTTTCTGAATTGCCTTTTATTTCAAATTGCTAATTTTGTAAATACACAATAGTAAATCACAACAAAACATGAGAATGCGCTCCCATTTTCTGATATCTAATAAATAAAACCCTAATAACTTTAACCCAGCAGGGATAAATGGTGCATTTTTCCTCCAAAGGCTCAAGAAATGATGGTTCTGCAATGTATACAATTTCAAGCACAATTTCATAGGGGAATGATTTCATAGGGGAATAAAGTCTTAAAATCAACTTATATAACCTTCTGTAAATGGGCTACTTATTCTGTTAACAGTTTGAGTTAACTGGTTTTCATGAAGAGAAGACTTGTTGCCCTTCCCCTTCCAGGTGTACAGTTTGCTCCCAAGTAGAACTATCTGAAAGCTGGCATTTTTATTTGCAGGAAATGCAGTAACTTTGAAATTTGGTTTTTGTCCAAAACTTTGTTTTGTCTGAAAATTTCTAAACAATTCTAACAACACATCTTTCATCTGGGCTCATTATGATGTGGCTTTTTACCTTTTAAGGTAAAGTGGTTTAATCTTCCAGTCAGTCTGATATTCCCATCCTTTCTGAGGTAAAGCAAACTGAAAAAAATTGTCTGTTTGTCAACAAGAATTCCACAAAAATAAACAAGCTACCTTCTTGTCAGATCTGTCCTTCCCAGCTGCTTTCTTCTGAGGTCTGAAATTGTTCCACTGAAAGGATGCCCAAAATAAACAGCAAAAAAGATTCTCATGATAGACAGCGACTAAAGGAGTCCTAGAAAGAAAACAGAAGCATTAGGGGAAGGAGAAACTCCAGATAAGAGAGACTGGCTATTGGAGGGATTTGTTTGGAAAGCTTTCTGTGTGAAAAAGGGTGCTGCAGGACCATTTGTTGTTTTTAAAGTTTTTAAAAAGTAACCTTAGTTATTCAACCACAATTTGGACACAATATTGGCTCCTTTCCTGGGACCCAGCATTAGGATTTTCATTAAAGAGAGGATTCCTTCCATCCCCCCCTTTCACTTGGTCCCAACTGCAGTGGGATGGGGATTTTGTTATAACCTGTCAGGAAGCCTAAAACCAGGATAACCAAGAATCTGGTTAGATAACTAGTCTATTTCTTGCTTGTATTCTCTTTAATTGCACAAATGTTCACAAAGAGAAATTTCATTTACCTTGAAACACCACAGAATATTTAAGAAATCGGTCCATAAGTTTGCATAAGGTCACACACATAAAAACCTAAATCTAATGCTCTTTATAAAGGTATAAAACCCAGATAACTCCAGCGAAATCCACAGAATTACTCTAGTTGTACCAATGTAAATCAGAATCTCATCTGGTCCTTAATATGTTAGTTTGGTAAATGGATGCAGCACCCAGTACAAAGTATATTATAAGGATGTTTTATATTACTTTTATTCACCTTTTTGCCTATTCTCTAAATCAATTCTTTTTTATTTTTAATCGTTTTTTCAATATTCAATCTTAATTCCATTGTCATTTAGGAAATAACTATGCTCCCTTTCAGGCCAATGTGAGTCTTTCCATTGACTCAGTGACAGATGGATCAAGACCCTTGGACACCTTGACAGGGTTCCAAGATTTTGCTCAGTTTGAGCAACAAACTATATCGCCTGTTCTGTGAGCATACCTCGTGTTGCTAATCTGTCAGATGTAGGCAAAAATAACAAAGGGAACCACTATTGCAAGGATATTTCCTTTATACCGTTAGGGTTCCAGTGACTGTACCATGCCTGAAGTTTTTTACTCTCCATTCTGAAATTCATTGCCGACAGACAGATATTAAAATCATTGTGGGCTGTTTTTCTTTCCTGAGAAACTTTCTCAAGTCTGATAAATGTTAATGCAAAACCTATGGCTCCAGCATGACCTGGCATCCACCCAACCACTGCACCTGCACAATTACAGCCAAGCTTTCCTGAACACTTCTTCCCTCACAGCTTGGTTTATTTTGGGGTTGCTGTTGTTTTGTGATTTTTTTCCATCTCTCTTTGAGCACTGAGCACTTAAGGCACGCATCATTTTTCAAACATTGTTTTAGAGAGTTTGTTGGAGCTAATCACATATGCCCCTGGAGAGGGACTGCAAGACTGGCCCACACTGAAGCAGAAGTTAGTGAGTTCCAGCAAAGATACCACAGAAGATCTGCAACCACCTGGCTTGCCTGAAGGGCAACATAAGATTTTGCTCAAGGAATGCAGAATGAACAGCTGCTTTCTGCTCAGACCACTCTAACTGTTCCCACTGTACCAATAAAACCAGACCTATCAATCACTAAACAAGATCAGCCAGAAATTTTACTAGCTGCCTCCCCTCTCTCCTTCTCTGCTGCAAATTGGTTTGAGTGTTCTGCACGGATACACGGTCAGGTGTGTGCATACAAGTCATTTGTTTCGATGCTTGTGACATGTTAAAGCAAACAA
Source organism: Pelochelys cantorii (assembly GCA_032595735.1). Taxonomy (NCBI): domain Eukaryota; kingdom Metazoa; phylum Chordata; order Testudines; family Trionychidae; genus Pelochelys; species Pelochelys cantorii. Next base: position 31,876,005 of record CM064328.1, read on the forward strand.
AAGGAACACCAGCTCATTTTACTGCCCCTTGAGTACTTCTGTATTCATTTTAAGAAAAGAAGAAAAATATTAAAATAAGATAATAGGAGCCAGATTCTCAGTTAGTGCAAATCAACAGAAGTTACGTCAATTTACACTAGCCAAGAATTTGACCCATCTTATAAACCACTTTACATCTGCCACATTAAGATAGTAGGTTTTCTTTTCCCAAAGAGATGAATTTAGATATACCAGGTCAAAAAAATCAGACAAAAAAAATCAGGTGCAAATACACTGAATCGAGAGGCAATGTATTATTCTCATTTACACTGATATAAGTTTGAAAAAGAGTGGAGTCAGAATTTATACTGTTGTAGCTGACACTAGAACATGGAACTGCATTCTCTTATGTCACTAGTTAAGGGTTCATTAATTTTCAAGCCAAACTCTTTCATTGAAAGTAGTATGGGAGTTCCGCTTAAAGACAGATGATACATTACAACTTTCAGTTTGGTCTTTGGTTTAAATGCTAGTACAGGTTGGACCTCCCTTGTCCGGCACCCTCGGAACTTGACCCATCCTGAATGAAGGAATTTGCTGGATCAGGGGAATCCTCTGCCACTGGCCTCACTGGATGCTCCCCCACCACCACCCCTCCCTGCAGTTGGCTCTGCTCTGGCCCCACTGCCACTGGGCTATAGCCTGCAGGGCTTGGACTTGGGCTCTCATCTCCTGGGGCTCCCCAGGAATGAAACTCCTTAGTCACTGTGGCCCCACTTCTCCCCCACCCGACTGGGAATCCCCAGGAACAAGACTTGCCGGCTGCCCCTCTTTTACATGCTCCGCCAGGGATCCCTGGGTCGGGCCTTGCCGACTGCCCCTCTTTTACCATGCTCTGCCAGGGATCCCTGGGTTGGGACTTGCGGCCCCGCCCAATTGGGGCTCTCTGGGGACAGGGCTCACTGGTCCCGCTGGCCAGGGCTCCCAGGGGTGGGCTTCCACACGGTTCGCACTTCCAGGTGCCGGGCCAGAGAGTCCTGGATTTCAGAGGTTCAACCTATACATATGTAGTGGGTTTTCATTAAAATTGGAAACTTGCAAGCCCTGTTTTCAGGCTAAAAGGAGTTCCATATCCCTTTACTTACATCTAAATCCTGAGGTCCTCATTTATGTTTTACCTAGTCCTCCTTATTCAGGCAAACTGAGAAAGCTGAGCAAGGTTTCATCCACAGAGACTGTTAGGTACAAGTTATTATTTCAGGACATTCTGGGGAAGGTTGCTTGAATTTCGATAGCTGGCCTCCCATTTAAAACATTCTTATTGCTTTGAGCTGGTGCTGTTCAATCGAGCCATGGGTTCATAAATAATAAAATGAACTAGCTTATCAGACCGTAGAATTACATGAGTACTCCACATAACATAGTTCTTAAAAATGTGCAACTGGCCACAGAATACCATAAAATGGAAGACCTTTGAGAAATAGACAGCACACATTTACCAGCAGTAGACAAAACTATGATAGACACATAGGCTGTGTCTAGACTGGCCAGTTTTTCCGCAAAAGCGGCTGCTTTTGCGCAAAAACTTGCCAGCTGTCTACACTGGCCACTTGAATTTGTGCAAGAGCGCTGACGTTCTAATGTAAGAAATCAGTGCTTCTTGTGCAAATACTTTGACGCTCCCGTTCGGGCAAAAGTCCTTTTGCGCAAAAGCTTTTGCGCAAAAGGGCCAGTGTAGACAGCTCAGTTTTGTTTTGCGCAAAAAAGCCCTGATGGCTAAAATGGCGATTGGGGCTTTCTTGCGCAAAAGCGCATCTAGATTGGCCACGGACGCTTTTGCGCAAAAAGTGCTTTTGCGCAAAAGCGTCCATGCGAATCTAGACGCTCTCTTGCGCAAATACTTTTAATGGAAAACTTTTCCGTTAAAAGCATTTGCTCAAATTCATGCCAGTCTAGACGTAGCCATATTGTTTGCTTACGCCAATTTATCAAGCCCTCTAAAACACAAGGGCTGTGTCTAGACTAGCACGATCTTGCGCCAGAGCTATGCAAATGAGGCTCAGCGTGGAATATCGCTGAGCCTCATTTGCATAACTAATGAACCGCCATTTTTGCAGAAGAGGCTCTTGCACAAGACGGAGCTGTCTACACTGCCCCTTCTTGCGCAAGAAAAACCCTCTTGCGCAAAGCCGTTATGCTGATTATTTTCAGGCATAACGGCTTTGCACAAGAGGGTTTTTCTTGCACAAGAAGGCTAGAAAACAAGCCCGAATGGGAGCAGCATAGTATTTGCGCAAGAACACTGATGATCATACATGAGATCGTCAGTGTTCTTGCGGAAATTCAAGCGGCCAGTGTAGACAGCTGGCAAGTTTTTCCGGAAAAGCGGCTGATTTTCCAGAAAAACTGGCCAGTCTAGACACAGCCTAGGGCTATGTCTACACTCGCGGTTTCTTGCGCAAGTACGGCCGTTCTTGCGCAAGAATCTGCAGAGCGTCCACACTGCCTGCCCGCTCTTGCGCAAGGAAATTTACAGTACGGTGTGGTAAGAGAGGGCTCCTTGCGCAAGAGCTACGCTCTTTTTTAACAGGTGTAAGCCCTCTTGCACAGGAGCTCTTGCGCAAGAGGGCAGTGTGGACGCTCGGCAGGGGTTTCTTGCGCAAGAAAGCCCTATGGCTAAAATGGCCATCAGAGCTTTCTTGCTCAAGAGAGCGTCCACACTGCCATGGGAGCTCTTGCACAAAAGCACAGCGCGCACATGGCAGCGTGGATGTTTTCTTGCGTAAGAAGCCGCCAGTGTAGACAAAGCCTAGGAGTCTAGTTGTGAGCTGCTGAGTTGACTTTACTGTGGGCCCGTGGAGCACTAGCACTGAGGCTCCTCTATTATGAGCTGAACTTGCTGAAGAGCTGAAATCACTGTGTGCTGTGGGGAGCCTGGCGCTATACTGCGGAAGAGCTGAAATCGCTATTGCTGTGGGGAGCCTGGTGCTATGTTGAGCTACTAGCAGAGCAGCTTGCAGGGACAACCAGCAGGCGGACAACAGAGCGGTTTGCGGGGATGACCGGCGGGTGCAGGCGGACAGCAGAGCGGTTTGCGGGGACAACCGGTGGCCGGTAGGAACGGCAGCAGACAGCCAGTGGAGCAGCTGCAGGAGCAACCAGCTGACGGCCAGGGGCGTGGACCGAGACGGCTGGCGGAGCCGGACAGTTTGGGGGACAGCTGAGTCGGCTCACTGGACAGCAGGTGGAGTGTGGCAGAGTGACTCGCGTTGACGTCGGCAGCAGAACCCTACGGAGAGGCGGAGCCATCGGCGGACCACGTAAGGTGTATCAATCCCCGCCCCCTCCAGGTTGGGAGGGTAAAACCCTGCCGGGTGAACTTTTGAACCCTGGGGCGGCACTGACCCAGGGCAGAAACCTTTTCGGGTGTTGGACTTTTGGTGATTCGTGGCTGGGGGGGGTGGGTCTTTGCTCATGTTTGGTCTATGAATCTGAATTGTGGTGTTTTCCCAATTTAATTCTGATGTCAGTTACCTCATGTTATTAAAGGTTTGCTGCTATACTGAGGCTCTGTGCTTGCGAGAGGGGAAGAATTGCCTCATTGAGGAGCCCAGAGGTGTATGTAAGATTTCCCAGGTCACTGGGTGGGGGCTTGAGCCGGTGGGAGGAGACCCCTAGATACTGAACCCAGCCCTTGCTGCTATTAACTCGGCCTGGCAGAAGGGTTACATGAGCTTAGTGGCCAGAGTGCTTCTTGTGGAGGAACTGTCTGTCCTCTTGTGGCTAGGGTTACGTTCTGAAGAGGAAATTATCGTCTTCTCTGTGAGATGTATCAAAAGGAAAAAATCCCTTAATTCTTCATCCTCATTGAAGAGGAGGCACAAATAGGAAATTTGTTCCTCAAGTGGCCTTCCCAAACAAATTAGGCAGCTTTTGGGTCCTGTGTGTATGACAGCTCTACATGTGGCTCGCTGTTTAAATCCTGGAGATTTTTCCATGTTAAACCCCTGAGTAAGAAACTAATAATATAATTTAACTGAACTATACTAGCATTAAACTAGCTTTCACTATATATAAATTAGGGAAATTCTCCTTCCAAAGGCTGACTAACCAAAGCTGAAGAGTGATGGGGGAGTGCCAGTTCTCACCCTAGACAGTAAAAAGGAACTGAGAGAGAGGCAGTTGTCATACTCCTTAATAACTTTGGCTCAGCACACAAAGGTAGCAGGGACACAAGCATTGGGGAGCATGTAATGCTGGCAAATATCTCCAACACAAATGCACTGGGCATAGATACACATACAGAAAGTGTTGGTACACCACCACTTGGAGGAGAACAAGCTACACATAACTATATTTGCCTAATACATGTGCATATCTGCCAAATCCATTGACAAAATTTATACTTTCTTTGCTTGGTTAGGTTGACTTACATTTGCAGATTTTCAACACAAAACAGAGGATATGTCTACACTACAGAGTTTTGTCGGAAAAACGGCCATTTTTCCAACAAAACTTGAGTTACATTCACACTGCAATCGCGTTCTTTCAAAAGTAAATTGAAAGAACAGAAGGGTTTTTCCAACAGTGGTACTCCTCTTTCTATGAGGAAGAATACCTTTTCCAAAAGAGCTCTTTCGGAAAAAGGTGTGTGTGGATGGGAGGAGAGTTTTCTTTCGAAAGAAGAGGCCTCCAGGAAATAAACACAGGTGCCCTGGTGGACACTCCGTCCAAAGTAATCACAACTCTATAGTTCCTGTCTCCTGGCCCCTCTTAAAGTTGCAAGCACCCTGACCAAGCCTTGTGGAAGGAAGCTGGCCTATGAGAAGCACCTGACCGGGCAGCTCTCCTTGCCACGGGCCTGCTCACGCATCATGGAGTTACAAGCCCCCCTCCTTGCAGGGAGCAGCCACAGGGATCCCAGGACCCAGCCAGGGGGACCAAGAGGCGGGCACCCTTCTGGTCCAGAGCGGAGATCCTGTCCCTCCTCGAGCTGTGGGGTGAGGAGGAGACATTGCAGGATCTCCGCTCCAAGCGACGCAACACTGATATCTTTGAGTGCATGGCCGAGTCCCTGGTGGAGCGTGGATACCCACCCCGGAGCTTGGAACAGAACTGGAGTAAGATGAAAGAGCTCCATCAGGGATACGTCAGGGCCAGAGAGCGCAGCTCTCACTCAGGGGCAGGACCCCACACATGTCCCTACTATCAGGAGCCGCACCAACTCCTGGGGAGTGGAAAAACGTCTTCCCCACCCGTCCTAGTGGACTCCAGCCTCGAGACCCCATTGTTGCCTGGCCGGAGGTCATGGTGGAGGAGGAGGATAACCAGGGACAGCAGGAGGAGAAGGAGGCAGCAGACAAGAAGGAAACCGTCACCCTGTCTCTGGAGCCAGTTCCTGTCAGCCACGATGTTTCCCAGGTCTCGTCTAATGCCAGGAGGGATTTTCAGGTGAGTGCTCTCAGTTTGTCACACACAGGGTATATCTATATTGCTCCCTAGTTCGAACTAGAGATGCAAACGTAGGTGACCAATTTTAGGGATTTAAATATCCCACGCTTCATTAGCATGATCTCGCCAGCGCGTTACTCCACTCAACAGCCGTTTCGAAAGTGAAAGTGTGCACCAGGATGCGTTAGTTCGAACCAAACCCCTTGGTTTGAACTTACATTACTCCTCATTTTTTGAGGGGTTTGGTTCGAACTAACGCATCCCAGCGCGCACTTTCACTTTTGAAACAGCTGTTGAGTGGAGTAACGCGCTGGTGAGATCATGCTAATGAAGCGCGGGATATTTAAATCCCCGCTTCATTAGCAATTTTGGTCGCCTACATTTGCATCCCTAGTTCGAAATAGGGAGCAAGTGTAGACGTACCCACACAGTGCAGGGGAGGCGGGCGCAGAGGAGGAGAGATGCGAGCATCGCTGGAGTTGCTCTGGTTGGACATCGTGCTGCAGTCCATGCACATGAAACCACATGTAGCATTAGTGTGCACCATGTGGACTTGACAGGTAGCCCCTGAGCACGAGTAGGATCCTGCTGCCAGGCTCAGAGGAGGCCACACACGTCTGGCCCTGGGGGGAGGGGTCTCCCAGCACCTGCCACGGCTGGAAGCAGGCTAGCCACAAGGGTGCAGGCATGACCCCAGACACACTGAGGAGTGCTGTGCTCAGCACACAGGCATGCCTGTACGTGCAAGGCATCATCTGCTACCGCAGAAAGCGCTGCCAGGCACAGGTGTGTGCGTGGACCATGGGATCCCACTGTGGCGAGACACTTCCCTTGTCTGCTTGTCCATGGGTTGGGGTGGGAGGAAGCGAGCAGCATGGTCCCCTGGGCACCTTGGGGCCTGCTGTACAGGCCACACATGGCCTTGCTCCCAGGACACACCCCTCCTCAGGCCTGAGGACTGTTAGCCGCTGCTCACAGAGGAGGGCATGGCCTCAGGGACAGTGTCTGCATGGATGACTGACTGCCTCTCCTCTTTCTATTCTCCCCAGCCGGACCAGTCAGGACTGAGGGGCAAGCCATGCCACCTGTGCCAGCAGCCAGACCTCAGGGTACCCGAAAGCACACCAGAGTCCAGGAAGACCTCATGTGGCGGCATGTCAGGGAAATGATGGCACACCCACCTGCTGTTGCTGGTCCTGCCTACCACCCTCCTGTCCTCCCTGCTATGCCCATTCCCCCTCCCCCGGCTTCCCAGGTGATGCCTCTGCTCATTCCCCAAGCAACGCCCATGCCCCTTCCCCAATCAATGCCTATGCCCCTTCCCCCTGCTCCCCCTGCCAACCCTGACCCCACTCCAGCCCCCCTCCTGCCCAGCGCCCTGGGTTCCCCAGACCCAGTCCCAAGTCTGACGAGGTCCCCGCACCTGAGGTGGCACATCCAGCTGCCCCCCATGCCACTCTAAGCCCCCCTCCAGGTTATGAGCCCCCCTCCCCTCCAGGTTATGAACCCCTCACCCCCTCCCCAGCTGTTGTTACTGAAAGATCAAGACAGAGTTTGTTTTGTTCAAAACCAAACAGGTGTCTTTATTCTGAGGTCAGGGAAGGAGTGGAGAGAGGGGTTGGGGGGGTGAAGAAATAGGGCACCGAGCCAGAGGCGCCTAGGGGCGAGGCTCTGGGGAGAGTTACCAGGGTCCTTCAGAGAACCTCCCCCTCAGGGGCCTCCCAGATGTGGACCCCAGCCTGATGAGCCTGGCAGATGGCAGCTGTCCATGGCTGCTTGAACGCTCGCCCCCCCACTTCAGGAGGAAGGCCTCAGGCCTCTCCCTTCCTTTCCACAATGTTGTGGAAGACACAACATGTCACAACCACCGCGGGGATGTTGTGCTTCCCCACATCAAGGTGGGTCAGGAGGCACCTGAAACACGCCTTGAGGTGCCCAAAGGTGCAGTTGACCTGAATCCAGGCCCAGTTTAGGAGGGCATTAAATTGGTCCCTGCTAGGGTCCCGGTGGCTGGTATATGGCTTCATTAACCATGGCATCAGGGGGTAGGCCATGTCCCCCACAATGCACAGTGGCAACTGCACATCCCCAATGGCAAATTCACGGCAGGGGGAAGAATGTGCCCGCCTCCAGCTTCCCGCACAGGCTGAAATTACAAAACACGTGGGCATCGCGTACCCTGCCTGACCACCCAACAAAAATGTCCGTGAATTGTCCATGGAGGTTGACCAAGGCCTGCAGCACCATAGAAAAATAGCCCTTCCTATTAATGTACTGGGCTGGTTGATACTCAGGAGAGCAGATCGGTATGTGGGTCCCATCGATTGCTCCAGCACAATTTGGGAACCCCAGGGCAGCAAATCTGGCCATAACTGGGTTCAGGTCTCCCAGGTGGATGACCCTCTGCATCAGGATCAAGCTGATGGCCCTCACAACCTGCAGAAGGAAATAAACAAATACACAAAACAGAGAATAAGAGAGGGAGTGCCTGAACCCTTGGGAGGTGTTCCTCCTCCCTCCTATCTGCCCCCCCCCAAACCCCAGGACCCACCCCCTATGGGGTGCACCAGCACTTGGAAGCAACTGGAGACCTAAAGCTCTGGCTGAATGGTTCCGGGTGACCTTTTATATGAGAGAGCGTCCAATCAGCATGGACGCTCTCTTTTGAAGAAGCAGATCGCTTTTTCAACGTGCATTGGCAGTGTGGACACTCTTTTGGAAGAAGTTTTTTCAGAAGATCTCGTCTGGAAAAGCTTTTTCCGAAAGAAGCCTGCAGTCTACACGTAGCCTAAGATATAAATTGGCCTCCGTTTGTTTGAACTGATTCCAGATTTACCCCAAATTGGTCCAAGGCTTACTCAAAGAATCCTATGAAACTAGAGAACAACCTGTGCTGAATTTTTAATTTGAACTGAAACACAAACCCAGATGAATCTCTTTGGGTGCAATCTGCACTTTGGTTTCTTTCTTCAGGCTACAATAGCATGTTAGCTACTGTGAAATCCAGATCTGTGAAGGGACACAACATTTTTTTTCTTATGCAAAAATGTGCTGTATTATCAGCCACACAGATTCCCAACAGTCAATTAAGCAGAAGCATCCTAGAAGCATCCTTGATTGATTATATCACTGTGCAACAAAGAAACCAGCAGGATGTGACAAGGTCCATGTGCAGGGCAGATTGTTGGACAAACCACTCTAGAGATATAAGACTAATTATTATTAGTCTTCAACCTCATTATCAGGAAAATTCTCCAAAGCTCTTTAGACACAGGCTCAAAGTGCCTGAAAGATCTCGACTTAAAACAGTCTGTGTAACATCATTAGTGCAGAGATTGCTTCCATTGGATCTGCGACATCCATGGAGGACACTGGAAATGAGTGGAAAATACTGCCTGATATTACATGCAAGGTCATTGCTGAGATACACATACAATTGCCTTTCACAAGCACAGAACAGGTCTGATGAGGAAAATGATTCAAAGGGAAAGTTGTTGAAGAGAAACAGGCACATCAGCCCTTGATATCTGAACCCAAACTGCTGCTTGGACACCACACTAGAGGGGGGCAAAACATTGACTATCAAACTTAGCCTGAGGTCAAATATGGTCCCCAAATATGAACAGAGGGTTTTTTTTACAGCTGCAAAATGTGCAAGTCCCACATTAACTCACCTCCACCGAGCTCCGCCGCAGTGATTCTCTGACATACTGTAATGCAGGACTAAGTCAAGGTAAGAATAGATAATGCAAACACTGACAAACTACCAAAAAAAACCATTTGTCATCACTGGCAGGGATGGAGATGAACATCAGACTGCATAACTGCAAGAATAAGCCTGTATGATTACCAAGGTCAAGGAAGCCAAAGGCCAGATACAGCTATACATTATCTTCTCATAAATCTAGAGTAATCCCATTGACTTCACTGAATTTCCCCTGGGTTTATATTAGGTAACCAAGAGCAAAATCTTGCCCATTGAGTAGTTACTTTACTTCACAGTAAACTGGATTTAATCGTGGGTTCAGAGTTCTGAGATTTTTCTGACAGCAAATTTGCAAGTTGCTGCATTCTTTACTTAGTTTATCTACCATCAGCTGTAGCAGAGGAAACACAGGAGGCAAGACTGTGGTTTTGAAATGCATTTCTTTGAAATGTTATTTTTAATAACCTAATCTTTCAAATTACTGATTATGATTAAGGTGCATTTGACACTGTAATGATGGATGCAATATGAGCGGGTAGACAGAGCAGTAGACAGATTATGTGTATATAACAGAAAACTTTTAGTGCCAAATTTGTTTTTAAGTGGAAAAGAATTTTTCATTGATTTTTCCCTTCCATTTTGTGTGTGAGGGTTTTTCTGTTTGTTTTTGTTAAACTAAGAAGGAAAACACACATTACAGGCTACTATGAAATGACGTAATTTAATCTGGGCCCATAACACAAGAGATGATGCATCATTAAAGTTAGCATTCTGTGCTCAACTTATCCCAGGAAACAAGAGTGCTACTTCAAGGATTCTTGTCATGTAAGAGGTGCCAACTGAAATGAAACAGTTGTGTGTCCTTGAGACAACAACTGGTTGACACTTTTGGTCAGCACACAGAAGTCAGAGGATATCCAGTGAAATGGAGTTCAGAGTGAGTGAATAAATATGCAACGAAAATTTGAGAAACAAAACGGTGCTCCAAAATGATAGCTGAAGTTTTTAGTGCCTAAGATGGTCACCATTTCTTACCTTTCTCTATTACTTTCAATATCTATATTTTTGTATAGAGTTCTCTCTTGAGGAATATTTTTATACTAGCTCAATTCAAATGCCCCAGAAAGCACTTAGGGCATGTCTATACTAACAAAAAGATTGACCTTCGGAGGTTGATTTTCAAGCATTCGATTTAGCAGGTCTAAAGTATATCTGTAAATCAAATGTTGAATGCTGAGAGCAGCCTCCACCAGCGTCTGGTAGCCCTCATTCTGCAAGGAGTAAGGGAAGCTGACGGGACAGCATTATCCTATCAGCCTCTAGCCATGGGGATGTTGCCACAACTCGGCTTAAGGTCAGCCAAATCCAGCTACACATTTTGCGTAGCTGGAGTTGCATACCTTAAGCTGACCTGCATGGTCTAGTGAAGGGCAGGCCATGAAGTCAGATGGTTAGCAATGCTGCCTTTTCTCATTTCAATTTGTATGATTTCAGAAAGCTAGTGTTCTTAAAAGCTGTTTAAGAAGAGGAGACACTCTGCTACAGGAGTGATGCCATCATGTTGGCCACATGCCAGTCCTGAAAGCTCGCATTTATGCTAATGTTTTAAGGGATGCAGTTTCTTGTCATGAGGAACATGATTTACTGCAAGAGAGAGAAGCAAGTTTCCTCTTTTTGCTTTTTATCCAAAGGCAAATCAATAATTAAGCATTTATTATGAATAATGTCTAGGAATCACTCTCCCATTTTTACATATCACATGGTTTTGGTAATAACAACAGGAAATGTATCATGGTAATATTTATACAGCTTGGGTGCGTCTAGACTGGCAAGATTTTGCGCAAAAGCGGCCTGTCTACACTGGCTGCTTGAATTTGCGCAAGAGCACTGACGTTCTACTGTAAGAAATCAGAGCTTCTTGCGCAAATACTTTGACGCTCCCACTCAGGGATAAGCCCTCTATGCAAGAATACTTGCGCAAGAGGGCCAGTGTAGACAGGTACCTTAATTTCTTGCGCAAGAAAGCCCGATGGCTAAAATGGCCATTGGAGCTTTCTTGCGCAAAAGCGTGACTATACTGGGCATGGATGCTTTTGCGCAAAAGATGTCTTTTGTGCAAATGCATCCATGCCAGTCTAGACGCGCTTTTGCGCAAATACTTTTAACGGAAAAACTTTTCCGTTAAAAGTATTTGCGCTAAATCATGCCAGTCTAGACGCAGCCCTTGATTCTACAGTTCTCACTCAGACAAAACTTCCTGTACTTCTACTCCAAGTCCCAATAAACGCTCTGTAAACGGGTCCAACCATGCGCCCCGTTCACGCCTAACACCACCCCCCCCCCGTCCCCGTGTTTCCTTCACCCTTTTGGGCGCTCCCCGGCGTCCAAAGCTGTCTCTCTTAAGGCTCGCCGGGTCTTCCCTCATTTGGGGGTTTTGCGGGCCCCGAAGCCGGAGCTGGTCTCGTCCCGACCGTAGGGAGAGGGGGGTCCGGGCCCGCCCCCTCTCACAGACCCCTGCCCAGAGCCCTAAGGACGCGGACGCATCTACTGTCCGGTCCGGCTGGCAGGGCGTCTGCCGTAACTCGCCAGCCCACAGGCTCCCTTTGCCCGCCCTGGGCTCCTTCCTCTCTCCGTGGTCAAATATCCCCTTGCCTCCTCGCCTTGGGTCCCATCCGCCGCTGGTCCTCCGCAAGAGGCTGCTCCCTCGGACCTCCTCCTCTACCCGGCATCTCCCGGTGCTTAAATCCCCGCGCCGGCTCCCGGCCCCGGGGTCACACCCCTTCCGGCATGGCCATGCTGTTGGGCCGTCGGTGGGGCTGTGCCCCGGTGTTGCTCCGCCCGCTCCGGCACTCGGCCTCCTGGCCGGACGTGGGCATCCTGCTGGGGCAGCCGCCCGGGAACAGCCGCCGCACAGCCAGTAGGCCAGCCTCTGCGCCGCTCGGCCTGCGGCCAGCGCCGCTACCCTGCCCCCTGCCCCACGAGCCGCCACATAAGTGGCCGCCGGCAGGACCGGAGTGCGGGGCGCCTCCGCCCCGTCACACACCTCCCCCTCTACATGCCCTTTTACCCCTTGTTCTGAGTACTCCTCCTTCATGTCCCTTTGTGAGAAGAAGTCCGCGTTCCCATTAGCGGTTCCGGCCCGGTGGACTACATCAAGGCGTAAGGCTGTAAAGAGAGATACCAGCGCATGATTCGTGCATTTGAATCTTTCATGCTTTGCAGCCATCGTAATGGGGCGTGGTCTGTTACGACCGTAAATCGATTTCCCCGCAAATAATACCGGAGCATCTCTATGGCCCACTTCATTGCCAACGCTTCTTTCTCTATGGTCGAATACCTGCATTCCCGGGGGAACAGTTTCCGACTTATATATATTACGGGGTGTTCTGCGCCCTCCTGCTCCTGTGAGAGGACGGCTCCTAATCCGTCCTCCGAAGTGTCGGTTTGTACTATAAAGGGTTTCTCAAAATTCGGCTGAGCTAATACTGGTGCCCCTGTCAGCTGGCCTTTGAGCGCCCGGAAGGCCTGTTCGCATGTTTTTGTCCACACCACCTTGTTAGGTCGCGCCTTTTGTGTCAAATCCGTCAGCAGGGTCGCCAGAGACACGAAGTGGGGAACAAACCGGCGGTAATAGCTGGCCAATCCTAAAAATTGGCAGACTTGTTTCTTGGTTGTGGGCAGGGGATAATCTCGTAGGGCTCCTACCTTGTTGATCAATGGTCTCACGCAACCCCGCCCGACGATATAGCCCAGGTACATAACCTCCCGCTCTCCAAAGTGGCACTTGTTGGGGTTCGCTGTTAGTCCTGCCTCTTGTAACGTCCTCAATACGGCCTGGAGTCTCTTCAGATGCTCCCCCCATGACCTGCTATAGATTATGATATCATCAATGTATGCGGCTGCATACTGTTGATGGTCCTTTAATACTTTATCCATTAGCCGCTGGAATGTGGCCGCAGCCCCATGTAAGCCAAACGGCATGCGTACGAATTGATACAGCCCAAAGGGGGTGGAGAAGGCTGTCTTTTCTCTTGAGGTGGTGGTGAGGGGGATCTGCCAGTATCCTTTATTTAAATCAATCGTCGACAGGTATTGGGCTTGTCCGAGGTGGTCCAGCAGTTCGTCCACCCTAGGCATGGGGTACGCGTTGAAGCGTGATATACTATTGACCTTCCGGAAGTCAATACAGAAGCACGTTGAGCCATCCGGTTTCGGGACCAGCACGATGGGGCTTCTCCACTCGCTATGTGATTCTTCGATCACTCCCCACCGGAGCATCTTTTGTACCTCCTCCCTCACCGTCTCCCACATTTTCCTTGGCAAGGGGCGAATGGGGTCTCTCACCTTTTTACTGACCTCGGTATCAACGTGGTGGTAGGCTCGGGTCGTCCGCCCTGGCTGGTCGGTCAGAACTCCGGTGAACTCCCAGAGTAGGTGTTCTAATTCCTCTTTTTGTCCGGTGTCAGTTCTGCGCTTACCCTCGGTTCCGGTGGAGTGGGGCTGCGCCCCCCTTCGGGGCCTAGGTCTATCTCCACTTCTGCGGGGTTCGTCATCAGTCCCTCCTGGTTCTTTCAGGCCTTCAAGAGGTTAACGTGGTAGATTTTTGTTTCTCAGCGGGCTCCTGCCAGGCGTACTTCATAGTCCACTTCTCCCATCCTTCTTACCACTTCAAATGGGCCTTGCCACTTGGCTAACAACTTGGAGTCCTGGGTGGGTAACAAGAGCAAGACCCGGTCTCCTGGTTCAGAGGTTCTGAGGCTGGCCCCGATATTATAATGGGCCGCTTGCCGGGCCTGGGCATCTAGTTGGTGTAGCTGGGTGAATTCCCCTAAGGTTTTCAACTTTTGCCTCAGCTCTCGCATATAGGGGACTGACCCCCTCACCCACGTCTCTTGTTCTTCCCAGTTTTCCCTCACAATATCCAGTATCCCCCGGGGCTGTCTCCCATATAGGAGCTCAAAAGGGGAGAACTCCGTTGAGGCTTGGGGGACTTCCCTCACCGCAAACATCAGGGCAGGCAGTAGTCCATCCCAAGCCCTGGGGTCCTGTTCTATAAACTTCCTCAACATGCTTTTTAAGGTTCTCTTGAACCGCTCTACGAGGCCGTTGGTTTGTGAGTGATATACCGACGTTCATAGCGTCCGTATTCGCAGCAACCGGCACAGTTCTTGCATTAGCCGCGACATAAAGTTTGTCCCTTGGTCGGTAAGGATTTCCTTTGGTACCCCGATCCGGGCAAAGATCTTTACTAGCTCGGCTGCCAATACCTTCGCCGTAGTCATCCTTAAGGGAATGGCTTCGGGATACCGGGTGGCGTAGTCTATGACCACGAGGATGTATTGACACCCTGTGGTTGTTTTCTCCAACGGGCCCACCAGGTCCATGGCTATCCTCTCGAAAGGGATGCCTATAATCGGCAGGGGTACTAGGGGGGCTTTAGGAACTCCCTTGGGGCTCGCCTTCTGGCACTCCGGGCATGACAAGCAAAAGTCTTTCACCTTTCGGTAAACCCCTGGCCAGTAGAACCGCTGTATAATCCTGCGCACCATTTTCTCATACCCCAGGTGACCAGTCCAGGGGTTGGCGTGAGCCAGGCCCATCAGCGGGCAGCGGTACCGCACGGGGATCAATAACTGCCTAAGAGTCCCGTACTCTCCTACCCCCACCGTGACCCGGTACAGGCGATCGCGACATACCTCGAAGTAGGGTCCGCTCTGGCTCTCCTCGTTCCCGGCTCTCACCTCGTCCGCCTTTCTGGCCGCGGCCCATGCATGCTGCAATGTCGGGTCATCTCTCTGCTCCCAGATAAAGTTGCCGTCCCAGGGCTCCAGTGAGGACATTTCCAACGGCAGCTCGGGTCCCCCCTGTGGCCTGGGTCGTCCGCCCTGGGACCTAGCGGGGGGGCTCACTGGGTTCTCTGCCCTCACCCAGCATCCCTTCCGACCTTCCCTGTCTTCCCTGTCTCCCCTATTCGCCCATCACGCGCTGGAATCTTTCCCAGTCGCATCCAAGAAGGGCTGGGTAGACCAACTTCGGGGCCACCACCACGTAAGCCCAACTTTCATGGGGGCCATCTATTATCTGCGCCCACGCTGTCGCATATTGGTGCACGTCCCCGTTTACACACTGTACGTGTACGGGCGGGCCTCGGGGTCCTTGCCCTCCGATCAGGTCTTCCCTTATGATCGTTTGGCTGCACCCTGAGTCCACCAGGGCTTCTACCTTCCGCCCTCCGATCAATACCTGCCTTGTGATCCGGGCCTTCTCGCCCTCCTCTTGGGGTTGTCCCCCAGACAGGGCTTGGGCATAAGTACAATCCATATAGGGGCATTCCCGTTGGAAGTGCCCCTCTTCGCCGCATCGAAAACATGCCCCCTTCGTTGCTCCCGTCTCTCCGGGGGTCGGTTCTCCACCGGCTGATGGCTGGGGAGGTCCGGATAGGGGCCGCTTCCCTGGGATTGTCCACACTGGGGCTAATTTCCGCGCTTCTGTCCTCCTTCCCCTTCGGGCTCGCGGGTCTTCTGGGGCTCCCTGGGGTTTAGCTGCCCTAGCGGGCTCGCCCTTCGAGGGGGGGAGGGGCGATTCCCCTTCCCTAATACTTCAGCGGTTTCCACGGCCTCATAGTCAGACATGAGGACCACCGCTTCTTCCAGCGTCGAGGGGTGCTGTCGCCGTACCCAGCGTTGGCCTCCAGTCGGCAGGATGTTTAGGAACTGCTCGAGCGCTACCTTCTCGGCGACTTGTGTCCCTGTTTGCTGCTCCGGATCTAACCACCGCCAGGCCGCTTCCCTTAGTCTCTGGGCGATGGCCCGCGGCCGAGCCCCTGCGGTGTAGCGTTCTTGCCGGAACTTCTGCCTATACGTTTCGGGGGTGATGCCGAGTTAGTCCAAGATGGCTTCTTTAACTTTGAAATAGTGCAACGCTTCCCGCGAGCCCAAGCTCCTATACGCCATCTGGGCTAGCCCAGTTAGGTACGGGGCCAATATGGTGGCCCACTGCTCATCCAGCCATCTCGCGGTGGTCTCCACCCTCTCGAACGTGGTCAGGAATGCCTCCGGGTCGTCATCGGGCCCCATCTTCGACAGTCTGATGGGTGCTAGTGGGGGCCCCCCTCCTTCTGCTCCCTCCGTTGCCGGTGTCCCCAGGGCCGTCCCCCTCGGTGGCCAATACTGCTGCCTCCACCTGTCCTGCTGGGCCTCAAACTGCTCCGCCAACTCGTGCATCAGCTGCTTCTGCTGCTCCTGGTGCTGGGTGGAGAGTTGCTGTATGAGGACGGTCTGTTGGTGGTGGTGTTGCCGTTGACTTTCCATCAACCATTCTAGCACCTTCGCAGGATCCATCTCTGTGCCTTTGGATCTTAAGAGTGGGGAGGGGGAAACAAAGGGGACCAAACAAATATACTCGACCCGCACCCCCCCCGCCCCCCGGCATGTGATGCCCTCTGTGTTCGGGTTTTTTTTTCCTTTTCCTCCTCCCTTCGTTCGGGGTCTCAGGATACCCACATTCTCCACCACCTGTAAATGGGTCCAACCATGCGCCCTGTTCACGTCTAACACCACCACCCCGTCCCCGTGTTTCCTTTCCTTAGTATTAGGTACTAATGTGCTCCCCGGCATCCAAAGCTGTCTCTCTTAAGGCTTGCCGGGTCTTCCTTCATTTGGGGGTTTTGTGGGCCCCGAAGCCGGAGCCGGTCTCGTTCTGACCATGGGGAGAGGGGGGTCCGGGCTCGCCCCCTCTCACAGACCCCAGCCCAGGGCCCTAAGGATGCGGCCGCGTCTACCATCTGGTCCGGCTGGCGGGGCATCTGCCGTAACTCGCCAGCCCACAGGCTCCCTTTGCCCACCCTGGGCTCCTTCCTCTCTCTGCGGTCAAATATCCCCTTGCCTCCGGGCTCACCTCCTCGCCTTGGGTCCCATCCGCCGCTGGTTCTCCGCGAGAGGCCACTCCCTTGGACCTCCTCCTCTACCCGGCATCTCCCGGTGTTTAAATCCCCACGCCGTCTCCCGGCCCGCGGGGTCACACCCCTTCTGCGTGGCCACGCTGTTGGGCCATCGGCGGGGCTGTGCCCCGGCGTTGCTCCGCCCACGCCGGCACTCGGCCTCCCAGCCGGACGTGGGCGTCCTGCCGGGGCAGCCGCCCGGGAACAGCCGGTAGGCCGGCCTCTGCGCCACTCGGCCCGGAGCCACTACCCCGCCCCCTGCCCTGCGAGCTGCCAGATAAGCAGCCGGCAGTGGGACCGGAGTGCGGGGCGCCTCCGCCCCGTCACACGCTCCCTCTTTGATTCACTGAAGTCAATACTGTGAAAACTGTTATTAACCTCATGGGCTGTACATAAGGATTTTTTCCTCTCCGTCTATTTCCCTTGAGAGTGTTAGGTACTAATGTGCTGTGATACCACTGCCCCATGTGGACGGCACTGCTGGCATTAACTAAGGAACTTAGTTCTATGTGAAAGAGGAGCAAAACCAGTAGTATCTGAACAGGGGAGTTACAGAGCATCTAGTGCATGCTGCAGTTCACACCCCTGTGATACAAACACCAACGCTGTGTAGAAAAGCCCTTAATTCAAAGGAAAAATTATTAACTTTTTGAAGTCCCTGGTCATAATAAAGAGATGTCCAGATATTTCTTATGAAGACTTCAATCTTCTCTATTTATTGTATGGTGACTAATAAAATAGCACTAGTTAAGTAATAAACTAATAATAAATAATATAGAAATAAATACATGTAAGGCGATCAGATATCCTTTTTTAAAGGGACAGTACCGTATTTAAGCCCTCCTGCGGGTATCCTGACTTTTTCATAAAAACAGGCAAATTGTTCCATTTGTCTTTCTCTTCCCCACTCCCCAGCAGTACCGGCGGGTCCTGTTGCTGGCCAGATCCTGCTTGCCATCTACCCACCCACCAACAGTGAGTGAGAGGTCAGTGGCCTTTGATGGAAGTGGGTGTGCAAGGCTTGTGGCAGGGTGAATATGTAGCACTGCTCCCACTGCTGGTCCACCAGAGCAGCCCTCACTGTGTGCTAACTCTCGGTCAGAAGGGCCCTGCCCTGGTGCTGTTTATGGTCAGCACTGGCTGAGCACTGTGAGCTGTGGAGACTGGTGTGTGCAGGCAGGTGCCAGGGAGTGGTTGGTCACATGGCACCTCTGATTTCCGCTCATTGGCCCTTTACATTCACCCCTTCTCACTGTCCTCTCTATGCTGTGTCCCTTCACCTCCCTCCAACCCCACTGCTCCTCCATATCCTCCCCAGGAAGGCACATCCTGCTCCCAGCACTGTGCAGAGAACAAGTCTTTGGTTGGAGCACTTAGCTCACCAACAACCTGTCAGGCAAGCTCCTTCTTTCCTTCCCCTGCTACCTCTCACTGGGCTGGCACCCTGAGGAAGTCCAAAGTCCTCCATCCTGGAGCACTTGGCCAGGGGGAGCCAATCCCTGCACAGCTCTGGGACTGTAGTTCTGGAGTGATAGGGGATGGAGCCATTTCCAGCCTGTTCACATCCCAAGCCTGCAGACTGCACAGCAGCCCCCCAGGAAAGGGCTTAGCACCATCTTCACCTGCTTCCACCCCCTGCCCTGGGTTTGCCCCAGAGAGCACAGGGCTGCTTCATCTCCTACGTGCCCTTTCCTGCTGAGCCATCTCTCTGAGTGTGTTGGCTGAAGCTACTGCATTCAGGTTCCCTGTTGCACAATTCAGCCTTAGGATCTAACATACAATTGTTTTGGCTGTTGACTCTATCCACTCTGCATTATATCTATCCTACAGCAACCACCGACAATTATAGGAAAAGTTAAAAGGATAAAGTTAAAATTATACATTTCAATTAGATTATTTTGATATTTCTAAAACAAAATATTCAGGAATTTTATCTTGTAATACATTTTTTTTAAAAATCAACATTTCATTCCCATCTGGGACAAAAGAAAATTTCAAAATGTTGTGACTTTCTGCTGAACAAAAATTCTAAGTTTTGACCAGCTCTGTTGGTATTATATATGATGATCTGCAAGATTTCATCTGGGTGACAGGACACTAGGCACCAAACAAGGGATATCTTTAAAATACAGGACAAGATTGTATAAAGAAAATCTACTTACATTGTCAATCATCACTGTCAACATTTATCCTCTCTGTCAGCTAAGCTGAATAAACCAGCCTCCCTCTCTTTTTCCAGAAGGCTCTGTTTATGCCCTCCACTTGTATTTTCAGTCTGTCTTTTGCTATTGTTCACAGATGTGGGTGGAGAAGTGGACATTAGAGAGGTCCAACCTGTACTAAATTATATAGTCACCACTCTCTGGTTTGGTAACATCCATGATGTGGCATGATTTTAGTTAGCCCGATTTCCACTTATCATGGATGTGGCCAAGTTTCCCACAGTCCCATAAAGTTTGTTTACAGCCACCAGTCCTGACTCTGCGTTCTGTGCTGTTATTTAGCTCTAATTTATCCTTAAATGTCTTCTAAGAGAAGCAAGCCCAGCAAATCCTTCATTATACATTTGGCATTCGTTTTTGCCAATACAAAGGGTGGATAGTACATGTCTAGCCTTATTTTATTTATCTACTTGTATGCACTGGGTACTTGATAGCTCAAAGTATCCTTGATTTGATGAGAACTTTCCCCTCTCATGTAAATCTCCATGCAAAGTTAATTAAATTATTTCAAGTATTAGGGCAGGAATTGAAAATATCTAGAGACAGATTTTGTCAAGGTGCCCGAGACTAAAGATATCCAATAATTACCTGCTAATGAACAAGTTTAAACTGAATTATTCAGGTCAAAAAGAACAAAAAGACTATGCAGACTGGATGCAAAAAGGGAAATTGGCATGGTGAATTATCTGGTGATAATTGAATCCAATGTATTCAAAGAAATCAGGGACAGTTTATGAATGATTTTGAAAATTCTGACAATATATTCAGAACAACTGATCTGCTCTCTTTTCATTACCAATAGAGAATTCTGTATGTCATTAAAGAATCATTTTACAGCTATACCATTTTTCTTTGAAAGGAAACCAAATCTAAGGTTACTGGGTCTAAATCTTGTAATCTTTTATAAGAAAACTAGTCTGTGAAGTCAGGTTTAGGGGCAAGTACACATTGGTTCTAAGATCATGTCTTAACTGATCTTTTAGCTCTACCCTTCCCCATCTTTTCAGGCTTCAAATACTGAAGAGCTCTCCAAGATATTCTAATGGAATACTTCACAGCAAGCCTTTTCTTAAAAGCATCTCTCCTGTCTGTTTTTCTCTTCATGAATAAGATTTGACTCTTAAAAATAAGTCTGACTGTGACACTTAATCCAGCTGGAGAGAGGAAGCCAGTTCTAAAAACTTGGTTTCTGGGTGTGAACTGACAGAAGCAAAAAAAAAAAAAAAAAAAAAGTCAAATTTGGATTTAACCTAACTTTCATTTTTTATCATTTTATAAGCCTCATTATTTGTTTATTGTCTTTTGTCTCACATTGAGGATGATACAGTTATACTGAAGAAATACTGGTGAGAGAAGCAAACCAGGGCTTTAACTTTTAGTGCACTGTTTGCTGCTCTCTCATTCGTTTCCCCTCATTTTATATAATCATCTTTTTTTCCTTTTCTTAACTCTGCTTAGTAATTTTCCATTTTTCTGCTTCTTCTTTGGCAAAGGTGGAATCCAACTAAAAACCTGGATCCAAACTCCAGATCAAGCTGTAAATTTCATCTCTCTGCTCCAAAAAGAAGGAATTTCATTTCCAAGGCCAGTTAATATTAAGTGACAACAACATATTAATCTACCATTGCAGTTACAAAACTCACCCCTTGAAAGCTAGGAAAGGAACAGTTAATGACATCATACCCTGCAAGATATTATGTAATGAACAAATTATTCTTATCAAGAAGAAGGCAACAAATATGTATCACAATGACTTTAACACTGACCTAAAATGGATACTATTCATTTACCAGTAAAACACAAAAAATAAATACAACAGCCCTTTGAAAAACAAACTTTATTTTGAGCACATATGTTTATAATTCATTTTCAACAAGGTTTTCTTGTGAACTCTCTAAAATGTCAAAAAGCACATCTTTAACTTCTCTATTACCTGTATACCAAGACAAAAATCTAGGCAAATATTTCATTGCCCCTTCTAATCAAATCTGGAGGACTTGTTAAACTAACTTAACTACTTCACAGAAGGGTGTTTGAATTAATTAATTAGTTCCTGTTTGTACTGCAAACTGAATATGTAAAGCACTTGTAAAAGCTATGCTGTTATTAAAAACAATAATGATTAATAAATCAATTTTACCCTTTGACTCTTTCCAGCTTAGCTGCAGATCACCCATCCAAGGCTATTAGCAGCAATCATTTAATGGCCAGATGCTAAACTACTGTAAACTGGCAAACCCCTCATTTTAATGGCAATAGGCCAATTTACACCGGCTAAGGAGTTAGTCTTCTATTTGAGCAAAAATCACCAATAGTTGGCAAAAGAATCATTTTTAAACTTTAAAAATAATTGTGCTTGCTCTTGCTTTATCTATTTGTCTTTCTGACTTTCCCCTAGGATTCCCAGGATGTCTTTAGCAGTATGTTTGTAGTTATGAATGACCCTGACTCAGATTTGTATTTTATTTACCCCCTTGGAAGATTGAGGAAAAATGCTAAAAAATGAACTTCAAGAACACAATCATGCCAACTGTCCAGTCTCACTCAATGCAATCAAGAATACAACTTTTAGAACATTCTCACAGCTAATTGTTGCCTATTATGAAGCTGTGAACAAAAGATGTGTCACGGCAGGATGCACTTTCTTAGTGAGAACAAAATTTGAGTAATGTGGCATTCACTACAGTGAGATTGATGGCATAGTTCCAGCACTTGAGAGCATTGCCTCAATGTCCCCCTTGTCCCTTTTTAAGATTCCCAAGACCTCAAAGCCAATTGAAGTGAAGGTGACTCCCAGCACTAACTTCAGTGGGTTTTGAATCAAGCCCTTCTTCCTATACGCAAGGTCAAGGATAGAATGATTTCTTTGCTTTTGAAAGAGTGCCCCCCTGCACTGATTGCTACCTGGAAGGAAATGGTGTATCCTCTGGATTTACACACATGATTCTGAAGAGCAATATTAATTTCATTATTTGTCCATTTGTTTTTGAAATGGAGCAGACTTAGGAGAAGGGGGTGGGGAGGATTTGCGTTAAAATCAACAGGTGGTATTTGTAATAAAAAAGGAATTACACAATTTCAAAGTAACAAATACCTCAGATACTCCAAATAGTGATTATGATTCCTTTCCTACTGTCACACAGGCCTGGTCTACACTAAAGGGGAAAGTCAACTTAAGGTGTGCAACTCCAGCTACATTAATTAAATAGCTTGGAGTCAACGTATCTCAAATTGTGTTTTCAGGCCATCCACACAGTGGGAGGTCAACAGGAGAAAATGCTCCCATCGACTTCATTTACTTCTCATGAGGAACAGGACTATAGGTGCCAACCATGGAATCCTCTCAGTTCAAATTAGCCTGTCTTCACTAGACCTGCTAATTTGAACCTCACAAGATCCAGTGGCAGCGTTGGTCTTCCATGTGATGTAGACATGGCCACAGTGAGTCAATAGCAGAGTTAGAAATAAAACTCTTTGGCTATCATGCTACTTGCTCTATCCACTTGATAATACTGCTTACCTTAATAAATACAAAAGGAAATGTAGTAAAGGAGCTTGGAAATCTGGGAACAGTAAAGTGTTTATAACCAAAGAGATACCCCAGAATTGGGTCTCCAGAAGTTCTTGAGTCAGCAACTTTGGAGTTAAAAAATAGAGTCTTAATAATGATTTCAATAACTTGCAGCTCAAAAGCCACTTCTCACATAAGTTCTGAGCAAAGATATTGAATTATCATGATTAGACTTATGTCTTCATATATAGGTACTCAAAATGCACAGGCAGTTTGTGCACTGGTAAATAGAACAAAGTGTGCCAAAAATACCCATTGGCACAAGCAAATAGAAATTTCCACATGATCATATATTTTGCAATGAAGTTGAGTCCTTACATTGAAGGCCAACTGGGCTTAGAAGGTTTTTTATATATTAGGGTCTAAATTGAAATCTTAGATTTTAATTTTAATAGCACCAGTCAAGTAAGGTTACAATGACTCTAAAACAACTGTTTCAAAAATTCATACATACATACATACACACACACACACACACACACACATTCATATGAAATTCCAATTTACAGCATCTAGACAAACTTCCAGGTCAATAAAATCACTTTTTTTTCCAAATGGGGGAAAGCCTATGGGTATGCTGAGTAAGAACTCAGTCGAATTTAGTTTTCAAACTTTATGCTTTAATTAAAATGTATACTGATGTGTGTATTCATATCCCTGAGCACAGCAGTATGGTAATAAGCTTTTAAAAATTCAGATCTCTGCAGTTTCATAATACATTTTTCAATCTGATCAAACATTCTTTTCTCTCTCTAATCAGTACTTTTTGTTGTTTATGCATAGCATATAATTGAATTTCACCACCCCTTGTGGGTTGTTATATATCTTAAATATGTAGCATAGAGGTGCACACAGAAACAAGAAAAGAATGATGTGAGGCTACAGTTGTTTTCTTCAATGATTTGTAATATGTTAAGAAAAATGCCATCACATCTAAAATTACACTTCCATCTGAAAATATTATCCTTTCTAGTATTAACAGTAACTGAAAGAGATTAAAAGAAAAAAATCTTCACTATTTTCACTTCATTTATACTAGCTTTCATTATTTTCTCGAAAGTTTGCACTTTCTATTTCATGAAATAGTATGATGCACCCTCACTCTGTGTGGAGGAAACTGATGCACATACTGTTCCCCAGGCTCTGAAAGAAGGTGTTTTGCAGTAATTGCAACACCACATTTAAAAATGGAACAGAAGAAGCAGTTAGTAGTATGGCAGGCATGTTGGGAAAAGTGTGGAGAGAAGGGAGAAAAGATGTGGGTCTCAACATGTTTGGTAGGACCACACTAAATTTCAGGTACAGATTAAAAACATTTGTGATAAAGCATGTAACACGTTTTTAAAAGAATTTTTACATGTGCTATTTACATTTTGTTCTGTCATAAACTGGGATTTTTTTTTTTTTACAAGAAGGTCAATTTTGTATATTCAGGTTGTCCATATCCCTTCCATCAGGGATGAGAAATGGATTTAGTCTATAAGGGGCATCTACACAACACCCTAAACTTGAAAAAATATATGCAAATTGTGTATCTTATTTAGAAATTATTTCAAAATAGCATATTTTGAAATTTGGCACATCTACACAGTGCCAAATTTCAAAATAACTCACTATTTCAAGCCATCCCTTATCCCTCGTGCAATGAGGTTTACCTGGATGGTGAAATAGCACGCCCATTATTCCGAAAAATATTTCTAAGTAACGGGTGGCTTGTGTAGACGCAGAGTAGCTATTTCAGGATACCTCTGGTATCCTGAAATAGCCATGCAGTGTAGACGTACCCTAAGAAACAAAAGTTCTGATCCAGTCAAACTGTGTAGGTGATTATCTAACGGCATACACACAAGCAGCCTTAATTCTGGCACCTTCTGAGTGCTTGATTTTGAAACTGGAATAAAAGTTCTTTTATCATAGGGATTTTTTGTGTATGTGTGTGTCTGTTCATTTATGTGGCTTACTAGTGACTAGCCCACAGATAAGGTAAGGCACCTAATCACCCCAGGAAAGTAAATTTTCTAAAACAGGGGTGGGGAGCCTCAGGCCCAGGGACCCGTTGTGGCCCTCAGCATGCCTGGATTCGGCCCCCAAGACTCAGGGCCCCCCCCCCAGCATTGGGGAGCCCATGCTGGTGCTCCAGCCCTCCTGTTGCCTCCCTGGAGGCTGGAGTGTACAAAATCAACTTGGCTGCCCCCCCCCCCAGTCTCTGGTGTGTAAGGGGAATGTGGGGAGGTCTTCCTCCTTCTCAGTTGGGGGTCCACAATGGGGGGGGGGGGAGTTTGCTTCTCACTTGTATGTAGCCCCGACTGATTTTTCTGAGAGTCAGTAGCCCCCAACCCAAAAAAGGTTCCCCACCCCTGTTCTAAAAGAAGATGTTAATCCCAACACTTCCCAGTAATCAGGTGTATTGTCTCTACCACATGGATTCATTACAATAAAAAAAATTATTGCCGTGAGCACAGAAGCTATGAATGCATTACATGAATGAACTTCCACTGAAGACATAGGTAAACTTGTAACAGTTTACTTTAGTTGTTATCTGTAATTCAATACATGGTTTATCAGTTAATTGGTTTTGGAGGAGGCTTTGCTTTTTTTGTTTTGTTTTTTTTCCCTGCTCCCTTATTTTCACTTTAAATCTTGATTTTAAGCAATTTCTCAATAGAAATTACCTCCAGGATTTACCCACTGCCTTGTTTACAGCATAGTGTTTTGTAAAGCCTCTGCCTGATTTAACTTGGGTGAAGTGCAGAGCAGAGTGCACCTGGGTTACTATGGCATTGGAACATGCTGTTTCTTGATTGGAAGCTGAGGAGATGTGTGTATCTTTGTCTGGGGACAAAGCACAGAAGGCTTCATTGCTGAGATTGCTGTTTTGCTTGAGAAACTGGAAAATGTTTATAGGAAGGGGGCTCATATAGCTACATGTAGGACTGCTGCTTGATGGAAGATGAAGTAACAGTGTCACTATTTAGAGTTATCCACACCACAAGATACTTTGCAACTAGGGTGGCCATCAAGATACCCCAAGAATAGAAGACAGCTGCATTTAGTGCATAGGTGGACCAGGGCAATGGAATGGGGTGGGGGGGGGCGGTTCAGGAGTCAGGGATTGGAGTGGAGGGGCCCAGAGCTGGGGTGGGGGTATAGGAGTGAGTGAGGGGGGGGGGAGGACACCATTTCAGGAGGGCAGAAGGTTGCATACCAGGTCACTGCTGCTATTCTTCCTCTGACTCTCAAGGTGCAAGGGGAAAGTTCATAGCCTGCTGTATTCTTTCCTCTGCCCTCCCCTCGGGAGCAAGAGAAAGGCACAAGCTGAGCACTTTCCCTTCGCTCCTCGATATTCAGGGGGAAGAGAATGAAGTCCCAGTATGCGTGGCTGCAGCTCCCCTCCCACCCATGAGGGGGAGGTGTCCAGAGGCTGGGGAACACACCCCCAGCCAGCCCCTTTCATCTGCCTGTCTACCTGCTGCTTAGCAAGGCAGCCTGCAGGAAGCCCTGGGAGCATAGCCTGCAGTGCTCCAGCCAGCCAGCTTCGTCTTGTTGGAGCACCACGCTGGGTTGCACCGGCTTATGTTCACCTCTGGTTTCAAGAGAAAAATAGAGGACATAAAGGTGTCCAATTTCACGTCAATAGAGGATAAAGGACAGAGTAGCAAAAAACAGGACTGTCCTCTATAAAAGAAGATGATTGGCCACACTATTTGCAACCTTTCTGATAGGACAATGTGAGCTAATTGGGAATTAGATATGAGGATTCGGATTAAGTATGTTCTGCGAGTTTTATACTATCATTGGGAAAGATTTATAAAATTATACTCAAATCATGGTCTTTTGTCTCCTCTATCGATGTGTCCATGGGAGCTGAACAGTCTGTTCCTAGTGAAAGAAGTTGAGTGTTTAATAATTTTTTGTTTGTTAGCATGTGTGATATTATGTGGTAAAAATTCAAGTAATAACTTTTACATCTGAATTTATGCTGCATTTATGTTTCATATTAAGAGAGTCCTGTGGCTGGCTTTAATTGTTGCATTTTTCAGTTCCTCTCAATTGTTATAGTATCAGTTTTAGAGAACTCTTTCAAATGAACATAATGTACATTCAACCATAAACCTCATTTTAAGTGAGACAGTGTGTGCACATAAATGGCGAAAGAGACAACATTTGTGTGTCCTCCTTTTTACTGGCATTGTGGAAGTGTGATAGCCACGATCATGGATGACACACTGAGGACTAAAAGCATGAGCAGAGATGAAGCTCTTATTATACTACTGACTATCATCAATTAAAAAGACATCTTTGAATCATTTATGGCACATCAGAGTAAGAAAAGACAATTAGGGTATTTATTAGAGAGTGTGGAACCCTGGCCTTTCTGAAGTCAATGGGAATTTTGTCATTGGCTTCAATTAAACCAGGATTTCACCCTGAAAATTAAATTGTCCTGTAAGGGGATAAGAAGTAAAATTTTTGTCTTATTATCCACACATGTCTGTTCCCTCTTGTTCTGACTTTTGCCACCACACTAAACACATTTTCAGATAAATCTTCAAAGGATTGTCATCAAGCAACTGACCTCTTTGTATTTGTGGCAGTTGGGAAAAACTGCTGGTAACAACTTTAGCTCATCTTTAAAAGAACGTGCAAAAAGTTTGCAAGTGGAATGCAAGCAGCAAATCTT
Organism: Pelochelys cantorii; assembly: GCA_032595735.1. Lineage (NCBI taxonomy): Eukaryota > Metazoa > Chordata > Testudines > Trionychidae > Pelochelys > Pelochelys cantorii. The sequence goes on from CM064328.1 coordinate 31,903,554, forward strand.
GTGCCTCATGGGAAGGTTTTATTAAGGATGTTGTGGGGGGGGGGGAGGGACGGTACCTCCCATGCTGCAGCAGCACTTGGGATCAAGTGGTGACCACAGCTCTAGAGGTGAGACTTTCATGCATAGGCCTAATTTTGATCCCATTGAAGTCAGTCAGTGAAGTCAGCTTGCTTTGACACCAATATGAAGCTAAGAAAAAGTACTATCAATGACACCTGCAACTGTTAGCATTGGAGCACCAACTGCTCTTTAAAATCTCATTAAAACAGCCATCTAATACTGAGCAGCCAAAATCAAACAGGCATTTGCTTGAGAGAAGCATTGCTGTAATTCCCAGTTTTACCAAATTCAAGCTCAGTCTTCAGGTGAAAATGGGGAGGGAGGAAGAAGAAGAAGGGGAAGAAGACATTATTGATGATGTAACAATGATAGTAATAGGACTGTGGGATATAGAAAGGTGTTACAACAAAAACAATACCTAGCAAAACCAACTGAGCATCATAGAGGAGTATTTTTTTATATATATAAAAAAGAATAAAAATAGACTGGCACAATAAATTACTCTGGATTCTCCGTGTTCTTGGTTACCTGACAGAAGCTGGCAATTTAAATAAGAGGGTAATGGCTTTGCTGACCAGGTCTGAAAGAATAATTCATGTGGAAGAATTGGTGTGCAAAAATGAATAGAAATGGTTCTGAAGGAAGCAGAAAAAAGCTGTAATTGTGCTCATTGCTGGAGCAGTATAAGTAGAACAGGGAAAATGGAAAAGAGGAAGAAATTAGGTTACATAAGTAAGTAAAGACATAATTATATGAGGACATTGGAGAGACTCAGTAGTGAGTAAGTAGTGGAGGCATGTATGTTTGTGTATCTCTACCATGATAGTATGTTTGTGTATCTCTACCACTGATAGTTGGAACTGTATTTTTGTGATCCCAAATACATTTTCAGGCTTAAAACTGAGCCTTGTTGTCTATCTGGGCTACTGATAGGGAAAGTAATGATTGCAAACATCTTAGGCTGCAGGAGATAGAATTTATCCTTTCAATATATGGCTCAGGACTCCTGTACAAAACTTACAAAATTATTGCAGTGGTGCATACAAAGGGCCAATTTTCCTTTAAAAAAAATGTGGCCCTAATTGTGCATGTATATTGAATTTTAGAAGTTGAATATGAAAAAAAAATAATTAAATTATCCAGTTCCCCCTCTGCCTGCATAATAGTTGCCTTCATCACTGGACTACCGTGTTTAAACAAAAAATGCCCATTTGTAAAGATAAATGAACAAAAGGGTCTAGGCAAATTTACTTTTCCCCAAAGGAGTATGTGTGCTAGAGAGAGAAAAAACAAGAGAAGGGTTGAGACAGGTTGGAACTTTGGTCTCATGGTTGGGACAGCTGATTCACAAACTGTTGTAAAAACTCTAAGATCTAAAAAAGGGTCTTTGTCACCCCACATGCACCTCCACTTGGACCTGTATGTGGGGGAAAAAAACAATGTCATTAGAAAAATATAAAATGCCATCGTATATCCAATGTAGCTGGATCCAGGAAGTACTGGAAGCCACACAAGAATATGTGTTTCATGAGATTTTGCAATCCTTTGCTTCTCCCCCAGAGACTCAGATACTTTAATAAACGTGGGAAACTTGGATGCTTATTGAAACTAAGCAACCTGCCTACAACTTCTGATGTTCTCCCAATACTACATGGTACACAAGTTATCGTTATAATTCCCATTATAGGTGTAGTGAATATTTATAAAGCCCATGCGTGTATTTACCTGTAAAATTAAATAATCACTCAGCTTAACTAAGGAAGATCTGCATCTTGATATTCTCAAGCACTTCTCTAGTTCTGTAGCCCTATTCAAAATGCTACCATACAGCCTATTGAAGAATACTTGCTTAGATGGAAAACTCAAGTCAGAAACCTTTCTACACCTTTGTCCATTTGATGCACTGAAAGTTGTATTTTTTTTTCTATTTAAAAATTATGTCCATGTTTTTAAAAAAGCTTTTTCTTTGTGCCACTACTGAGCTCTGTTAAGTGGTGTGACTGCTTCTGCTCATATTGCTTCTATTTCCCTTGTTTCCCAGTAATGCTTCTTATCTCCAGCTGTTGCCACACATGCTCCCTATCTTTATTTCAGCTCCAGTTCCCGCCAGTCACAGTACATTTTTTTTCAACTGCTGCCAATTCTCACCACAGGAAGCACACACAATTACTCTAGTAAGGTAATTAATATATTTTACAAGCAGGATGGCCATTTTTCAATGCAGGTGCATTTAATAAAGAAAGGTCCATCAAGAAATGAACCAGATTGAGATGACTTGTTGTTTTGAGCCAAGAGAAACACTAAAAGCCCTGTCAGGTTAAGAAAATAATGCTCAGATTCACTCGGAAGTAAAGGTTTTTGGTGAATAATCTGTTTCCAAACAATGCTGTTCTCCCCCACCCACTGAGTCAGTGAAGTCAGTTGGAAGCAAGCTTGCACAATAGAGCAGTATGGGTTCTACATTCCTCATTCAGTGACAATATGAGACAAGCATGGATGTCTTCTCTGTTTTTTCATGGTGGCCACCCAGGAGAAAAAATATCCAGTTAGAGAAAAGGGATAAGGGAGAGAAACAGGAAAGGAAAAAGTAGAGAAGAAATATAGCCCAGTGGATGCTAGCCTGTGATGTGGGACATTGATTTCAATTCCCTGTCCTGCCACAAACTTCCTATGGAGCTTGAGCAAGTCACTTAGTTTCCCTGTGCCTCAATTCCCCATCTGTAAAATGGGGATAACAGTACTTCCCTACTTATGGGGAGGAGTGTGCTGTGAGGATAACTATATTAAATGTTCTTAGGTGCTCAGATAGTATGGTAATGGAAGCCTTAAGTTTCTATAAAATAGATGAGAGAGCACATCCCGCCCTCAAACACAGCAGATATTCAGTGTAAGGCTTTTGAGCAGTGTACAAATCAGTTAAATAATAATTGTGGTTACACCAAATACAAGGGGTCCTGATTAGAGACCAGACCAGATGTTTTGTCTAACCGTGGTGCTTTGCTTCGCTTCTATTTGATTTTTTATGGATCAACATTATCACCTCTGAGTGTCTGTATGCTGACTATGGCTCACAAAAATCAGTAATGTTCTATGAATACAGTAGAGTATCCTGGTAGAGTACAGGCCAACTTTTCTGATGCTTCTTATGACATTTTAGTGTAAGATGGGTCATATACTTTTTCATCTAAAATTGGTGTTTTCTTTCATTTCTGTCTCTCATGTTTGCTGCTGTGTGAGGCTTTTTTCTCTTCCTCTCTTCCAGACCAAGTTCATATATACATCCCACATCCTTCTGCCTTCATAACAAAATGGCAAAAATGCTGGGACTCAATTCATTGGACATTCACATATGCTGAGCTGTGTGGCTCATACAACACACCTCATACTGAATATGTCCACTAATGGTGAAAGCACTCTGTGCAAGAGCCACACTAAGTTAAGTACTGGGGAGCATATTAAACACAATCTGTCTTTCTGTCTCTGCCACTCTCTGATCTTCAATATCACACACAAGAAAAACATCAAGATGCTCTCTACATCACGTCTACTTGACAATTTGCTCTTTCAGCGTTTTGCTTGCTTCAAAGTGAATAATAACCAGTGTTCCCATTTTTAGCAGAAAAGCAAATTACAATAGTATGAAACCACCAGCAAATGAAAAGGGGAACAATCTGACTCAAAAGTCATAAAAACACTTTCACGTGACAAGAATTATGATTCCAAGGAAATGCAACAAAGTACTGCACTGAATATGGGCAAAAAAACCAGGAACTCCTGAATCCTTAACACAGTTCTGCCACTGCTGGTGGTATACATTCGGCAAATGACTCAGTTTCTTTATCTCAATGTATCTATTTATAAACTAGGTTATCAACCTTATGATGTATGTGAGATGAAGGCAATGGGTGGCTAAGGAAGTTGCCAGTTTGCAGAACATTTCTGCCTTGATTAATTTTGGAGCACTTTTTCTATGCTGGGAATATGCTATCAAGTTTGGTAGGACTGAGCTGGTTTACTGGTTTGCTGTGTTCGAAATTTAGGCTTGGAGGCTGACTGCTTGGGCGAAGGTGCCCTGCAGTTGGGTGAGTTAGTAACTGACTCCACCAGGCTGCTAGCAGGACTCTTTGAAGAGAGAACAGTGCAAATTTTATAAATAGATGTGTTTAGAGATGGCTGAGGGATGGTCTACTCTCCACATAAGGTCAACATAAGGCCATATGTTAACCTACTTATGTCAGTGCCTACATTACAATCTTCTTCCCACTGATGTAAGTGCCCTTACTACATTGACATAATCACTTGACTTCCATGAGAGACATAAGGCTTATGTTGATGTAGTTAGGATGATACAGTGTCCGTGTAAAACACCGTGTCCCTAGCATTGGTTGCCTTATTGATTTCAGGGCGGGAAGGGTACTAAGAAGCCCTGGGCAGCTTCTCCCTGCAATAGGGGACAACAGGAGATTTGCCCAGATAATTGCACTTGGTAGGGGGACTGACAGAATTGCTGAGACCCTGGGCAAAGTGGGGGGAGGGAAGGCTCTGCAATCACAGAAGGGCAGGGTCCAGGTGGAATGGGGCAGGGCTGGGGATTACCTTCATCCTGCCAGCTCTTCAGTGCTGCTTGGAGCATGCCATGTGGGGCTCCAGGAGCAATTTAAAGGGCACAGGATTCTGGCCACCTCTGCTGCCACAGTAATGGTGACCGGGAGCTCCGAGGCCTTTTGAATCCTCTGGCTCCAGGGCAATTGCCCCCTTTGCCCACCCCTGTCGACAGGCCTGGCACTTGGCAATTGCCCTGCTCTGTTCATTCCCTTTGACACATCTGTCAATGGCCACTGCCGGAAGACTGATATTGGGCTTGGTGGATCACTGGTCTGATCCAGTATGTCATTTTTCTTGTACATCCTTCTGATTGAGGGTCAGGGCCCAGGCAAGGATAGATGCATCCTACAAATGAATGCAAGGATGTAACAATGTTGTCAATGGGAGGGCTTTGGCTTCCTCAAGCATGGGATGACATTCAGGGAGAGAAGGCTTCAGAGGATAGGGTTCAAGTAACCAAGAAGGAAAAGAGCATTTTCACATCCTGACTCACTGAACTAGTGAAGCGACCTCTCAACTAGGTTCAGAGGGCACAGGTGACAAAAATGCATAGGTAAGTATCAAAAGGAGACTTAATGGAGGGCTAAATGTTATGGGGGAGGGGGAAAGGAACTGAAAATTGCAAAAAGGTCATAGGAACAGCAAGAGTGAAAACAATGGGTGAATCTGCCACAGATGTAAGGAGTGTAGCGAATAAAAACAAAGAACTGGAAGTATTAATCCATAATCTAAATTACAACTTGCATCATTGAAACTTGGTGGGGTAAATCTGAAGATGATGATGGTGGAGATGATGATGATAATTAAATACTTTTCATTCCAATACTAACTCAGGAGGACGTTAAACAGCAGCTACTAAAGCTACATATTTCACAATTAAGATACTTACATCCAAGCATTTTAAAAGACTTGGATAAGTTGCTTACAAATATTGATTTTTTTCAGTAATTCTTGGAACACTGGTGAAGTTCTGGAGGACTAGAAGAAAACTAATGCTATGTCAATATTTTATCAGTTTAAATGGGTTGATCAAGGTAATTATAGGCCTATCAGCCTGACGCTAAGGTCAAATAATGAAATGGCTGACATGGACTTGAGTTGTAAAGAAGTAAAGAACAATGATGGGTTTATGGGAAATAGATCCTTTCAAACAAACTTTTTTGTAATAACATCAGAAGTTTGCCTGATAAAGACTACAGTGATGATATATTATATCTAGACTTCTGTAAGTCATTTAATTTCATGTCATGTGACATTTTGATTAAAAAGCTACAATGATACAAAATTAACATGGATTAAAAACCATCCAAATGAACAGTCTTAAAACATATTTGGAAATAAAGAATCATCGTTGTATCTGTGTATTAAGTGGGGTACAGCAGGATTAGTTCTTGGCCCTGCACTATTTAATATGTTTAGCAATGACCTGGAAGGAAAAAATCATCACTGATAAAGACTAGGGGAGTGCTAAATATTAAAGAGGGCTTGTCACTCATACAGAATGATCTGCTTTATTTGGTACATTTTGAGCAAGCAACCTATATGTATTTTACCATGACCAAATGTACAGAGATACTTCTAGGAACAAAGAATGCAAGCATATTTACAGGATAGGGGATTCCATCCTAGGAAGCAGCAATGCTGAAGAAGAGTTGGAGATCATTTTAGGTAATCAGCTGAACATGAACTCCCATTATGAAACTGTGGCCAAAAGGACTAATGCAATCCTTGGATGCATAAGCAGGAGAATACCAATTAGTAGCGGGGAAGTCTTATTACCTCTATATTTCACATTAGTGTGACCACTATAGGAATATTATGACCAGTCCTGATGCCCACAGTTCATGGAGGATATTGATGAATTGGAGAGGGTTCAAAGAAGAGCCATGCGAATGATTAAAGCACTAGAAATCATGCCTTATAGTGACAGCTTTAAAGAACTTGATCTATCCAGCTTAACAAAGGAATATTAAGGAATGGCTTGACGTTCATTTGTAAGTACCTACCTGGGGAACTAGTATTTGATAATATTGTATAATTGTCTCTTCAATCAAATATCTAACGGCTGGGATTTGAAACTAGATGAATTCAGACTGGAAATAAGATTGAGGGTCAGGGCAGTGAGGGTAGTTAACCATGCAAACAACTTGCCCAGGGTTTTTGTGGATTCTTTGTCACTGGCACCTTTTGAATCAAGATTGGACATGTTTCTAAAATATATAGTCTTGTTTAAAACAGGGATTCATTCAGGGACATTCCATGGCCTGTGTTATACAGGAGATCAGTCTTTTTTTAAAGACACAAAGGACAATTAGGTGCTCAACACCCAATAAAAGTCAGAGGAGTTGGGGATTTAACTGCCAGATTTCTGCCTTTGAAATCTCCCACAGGTGAATAGGCTTGTGGAAGTCCCTGACTATGTGGAACCACCATCAGTCTCTGTTCCCATGCAGAGGGAATTTCACTGAATGCCCTCCTCCTTACTAGAGCAGGGATCTACAGCTGGGGAGGGTGCAAGCAGGGGGAGAGAGCTGAAGATTGTACTGGAGCAAACATTGTTCTACCCATGTCCTGGGAAATCTAGGAGAGTTAATGAAGATGAAGCTAAATTAACTTTTTTCAAGGTTCCCTCCATACCGGGAGAAACCCCAACCCCAGAGGCCTGGCAGGGGGGCTCCAATAAAGCAGCACTTGTCAGAAACTGACTTGAACTGATGCAAAGGCACAGGGCATTCACACAGAAGGTCCTGGCATCCTATAGTTCTTGGAGATGGAACACTTGTTCTCCAAGAATAATTTGTTCCCAGAGATCCTCCTGGGGCAGAAGCACAGCTACACACCACCTCTTACACAGCGCTAACCCGTAAGAATTAATGTTGCCCAATATGTTACTTTTATTAATGTATGACAAAAGTTTGAAAACGAGATATAGGGCACTATCCAAATTACAATTCCTCCTGCTACAGCAGAACATTCAGCCTCTTTGCTAATGATGGGCCAGATTCTGCCACCGCTCCCACATTGATTAATATCTTATTCAGTAAGAAGCCCTACTGAAATTAATAGGAAGTAAGTGAAGTAAGTTTGTGACAAACTGCCTCTCAGAGTCAATGAAGGTGACAGAATCAGGCCCATAATATTCAGAATTATATGCATAATTTGCATACTTATTCTCTTTTAAAATGTTATAATGCTAAGCCTTTGTATCACCAGAAAGCACAATTTATTCTCACGGACTTGCCCACATAGCCCACAAGAAATTTTCAGGAAAAAGCTTGATTCATTTATTTGGATTTGTTCTAACTTTCCTTAGTTATGTTTCCATTATCTGAACATGTGCTGCCACCTATAGTCATCTCTATGAAATGACACTCTGCTCTTTCAACTTCTAAAATGCATCTGTAGTGTCTTTTCATAAAAGTCTCAGTTCCATTATATCGCCACTCTTTCTTTGTGTTATTGGAGCTAACAAAAGTGATGGTACTTCAAATTAAATATATGCAAGAATAAAAGGAAAACAGTTTGCTATTCAAGTTAAAGATAGTTTATTGATAACATTTCATTGTCTGTGAATACAATATTATTACATGGCAACCACTTTTCTTTATTCTCCCTTGAGAAGTGGAAAAGAAAATACAACGGTTTATTTATCCCCGCTAATGTGCATCTAGCAACTGCTGAATATCATCCCAGACTATTTTAGGAGCAAGCTTTATATCAAATTTGTATTAATTTTATTTAAAACTGATATATATAAACTGCAGGATTTCAGAGTCCAATGATTACACTCAAGAAAAAAATAGGCTAATTACATTAAGGCATCAGATGAGGGTCTTCTCCAAAGATTTGGAGAAAATTTTATATCACCGAGCCTCTTATTGACTACAGGTTTGGGAGACTGAAAAGTAACAATCATTTGTTCTTTGGAGGGAAAATGGCAGCAGAAACAATAAGATGATCCTCACCCCAAAATTTTGGTCCAATAGAATGAATACCTGCCACAAACATTGCATGACCGTACAGGGGAAGAGACAGCTTTTTTAGTATCATACCTGCTAGCACCAGTGTATTTCTATGTTCCAAACACAGCTCTCACAAAACAGCAAAAGCTATTGATAATTTGACATAAGTGCTGTGTCTTGGTCTCTGCACAGCAGGAAGGAAAAATATCCTGGCTGTTATAATTGGTATGAAATGTTCCTACTATAGATTCCCTTTTGCCCTGTTTTTTAAAAAGGTGAAGAGGGAAATCATTTTTAATATTTCTTTTAATTCATATACCCAAATGTGGCCAGTCTTCAGATTTTAATCTTCACTTTAACAAAGAGCAGTTGGGCAGCTATTGACTATGAAGCACAGCAGTCAACTACCTTGTAAATTAGAAGCTGCGGTAGTAAAAATGGATTTGTATATCACCGGGAGTAGAGAGAGTGTCTGCCTTGTAAATTTAATTAAACAGCAGGTGCAAAATCAGGTCATATGGCTTTGATGTGCCCCATGTGAGGATGACAACTAGACAATGACTCTAATATGAAGAAATTTGCATACATTTGCATTGGATTGGATGGAACACTGTAGCTCTCACCTATTTTTTGTGTTTCATTTCTGGGAAGTTGAAGATTTGAATGAATGGTGCCTATTTAGTTACTGCAACTAAACGTAAGAAATGCTTTCATTTGCTGTGGTACAGAACATATGGGTTATGAGTCCTTTACTACAATTTTAAAGAGAATGCTTACTAGATTATCAAACATTTGAAAATGCATCCAAGATGGTTGTAATGATAGAAGAAGCAAAATGTGAGGGAACAAGGGGAGACCCATCTCTGTGTTTTAATCTTTTCTTGATGAGCATTTGTTCACCAGAGCATTAATGCAAATCTAGATTTTGGTCTCTGTCCAGGGGGTGTCACAAACAATTCTCTTTGCTTTGGTAGTTAATATTATAAACAATGAAATTCTGTAGGTTGGAAATCTTTGCAGAGCTGGCAATTAGTGTCTCCTATAAATTGTTTTAAAAATGTGTTTTATTGCCCCACAGGACAAAGTTAATATAAACAGTTAGATATTATCTATCATAATCACTTTGAAAACAGTTTAATAAAAAGTTCTTCTGTGTACCTCAAGGTTTTTTTCTTCAGGGTTTAAAAATCATAATTAAACAATTGCTGTCATTTATAATATATTTTTCGTTGTGCAACTCTGAATTCCAGAACAAAGTTTACAGCTTTTACAGTAAGATCCGGGGCTTTTCAAGCATGATTAAATGGGGTAAGCCGTACCCAGAGAGAGAAAGAGAATTATACAGAGGCTGAATCTTGTCCATTAAGTATTTTCAAATCCAGCCTTGATCAGCAATGACCAAAAACTACCCATGCAATGGCTGTTCAGGGAACTTCTGAACATGAATGTGAAAATGAAATGAGATGGGAGTCTAAGCAAAGACCCTATTGACCCTCAATCAGTAGAAAATGCTAAGAAACTATTAAAAACAAGAAAGATTGATCTGCATAAGATGACAAGGAAGGTGGAGAAACTTGCACTGCTGCTCATGCTGTTCTTTGTTCTCCCCATATATGAGAAGACAGCAGAATCCAGCACAGTTAATCTAGCAGCTTCTTACGTAGCGGCATTATTATTGGTAGCAAAACATTAAGTGCAGGAAGACTTCAGTTGCAGTGTATTTTCATTACAATGGACACAGAGTCAGATCCTCAGCTGATGAAAATTGGTGTAGTTCCACAGACGTCAATGCAGCTATGTCAATTTTGTTTTATCTGGCCCCAATACTCTGAGTAATTCAGATCAGATATTTTTAACCAGATCTATTTTTCAAATCCATTATATCACATGTATCACTGAATATAGAAGGGAAAATATCTGGTGCTCTGTCTTCTAGCTACTGCTTCACTTCCCAGCCAGACCCAAATTGCGGAGAATGGACTTTAGCTGATAGTTACTTATAACTTGTATCTCACGCATACTGGTGGTTTGCTGAAAGGAGGTTAGGATTTCTAACAGTAGAAATAGCATTTTGGCAACTGAAATTTAATGTTGATAAATGTAAAGTAATGTACATTGGAAAAAATAATTCCAACTATATATACACAATATGATGGGGACTAATTTGGCTACAGCTACTCAAGAGAAAGATCTTGGAGTCATTGTGGATAGTTCTCTGAAAACATCTACTCAGTGTGCAGCGGAAGTCAAAAAATCAAATAGAATGTTAGGAGTCTTTTAAAAAGGGATCCAGAATAAGACAGAAAATATCTTGTTGCCTCTATATAAAACCATGATATGCCCATATCTTGAATACCACTTACAGATGTGGTCACCTCATCTCAAAAAAGATATCTTGGCATTGGAAAAGGTTCAGAAAGGGGCAACAAAAATGATTAGGGGTTTGGAACAGGTCCCATATGAAGAGAGATTAAAAAGAGTTGGACTTTTCAGCTTAGAAAAGAGGAGACTAAGGGGGGGATATGATACATGTCTATAAAATCATGACTGGTATGGAAAAAGTGAATAAGGAAAAAGTTATTTACTTATCCCCACACTATAAGAAGTAGGGGTCACCAAATGAAATTAATAGGCAGCAGGTTTAAAACAAACAAAAGGAAGTTTTTCTTCACGCAGCACACAGTCGACCTGTGGAACTCCTTGCCAGAGGATGTGGTGAAGGCTAGAACTTTAACAGGGTTAAAAAAAGAGTGAGCTAGATTCATGGAGGTTAGGTCCATCAATGGCTATTAGCCAGGATGGACAGGAATGGTGTCTTTAGCCTCTGTTTCTCTGGAAGTGGGAGACAGGGGAGGGATCATGTGAGGATTACCTGTTGTGATCCCTCCCTCTGGGGCATCTGGTATTGCCACTGTCAGGGGACAGGATACTGGGCTACATGGACCTTTGGTTTGATCAAGTATGGCTGTTCTTATGAGGAACTGCATTTACTGGATTACTAATTTAGTTGGGATTGGTTCTGCTTTTGACAGGGAGTTGGACTCGATGACCTCCTGAAGTCTTTTCCAACCCTATGATTCTCCTGTATAATATAACATTACAGTTTCATTATGTTTTGCAAATGTAAGTATTCTTGGGAGTCACATACAGTAGTTTCTTGGATACCAAGAAGAAATCTGCATTTGTCCAAAAATGTCATGTGTGATTTGAATGTGGACAGTAGATGGACCAAAAGTGATAGTGGAGGCACTTGTCCCCACTATTGACCCGGAAGAGATTCTAATGAAAAGGCAATGCAGTCAAAGGCTCCATTTAAAATAATGCAGTTATGGGAAAGCTCCATTTTAAGTGGATATCATGTGACAGCAACAATGGTTTGTCATATCTGATTACTCAAGTGACCTAAATGCCAGCTTGTTAGACAGCATGCTAACCTATGGACAGACAATTGTGTAGGGCATTCATGTTTTTAAAGTGTTCGATTTGTTTCTTTTTCAGATAATATTCACAGAGAAGCGACATTTTTCCATGTTGATTAACAAGTGTCCCACCTTCCAGAAATGATGCCCTAGACCTTCGTATTTATGGAACCCTCTGTTCAATCTGTGTTGTGTTTGATCTTCAAAAGAAGTAAGTATGCTGCAGATAACCACTAGAGGACTTATCACTTTAGTTGAAACTGCAGAAGCACATTCCCTTACCACAGGAGCTCCCAGACTCAGCCCATTGAGACAATCAAGACAATAGTTACATCTGCAACTCTACATGAACACAAAGCAATAATCTAAATCTCCCCTTATGAGAAAAATAATTACATTATTTCTTTCTGCTTGTCCCTCTCACATACGCCCACTATTTGGATATGCACAATATATTTTAAAAAGCATGACACAAAGTCATTCATCGTATCATGCTTTTATTTCTCTTTTTAAAATAGCATGAAAAAGTAACCCTCAGAGGCAAACGTCAGAGGTAAGCACAAACATGATTAATTATGAGATCAATAAGCAATTTAGCAGTTCTAAGGAAACATTCAAATGACCTTCTAAAATATAGTGCTAGCAGCGTATATTAAGTACCTGTAAACATTTTGGTAAAATAGTTAACATGCCAAGTGAATTCAAGCAGGTTGGATAATGTTCATTTAGCTGTGTTAACTGTATTACAAGGTTACTCCTAAAGATCACAGAGAAACTGAATAGTTAAGAGAACAAAAGCACCAAAAAGACTCATATGTACTGTAAAAAGGGTAGTAATCAAATAAAGACAAGAAGATCATACAGATCAAGTTAGCTACATTTCACCAAACACTGCATTCTCCTGCTATGGGATAGATTGTGCCAGGGCCTTGTGCAAGTGCACAGGCAGGGTGCAAGGAGCAGTGTTCATGATCAGCCAATTGTCTGTGTGCTCAACTGACAGTATCCTGCTAAAAAATGGTCAAAGAGGAAAAATAGGAGGTGCTGCTACTCTATCCCTAGTCAGCCTTAGAAAGGAGTGCACATTGTTCCCTCATAAGAGGTGATGCTACAGGTGAGTAAAGTAGCTGAAGGCGGCATTGTTGCTGAACAAATCCCTCCGGGTATGTCTACACTACTGGATAAGATCAAATTAAGATACTCACCTTAAGCTATGTTAATTGCATAGCTGAAGTCAAAGTACCTTAACTCAAGTTTTGGTGCTGTCCACACTACGGGAAGTCTAAAGGAGAACACTCTTCCTTCCACTTCTCTTATTTCCCGTGAAAGCAGAACTACCAGCATCGACCGAAGTGCCCCACTCAGTTCAAATTAGCTTGTCTTTACTGGCAGGTTCGACCTTCTCTGTAGTGTAGACATACCCTCCTAGAGGTACCTCTGGAGTAGCAGGGATGCAAACAATGTTTCCTTGTGCCAATGTCTATCTAGGTTTTTATAGCCCACCTTAAAATCGGGGGACAGGAAACTGTGGCATGCTATGCTGGTTCTGTGCGAGCCAGTAGCTCCATTATGGAAGAGGAACCATCAGATCCATTGCTGATGCAGCTTTCCAGCCTCTCTCGCTTCCGGAGTAGTGCAGAACTACTCAAGCAGGGACTGAGGATCTGGCCCACTTTTCCAATTTGTGTAAATAACTACAAAATGTGTGTCCTGGTGTAGAATCAGGTACTATACTCTGAGAGATTTCTACTAGTGCAGTGGTTTTCAAACTTTTTTTCCCATGACCTAGATGAAGAAAATTGTTGATGCCTGCAACCCAACATAATATGACTAGTGTAGGCTCCAGACTGGGACTGAGGATGAGAGATTTGGGGTGTAAGAGGCGGCATTGGCTTGGGGGGGGGTAAGAGCTGGGGCAAAAGGGACTTACATTGAGTGGCTTCTGGTTAGTGATGCAGTGGGGGTGCTAAGGCAGACCAGGCTGTGCCCCAGAAGCAGCCAATAGCAGGTTCCCACCAATGGGAGTGCGGAGCTAGTGCGTAGGGCAGGGGAGCCAGACCTGCTGCCAGCCATTTCTGGGCCACAGTGCAGTCTGTGGTGCCAGGACAGGCAGGAAGCCTGCCTTAGCACCCCCACTGGTTGCCTGATCCCGCTGCAGCAATGAGACCCAGTGCCTGACATTCCATGACCCAGTACTGGGTCACAACCCATAAGCTGAAAACCACTGTACTAGTGGAAATGCTAATTGGATACTAGGAATAATATGCACAATAAAATATATTGAATGCAAAAATGATCTAGTATTTACATTTAAATTGAATACTTTGAATGTATAGTGCATGAGATATACTTACCTTTTCAGGAATTTAAGATCAGCAAGCAAGAGGTACGGTGACAGTCCATAAAATGTGTCAATTATCTTACATAATTAGAAGCCAGCTTCAGATATGCCTACTGACACTGACTAAGACCTTGTTACCCAGGAGGGTGTTCTTGAAATGGAGTTTGTAATTCAAAATGGAGTCTGCTAATCCCTTTTCACCTCGGCAGTGCCTCTTCCCGCCAAAACCACCTTGAAGAAGGCTTTGCACTCCTCTGCACATGGCATCAGGCCTGTGCACCCCACACTAATACCATGCATGCGAATCCCAGTTATGCACCCGACCCTCTTTTCCTGTGCACACTGCCCAATTACTTTGCACCCCACACGCTAACCCATTTTCCCACCTTAACCTCTTTATGAACCCCTTTCTGAGGAAAGTTCGGGTTGCTTGGTTCTCCTTCGTCCGTGTGCGTCGTCGTCAACCCTTGAGGAGCCCATTCATCCATTCCTGCGTGACCTGATTGGGACCATCCGGATCCAGTGGTGTTACCTCGAGGTGTGAAGGAAGCCTCCTCCTTTATCCAGCACTTTGGGATTTTGGATTATTATCACGGGTCCTGCTCACAAGGGACATTCAGACAAGGACTGGTGTCCACTAACTTCAAGCGTCAGCTCACGTGGAGGGCGAGGATCCAGACTACTCCAGAACCCGGACCATCATGCCATCGAGGGATCTCCCTGTTGTCCTCCCTCGAGGCTTTCAAATAGCTAAGAGGTAGAAGGTCACAGACGTCCATCGCCGCCTTCTGTACTTTAATTGTAAAGTATAATCCTTTTGTACCTGGGATCTTTTCTAATCTCCTTTCTCTTCTGGGTTAGGGTGGGACGTTTACTGTTTTCCTGTTCATTAATACGCATTCGTTTTCAAAATATATGGTTTGGCCCTAAACTTCTGTCTCAGACCTAATTTGTTCACCGGTGATAGATACGGAGACCAGGTCGAATCTGGCTTCTGTGAGGAAGGCACATTAGGCTTTGATTAATTGCCCACAGCAATTGTTTACCTCTGCCTGCCGGGTAACAACCTTATATTTTAAGTAGCTCCATAAAAAAAAAAAAATCAATGAAAATATTCCAAAAGTAAGGTACTACTCACGATAAACAAAGAGGTCATAATTTAGGCCTAAATTAGCATTTTCCCTGAGCCATACATAGCCATCAGTTTTAAGAAAAAACACCTTCTGACTTCAATGACATGTTCTGATCATAATCCAGCATTATAATGTGGAACAGTATTTTCAACATTCAGAATATTTCAGTTTATGTGAGGAAAACTAAGGAAGCCTAAGGGTATTGAGATGATCATTCATAATTATCTTTGGGAAACCTCACAAGCTTTTAAAGGCCATCTCTGTGTGTTAGGCAGGGTGGGAGCAATAACAGCCCAATTTTTCATAATTGACCTCAATTCTCCATAATTAATGTGGTTTTCTTTTCCAGTATTACTTAGGAGTGAATGCTTCCCTACTATTACAGCGTCAACCAGCGTAAACACCAGATGAGGGCAAAATAGAGTTATTCATTTGTACTACGTTACACAAATCTGGAGCAAGAGATAATCCCTGTCCCAAAGTTCTTACCATCTAAATGGACAAAATAAACAGAGGTGAGAGTAAGGAAGTATCATCCCCATTTTACCAAGCGAAAACAAAGGCACAGAGATTAAATGACTTGTCTCATGGGGTATGTCTAGACTACAGGGTTTTTTTTTAAAAAAAAAAGTGGCCTTTTTTTCGAAAAAACTTCCCCAGCATCTAGACTGCTGCCGCATTCTTTCAAAAGTAAATCGAAAGAACGCAGCAGTTTTTTTGACCGTGGAAAATCTCATTTTACGAGGAAGAATACCTTTTTTTGAAAGTGCTCTTTCAAAAAAAGGTGCTAAGTAATGCAAACTGTGCTTTTTCGAAAAAGAGCATCCAGACTGCCTGGGTGCTCTCTTTTGAAAAAGCAGCTCGCTTTTTTGAAAGTACTGGTTGTTGTCTAGATGCTCTTTTTTGAAAGAGGCTTTTTCGAAAGTATCTTTCAAAAAAGCCTCTTTCGAAAGAGGCTTGCAGTCTATATGTAGCCATGGTCATACAGCAAATCCTGTAGCAGAACTGGGAATTAAAAAACAGGCCTCTTGATTCCAAGTCTACTGCCTTAACCACAAAATTATCCTTCTTTCCTAGCTGCCCATACAGCCTGTGTATCTTAAAAAGTAATAAAGGGAATGTAACACTGAAAATATGCCAATACAGGATTCATCATCATCAAATGTTCATAGTCTATTGAGGACCATTGCACTAGCCAGAGTGCCCACTGTAAATGGCACTGTACCAAGAAACAGAGAGTAATGGTCCCAGATCTGGCTCAGTCTTATACTACACAGGTTAAATCCTGAACTTTGTCTTAGCTCAGAGATGTTTTTGTGTCCATGGGAAGTACTTATTCATTGGAGGATGTCTGTTGTTTAAAATTAAAGTCCAGCATTAGTTATTGAGGTGCCTAAATCAGAGGCCCTAGAACAGACAAACCATAGGTAACAAGTAATCTCAGAAGCCGCGCAGTGTTGTCATTTGGGGAACCTGTAGCCCAAGAGATCTATCAAGGTTTCACACAAAATTCAGTCATGGCCAGTCACAGCAGAGTAAGCCCTATGCATTAGCAACATACCATGTGGCTGAGATGACCTGATTTTTTGCTGCTTAATAATGGAAGAATGTTTTCTTTTCCACAGGTGACACATCTTCTGCTGGCACATAGGCCACAAAGACAGATAAGAGGGCATGATATAAGCTTGAACATGAAGTAAGTGTGAGGGCACACGTGGTTAAGCTCTGTGCTACAGGGTGTCTAATAGCAAGTGCCATACCTGAGTACAGACTAGACCAGTGGAATGGAGGGGGACTGATCCTTTTACTGTGATTTCATCACTTGTGGCAGGCAAGCCTCTGTGACACTGGCTATTAGCATCTTGTAGTAGGTGAGTTCTCTGACAAAGGGTGCCGTGTACTCAGGAACGTTCAGTGTTAACTCATTCCATGTGGAGAGAGGGAACACACCTCTGAGGTCTGAGCTGGACTTCAAGATAGTTGTGGCCATCCCTGAGCAGGGCTTTAGTTGTGCCCATCACATGCATGCAAAACTCACCCCTCCTCCTGGAGTCAGTAATAACAGGGGCTTTAGTACACACTGCCATGGCTGGTTGTCCCTTCATTTCTCTCTGCCTCCTTGGGACTGCGGAGATGTAGAGAGTATTTGGGGTGGTGGGAATCTCCTTTCCCAAGAACTCTTCCACCAGATTCCATTGGTTCCCTAGGGCATTTCAAAGATCTAACTCCTTTTTTACCTTGTACAGTCTATTCATGGACAATCATAGCTCATCCAACTTCTCCACCACTGGGGAACTTGGCCCTTGTCTGTTGGATCCATCATAGGCCCCTATAAAAACTCTAGTTTAATTACTTGTGGCCAGTAAGCAGACTATTATTCCAGTGGCAGAGGGATAGTTGTTCTTTTCAAACACCCAAGCATCCTTTTTGCCAGCTATAAGAGGTGTTTCACTGCACTGGAAGAATATGGCACCTCAGCTTATTGCTCTTTTTCCATTTCATTTGGAGCAAACATGTGTAAATACTTTATTAAAATAAAAAACACATGAAGTGAAAGCTGTTCCCCACTGATTGATTTTTCAAAAGCTCCCTAGACTGATTCAGCTACAGATGTTTGCGAAATGATTGGATGTAAAGTGGGCTTAATTCATAAAAGCAATAAAATGTTGCTTATTGACTGAACAGATGAACTAGCTAAGGGGACATGATTCGGAGTGTTCCTATTGGAAATGCTTTGAAGAAATGTAATAATAGTGCAGAGGAAGAGCTTTATTAGACACGGTGAATATATTTTCTGCAGAACATTCTGGAAGATTTGAAATGCTCAAAAAAAAAGAAGAATCCTGAATTGTGGGCTGTGTAATTGTACAGTGGAATAAACTTGTCATGACTTCTCAAACTACCTGACTTAATTCACAGTTATTACATCTTGTAATAAACAAATTTAAAGCAATTTTCAAGTACTAAAAAAAACCCCAAACATTACATTACAAGGTTGAGAATCCTATGAAAAGAAAGAAATTCAGGCTATTAAAATTTTGCCCCACGTTGCCCATATGAAGAGTTCCAGGGGATACAGATACTGGGGTGAACTGAATATACCTTTGAGACAGTCAGTCCTTTAGGCATAATGAGGTAGAGCCTAGATCAACCCATCATATGGAATGGGAGGACTAGAGTGAGGAAACACTGGCACTGATTGCTAAGCCTCCATTTGTGAAGCCTTCTGCAAGTCACATCAACTAGCACAGAAGGATTGTGCGGTGGATGTAGAGGGAAGGCCTTTTAACCCTACATATCCTGGGGTTCTGCAAAGATGGCACACACACGGGAAATCATCCCTGTTTGTTCCATTGGTATGACTGCCTTCCAGCATTATAGCTCTCACTGGCTAAGTCTCATGTTTAAGACCACATTGCCATTGGCTAGGTCCCCCTGGAGTTTCTCACTGCTCACTATTATTAAGATAACTGGAGCTGGAGACACATCTATAGTAAAGGTTGTTTAATTCTTCTCATTTTATTTTCTGTTTTTTTATAACTTTGCCAAACTTTAAGCATTTGGGCTGCAATTTACCATTCTGAGCATATGACTCGGGTTAAATATTAAATATTTTAAAGCCATTTTGTTGAGAAGCTCTGCACCCCCATGATTTGAAGCAGGGACCGGAAATATGGCAAAAGGTGGTGCCCTCATGTAAAGGAGATGTCTCTTGCTGTCCCCATGAATATCTACCAAAACTTTGACAAGTTATGCGTGACTGATAAATTGTAGTGCCCCCTTGCTCAATAGTGGCATATGCAGAATGCAGGGTTGGATTAACTCTTCTGGGGGGTTGGGGCTCCCTAGACTCCAGGGTGGGGCCAAAAATAAGGGGTTCAGAATGTGGGAGAGGACTTCAGAGAGGGGCAGAAGGTCAGGGTGTAAGAGGGGGTGAGGCTTCTAGCTGGGAGTAAGGCTCTGAGGTAAGGCTGAAGATGAGAGGGATGGGATGCAGGACGGGGCTCCAAGCTGAGGCCAAGGGATTTGGAGGATGGGAGGGCAAAAGCAGTGAGTGTTGGTGCAGGATCTGAGCAGGAGTTAGGATGTGGGAGATGGCTGAAGATGAGCAGAGAGTTGGCGTGCAGGAGACTTACCTGGGACAGCTCTTCCTTGGTGACACAGGCCATGGGGAAAGGAGAAAGCAAGTGACTCTACCAGCACTGCTGTATGCACACCTTCAGGGACCGCTCCCCAGAGCTCCAATGGGACCTGTTGAGCAGAGCCTGCAGGTGAGGGAAGCCTACAAACAGAGCTCCTGGCAGCTGCAGCTCCAGCCCAGTGAGAGAGGTATGGCAACGCACAGAGCCCTACCCTCCCTCCCACCAGCCAGGGCTGGACAAATGACAGGGGCTTTCCTGGCTGCAACCCCAAACTAATGGGGCCCCACAAAAATATCTTTTCTTTTGGTGGCCCAGAGATCTTTTTGCAGGGCCCCCTTTACCTTGGGGCTCCAGCCCCTAAAACTTCTTTCTTAATCCAGCCTGGCAGAATGAGAGAGATAAGTTCACTGAGGATTCCATCTGTACAGAGCCCAGCCCAGCCCAGCGCTGGGGAGCCTGGAGCAAAGCGTTTCTTACAATTACTTCTCCTGGGAGCCAAGACTTCTGTGGTACCAGGCACAAGAATGGAGAGTAAACAGATCCCCTGCACCGAGCTCTCAGTTTTCCCCATGCTAGCGCCTGGAAGGAGGAAGTTCTTTGGAATACAGGAATGCAAAGGTGTGAGACACAGAGGCTTTGGGAAATGGAGGGGGGCAGAGACAGGCTATAAGGATAGGAGCAGAAAGTGGGATAGAGCCATTGTGTCTATAGGGTGGTTCAGGACAATCATCCTGAGCCCCTCAGCACCCACCCCAGCTATCCTTTAGACGGGATGGTCCCCCATACTGAGTTTAGCCCACAGGACCCAGGGTGGCCTGGGGGGTTGCTGTGCATGCCACAGATGCAGTGGCCCAACCCCTACTGCCACCGCACACCGGGCCCCCCAGTACTCCCCCAGGTCATGTAGCCCATGGAACAGGTGCTTTGGGGAAGAGGTGCCACGGAGGTGGGAGGGAACAGAGGAGGGAGCAGGATAGGATAGGCTGGGTTGACTGGGAAAGGAGGATCTGTAGCCAGTAGCGCTTGCTTCCTTCAAGAATACAATCCAGGATTCCTGAGTCTCAGCATTCCTCTGTTGTCTCCCAAATAACTGTGAATCCCATGGGCCAAATGTATGTCTTTACCCTCTCTGCTCCTACTAAGTATTTATCATTGCCTCAAATGATAAAGGTCTGCTGTGGCCCTAATGCATTTAATCCTGCCAATGACCCGTATAGAGATCAGTATGGTTCCACATAGGATAACAGCTGGTTTTTTGACTCAGGAAATTATATACAAAAGAAATAAATTTTAAGAAAGTTGTTGTTGGAAAATCAATCACTACAAGAGTTAAGAAATACCAGTATTTTCTGGGTGCCCAACTTCAGACACTAGGGACCCTATTTGCTGGAATGCTGTGCACTCACTGCAGCTACTGAGGTAAGGAGGAGCTGTGCTTTGAATGTATGCTATGAACTCTGAAAAAATCAGGCCCTCTGTCTCTCCAGCAGGGCACCCAAAATTAACTTACACTTGACAGTATTGACTCTATGCTTCAGTTCCCCATCTGTAAAAAGGAGATAACTCAACCTCCAATTACAAGGTAGCTGTGAAGCTCCTTAAAGTTTGTGATGTATTCAGATCAGATGGTGATGAGTATCTCAGAAAAGCCCATCAAAGAATTAATAATTCTGAGTCTGGTGCAAGGTTTGGGTGGTGTGCAGGAAAAGGGGATGGAGCTATAGGGAGAATGCTTAATATAAAACTTGTTTTGAATAGCTATTCTGTCATTGAACACCATCCGTCTTGTGCACTGAATATGGAAAGTGTCCTAGAGGAAAAAAGTATATGACCATGCAATTGAAAACTACATTATAATGAAGCCACATAACAGGACTGACTTAAGATCCATGAGCAAGCTTAAAAACTGGCATTTCCTAATTTTAAAGTCAACAACTTTGGAAACTTAATATTTTAACAGTTTTTGTGTGAAATTTTACTTGTACAAGACCCAGGGACTAGAACAAGTCCAAGTGCTCAGTCATGAAGCCACATATACAAAGACTTACATAAGTAATTCCACTGCCACTGGCCTTATTTAAGTGTCTTCTTGCTTCCACTCAACACAACAGAGGCATTTTAGCTTTTGAACAGAGTGAAGAGAGGCTTTTCCACTTTTAGTACAAAATGGTCTGATTCTCTGGGGAAAACAGAGCAAACAAAAACGTTAAGCAAACTGGAATGGAACTTACTGCATTCCACCTGCAGGAGAAGGGCTAGATGCTCAGGAGGAGAGTTTGATGACCTGTGCGTTGTGAATATTATTCACTGCAAATTTAATTCTTGGGTTTTTTTCCAGTTTAACAAATAGTCCACAAACAGATTAAGGTTTCACAAATGTATTATTATTTATAGGTATGTTCCAAGTGGTTTCTGTGGGTCTTTCTTTAACTTCTCACTTTGACTCCTTGCTGTACATCATACACATTTATGGTGTATGCATGACTGCCTCAGTCATGTTGTCTATATTTTTTACTGGATAGCATAGCACAATGTGTTTAGGGAGGTGCTTCAATCCTCTAATGCTGCTGATAGTGAGTAGACAATATGGAGACAGACAATCAATGCACAACTGAAAATGCATAGTCAGAGGAGGCAGCCAGGGAAGGAACAAATGATACTTCTTCCCACAGATCAAACTTACATGCTGAGGCCCCTGACTGCACTGCAGGTGGAACACATCCATGCTCAACTTCCTCTGCAGCCCAAAATATACAAAGTAGTAGTATTGAGTCTGTTGATCTTCCTCATTTCCCAAGCCAATCAGAAAACACTTTCATCAACATCTTTAGAAATCAACCTACATACAACATTTCATGATAAACGAGTATTACAATGTGTATCATCTACTTGGTCACTACCTGGAACTGTCATCCATAGTTGCTCAATGAAGATCAAATATTAAATTTTGGTGGAAAGTATTCACAACTCTCCAAAGAATCCAGTATAGAACAGGTAATTTCAGTCAAGCCATTAACTACACAGCCAGTAACATAGATATTTATACATTAAGCAAATCATTACTGCTGAATATACTGTGCATAATCACACTTCAATCTTTAAATTCCCTGCTTAGAAGGAAACATCACCTGTAGTATGAAAAGATCCAGGGACAGACAATCAAAAAAAGAAAAGAGTGGATAGAAAGGAAATGGGAAGAGAACTACTGTAGGAAGAAATGTCTCGTTCTTGCCAGCAGCTTTTTATTCTTATTGGAATACAGAAGGTTTGTCTCTGTTCCCACTTGAGTTCAAAGGTGCACAGGGTCTTCTGCTTTTGCTCCGCAATAGATGTGAGTCAACCCCTGAAACTCAGAGTTTCCCAAACCATATGGGAAGCTTGGGAGGAGAGGAGACACTCAACCCAAACGGCAGGATGTGCAGTGGCATATCAATTATAACACGGCAGCATGCATATCACAAGTCTTTATCAAATGTGCCAGAAGGCTTTTTCAGTCAGGATTACACCATCAAAGCTTCACAGTATCACGCAGTAGTGTTGATTTTGAAAAAAGAATCTGAACATAAAACATCTGTCAGAGCAGTACATATATTACAACAGAAAGCAGCTAGTATTGCATGAAAATTTGGCCATGAACTCAAAGTCTGATCCAAATCACTCAGGAGACTGTTGCTGGAATAAGGCCATTTTAGAGTTCTATGGCAAAACATATTCTGTTCCTGCTAGAATAGTAATGATGTTCACAGCTACAATACCTCCATAGAACCATTTTCTTTATAGGATTTCACCAAAACTTCACCAAAGTTATCTATACTTACAATGCATAAATCTTCACTTTGTCCCATGTCTAAGGCCCACATACTGCCTTGTTTCTCCAAGACACCTTTGTCTTCTGTCTCCAAAACAAGTTAAAGAGGGAACAAGGGTCCTCATTTTACAATGATTATGAGACTTACTGACATCCATGATAGACTTGACTAAATATGAATGAGATCCATGTGTGGGCAAGGGAGGAGCATACCCAGAATATAAAAGCAATCACAATATACAATGATATTATTTTCACCTACACAGATGTATGGCTCCAATCCTGCAAAGGATCCTACATCAGAGTAGGAATCCAGTTGTGGGGTTCTGTTAAAGCATCAGACTCTAAAACAGAAATAACTTCACTGTGATCTGTGGAGCTAAACCAGTACAAAACTGATAGGAGGGAAGAATTAAGACAACTTTTTAAAAGGCTATAATATTTCAAAAATTGATTTCCAGCACCTATTGCATATTCCACAAACATGATTGGGTGGTATATTATTTATATGACAGTAATGACTAAAATGAAGACTTTAGCAAGCTCAGTGATCTGGTAGGTAACGTCCCATGTAAAGAAAGACTAAGAGGAAAACCAGCTGAAGACGGCAGTTTTTCAAAGAGACGTTATTAAAAGGGCACGAGCAAACTATTCCACTGTGTAGAAAACATAGGAAGTATGACAAAAGACCACCCTGACTTAACCAGGAGATCTTGAATGTCTATAAAAGGAATCCCACAAAAAGTGGAAACTGGGTCATATTACAAAGGATATAAATAAACAACACAAGCATGTAGGGGCAAAATTAGAAAAGTGAAGCCACAAAACAACCTCAGACTAGCTAGAAATATAAAGGGTAACAAGAAAAAATTCTACAAATATATTAGAAGCAAGAGGAAGACCAAGGACAAGGTAGGACCATTACTCAATGAAGAAGGAAAAACAATAAAAGAAAATGTGGAATGGCAGGAACTCATAGACCAGTCATCTTAACTTCTGTGCCAGGAAAAATGATTTAAATAATTAAGGAATCCATTTGCAAACATCTGAAAGATAATAAGGTGATAAGTAGTAGTCAGCATGAATTTGTAAAGAAAAAATCATGTCAAACTAGCCTGATAGCTTTCCTTAATAAGATAACAAGCCTTGTGGATGAAGAGGAGGCAGTAGATGCAGTATACCTGTGCTTTACTAAAGCATTTGATAGTCTCAAAATGCTTATAAATTAATCTTGGAAATACAACCTAGACAGGGCTACTATAAGATGGGTGCATAACTGCTGGGATAACTGTTCCCAGAAAGTAATTATCAATGGTTCACAGTCATTCTGGAAGAGTACAACAAGTGGTGTTCCACAGGGAACAGTTTTGGAACTGGTTCTGTTCAATATCTTCATCAATGATTTAGATGATGGCATAGAGGGAAAGATGTGGAGAAACTGGAGACGGTCCAGAGAAGATCAACAAAAATGACAAAAGATCTAGAAAACATGACCTATCAGGGAAGGCTGAATAGAGGTTGTTTAGTCTGGAAAAGAGGAGACTAATAACAGCTTCCAACTACCTAAAAGGTAGTTACAAGGAGGAAGGAGAAAAATTATTCTCCTTAATGTCTGATGTCCGGACAAGAAGCAATGTGGTTAAATTGCAGCAAGGAAAGTTTAGGTTGGACATTAGGAAAAACTTCCTGTCAGGGTGGTTAAACATAGGAATAAAATGCCTACAGAGGTTGTTGAATCTCTTTCTGGACATTTTTAAGAGCACGTTAGACAAACATTTTTCAGAGATGATTTAGATGGTACTTAGTCCTGCCATGAGTGCAAGGGACTGGTCTTGATGACCTCTCAAGGTCCCTTCCAGTTCTGTGATTCTGTGTCTGAGGCACTGCATAGACATATTGGATATATAGTCCCTGATTTGAAGAGGTTAGAAACACACATACTTCACTGTATGCACATGAACAGTCCCAGTGGATAAATCTGCAGTACAGAGTTGGCTTAGGCTAATCTACCAGTGGTGAAGCATCCCCATTTCAATGTCTTAGCCATAGTTCCTACTAGGGCAGCCTCACTGCGGCCCGTTCCAGCCCTGACAATACAGGGCCACATGTCAGGTGGCTTCCCCCATGTGCTCCAGCTGTAGCCGGGGCCACGGTGAAGCTGTCCCTGCTGAGTCAGCCTCACCGCGGCCCTGGTTCCAGCTCTTGCAGCCGCCAACCTGGGAGCAGCTGGGAGGTGGGCGGTAGCAGCTACGGCAACTGGGGCCAGAGCAGTCACATGGTATGCGGTGGCGGCAGTTCAGGGGCTAGGGCCAGAGCAGCCACATGGCGGGGGGTGGCGGCAGCTCTCGGGGCTGGGGCTAGAGCCACCACATGGTGGACGGCTGGTGCCAGGGCTGGAACCACATGGTGTGCAGTGCGGCAGCTCCGGGGGCCGGAGCTGAGTGGCAGCGTCTGTTTACAACAATTGGGTGAGAGGTACAGTTAATCCTTTCTTTACTTTTGTTATGCTTGATGTGCTAAAGATGTAATAGACTGTCTTACAGTAATGATGAAATGTGGCCCATAGCAATGCATTTAAAACTTCTCATTCCCTGGCACTTCTATAGCACACATTAAACAGGCATACAACGTTCATCCATTCCACTGCCATTTGTAAAAACCAGCACTGTTCGGGTTAGGATTTTTAACTTAGTTCTAAGAGCCCCTGTCTTGCTCATGATAGAACCTGACAAGTCTGCAGTAAATAGTAAGGCTGCGTCTAGACTGGCATGATTTTGCGCAAATACTTTTAACAGAAAAGTTTTTCCGTTAAAAGTGTTTGCGCAAGAGAGCGTCTACACTGGCATGTGCCTTTGCGCAAAAGATTTGCTTTTGCGCAAAAGCATCCGTGCCAGTGTAGACGCTCTTTTGCACAAGAAAGCTCCGATGGCCATTTGAGCCATCGGGCTTTCTTGCGCAAGAAATTAACGTTGCTGTCTACACTGGCCTCTTGCGCAAGAATACTTGCGCAAGAGGGCTTATCCCTGAGCGGGAGCGTCAGAGTATTTGTGCAAGAAGCACTGATTTTGTACATTATAATGTCAGTGTTCTTGCGCAAATACTCGCAGCCAGTGTAGACAGGCGGCAAGTGTAGACAGGTGGGTGCTTTTGCGCAAAATCTTGCCAATGTAGACACAGCCTAACTGCTCTTAGCAGCATAATTGCTCAGCCCCTTCCTCTTCAGTCAATGCAGGGCTGGCCTTAGGAGCAGTGTGGCAGGACATGCTGGAAGCACAGGGGTGAGGGTTGGTGGCACAGCTGGGAGGAAAGTGCGAAGGTTGGCACTGTGCAGAAGTTAGGGGCAAAGAGGGCACAATGCAGGGTTAGTGGTAGAGGGTACTCAGGATGGGGGTGTAGGGGTTAGGGAGCCCATGGATACAGGAAGGGTGGGAGCAAGGCTGGCTGGGAGTGAGACTGGGGTACCGATCTGGGTGGTTTTCACCATGGATGGGTGCAGAGTCATACTCCTACATAAGAAGAGCCATACTGGGTCAGACCAAAGGTCCATATAGCCCAGTATCCTGTCAGCCGACGGTGGCCAATACCAGATGCCCCAGAGAGAGGGATCACAGCAGGTAATCCTCATATGATCCCCTCCTGTCTCCCACTTCCAGAGAAACAGAGGCTAAGGACACAATTCCTACCCATCCTGGCTATTAGCCATTGATGGACCTAACTTCCATGAATCTATTTAGCTCCTTTTTGAACCCTGTTAAAGTTCTAGCCTTTACCACATCCTCTGGCAAGGAGTTCCACAGGTTGACTGTGTGCTGAGTGAAGAAAAATGTCCTTTTGTTTTAAACCTACTGCCTATTAATTTCATTTGGTGACCCCTACTTCATACAGTGTGGGAATAAGTAAATAACATTTACTTATATTTTTTCCACACCAGCCATGATTTTACAGACCTCTATCATATCCCCCCTTAGTCTCCTCTTTTCTAAGCTGAAAAGTCCAAGTCTTTTTAATCTCTCTTCATATGGGACCCGTTCCAAACCCCTAATCATTTTTGTTGCCCTTTTCTGAACCTTTTCTAATGCCAAGATATCTTTTTTGAAATGAGGCAACCACATTTGTATGCTGTATTCAAGATGTGAGCATACCATGGTTTTATATAGAGGCAACAAGATATTTTCTGTCTTATTCTCTATCCCTTTTTTTGAAGACTCCTAACATTCTATTTGCTTTTTTCACTGCCACTGCACACTGAGTGGATGTTTTCAGAGAACTATCCACAATGACTCTAAGATCTCTCTCTTGAGTAGTTATAGCCAAATTAGTCTCCATCATATTGTATATATAGCTGGGATTATGTTTTCCAATGTGCATTACTTTACATTTATCAATATTAAATTTCATTTGCCATTTAGTTGCCCAATCACTTAGTTTTTTTAGATCTTTTTGAAGCTCTTCACAGTCTGCTTTGGTCTTAACTATATTGAGCAATTTGGTATCATCTGCAAATTTTGCCACCTCACTGTTTACCCCTTTCTCTAAATCATTTATAAATAAGTTGAACAGGATGGGTCCCAGGACAGACCTTTGGGGGACCCCACTAGTTACCTCTCTCCACTCGGAAAACTTACCATTTATTCCTACCCTTTGTTTCCTGTCTTTTAAACAGTTATCAATCCTCGAAAGGACCTTCCCTCTTATCCCATGACAACTTACTTTTAAGAGCCTTTGGTGAGGGACCTTGTCAAAGGCTTTCTGGAAATCTAAGTATACTATATCCACTGGATCCCTCTTGTCCACATGTTTGCTGACCCCCTCAAAGAACTCTAGCAGATTAGTAAGGCATGATTTCCCTTTACAGAAACCATGTTGACTTTCTCCCAACAAATTATATTAATCCATGTGTCTGACAATTTTATTCTTGACACTAGTTTCAACTAATTTGCCCGGTGCTGACGTTAGACTTACTGGTCTGTAATTGCCAGGATCACCTCTAGAGCCCTTTTTAAATATTTGTGTCACGTTAACTATCTTCCAATCATTAGATACAGAAGCTGATTTAAAGGATAGGTTACAAACCACAGTTAATAGTTCTGCAATTTCCCATTTGAGTTCTTTCAGAACTCTTGGGTGAATGCCATCTGGTCCCAGTGACTTGTTACTGTTAAGTTTATCAATTTGTTCCAAAACCTCTTCTAATGACACTCAATCTGGGACAATTCCTCAGATTTGTCACCTAAAAAGAATTGCTCAGGTTTGGGAATCTCCAATATCTTCAGCAATGAAGACTGAAGCAAAGAATTCATGTAGCTTCTCCACTATGACTTTATCATCTTTGAGTGCTCCTTTAGCATCTCAATTGTCCAAGGGCCCCACTGGTTGTTAGCAGGCTTCCTGATTCTGATGTACTTAAAAAACATATTACTAATACTTTTTGAGTTTTTGGCTAGCTGTTCTTCAGACTCCTTTTTCGCTTTTTTTATAATATTTTTACACTTAATTTGACAAAGTTTACGGTCCTTTCTATTATCCTCAATAGAATTTCACTTCCACTTTTTAAAAGTTATCTTTTTATCTGTCACTGCTTCTTTTACCTGGTTGTTAAGCCCTGGTGGCACTTTTTTGGTTCTCATAGGCTATGTCCTACACTACAGAGTTTTTTTCAGAAAAAACACTGTTTTTCTGAAAAAACTTCACATATGTCCACACTGCAAACATGTTCTTTCAAAAAAAATCGAAAGAACAGAGGGGGTTTTCTGACATTGGTAAACCTCTTTCTTTGAGGAAGAAGCCTTTTTTCGAAAAAGCTCTTTCGGAAAAAGGTGTGTGTAAACGGGGAAGAAGGAGTTCTTTTGAAAGAAGAGGAAAGAGGAAAAAGCACAGGTGTCCTGGTGGCCACTCTGTCCTTAGTAATCACAGCTTAAATGTGAGATAGTGTCCATTCAGTGTGGAAGCTACCTTTCGAAAAAGCAGATTGATTTTTCGATGCGCTTTTGTTGTGTACATGCTCTCTTTCGGAAGAAGTTTTTTCGGAAGATCTCTTCTGGAAAAGCTTCTTTGGAAAGAAGCCTGCAGTTTAGGCATAGCCTTATTGTTTTTTTTAATTTGGGGTATACATTTAAGTTGGGCCTCTATTATCGAGTCTTTGAAAAGTTTCCATGCATCTTGCAGAGATTTTACTTTTGTCACTGTACCTTTTAATTTCTGTTTAACTAACTTCTTCATTTTTGTGTACTTCCCCTTTCAGAAATTAAATGCCACAGTGTTGGGCTGCTGAAGTGTTTTTCCCACCACAGGGATGCTAAATTTTATTACATTATGGTCACTGTTTCCAAGGGGTCCAGTTATATTTACCTCTTGAACCAGATCCTATGCTCCACTTAGGACTAAATCAAGAATAGCCTCTCCCCTCGTGGGTTCCAGAACCAGCTACTCCAAGAAGCAGTCATTTAACGTATCAAGAAATTTTATCTCTGCATCCCATCCTGAGGTGATGTGTACCCAGTCAATATGGGGATAGTTGAAATCCCCCACTATTATTGAGTTTTTTAATTGGATAGCCTTTCTAATCTCCCTTAGCATTTCATAGTCACTATCACTGTCCTGATCAGGTGGTCGATAAGAATATAGTAGTAGGGATATATTATTATTGGAGCATGGAATTACTAACCATAGAGTTTCTATGGAACATTTTGGCTCATTTAAGTTTTTTACTTCATTTGATTCTACATTTTTTTTCACGTATACAGCCACTCCCCCACCAGCATGACCTCATAGAATCATAGAGCTGGAAGAGACCTCAGGAGGTCATCAAGTCCAGCCCCCTGCCCAAGGCAGGACCAATCCCAACTAAATCAACCCAGTCAGGGCTTTGTCAAGCTGAGTCTTAAAAACCTCTAGGGATTTAGATTCCACCACCTCCCTAGGTAACCCATTCCAGTGCTTCACCACCCTCCTAATGAAATAATTTTTCCTAATATCCAACCTAGACCTCTCCCACTGTAACTTGAGACCATTGCTCCTCATTCTGCTATCCGTCACTACTGTGAACAGCATTTCTCCATCCCCTTTGGAACCTCCCTTCAGGAAGTTGAAGGCTTCTATCAAATCCCCCCTCACTCTTTTCTTCTGCACACTAAACAAACCCAAATCCCTCAGTCTTTCCTCAGAGGTCATACACTCCAGCCCCCTAATCATTTTGGTCTCCCTCCGCTGGACCCTCTCCAATGTGTCTATAGCCTTCCTATAGTGGGGGCCCAGAAATGGACACAGTACTCCAGATGTAGCCTCACCAGAGCCGAATGAAGGGGAATAATCACTTCTCTAGGTCTGCTGGCAATGCACCTCCTAATGCAACCTAATATGCCATTAGCCTTTTTGGCTACAAGGGCACACGGTTGACTGAGATCCAGCTTCTCATCCACTGTAATCCCGAGGTCCTTTTCTGCAGAACTGCTACTTAGCCAGTTGGTCCCCCGCCTGTAACAATGCTTGGGATTCTTCCGTCCCAAGTGCAGGACTCTACACTTGTCCTTGTTAAACCTCATCAGATTTCTTGTGGCCCAATCCTCTAATCTGTCGAGGTCACTCTGGACCCTATCCCTGCCCTCAAATGTATCTACCTCTCCCCCTAGCTTAGTGTCATCTTCAAACTTGCTGAGGGTGCAATCCATCCTTTCATCCAGCTCATTAATAGAAATGTTGAACAAAACTAGTCCTAGAACAGATCCTTGGGGCACTCCACTAGAAATCGACCACCAACCTGACATCGAGCCGTTGATCACTACCCGTTGGGCCCGACTGTCTAACCAGCTTTCTATCTAACAGTCCACTTATCCAATCCATACTCCCTTAACTTGCTAGCAAGAATATTGTGGGAGACTGTATCAAAAGCTTTGCTATAGTCAAGGTATATCACATCCACTGACTTTCCCATATCCACAGAGTCTGTTACCTCATCAAAGAAGCTAATCAGATTGGTCAGGCATGACTTGCCCTTGGTGAATCCATGTTGTCTATTCCTGATCACTTTCTCCTCTTCCAAGTGCTTCAAAATGGATTCCTTGAGGATCCCCTCCATGATTTTTCCAGGGACTGAAGTAAGGTTGACTGATCTGTAGTTCCCTGAATTGTCCTTCTTCCCTTTTTTAAAGAGGAGCACTACATTTGTCTTTTTCCAATCATCCGGGATCTCTCCCGATCGCCACGAGTTTTCAAAGATAATGGCTAGAGGCTTTGCAATGACATTTGCCAACTCCCTCAGTACCCTTGGATGCATTAAATCTGGACCCATGAATCTGTGTATGTTTAGTTTTTCTAAATAGTTTTTAACTTGTTCATTCCCCACCAAGGACTGTCCACCTCTTTCCCATACTGAGTTGCCTAGTGCATTAGTCTGGGAGCTGACCTTGTCTGTGAAGACAGAAGCAAGAAAAGCATTGAGTACTTCAGCTTTTCCCACATCATTTGTCACTAGGTTGCCTCCCTCATCCAGTAAGGGCCCACACCCTCTCATTGCTAACATGCCTGTAGAAACCTTTCTTGTTATCCTTCACATCCCTTGCTAGCTGTAATTCCAATTGAGCTTTCACCTTCCTGATAACTCCCCTACATTCTCAAGCAATATATTTATACTCCTCCCTATTCATCTGTCCAAGTTTCCCATTCTTGTAAGTTTCCCTTTTTGTGTTTAAGCTCATCAAGTATTTCCCCTGTAAGCCAATCTGGTTGCCTACCATATTTGCTTTTCTTGCTGCGCATTGGGATGGTTTCTTCCTGTGACTTTAATAAGGCTTCTTTAAAATACTGCCAGCTCTCCTAGTCTCCTTTCCCCTTCATGTAAGCATCCTAGGGAATCCTGCCCATCAGCTCCCTGAGGGAGTCAAAGTCTGCTTTTCTGAAGTCCAGGGTGTGTATTTTGCGACTCTCCTTTCTTCCTTTGGTCAGGATCCTGAAATCTACTCTCTCATGATCACTACTTCCCAGGTTGTCACCCACCTCTACTTCCCCTATTAGTTCCTCCCTGTTTGTGAGCAGCAGGTCAAGCTGTGCATGGCCCCTGGTTGGTTCATTCAGCACTTGTATCAAGAAGTTATCCCCAACTTTCTCCAAAAACTTCCTGGATTGTCTGTGTTCTGCTGTATTGGTCTCCCAACAGATGTCAGGGAGATTAAAGTCCCCCATGAGAACCAGGACCTGTGATCTGGAAGCTTCTCTCAGTTGTCTGAAGAAAGCCTCGTCTACCTCATCCACCTGATCTGGTGGTCTATAGCAGACACCAAGCACATCACCCCTGTTGCTTCCACCTTTAAACTTAACCTATAGAGTCTCAACAGGCTTTTCTCCCTCTATATACTGGAGCTCCGAGCAATCATACTGCTCTCTTACATATAATGCAACTCCTCCTCCTTTTCTTCCCTGTCTGTTCTTCCTGAACAGTTTATATCCTTCCATGACAGTGCTCCAGTTATGCGAGTCATCCCACCAAGTCTTCTTTATTCCAATCAAATCATAGTTCTTCGATTGGGCTAGGGCTTCTAATTCTTCCTGTTTGTTTCCCAAGCTTCTTGCATTTGTGTACAAACACCTTAGATCACCAGTTGATTGCCTTACCTTCTCCATTTGAATCAGGGGTCCTCCTTTGTTGCTCGTTGTTCCTCCTTGTGTTTCTTTTCAGTATCCGACTTCCTCACTTACCTCAGGGCTTTGGTCACCGTCCCCCAATGAGCCCAGTTTAAAGCCCTCCTCACTAGGTTTGCAAACCTGCCCTCAAAGATGCTCTTTCCTCTCTTGGTTAGGTGGATCCCATCTCTTCCTAACAATCCTGCTCTGTCCTTCTGATATATTTTGTACTCTGTTATTTCTGTGTCCCACTGATTGTCCTCATTCCACCAAGTTTCTGTGATGCCTATTATATTAATATCCTCCTTTAAAACTAGGCACGCCAGTTCACCCATTTTACTATTTAGACCTTGTTAATTATCCCTTGTTTTAATACTTTTTACATAACAATTTAAATACGTGCGTGCGTGTGTGTGTGTGTGTACACATATATAAATAAAATTTTGCTAGTAACTGGCAGGTGCCACAATGGTACACACTGGAACAAGTGCACATGATGTCAATATTGGTGCACAAGACAAAACTCACTTCACTCCTGGATGGAAAATCCTAGAGGAAACTCTGATATTAGCCATTTCAGATCCGTGGAACTGCATTCACAGTGGGCTGGGATGGATTTCTACTGGGTTATCCCATAGTTCTTAGTGGTTCATTAAACTGGGCTGCTTTGTGAGTTCATTCTCAGGGTTTTCCCTCTGTCTTCCTGACTGTGGAACTGCTGTCTGTGGCAGTGACAGGAAAACAAAACGTGTATGTAAATAACTCCCACATGGCCAATTGGACATACTCATTACAAGTGCAGACAGTTCTTAAGGTTAAAGTAAACAGCATTTGGCTGCAAGAACTTATAATAAGAACATAATTAAGGAATTAAGTCTGCAAATCACAAAGTGATTCACAGCACACCTGACTGACTTCTCTGTCTCTCCATTTCCTTCTTGTCCACTAAACAAAAGGGTCATTTAGGATACATTTCTGCAAATTATGGGTCTTACTGATATCACACCACAGCTTTACCAGAAGGCTGGTGCCAGCTTCTGCCCAGCTGGTAGCATGATGAGAGGAGGGTTTCTTGGCCAGCATCGCTGTTCAAATACTGTGGAATGTGTCAGAAATGGAGCAAGCAAATGTAGAATTAAATACTGAACTAGATTATTTCCAATACAGAAAGAAGGAGTTAGACAAGAAAGGATGTCTCTAGTGGAATTGTGGGATAGAACTGCAAACTGACTGCATTCTCACAACAAAGTAGGTGTGTTGCCAGCACAAGAGGAAGTAAAACCTTATAGCTCAAGTTTATATATTCATCCGCACCCAGATTCAAAGTACCTCAGGCTCAGACTAGAGGTTTCTTGATGTAGATAGGGAGACAAGGGCAACACAAATGCTAACTCTGCACTGGAGACACACCTATTGAGAAAATTGGACTACATGTCCCTAAAGTAAAGTTTGTAAATAAAATCTGGCTATGTCAGGATCCAAAATAGTGTAACGCACATGAGAGTAGGGGGAAAGGAACATAATGTGTGTCAAATGACCAAGATGAACCCTTCTTTTTTATAATACATAAGAAAATTTGGCAGAATTCATTTTTATTAAAGTCAAAGGATAAGATCTCATACATAAACTCATCTAGATATTTGCCTAATAGACTGCATAAAAAGCACTAGCAAAGTCAGTGCAAAGTAAAATCATACAACTTGTTTAAACTGCTATGTAAATACAATATTTATATTCCAATTGATTTGATATTTATATGTTGAAATGAACAATTTTTCAGTAATACCTGTGAAATTTTTGTATTTTTATGTCTGATTTTGTGAGCAAGTAGTTTTAAGTGAGGTGAAACTTGGGGGCACACAAAACAAATCAGACTCCAGAAAGGGATATGACTGTAAAGGTTGAAAAGTTTCAGAGGGGTAGCCGTGTTAGTCTGTAACTGAAAAAAAAAAAAAAAAAACCTAAAAGAAAAAAACAAAGAAGAATCCTGCAGAACCTTAGAGACTAACAAAAACTGTAGATTGTATCATGAGCTTTCGTGGGCACAACCCACTTCTTCAGATGAATGGAGTTAAGGGATCCAGGTTGCAAAATAAATAGAGAAAGAGAGGGGATGGGGAAGGAAAGAGAAGGAAAAAATGGGGGAAAATTGTCAATTAGAGTGTCCATGCTAAATGAAGCTGAGTGGGTTCTAGGCATTTTTAAGTACTCGGTGCTTGGCTTTAAAGCCTTTTGCTGCCTCTGAAGGGGGAAAACAAGTAGTTCAGTAGTCAACTACTCGCTTGGATCCCTAAGTTGGACTAGTGTTGTCATAAAGGTAACAGCACAGCTCCGTTAGGAATCACTCTGCCAGAGTTAAGTATGACGCACCTTCAGCTATTAAATACTCTGAAGTTACATTGTGGGATAAACCTTCTGCTATTTAGTAAAAGTGTTTCCGGAATGGAGATGCCCTGGGATTATCCACAGCATTCAACTGCTCTTCATTTTGTAACTCTTAATGAGTATTCATTGATGTAACCTGGTCTGGTGATATATGGGGCTAAGATATAAAATATGTAAGAATACTGTCGGCCACAAGACCTACCAGAAGTTTGTTGCTACACCATCTGGGCTATTTTTATTTATCCAGCTGTATTTCTTTGGCTTTACATTTTTAATTAGTATGTCTTAAGGGGCAACTTTTGTTTAACCTCTTCAGTGCTACATAATATACATGCAGCAAATTGTATTTAATCTCCAGTACTCTCTCATCCAGGTAATGAGAACTTGAAACACTGCTATTCCTAGAATGTATTGAATTTTACCGTGCCACTCTGGCACGGTAAAGTTTTACCATGGTAAAATTTTGAATTTTACCATGGTAGGTTGTGTTTTGTTTTTGTTTTGGGGGTTTTTGGTTGGGGGTGGGTTGGTTTTTTTGGGCAGGGGGGTTGGTTCTCTCTTGAAACTAAGACTAAACCACTGTACCTCTCCACCACAGGCTTCCTTCATAGCCTCCTTTATTCCTTCCTCCTCCTTCTCTCACCTGCTCCCTCCCCCCCCCCGACTCATATTCAGTCTTTATGACCATATTTTCTTAAGTTTAGCATGAAGATAAAGCCATAGATTTTGATTTGCATCCATTATCCATGCCCAAAAGCCTGTTTATGCCTACCACAGAGTTACTCACTTTTTGTCTCTGGTCAGTTTCTAAGTACTTATTTTTTTGGTTTTCATGCACTGAACAATGCCGCAATATTTGTACTGCAAATTATTGCATAGGGTAATTAAATCACAATTTCCACTGGAATTTGTAAGCATTCCTTCTAGAATTTTTTGATTTTTTTCAGTGAAATATGGGATTTTGTCTGTTTTCTTTTGCCCACTGGGATCCCTAAAGCAGAGGTGACTGGTGCCTGCAGGGGGAGTGGGTACATGGAGAGCCACCTAGAAGGGCAGGGATAGGGCTTGTGGAGGCACTCCCTTTAGCAATTAAAATTTTGGTGGGGACATAAGGGGATGGTGCATCTCCTAAGTTCTACCACGAGTCACCTATGTCCTAAGGTAAGGGTGAGCTAATAAGGGGCATTGCAGTTATGAAGCCTATTGTTTACTATCTTGTACTTTGTATTATTCAATTAAAGAATAATAAAGTTACACTTGTGCAAAGGATCTTTTATTACGAACTATTTGCTCTGGCGTGCCTCCAGTGCTGATTTGTGGCACAATGGTACAATTTACCCATAGGGTATGTCTAGACTACATGGCTCTGTCGCCAGAGCCATGTAGATTAGTTTACTAGACATACCCAAATGAAGCCACGATTTAAATAATCACGGCTTCATTTACATGAAAATGGCTGCTGCGCTGTGCCGGGGGATCAGCTGTCCCGGCACAGCGGGGCAGTCTAGATGCGCCGCGGTCGACAGGGAAGCCTCTGTTGACCGCTCCGGTAAACCTCGTTTCACAAGGCATAACGGAGCAGTCGACAGAGGCTTCCCTGTCGACCGCGGTACGTCTAGACTGGCCCACTGTGCCGGGACAGCTGATCCCCGGCACAGCGCGGCAGCCATTTTCATGTAAATGAAGCCACGATTATTTAAATTGCGGCTTCATTTGGATATGTCTAGTAAACTAATCTACACGGCTCTGGCGACAGAGCCATGTAGTCTAGACATACCCTTAATGATTGAAGTGCGTGTTTCATATCTTCCTATGTTTGCGTGATTAAAGCTTATTGGAAAAGAAAAGGAATTCAGGTGGTCTACAGGGACTATTAAACTTCATTTTACATTATATATATTGTAACTGGGTCAGGCTAGAAGGGTACAGGAGAAGGGCAGTTGAAGAGAAGTATATTAGCCCTAGCTTGAGTAAGTCTCTGTTCCCAGGGTAAACTAACAAGGACTAATCCAGAACCATCAGGAACTTGCTAGAACAAATCAGGGCAATTAAGTCACCTGGAGCCAGTGAAGAAGTTTTCAGAGTCAAATGATTTAAACTAACCAGAACACCTGTGGCCAATGAAGAACCAGTTGAGCCTGGTTAAGAGGGGCTCCCTTTCTGGTAACTCAAAGTGCACAAATGAGTTTGAGGAGAGAAGGAGCTGTGGAGAATCTCAGGGGAGAAAATAGAAGCAAGTACCAGGAAGAAGAACCTGTGATAAGGTGCTGGGGAGGGCAATGAGGAAGTGGCCCAAGGATTCGTAGCTATAATGCAGCTGTTACCAGAGACATTACAGATAGCCCTGGGCTGGAATCTGGAGTAGAGGGTAAGCTCAGATTCTCCTCACCACCAGTTCCCCATTGCAGTACTAGGAAGAGACTTGTTTGGTACAAGAAAAACTTTAAAAACAACAAATAGTCTAGTAGCACTTTAAAGACTAACAAAACACATAGATGGTATCACGAGCTTTCGCGGGCACAACCCACTTCTTAAAGTGCTACTTGTTGTTTTTTAAGTTTTTCCTGTTACAGACTAACTTGGCTACTCCTCTGAAGCTTTTGGTACAATAGTTTGTTCTACCCGGTACCACTTGGAGGGGCCACAGAAACCCTGATGTTTAGTTTCCCCTTTTTCCTATATTAACCAATGATGAGAGTAGCTCAGCAAACAGCAAGCTTGTGTCTAAACTGAGGGCTGCTGTAAGCTTCTGAGGTAAGTAATCTGCCTGAAAGCATGGAACCCACCAAGGTTGAGATGGAACTTCATCACAATACATAGAAAAAACTAAGCATCCTCTCTCAATCAAAAGGTACCTGTCTGCTAAAAATTAACAAGTTTAACTCTTGCCTTTTTTTATTTCTCATGGGTCATTATAAATGAAGACTAGATGTTGATGTATTACTTTCATGTTTAATGATGGCTAACACCAGTGCTTATGATAATATCCCACTATTCTATTCACATATTTATGAATTATAAGGCAGAGGGGACAATTCTAATAATCTAGTCTGACTGCCTTTACAACACTTCCCTGAGATACCGGTTCCATTGGAAAAATTGTCAGTGATTTGTGCAATAAAGGGCATGTTCCCACCATAGGATTATATATACACCCTAAAATTAGTCTCTTAGTATTGAAATTGCCTTCAGTTATCCTGAATCTGCCCATGACTGAAAAAATAAGATCTTCTGGATTGGTATCATTATTCCCCATCTAGTACAGTTGGAAGAGGTGTGATATTCATGCCCAGCCCATAGTTTTTTGATGCTGTTCACAACTTCATTGCTTAAATGGGTGCCCTGAAGAAAAAAGCCATGTAACATCCATCTGATTTTTCAGTACCTCCAAGTTTTGATTCCGTTTGAAGCTTTTGGTAAGCCACCATACATTCCAGGAGCAAACCTTAGCAGAATTCATGAAAATTAGAAGCTGCTAATTGAAACCCAATAGCTTGGCAGCCTTTAAGTACTTCTCTGCACACATACAATAATACACAACATAAATCATTCACCTAACCCTCAGCCTACCAAACTTCCAATATGAACACATTCAGACCCCAGCTGGAATATGCCTGCACCCTCTCCCCTATGCATAATATGAATGAATTAGAAGTCTGCCAAAAATCTTATTATATAATTTAGAAATGTGTGTCTGTCCATCTCTCTGTGATTCTGTTTGTTCAAGAACTCCTTCTAACTAGTAAAAGCTAGGACCACCACATTTTGTATGCAACTTCTTCTTATAACTTACAGCAGGAGTCGGCAACCTTCTCAAGCCAAAGAGCCAAACTAAATCAAAATTCAGAACAAGTGGTCGACAAAGAGCCGTATAAGAATACCCATTTGCAGGACTGAAAATATACAACTTAATATTATTGATAATTGACAATGATTAATAGCATAAATGAAACATTGTACTCAGAGACTTTATTTAATGGCACCCCCGTTGCTGCATCTTTTCACACGTTACTTTGAAGTTTACATCATAACTGGTCAAATCCAGCTTCATGCATGCATTCAGGTTATCTTCTGTCAATCTTATGGCAGGAGGCTGTTGATGCAGGAGTCTGCACTGGAGTTTTTGAGGGGTATCAGGACAGGAGATTTGGGTATATGATGGACTCAAGGCACAAGTTTGGGGTTTGTGGGGGTGCAGGTGTGTTAGGGCAGGGGACTAGGGATGTGGGGGTTCAGGAGTCTGGGGATGAGAAGTTGCACCATTTGGGGATGTAGGACTATGAGGGGCTCAGGGCCGGGGGGATTCAGGTTTATCATGGTCTCGGGGTTGGTGTGTGTGTGTGGGGCGGGGGATTGAGGAGGGTTATGATGCTGCAGCCAGACTGGGGCTGGGCCCCAAATGGGAGCTTGCTAGCCAGGCTTCATTTTTAAATAAAGTAAAATATTATGTCCAACACAAATGGTTTCAGCATCGTCTTTATTTATGGCAGGGTGAGGAATGGTTTTTGAGTCGGGGTCACTGACCCACAGAAAAATCAGTTGGTAACCACAGAAGTGAGAAGCAAAAAAACAAAACAAAACACCCCCCACCGCCTCACTCCCCTGGTGTTAGGGGCAAGGAAGACTGAGGTTCAAAGTCTCAGGCCAGATTTACTCTAACAGAGTTTCAGGGTTAGTGGGGGGTGTAGGAACTGGGTGGGAGGTAGATTGTAGGAGGGAGTGAGGGTGCAAGGTCTGGATGGGAGGTAGGGTGCAGGAGCAGGCTGGGAGTAGGGTGTCTGGCCGGGGAGGAAGGTGCAGGAGTGAGAGAGGGAGTAGGGGTGGGCTGGGGCAGGCTGTCTAGTGAGTGGGCTGGGGGCAGGGTGTCTGGCCAGGGGAGGGTAAGCGAGGGGGGTGGAGTTGCAGAGTCTGAGTATGAGGGGATCAGGAGTACGTACTTGTTTTCTCGCCACAACGCAGGCACCATGTAACACGGCCTCCCACTGCTCCCATTCACTGGAAGGAAGCTTACAGGAAGGATTCTCAGGACAAGCCTCCAGGAAATGTGTCCCAGGGGAAGGAAAATGGCAGCGCACAGAGCAATTTTTGGTTCCTCTTGTTCCCCGCATGCCTGGGGAAGGAAAAGGGATGCACGCTTGTTCCCACATGCTGGATCTGGCAGGGAGGTCTGGGGCTCTCCCCCACACCTCCACAGGAAGCTGGTGCTGATGTTCCAATTTTGTGGGGGCCATAAGGCTGTAGCACCAACGCTGGTTCCATGCTGCAGTGGGAGTTACTTAGGTCTGAGCTGGGGCTTCAGAAGACCCATATCTGGCTCCCTAGTGAGCCATAGGTTGCTGACCCCTGATTTAAAGCAAGCTAAGGGCTTGGATGTGCCAGGAAAATGGGATGGGCCTGGAATGGGATTGTTTCTCCTAAAATGGAAAGGGAGGGGTTTGGTAGGATGGACAGTTATACAGTAGAATGATCAGAGGGAGGCAGAAGGGGGCCAGAGATGAAGACTGGGACTGCTATAACCCCATTGGGCCATCAACACCAACACCTACATATGCTTAGATATATAATGAATTAAACCTAGTTCTTGATAGCTATGAATGCTACATAATAAATAATGGTATATAGTATATAAAAGCTAATATGCACATGGTATATAAATGTTTATACCAATACACAAATGAAAAAGTGAACATGATATTGTGTGCACATAAATAATAAAAATATATTACAATACGTGTTCTAAACTTTAATCGTGAGTAGAAAAGTAAAAATAAATATACAAGTGTCCATATAAAATGATACATTAGTAACAAATGGCACACAAGTAAATAGTTATGAGTATATAAGTACATGTTATAAACATATGAATAGATATAAGGGAAAGTAGAAATAAGAAGATAAGAATAATATAGTTACTATGAACCTATACATATACTTGTTTTCTTAACTATCAAGCTATATTAATATATCTTAACAGTACTAATTATACCCTATTACACTACTAAATATATTAAATATGCCAGATGTAAGCACCAACTGTTCTCAGTTCCCTCAAGATCAAAGAAAAATAGTTAACCACTTTGTCTCTCTGCACTTCCATTTTTAAAACAGTTGAAGCACCTTTCAAGAAAAACACACTATTTAACTCCTCTTGGAGTGTTCGTCAGAAAATCAAGACCATTTTTATCTTATCAACTCTCCATCCATGCCAATTAGAATAATTCCCCATTTTAAATATACTAGTAGTTCAAAACTCAAATCCAGCTACCCATTCACGGGCATACTAATCATAAAAGGTATTACTGAGTGGACAACTATAGCCTCCTTCACATATCCAATGGAGCAAGGTCCTTTCTTCAATAAAGTCTGACTTGAAGAAGCTTGGAAATTATTGGCAGGCTGCAAAAAATATACTTTTAAATGTACATATCAAATGGAGTGTTAGTCAAAAGCATTTTGTGAGTAACACATACAAATGGCTGAACATAAAAGAAAAATAAGAGAAGGACCTCAACATCGGCATTTCTTCCAACATGTGGGTTATCTTGCACAATAAACGCAGAACCATTTGGTTCCATCAGGGCCTGCTTGAGCCATTCCTGCGCCCCAGGCAGCAGGCGTGCGACGCATGCGCGGCTCTGCTCCCGGGAAGAAGGAGCATGTATGGCCCTGCCCCCCTGGCGCGCTGCGCACCTTACAGCTGCAATCGGGTTCTGTTCATTCCCTCTGGGGCACCTGGCATGGGCCACTGTTGGAACACAGGCTAGCTGAACCTTTGGTCTAATACAGTATGGCTGTTCTTATGTTGATCTCCTTTCCCAGACCTGAAGAATACCCCTCTCTCAAAAGCTCCTCTCTCTCACCAGTAAAAGATATCTTGGGATGGACATGGGCTACAACACGGTATATTACTGCCTATTTATTTAATTGTATACATTAATAATGACTTTTATTTATGCAAATGTCAGTATGTAATGTAATTGTGAGCAATGTTGGCAAAAAAAATTCTTAAGCAGCACGAAATTTGTCCAGTTATCAATTTGGTTACAAATATGAAACTCAGCTCAAGTTTTGTCGGAAAGATGCTTGAACAATTTTGAGTAAACCAGGAATAATTTCTGACTTGATCGTCAGTAACTTACTGTATTACATGGAAACAATTTGAAACTTGAAATTTCTATTTGGAATAAGGTGAAAATCACTGGATTCAACTGAGCTTTGCTTTCAGCCTTTGGAGCTGTTGACTACTAATGTCAGAGGAATGACAAACTATGTCACTCACAACTGGAAAAGAGGTTTGCATGAGCCTAATAGAAAAATTAGAGCACTGTGCTTCACAAAGTTTAGAGTCCAATCCTCCACTTTCTGAGAATTAAAAGTTATTTTGCCAGATATTTCAATTTCTCTCTAGTTATTTGTAACACACTCATCAACATAGTATTTGAGCCCTGGGGATTAGGATCAGATCCTTAAGTAATGCTAAAATGATATTCTGAATTAAGGCCATATCAGTCATTCTGATGCAGCCAACATTAAAAATCAATCTATATTTTGTGTCTCTGAAATATATGTTCTTATTTAATTGTCAGTTCTGTGAGCCAAAGGCTATACAAGTGAAATTAGCGTTACCGAAGAGATTTATGCATCCTCCAGTATACCATCATCCTGGTGGACAGTAGCTGACTTTGTACAGAAGACAGTTCTTGCCTATGGGATCCTGTACTTCCCAGCTTCAAAAGTGCCTACACAGATTCTTTGGAGAAATTTGCACCAAACCCAGTGTGGTAATACTGAAAGATCAAATGTGAAGCAAAGAGAACAGAGTAGCAGGCAGGATAACAACATCTCCCTCCATAGTGAGGGATGGCAGAACAAGGAGCAATGGTCTCAAGGTACAGTGGGGGAGGTCTAGGTTGGATATTTGGAAAAACTATTTCAATAGGAGGGAAGCTGAAGTACTGGAATAGGTTACCTAGGGAGGTGGTGGAATCTATCCCTACAGGTTTTTAAGTCTTGGCTTGACAAAGCCCTGGCTGGGATGATTTAGTTGGGATTGGTCCTGCTTTGGGCAGAGGGCTGGACTTGATGATCTCCAGAGGTCTCTTCCAGCCCTATAA
Organism: Pelochelys cantorii; assembly: GCA_032595735.1. Taxonomy (NCBI): domain Eukaryota; kingdom Metazoa; phylum Chordata; order Testudines; family Trionychidae; genus Pelochelys; species Pelochelys cantorii. The sequence goes on from CM064328.1 coordinate 31,947,138, forward strand.
TCCTATGATTCAGCAATGTCTTCACATGCTGTGCCTAAGGCTATCTGAAAGCTTATAGGTATGCTGCCTCTAAAGTATGCAATGGAGGCAGATGTTCCTAGTGGACCAGTATATTCCATGGGTTATGTGAAACAGAGTAGAACCATGCCCTAGGCCCCCAAATGCTCTTGACTTGTGAAAGCAACAAAACGTATGTAAACATGTAACAAATAGGCAAATGCAGCAGCAATATGGGAATTACTGTTTATTCACTATGCACCAATTTTCATCCTGCCTTCTGTGGGAGCCAGGGATATATTAGTATATTCCAGCTCTGCTCCACCAGCTCAGTCTTGAGGATGTCCAGGCATGGTGCTGAATGGGAACAGAAGGGCTATGTGTCCACTCTGTGTTTGGGATGCCTGCTCAATTGGCACAAAGTTCAGGGAGGTCTCCATTTCTATGATATAATTTTATAGGCAATCAGACTCATAGAATACTAGAACTAGAAGGAACCTCAAGAGATCATCAAGTCCTGTCCCTTGCATTCATGGCAGGTGTTTATCTAACCTCCTGTTAAATATCTCCAATGATGGATACTTCACAACCTCCCTAGGCAATCTCGTTTGGTATTTTCAGGGTATTTCTAGAAACTAAACAATTTATATTAGCCATTTTTTTTACTCATCTCTTACCAATCCATATAATTTATAGTTACCTAGAAAACATGACTCTTTCAGCACAGAGGAAATACTCTAGAGGAATAAGCAGAGTGAAATAATGCAGACCAAACACTAACCCTTTCTAAAAAAGCGACCAAGTGGGTCTTTGCCCACGAAAGCGTATGCTCCAATACATCTGTTAGTCTATAAGGTGCTACAGGACTCTGTCGCTTTTGCAGATCCAGACTAACACGGCTACCCCTCTGATACTTAACCCTTTCTAGAGATCCTTCTCATGTAAATTATGGCATAAGAGTACTTACAAAAGATGCTACCCTTCTGATCTGTGTAGCAAAGTGTTTCAAAGCAAAGGAAACAAGAATTCATATAGAGCAAAAAAAAGTTAATCTGCATTCACAGAGCATTTCAATTAATGAAAAGTTCATAAAAAACATCAGTAGAGACCTTCTGACTCCCGCCAATTTATCCCTGTTGTTTCCTATAAACAGTTGCAAATACAAAACACACTAATGACTGAACGATTTTGGTTTTTGTTACTAGACCTAGGCACACATACACTAAAAATACTGCACTCTATTTGCATACATTACAAATATTCACTAAGGATGTATCTACACTGCACCGTAACGCAAAATAAGATACGCAATTTGAGCTATGCAAATTGCATATCTTATTTTGTTGCTATTTCGAAATAGCTTATTTCGTCATTTAGCACTATCTACACAGCGCCAAATTTCAAAATAAAGCGCTATACCGAAATGTCCCTTACTCCTCATAGAATGTGGTTTACAGGGACGTTGGAATAGCGAGCCTAAAATAAGGGACTTACTGTGAAGATGCGGGATAACTATTTCGGGATACCAGGGTATCCCGAAATAGGCTACATCTACACTGCAACTCTAAGGGACTAGATGCTGAAGACACATCATCCCCCTGCATTTTCCAGTCCTTGTCTGTTTTGGATTTTGAGGCTGATGTGGTTTCAAAAAAATGAATCATAATATCTGTTCTCTTTTCTAATTAGAATCTTTCCTTAAGCTCTGAATAAAATGGTTCTTCTACAATGGGAGCTAATGAGTCTGCTTCTAGAATGCCCTCATTAGATGAAGGAGCAGGGAATATTGTTGTAACTATTGTTACTGAGGGAAACCCCATGCACAATGGTAGCACCGAGGGTAATTTTCTGGGATTTTTCCTGTGAGAGGTGCCAGCTATGCAAGGCTAACTGCAGCAGTAGCGCAAGTGAGGACAGTGTATGCTATCAGACCGGGAGTTAGTTTGGCAATGACCTGCATGAAATGCCCATACTTTGCACTTACTTACCAATCTGTGTGTGAAGACAGGGTTAAGATGCTTTTTAAGATACCTTTGTTTGAGAATTGACATGATGTGATCACAGTCATTCTTACCAAAGTTTCCTCTCAAGAGCTATGACACAAAAACCAAAGGATGAAACCCTGGTTCCTCTGAAGATCATAAGAGAATTTTACTTCTTAAATGACACAAGTGTAGCACAGTACTTTGTTATGCTAGCTTTTCACCTTTTCAAGACAAAGAGTTAAGGCAATATTTCTCAAACAATACATGGTGCAGACATTTAAGGCACATATGAGTTTTGTTACAGGTGCAGTAAAGTGACTGAGTACTTTGTGTGAATCTTTCACGTTGGCAGAAAAGTGTCAGAACGAGGGGCTTTCACAAGTATGGGTACTGGGAAATACCAAAACAAATCCATACTGTTCTTCAAAAAATTGACATTGTGTAATGATAAGCTGTGCTACATTAAAGACTCTTCATCAATGCACACCAGGTAGTGGTGAGATTGAATGGAAGTGTAAGGCAGCAATATAGTGTATAAAAATGAGGAAGATTATAGTTACAGCCTAGTCTAATATCCATCCGTATGGTCACTCATCCGTATGGAGTGGACTCAGATTGCTGGGTCTCCTGTACTCCTAAGACAGCTGGATCTGGATAGAGCCAGGTCACCATCTCCAGCTCGGGGACCCTGGGATAACTCTTAAGCTAAAAACCTCTTTCCTGACTTCTCTCTGTGAATGGTGCAATACCACTGTCCAGTCACCATAGTCCTTGAAATCAGTTCCTGAGCATATTCCCCGCCCCTCCTCCCCAGCACGTGCAGTTGCTTACATATGCTCTCTCAGAGTTCTGGGCTGTAATCACTTTGGGTTTACTCATTTAACTCCTCTGGAGACATGTCAGGAAAGCAAGGAACGCAAGCATAGAAAGGGGATTTCTTAGCCACATTAATTAATCTTAATGCACTCAAGAGACAGATCTTTGAAATAACAAAGCTCCTGAGATATGCCCTTACCTAGTCTAGTTCACTCCTTCTGCAAATCCACAATTTGTCAGCACAGCAGGGTGGGCAGAGACCTCCTGCCCTCTTTCCTGGAAACCCTTCTTGCAAGTGGCAATGGCCAACCTCCAGCTGCAGAGCAGAACCTTGTACTTAAAGAGGGTCTCTGTCCCTGAGCAATGTAAGGAGACTGTGAAGGTCAATATCCACCAGCATGCTTGCTTGCCCTTGTAGAAAGGCCATCATTCTATGTGGGTATGGAGAGTTAATCAAAGATGATAGTTTCAGACTGCAGTCTTGATGGCTGTCAATGGCAGTCTTTCAATTAACTGCCAAATGACTTTCTAGGGTAGAGTAGCTATCTGGGATGTAATGAAACAGGCTGCTGCTAAGAAAATCCAAACAAATGCAGTGACACAGTGACACCACAGAGTAAGAGACTTCACAATTTTATACAGTCATATCCGACTCCACCACCGTCATATGAAGAGACCTGTGGAAAGAATTTAGTTTTACAGTTCTCACTTAAGTATGGCATAACAGATCTAGAAGATGGCAAAGATATCAGATGGATCAAGAGTTCAATGTCTACACTACAGCAAGGCCATGTCAGTCAGGGGCGAGGTGATGTGTGATCAGTGACTAACACAGTTCTGCTGGCAAAAGCATTTAGTGTAGACATAGTTGTACTGGCAAAACAAGCAGTTTCACCAATACAGATTATTTTGCTTGGGGTGGGGCATATAGGGTCTGGGGAGCTAGAATAGCCTGTGCCTGCATTTGCCAACATAGTAAACCAGTGTTCCTGTACCAGCAAATTACAGCTACAGGTTGGACCTCCCTGGTTCAGTGCCCTCAGGACCTGGGTGATCCTGAACCACAGAGTTTTCTGGACCAGGGGAGGTCAAGGTTCCTCTCTGAGCTATGGGCATCCCCAGAGCCTGGTCTTCCTTCCCCAAAGCTGGCCCCACGCTGGGGCTCACAGGATCAGACTCCTTGGGCTGGAATTTCCTCTAGCTGCCACTGGCCCCTCTCCACCAGGGTTCTGGGCAGGGCCGGTGCTTCCCACTGGCCCAATTGCAGCTGGGGTTCTGGGCTGGGGCCAGAGCCAGGGATTCCCTCAGGCCACCACCAGCCCCACTCCCTCTGGGGATCACCCCCGGCTGCCACCAGCCCCGTTCCCACCAGGGATCCCTTCCCCACCAGCCGCTGCTGGCCCCACTTCCACCAGGGTTCCTAGCTGGGAATTCCCTGCACCTGCCACCGGGGTTCCCGGTGGGGGCTGAGGATTCCTGTCAGCCACCACCAGGGCTCCCCAACCTGTGGCTCCCCAGATTTGGACTTCCCACCAAACACAGGACCAACCCCTGCCAGCCCAGCTGGGGCTCCCCAGCTCTCGCAGGACTCAGCTGACTCATGTTCCTCACCTCTAGGGCTCTCTTGTCCTTCTGGACCATGGATGTTGCCAGACCAGAGAGTCCCAGATTTGGGAGGTTCAACTTGTAGTATAGAGCAGGGTTTAATTTCTCTTCATTTTTACCTGAAGTGGAATGTACTCCCAAAACTGCCTTTGTGAGTTTTTAACCAAACTTTATAAAATTCATTAGGCCAGATTCTTTGTACAAATATATAGCTTGTTCCCACTCAATCAAGTGGAAGCCACCTATGTGCATCAAATGAGAGAAGTTTGTCAAGAATTTTACAAACAATCATAAAAAGAAAAGGACTGCCCATGCAAGAGATTGTGGATGGTTCACTGGTTAGGGCACTAGTCTGGGCCTCAGGATATAATCCAATTCCTTTCTTCACCAGAAATGTCCTGTGTGATCTTAGGTAAGTAACTAACGGGAAAATTTTCAAAGACATTTAGACACCCAAATATGAAAATACGCACCAGTTTGGATCTACCTAAGCACTTCACTCCTAGTGATTTCAACTGGAAGCCTTACCTGTTTTGGTGCTTCTGAAATCTGCAATGTTAGGGGCCTTCTAAAAATCTGATCCTTCATCTTGCTGTGCCTCAGTTCTCCATCTGTAAAATTAGAATAATAGTAATATCTGCCTGACAGGGATGCTATTAATATAACTACATTAAAAACTGTGAGAATTTTAGGTAGACTGACAGAGCCACTTAGAAAAGAGAAATACCATTTGGCTGAAATTCCCTGGAAAATGCCATCCCTTTCAGTGGCTTCCAAATGTTCTAACTACCCTTAGGCAGCAAGATGGAGCGTTATATGGGAATATTGTGGCTCAGACAGTATATATCATTTTTACTTACTACTGTTTGTATCACAATGAGGCATTGGAATAAGTATCACAGAAACCAAAATCTTCCGTTTTTAAATGTGTCAAAATATTATCATGAATCATTCAATATGCCCATGAAGACAAAGATTCAGCCTCTCCTAGATGCACAGCGTTATGTTCCTTTTAATAGTAAAAAGGTACTTGTACACTGTAGTCGTGTTGTGGCCATCCCCCACTTCAGGGTTGGAGGAAAGACATACCACCTCACCACATTGTTGGGATTGCTTCGTACTAGTCTCAGGAGAATTAGCAGCTCAGAAGTTAGTATCCTGACCTCCCTAATGGCCAAAACTACAAACAGTCCATAGACTCTGGCCCTCAGGCAGAGCAGCGGGGTGAGTCACCTGGCATCCTAGCTTTAGAAGATAGTATGCTAACTCCAGCCACCTGACCCACAGTGGGGAGGCTGCATACCCAGAAGTGAGGTGGCACCAAATTGGTGAAGGTAGCCCACCTGACTTCATCGGGTCCCAACTCAGGGCCCTAACAGTGGTGGAGTTTTCCAGCTGCAAGATGCTGACCCCATTTCAGGCTGCAATACAGCTAGATTCCAGTTGGGTTTTCCTGGACCGCCTCCTCCCCTTCCCTTGAGGCGTACTTGGATCAGTGGGTGTCCGCCATCTCCCCAGGGTAGATGGCCAGCAAGACTTGGCAGCTCCCCCAGTGAATACAGGCTCCTTCAGGTGCAGGGCACTCTGGTTAGGCAGTGAAGTCAGCAGCCTGGAGCAAGCAGAATGTGTCTGTCTTCCTTGTTGTCTCAGCCACAACTGTGCTGGAAGTTTTGTCCCACTTTTCCACTTGTAGCAGGAGAGGGCAGGTCTGACTCCATCCACTTGGGCACAGAGGGTGGTTCCTTCTCTTCTGGGAGGTCACATTGCCTTCACTACATCCACATTGAAGAGATAGAACAGACTCCTTAATATACTAAAAGATGGGGAGACGAATTTCAAAAATAATGAGACAGCTGATATATATTTCTATTCCTGCACAAGCCTTTCCTTACATGTGCCTTCAAAATGGAGACAATGAACAAATTAGTCAAGGTGAAAAACTGTATGCGATTAACAGAGCTGGTAAACTAATAAACCAACAGGTAGATTGTTTACTTCTGCCCCCATTAAGTTTCCATTTTTACTTGCTCACCATGGTGCATATATATTATGGTCCTGATCCAGAGCCCACTTATGTAGGTAGAAAGAGTTTGCTTGACTTTAGTAGGTGTTGGATCACGCCCTATGCCAAGAACTGTGGATCAAGGACTGGTTCATTTTATTTCTCTCTCTCTCTATTTTACAGAGGGTGTATGTGTGTGTGAAATAGACTCACTCAAGACCCCAATGTGAGTTGTCACACTACATCTTCTGACCTTGTTTTATCAGTTGAATTTCATCACAATAATTTAGTGACTGAAAAAAAATTCAGATTGCTTTAATGGATGTGCCATTCTGTTAATGCTAACTTTCTGTGTATCTTATTTACTATGAAGCATGTATCCTAGGGTGTTTCTCCTGCGCAAAACAAAAAAAAGTTAATCAAATCATATCAACACATTTCCAGACAGCTTCAGTGACATGGCCATTTCATGCCAAGACCAAGTTTTTTTTAAGGTGGATCATTTAACCCAGCTCATGATGACTGAAATAAGATAGCAGCTCTATTCAAAAGGAAAGAACAAAAGCATCTTATAATACAGAGGAAACTTTTAAACCTGCCAATCTTGCTCATGTAAGTGATCCTATTGAAATCAACAAATTATTCACACCAATATAGGTCTACAAGATAAAAGCTTTAGGACAATGTAGGTCTGAGCCTTGAAACAAAATGAGCACCCAACATTATTGAGAAGTAAATAAAAGCATTACAAGAAATGTCTACAAAAAAAGTATTCTCTCTTTCTAACATTTTTCTACAGTTTACTTTAAATGTATCTCTTATTTCTATTTGTCTCATGTTTTCCAGTTCCATCAAAACACCAAATAATATTTTAAAAGTGGATATTAACAATATCTATCCAAATCAATTCAACACAGAGCTTTGCACGGAAATGTTTTTGGGATGTTCTGTGCCTCTCCTGTATTGCTATTTCTAGATCTGGTCAAACAGCAAATAATTTTCTGTGAGAAACAGAATTTGTCTTGGTTTTTTGATTGTTTTAAAATTTTAAAATTCTTTTCAAATGACTATAAAATGGGTCAAACATACAAAACAAATTTAGTGGGAAAAATTGACTTCTCTCCCATCCCCTATCTCGCCCCCCTGGCCCCCTTTTTTTTCTTTGAGGTTTGGAACTGTTCTTTTTTTCTGACCAGCTCTGGAAGTTTTGATAAAACTCAGTTTTACACTTGCCCCACCCTGGTATAGTTCTTCAGAAACTCCTGCTGAATTTAGTTTACGTATAAATAAGCTTCTGATCATCTAAGTTTCAAGGTCTGACCACAGTATTTCTCTCTCACCCTAAGCAGAGAGCTTTGCTAATGGCATGCAGGTTACAGGGACAAGTTCATTTTTAAATAGACTTTAACATTATGATCTTTATGGATTGAGGTATTTAAATTTACACAACTGATAGTTTGCTGTAATATAGTAAAGTTTGTTTATATTATAGCCAATTACTAAATTGATCAGTTAAACCACTGTATATTCTAGTAATGCTATAGTCTAGATTAAACTTTATTCTCTGCAGCAGAAGAATGCTACTTTTGCATCCAAAGTCTTTTCCTTACACAATATACACTGTTTTATGGAGTACCATATGTATGTAACTGCTGCTATTGTCACTTCAGGTTTGGAGTTCCTTTCTTATTTTCATTTTGCAAATTTGGCTTTGCTGATCAAGTCTCCTGAATGTGTAAGATTTTCTGTCACCACAGTGACACCTACTGTTGAAAGCAATGTTAAAAACTCAAGGAAAAGGACATTCCTTTGCAAGGCAAAGATTGCTTACAGGCCTCTGACATCTGGGAGTGGCATCTTCTCCTTTGGAAGTGAGCTGGAGGGAAAAGAAAGAAAAAAGATTCAAAGATAAAGGGTAAAATTTTCAAATGGAATCTAAGTCCTAATGACCCTGAAAGAGATTTAGGGTCTGTTGTCTACACTACAATCAAAGATGTGACTGCAGCTCTGGTCAGCATACCCCTTGTAGCTTTCATTTAGCTAGCATGGCTAAAAAGAGCGGTGAAGAAAGGAAGTGCAGGCTTCAGCATGGGCTGTTCAAGTCTCCCTGTTTCCCTTGCATAAGCATTTGCATTGCTCACCTAGACTGCAGCCTAACCCTATGTCCTGACTTCTATTTTTGACGCTAAATGGTAAGCTGCCTAAGAAGCAACGATACCTTTGATTGCAGTGTAACATACCCTCTGGTTCCCCAGTGTCTAAGGATCAGTTTTTTTAAAAGGTTTTGTGTCTGACTCCCATTGAACTAAGCAGCTAAATAGCTTTTAAAAATCTTGTCCTAAGTCACTATTGAAAATGTCATTTAGGTGGTTTCTTGGCCACGAACTTCACATACAGAGAAACAAATATCAAGGAGACCTTTTTGCACAATGGACTCTGGTTCATATGTTGGCATAACTGGTATGGTTTTTCTCCAACCTCAAAACACTGAGTTTTCAAGTCTGCTTTAGTATGACAAGTCAAAATTTCTAATAAAGGCCAAGTGTGAACAGAAAAGCAAAGGAGCTTTTATTGTTTAATGCCTTTTTCCAAGTGTTTAGATCTATTTTGCTGCTTCTTTAAAGGAAACTAAAGAATTGTCTTTTAAATATATATTTATCTACAGCCCAGCTAAAGAAGATAGAATTATGTAATTGCAAATCATGAAATAAAGCAAAAAAGTGCATGTTAGTTGAGAACACAAGCAGTGGAAGTGGAAAATACACACACACACAGAGTTGTAAGAGAATTCCTATGTGCTAGCATACATAAAATATGAGCATCACTAATAAACAGCAGCTGTAGCATGTATAGTAGGCTGGATCTTTGTGTGGAATATCTTTAAGGTGTTTTTGGCATAGCTTCCAGGACTGTCTTGACCAGCACTTTCCCAGATGTGTAGGATTATGGGATATATCTGTTAGAATCTCTCAGGCAAGCACTTTAATTCTCAACCACACCTGGGTTGGATATTGCAGTCTTCTCCCATTTTCCATTGAACATTTTCCTACCTCGTTCACTTTAAATTCTCTGTTTTTTCCCTTATCACTTAATACATTTTCTTCATTACTGGCATCTGGGCTGTGTGCGCTGTAACACAAACACCAAAAGCCCAAATCAAGTTGTTTTAAAAAATGAAAAAAGAGCAAAAATATTCCCATTTCAGATGGAAGAGCAGATGGAGCTCTTGGCACTTTAGAGGATTTAAATTGACCCTCTGCACCAAGCTAGGGGAAGACAGACTGTCACAATGACTGGAAAACACTAAAGAGACCTGTTTTCCCATAGAATACACAGTAGCATTTTCTAGTTCTTTAGTTCAGAGCTGTGCATCGTGATGAAAGAACAGCTGATTTTATCAGCTCACACTATTTTGCACCCCAGGAATGCTCTTCACTTGCTTTTGCACTGAAATAGGCAATAATCATTCTGAATTCTTGGGTTTAACTTCTATATCAGCCTTTACACTTATCAATGCCTGTGGGGATGCTCGGTAGTTGCAACTATGTTCCCCCCCCCCTTGATATCAATATTAGTAATAAAATGATTGAATAATTTAAATATTCTAAGCATAAAAGGCCAGATCATCCATCAGCTGATGTAAATGGACTTAGCTCCATTGGATTTCAAAGGAGTTATATTCATTTAGATTCAGGCAGAGGTGAAAGTAAGGGGTGCACCTTGGTGTACAGCTCCAGCAAGCACTAGTGGGGAGCTATTTAAACAGGGACCCAGGTTGCAATGGGACAGTCTTCTTAAACCCTTGTACTCCAAGTGGAGCACAGGTCATCTACAAGTCTCTTCCACTTCACTCTTTCTTGAGACAAAACTTCTAGCTGACTCCAGGAGTACCCCAGTTGTTGTGCATCAATCTCAGTAGATCTTCTCCACGTTGTCCGAGGTCTTCCTCTTTTGCGTTTTCCTTGTGGGTTCCATGTGAAAGCTTGATGGACTATGCTGGATGATGGTTTTCTGAGAGCGTGGCTTAGCCATCCCCACTTTCTTCTCTTGATTTGAACATCAAGTGGTTCTTGTCCTGCTCTGTTCCAAAGCTCCTCAAAGTCTTGCCATTTGATGTGACGGATGTACCTCGGGCATCTGTTTATGAATGTCTGTAGCTTGAGATTTGAAGACCTTTTAGTATGCCGGGTCTCGCAGCCATACAAGAGCACACTCTTCACATTTGTGTTGAAGATTCGCAGTTTTGTCTTCGCAGATATTATTTGTGAACTCCATATGGGACAAAGAGTCTTGAATGCATCTGTTGCTTTCCCTATCCTAGCATAGGACAGTACCCATAAGAAATTTTAAGTTACTTTCACCACTGGATTTAGATTTTGGCCTGAATTCTCAAGAACCACCAGATTTGGAACCTAAGAATTTTTCTAAATTCACCATCTCCCCAGTTTGAAAGGTGTTGCTTTGGTGGTCTGTTCCTTTGGTTTTGTTGCAATATACAATTAATGAGTTTGTACCATTCCACTTGGTCTTCAGCATGACATCCTTTGATTGATGCCAACAGTTTAGTTTTCAATGTCTGTCTACTAAAACCATGTCTAAGTAGTGCCAGAAATGTTACCCATGAAAGCCAGAAAAGAGACAGTAACAAATGCATTTTCTGAATGGCAATGCAGAGGTAGGCATATATTTTGTTTTACTAGACTGAAACGGTCTTTTAATAGACATTATATTGTTTACAGTGGGTTTAGCAGACAGTTCAGCCTGGCACAAACCTCAATTTTGCAAATGGTTCTGGAAGGCCAGACTAACACCAATGTAGAATCTCACAGACTTCAGCAAGGCCATTAATAGTGCATGACCCCTCCTCCAAGGAAATTTTATGAGGGAGGCTGAAGACCAGTGATGTGTTGCCAATATTTTAACAAAGGTTTTCTACAAAAATTGTCCAAGTGCCATGTACTCACAAAGAGCATGTGTGAGTGGCAGTGAGAACTCTACTGATTCCCTGTATACATTCTATGTTGTCTCATTTGTGACAACAAAGAAGGGCAGCAAGACCACGGGGCAAACAAACATCTACTAAGCGCACTAGCTGAGAGAGTTTATGTTTTCTTCCTGGGAAACAGACTGAGGACGCTGACAGTGTATCATTTTCAGTGTGTGTGGGTTGAAGGAGAATGGTGTAGGATAAAGACCTTGTAGACAAAGGCTAGCGAAGTACCTCATCCCTTCCTGTATTAAGCTGTGAAATAGATCAAGGGGCTGAGACACTGCTTATAGTGGATCATTCCTGGGAAAACCTAAAGCAGTGCTCCCTGTAAGCTGAGCACTTGGGCAGCTGCCCATGAGAGAGTCAGGTGCCACCCAGCTGATTGGCAGAGTGCCCACAGCTGGCAACATGTGTTTCTATTGGTGGTTCACATCTTCACATAACACTTATTCCACATATGGATGGAAAAAATTAGAGGGGACATTGCTGGATAGCCCCATAACCTTCAATTTTTGCGCCCACATGCTGGTCTCAATGATGAAACTCCAAATAGAGTCTGAGACACTATGATGGTGCGTATGATATAATCACACAGAGTTAAAAAAACAGAGTTTTTTCACTTACACACTAACACGACTACCTCTCTGAGACTTTTAATCACTCAGAGTTGTAATTGTAGCTTACCATTCATCCACGAGGAACTGGGCCTCAAGCTCATCTAGGACACTGCCTATCTAGCGCTTCTGAGGACCTTCTAAGACATATTCCTACTGAAATCAAGGGGTGATAGAACTGCTTGAGAAACAGGAGGAAGTGTTTAGGTTTTGTTGATTATGGAAAACTTTCAAACAGTTCTGTTACAGTGTTAGGACCTGGCAGGCTCTGGCCTTTATGCCACTGGAACAACTTTTGAGGACTACTAATCTAGCCTGGATATCACCTGGCCTAGAGATTCAAGGTGTTTCCCACTGTCACTTACTTTGTAACTGTTTTTTTAAAGCAAATTAGGTAATTTACATTTTTTCCCAAAGCAGTTCCACAATAGACTAATCAACAGCAAATAGGTATTCAGTTGAAAGAGGCTCTAAATGCCTTCTAAAACTAACAACTTATGTATACTTTGGTGTTTCTAACCATATTTTAAGCCAAGTTTTGGCAAGAAGCAATATTCAGTGGAGTTAAAAACAGCTTTTATACTGAGAAATGCTCAACTACAGTGTCACAGATGATTTCCTTATCATACTAACACAAAAATGCTCAGTTTTGTGTTTATTTTTCTTTCCTAGCATGTTCCTGATGGCTGGGAAGTTGATAGTTCATTTTTCTACTGCCATTCACACCAGCTGCTATAAAAAAAGCTATAAAAATACTCCCAGTACAGATCTTGACCATAGATCACTGTACCTAGACCCAGCTGCAGATGGATGGAGCAGCTGGCCCAGAGAGGTACTCCCATACACACTTGGTCATGATGCATGAAGCAGCAAAGTTGCTCCCCAGCCTATATTCCTTTTCAGTCACAAATTTATGAAGTAATGAGCCACCTACCAGAAAAAAAACAACAGCTCTTCAGCACACTTTAAACAAACAACCTAGAATATTCCAAAAATATAAAGCACTGTATCTCAGATAGCAGAAGTATTGCTAACCCCTCTTGTTACAAATCATATTAAACAGGAAGGCTACGTCTAGACTGGCATGATTTTCCACAAATGCTTTTAACAGAAAAGTTTTTCCGTTAAAAGCATTTGTGGAAGAGTGTCTAGATTGGCACGGATGCTTTTCCGCAAAAAGTGCTTTTGCGGAAAAGCGTCCGTGCCAATCTAGACGCGCTTTTGCGCAAGAAAGCCCTGATCGCCATTTTAGCCATCGGGGCTTTTTTGCGCAAAACAATTCTGGGTTGTCTACACTGGCCCTCTTGCGCAAAAGCATTTGCGCAAGAGGGCTTTTGCCCGAATGGGAGCATCATAGTATTTGCGCAAGAACACTGACGATCATACATTAGATCGTCAGTGTTCTTGCGGAAATTCAAGCGGCCAGTGTAGACAGCTGGCAAGTTTTTCCGGAAAAGCGGCTGATTTTCCGGAAAACTGGCCAGCTGAAGAGAATATCATGGATCAATGAGGGTATGTCTACACAGCAAAGTTATTTTGAAATAACAGCCCTTATTTCGAAATAACTTTCCTAGCATCTACACAGCCAAACCGCTATTTCGAAATAAATTCAAAATAGCAGAGTGCTTATTTTGAATCTGATAAACCTCATTCTACGAGGAATAATGACAAATTCAAAATAGCTATTTCGAAATAAGTGCTGTGTAGACACTTATTTCGAAATAGGGAGCCTCCAGCCTTCCCAGGGTGCCCTGGTGGCCACTCCAGCCTCAACCAAGAACACTCCTCTCCCTCCTCTCCTCCCCGGAGCCCTTAAAGGGGTAGACTCTGGCCACAGTGCCTGTGCCAGCTCCAAGCCTGCCAGCCCAGAGCCAGTAGTCACTGCCCCGACCAAGTGGCCCCAAAACATGAGCCAGCAAGCCAGTGCCAGCCAGACCTCCACCACTCCCCAGGAGCAGTCTGCCAGCTCCCAGGAGCCTGCCAGGGCCCAGAGAAGGCGGGCGCCTTCCTGGTCCAGGGTGGAGATCATGGACCTTATTCAGGTTTGGGGGGGATGCCCCCAACGTCCATGATCTCTGCACGAGACAGAAGAACGCAGCTGTCTACGGCAGGATAGCTGCCAGCCTGGCTACCAAAGGCCACATGCGAACCCAGGTTCACATGGAAATCAAGTTGGTCCAGCGAGACCCCCACCTGAGCCCTGAGCTTCCCCTCTCCCTTCTTCCCCTTGCTTCACCCTTCCAGCTCCCTCCTCCCAGGTTTCCCTCTCCCGTCCTCTCTCCTCCCCTCTCCTGCCTCCTTTCCCCAGTCTTACCAGAGTTTCATCCCCCTGCCCCCAGTTTTGTTAAGTAAAGAGAGTTTGTGTTTATGAAAAAACGTGTATTTTATTTTACATCAGGAAGGGGCGCTGGCGGAGGTAAGTGGAAGGACGTGAGGGAGGAATGAGGCACGAGCCCCCAGTGGGGCAGACCAGGGAGGCTCTGAGTGCTCCTCAGGGTGGAAGCTCTCCCGCAGGGCCTCCTGGATACTGACAGCCCCCCCGATGGACCTCCCGGATGGCAGCCTGCAGAAAGCCAGGCTCGCAGCAACACGTCCAAGAGAAGCACCAGAGTGCCCAGGGGCAGCTCCAGCTCTATGTTGCAGAGTGCTGTGGCGTCCCGAGTGAGGGCAACCAGAGCATACAGAGACAAAATGCTTTGCTGTCCCTCATCGAGGTAGGCACGCAAGAAGAGAAATCTGAGAACCGGCTGCCTGGGGGGGCGGGGTCCCTTTAAGCATAGGCCTCAGATAGCCTCAGGCAGCAGCCACACAAAGTAAATCCTGACCTGATGCCCTGCCAGACCTAGTTCCGGCCGGCCTTAAATGCAATTCAGTGTCCACTCAGTGGGGACGCGCTATTTCGAAATAGCAAAACGCTATTTGGAAATGCATTTTGTGTGCAGACGCATTATTTCGAAATAAGCTATTTCGAATTAACTATTTCGAAATAGCTTATTTTGAATTAACTCTGTAGTGTAGACATACCTTAAGAGAGACAAACATCTCTGGGTAGGGAGCCACAATCATATGACAATAGGGATTGGCAACTTTATTTCTCGGGACCATGTTTTAATCACGTCTGTGATGGAGCTGGGGCTATAATAATTGATTAATAGAATTTGTATGTGACCTGTTGATTGGACTGTTTACTGTATGAATATGTTTGTTTAGTTAAATAGTGGACTGTAAGGAAAATAAGCAAGAAAGATTTGAGATTACCCCTATCAGCAAACACTCAAGGCCTCTTAGAAGATGGAGAAAAATTAGTAGGTGCTTAGCACCCACCAGCAGCCAATGTCCCTTCCTCTCTCCCCCATCCCGTTCTCACATGCCAAATACCAAAACAGACCATGGTGATCAACTCCTCCCTCTCTTACCCTGCGCCTCCTGATGCCACAGAACAGTTGTTCCCAGGAGGCATTGGGAGGGAGAAGCGGGAATGGGGCACACTCTGGGGAGGGGGGTGCAGGGAAGAGGTGAGGTGAGGTGAGGTGGGAGATAGAGCCTTGGGGAAAAGGGTGGAGCAGGGGTGGGGCTGGGGGCAGGATTTCAGGGGCAGGGTACAAAGTGGAGTGAAAGCAGGGCCTGGGGCTGAGTTAGGGTTGAGCACCATGAGGGAATATTAGGAGCCAGTACTTGTATCTCAGGGCAATGGCGAGGGCAGGACTACACCATTCCCAAAAGTGCTGTTCAGTATTCAGAGAATGACTGCAGGGCCACCCTACAGGACTGTGCACTCAAAGACCAGAGAGGACCAGGGAAACTGCTAACCAGCTTATCTGTTAGCTTAACCCCCAGGCAGTCTAGAGAGCACAGCTAGGCCCCAAATGAGCTGCCTGATTGGCCCAGCCACCCAAATGGCTGAGGGAATCGGCAGACCTGTTCTGATGACCAGCAGCAGAGGGCTCACTGCTCAAATGGCTCCTGTGCCTGCTTATTCTCAGCCCTGCTCATACCTTTGTCCTATACTTGTCTCTGCCTTGCCTCACTCCAGCTAACCCAGTTCGGAGTCCTGACTTCTCACTCCAGCCTGATCCTTGGCTTGGTATCTGGCCTCTCAATCTAGCTCCAAGTCCAGGCTCCTTGTCCTGGCAACTGACTCCTGCTGTAACCACTAGATATGACACCTGCACTAGGCACAGCCACCACACCCCAGTCTCTGACATTGTTAGAACATGACAACACTTAAAATATGTGTTCAAGGCCGGATATATACAGCTACAAATGGTATTGATCTAACAGCATGTTTTTTCAGGTGCTCAATATCCTTTCATAGACCTCGTGTAAGCCTCCTTAGCATTGTAATATCCATGCTTATTCTTCAAATGGACCCCCTTTCTGTCTACAACATTTGCTCTGCTCTTATTTAATTATCGAGTTATTTATATTCTCTATACTGAGCTTTCTTGGAAAATCAGCCACAGCTCTTAAATCTCAAACATATTACATGAGCAAAGGGTGGTTTTCCAGATAACGATGAGATGTGTACTACCTTTGAAAAGCTAAGTTTGACCCCTTTGGGTCTACCATTTCCCTGAGCAAACATGAGTAATGCAATAAATTTTCTTGCATAGGCTGTAAGATGGAGTGGATGATCTAATAGCTTTTTCCGTCTTTAACTTCAATGATTCCATCAATGCCAATGGGAGATGAGTTTGTGCATCATGGGGAGAATACACTAGCAGCAAGCTGAGTTAATGGAAATAATGAGGTCCCTGATGGAGAGCTTTGTTTTCAGACTTTACTAAGATTAGCTGCTGATTTTACACAGATAGGCACTAACATTTCCTGCTTTCCTCTTAGACTTCCTCTCCTCTTTTCTTCCAGGGGAGTCCTTACATCAATGCAAGCCCTACAGAAATTAAGTACAGCCACAATATTCCATTTTAAATATTCAGTAAAGCCATACACATTTCATTAACCCAAGTCAGGATGTGCCCCATGCACTGCCTTACTCTCCATCTTGTGAGGCTGTCAATAGTATGAGTAGCCCATGAAGGGAGAGTAAGTCGTCAAGGCCACTGTATTGCCAGCTGCTATCCTCTACTGCACATGGGTGGGAGAGGATGAGCTGGGTTAAAAACAAAGAGCAAAGGAAGCTGCATTTAGTACAAATAACAGCTGGAAGAGCTAATTTTATGAATCTTTTAGTAGCCATGTCAGACAAGCAGGACCAAAACTCACAGTGGAGTCATTTTGCATTTACACCAGTTTAATTAAGAATTGTCTCTGTCCCCTGTTATATACTTTCCATTGGTGCTGGAAAAGTGCTCATGTAAAACAGGCTACCTGATGTCAGCCAAGGAGAAAAGTGCCATTCATTGTCTGCACAGATCACATATCACTGTGATACACATCCAGATAAATATAACTGCCCTTCCTGCTAATTGGGAAGATGCATTTTATTCCCCAGAACAGCAGCTCATGGGCAAAAATGTACTTCTAGCAACCATACCATATAGCCCCAGGACATGTAGGACAGCTAAAAAAGGATGCAATCAATCCTTCAGCATTTTGCTTCCAAATGCTCAGACTCTGTAGTCTCAAGTGCAGTGACACACAGCTGCCCCCTACCAGCGCATTCTTTTTCAGCATGCTGGTTCAAACACAGCAACTTTTTCACTTGGCTTTCCCATGCTGCCAGATGGGATTCTCCCTTGTGCTAAAATGTTGATGGTCAGTACCCTGGCACCATTCCAGTAAAACTATCCTGGGCTTGCAGTGATTTCAGTAGACTTTGAATAGAGAAAGCCTCAGGGGCAAAGACCATTAGTGGTGCAGAGCATAGGAACTTCCCCTCCAGCAGCCCTTGAATAGTTTGCATGCAGTGCTCTTTGCTGCTATACGATGCTGTTGTCCCACTGGCTCCAGAGAATGATATTTTTGTAGTACAGAGAAGCACCTGCTTAAAAATGGCACATTACTTTATAATCATTAACCTACCAACATTTAATAAAGTGAAACCTTCACAGCATTAAAGGAAAACAGATGATGTTGCCAGTCTTTAATGAAAAGGGTTTATGCATCATCATACTACATTACCTAACCTCTCTCAGCCTTGGTCCTCATATAGCAGGCAAAGTTAGTGACCACATAATCCACATATTTCAATACAGCCCATGGAATCACCCACAGTCCATTTGGAAATACAAAACAGCCCTGGGCGAACATGCTGGTGAGGATAATGTCTGAGCACTGGAAAGCAGGACAGGTGAGAGAGAGAACTCTCCAAATAAACATGCTCTGCTGTCTCTTAGAGGCATGTGAAAAGTTGTATACTTAGCAAGAAGCCAGAACATTTTGCCTGTCTGACAGTTCCACAGAGAGGCAAGGAGGAATAAAATATCACACCACCACCACCACCAGTGTGCTTGAATTGTTCTTTTCCATTTTAAAAAGAAGCATCCGTGAAACAACTTTATGTACAGAAACAAGTCCCTCGTTCTCTGGAGTCAATGACAAAGCTCCCACTGGCTTCCATCAGGCCATAATTTTACCCTTAATGAATATTACATTTGTGAAGTGAATCACAGCAGAAATGGGGAGCAGAGGTTAAAGGGTTCATTACTACGTGCTTTCGTAATAGCGGAATCACATTATCATCATCAGTCAAACAAGCAAGTAGAGGAGCCCAGAGAAAGAAATTATGCAACACGGCGTGTCTTTGGACATACAGGACCCAACTGTAACAATGAGCATATGCTTGGACTTTCAACTGTGGGGACTGAAGCAGAGACATCGTAATCTTAAAGCATGAACCTCTACTGCCTGAGCTAAAAGACCCTCTTGTTTTACCCACAGCGTTGGCAAACTCATCAATCTTTGTCTGCTGCCCAGTCACCACTCTAGGCAGACTAAGCCCCAAGTGAGTTACAAGTATTCCAATGATACTCCAACATAACTCTACTGCTGTCAGTGGAGATACTCTCAGGTAAAATAACTAACTAACAGGGAATCAGGTGCCATCACCAAATATGCTGATAAATGGCAAAATCAAATAAATGATGTAAGTAACATCTCCATCATGTACATTAAAAGGCTGCACAGAAGACCAACATGAGAGAGTGACTCTGTTAGATCCCAGCAAACACAAGGGACCCATCTGCAGGATCCTGCCACCATTCGGCAGTGGTAGACAGTTACCTCTGCTGAGATTTTTAGAGATGTTCACTTCAAATCGTCAGGTGACTTGTGTTGGGTTCCAAATTGTTTCCAGTTTCCAAGGGTAATAAATAATCAACACTGTGATAACAGCTGGTTTGTGTTAGATACAGAATAAATTGTGTGGGACAAGGTGGATAGGGTAGGGACTAGAATCAAAATAGTGAGGCACCTCCCACTACTGGAAGATTCAGTAGCCATACTATTGTTTAGTTTTAGTATAGAGTACGGATGAGCAAGAGGAGACCAACATTGTTTAGGTCAAGTTTTGAAGACTGTTTCCTTCACCATGACTATCAGGGCAGCTGCAAGCACATGCAGATCACTATTCCTGCAAGGATGTTTTTATTTCTCCATAATTGGGTTCTCTCTTCTGTGTAAAATATGAGATCTCAGAGGTGAACCCCTAAATAGGTCCCTGGGAAGTACTTTGACCTATTTCTATCTATAATCATACCACTAATTATCTGAAATGACAGTCTGCATCTGCACTACAAGCAGTTATTTCAACATTATTTTGACATTATGTCAAGCTGGAGGACTTCTTACTCCGACTCCTGTAACCCTCATTTTATGAGCAGTAAGGGAAGTCGGAAGAAGAGTGCTGTTCCTCTGACCTCCTGCTGTGTAGACAGCACCAAAAGCTGAAATAAGCTATTTTGACTTAAGCTACGCAATTGACGTACCTCAAGTTGTATAGCTTATTTCAGCTCTAGCCCTGCTGTGTAGACGTGCCTTAAGTGTCTACACTACAACATTGCCTTCCACCAATGTAAGTCATTCACTACTGTGACCTCATAACATCACCTCCACAGGAGGCACAGCACTTAGGTAGATATAGTTAGGTCAACACAGTGTAATTGTAGACACTATGTCATGCCTCACCTGTCTTCTTTCAGCCCTCACAGCCCAGAGCCCTGCCACCAAGGCTGACAATCCGAGCGCTGCTGGGCTGATAGGTGGAGCCCCACTGACACTTCCCAGTGAGGGACTGGGAGGAGAAACCCCAAGCCTGGATGGACCCCAGGCTTTGGCTCTCCTCTCCCCTACTCAGACCCACACCAGGAGGTGGCAGTAATGCTCCAGCTGTCAGCTCCCTGCTGTAAGCCCACGCATGGCGGGGCCGGTCCAGTTGTCAGTTCCTCAACGCCCCATTTCTGGTGAGGATGCACACTGCTGACAGCAGGAGCATAGCATGGACATGAAAAAAAAAACCCATAGTAATTGCTCTGCTGATTTTACATTACCCTAATTTAGGTCAACTTAATTTTGTAGTGTAGACAAGGCCTCAGAAAAATCTGTGACACACCATGCTGGGCATGAGGTTTTGTGGAGTAATCATGTAATCTGATTGATAGAAACCATCCCCTTGCCTATTGTTTCCCTTCATTGTTTCCATTTTCTTCACTGCATCTTGCCTGAAATTAGCTTCTGGGCATGGATCATGTCAGATGTGTGTGCAATGAGGGGCCCAGAACATTTTTGGGCATGGCAAATAAATAAACTAATAACAAAACAAATAGTAATTACCAACTCACAACTGAAAAAAATCCATTGTTTCTTTCTGAAAATTGTAGCAGTTTTGTAATAATTTACTGAAAGGCAATAGATTGTCTCAAAGCTGAAATTATGAAATAAAAAAAACAGGATATAATATAATGTTTGGTTTTTCACATTTATGAAATTTCACTTAATTTTTCGAAAAATTTTTAGACATTTTATTTTCCACAGCTGTTCATGTATTTTTAAATGTGTTTTTATTCTACAGTATAATATATCAGAACTGAAAGTTACATCCATAATTTCACCATTCTCTCCCATGTACAGTCCCTCTCTGGCCTTGTGTTTCCTAAAGACACATTGTAACATGAAGAATTACAGACACCAACATATGGTACATATAAAGAGGGGGGTATAAAATGTATCCCAGCTTTATCCTTCAGAATCATAAGGAACAGGAGATATTTTGCTGTAGTTGTCTCTGAAAAATTGATGTTTTTGTCATTGGCTGCCCAATACCCAGGCCTAATCAAAGCCATACATCATAACCATCGTTCTGTATAAGGAAAACCTTGTTCTCATTACATACTGTAGCCACACCCTGCTGAAAAATCAAAATGGGTGGGGAATGTTTTGGCTCAGTCTTTGATACAATAGATAATGGAAAAGCAATATGAAAGTGTGTATGCTGCAGCTGTTAAATACTTAAGCTGAGAGAGTAATCTTATGATTCTGAAATCTAAAATAAAGGAGGAACTGACACCGAATAAACTGATTTGTCATATTTATGATAATGCACACAGCATAATGTCTCATTGATGCTATTGTCCTTTTGTTGAGTCACCCTCCATAATGCAATGTACAGGAGACCATCGCCAGGTCTGCAATTGTTATGAACCTTTTTCTCAGGTGCACAGATTATGAGTCATGGGGAGATAAAGTGAGAAGTTAGCTCTTTTCTTCTCTAGCTGTATCTGCACGTGTACATTTACCTGTTACTGAATGGTGCTGAAAACTCACTCCATGCAGGGCTCAAACATGACATCTGAAATGGTGTTGAACATGGCTTGTTCCTTCCACACTCACTTTTAAGCCATTTTCAGCACAGGTTCATTGGTACCCAATGCCAACAGCAACCATCAGCAACATATGAGTTTTCCAGAGTTGACAAGCCTATGAGATGTTCCATGCCCTTAATCTTAGTGAGGGGGAGAGGAGGGAGTTGTTATGCTAAATGTACAAGGGAATCACATGGAAGAAAAGGACAGGCAGTCTATTTTATCAGACCACTGTTCTATAATTACAGCTTTGACACTATGGTGAGGGGCATAATACACATCACTAGGATAGATAGATACATAGATTAACTGCCTGCTGACTGACCGACCAGACAGAGCCTTGTCCTGCTACCTGCTCCAGGCTGATGTGCCTTTGTTCTATATGCAGCAGGTCAGACTTAGGCCATATCTTCACTCCATGGAAGATTGACGCTGCCACGTTTGATCTTCCAGAGTTCCATTTCTAAATCAAACTCAGAGAGCACCCCTGTTGGCAGCTGGCATTTGCTCCCATTGGCCTCCTGCTGTGGGGGTTCTGCCAAAATCAGCTTAAGGTATTCTACAGAGCTGGAGTTGCGTACCGTAAGCCAAGCTGCCAGGTCTTGTGTAGACTTGGCCTAAATTACTACAATGGTCCCTTCTGGCCTTAGAATCTATGAGTCATGCCTATGTCTCAACTCTACCCTGAGGACTTCACTGCAGGTAAACACCATCAATAAACAACAAATACCACTGAGAGAGCCATTTTCCTCCTGCAAGCACTTAGACATTCAAGCTTCCCACCCTCTGTGATGTGGGTAAATATCAGTATCCCCATTTCACAAATGAAGAAATCGAGGCAACAGATTCAGATATTTTAAGAGAAGATTTTGCACTTGATAGTAGTTGGACCACAAGGAGTTCAACACCTGATTTGCTATATCTGGGGCCTTGATTCACAGGGTTGTGAGCACCTTGTGAAAGATGACTAGTGTCCTTAACTCTGAGACTTCCATTGGGATTGAGGGAACAGAGGGCCTGGTGCTTGCTGTTCAATCAGTCTTGACTAAAATAAGAACAAAAACTTAGCAAAAGATCAGTTAAAACCTCTTGTCACCGAATCTAATGTAAAAATAAACATGGCTGCATGCCAGGCACAAATAACTCATTTACTACATTTCACAGCAACATCCTTTACATGGCTGCCCAACTGAAGTATTCAAAGTAAAAGGCTTGAATAGCAGATGCCCTTGTCAGAGTCACAGAGGAAATAGAAAGCACCACTTATTTCCCACAGGCAGCTAAAGAGAGTCTCATTATGATTCTGGATGGCCTGTGAGGATGATGAGAATGTGGTTTGAAAAGCACCTTATTCCTGCTTTGAGAAAGAACTATTTTTTCTCTTGACTAGCATGTACTGCCAACTGTAGCCTGTAGAAAGGAAGGTTTGAAAGTGCAATCACATGCCCTGAGCAGTGCACGCTAGATACCTAGCCCTACTGCTGCACGGATACATGAGTTTCAGCAGAAGGAGTAAAGATGCTCTCTGTAATCTCTCTCCACCAGAGACACCTGTGGAAAAGTAGATGAGCCACAATGCCTCCTCTAGGATAGATAATTCATAGTTTCACCAGTTTATAGATGGAGTAACTAAGGCAGAAACCAGTTAAAGGACTCACCCAACATCAGACAGAGAGTCAATGTCACTGCTAGGACTGGTTAAAAATTGTTCATCGAAACCTTTTTCAAAAAAAAAAAAAAAGCCATTTTAAAATCTTCCAACCTCTTAGTTGTTCACTGAAAAACCAAAACTCCACCTTTTGAAGCCCTACATTTTCCATTTCTTCCTAATTTTTTTGTGGAAAGTACAATTTTCTTTCCTGCTCTTGTCTCCACACCCTGGCTATTTCCACTTACTTTTACTGCATGATGTTTCTGAAACACTATAAGGAAGAAAAACCAAAAACCCAGCCCTGAGTTATCAACATAAAGCAAACAGAAATGTGAACTCCAGAGTATTTCTGTGGTACTAGCAAGACAGTATTTGGGTATTGTAATGCAAAAAGAGACTGACTATTCCAGCAGGGATCGCTTTCTATGCGGGCAATTCCACAACCACAGAATTAACAGTCAGCTACAAATCATCTGCACCTAGAGCTGACTTGACCAGATTTTCAAGGCCATAAATCAAAACTACAGTGATGGACCCTGGAGAGTAGGGGAGGGGAAAAGCGATGTGGATCCCAGAATAATTCAGGGTGGAATACTCGCCTACCACATCACTGCCTCTCTCTTTGACAGCTGATTTAGGAGGCCAGTTCTGCCTTCTTTGTATTGGATTTACACATTTGACACACATCAGTCTGCTAAAATCATTCAGAGCAAAACATTGATTTGGTTATTTTTAAAAGAACTTCTCTTTCAGCTAATTTTTCATCTTCGGTTTTAATTTTAAATAAAGATGAAGGGACCGATGATTGGCAGGATGATGCCAGGTACATGAATAATAGATTTGATGTCAAAACAGATGGAAAATGTAAAACCAGCATGCTTCATTTGAACCACTGGAACATCCTATTTTAATTAAAATAATGTGCTATCAAAGTTGAGAATTTCATTTAATGTCTGGGTGAAAGTGCAAATGTCAGAGAAATGGGCCCGGACCTATCCCCAAATCCAGACCTCCTCAAAGTTTGAAAAAAGCTCAGATACAAATCCTGCCTGTAACTTTAGAGTGGGCAGAACCAACATCCTGATTCTGAGTACCTCAAGTTTTGGAATTTGAGCCAGATCCAAATGTTCTGACTTGGTCTCATCTCCTGTTAATCCTTCTTGACTCCTAGTCTAATATGAAATTGCTATGTGTGCAACCCTGGAAGGCTTGTTTTCTTCTGGCTTCTAAAAGAAAATCAGCTTTGATCCAGGAAAGAAGAAGAGAACCATGAATTTCTGAAAAATCAAAGAAAAAAGCAAGCAGGATGGAAATGACTTTAACAAATAAGTTTGTTCTGGCTCCCAAGGAAACCTATGCAGTTAAAGTACTGCAGCACCATCTGCTGGAAATTGTGTACACTTGTAGCCTTGCTACTGCCAGAAAGTCTAGTCACATACAACCAACTCAGGGAGTCAAAATTGGGTCAAAATTTGTTTTTGTCATGGTTGACTTTTTTTTTTTTTTTTTTTTTTTAACTGAAAATGCCTCTTCATATTCTGAAGCCAAAGGCAAGGTTCCCATGACTTTATAAACATTTTGATTTTTCAGATTGAAGTAATTACCATTGTTATGCAGTGTTGAAACTTACTATTTGCAGCAACATTATGCTAGTACATGGGGAAATAGGAAAATTTGAAATGAAACTGATTAGAAAGTGACTGGCAGCAAAGTAAAACTGGTTAATTTGTATTCCCCATCCTCAGTGAGTACTCAAAAAACAAAAAACACACCCCAGAACAAACAGTGAAAAGTAAATTAGATTTTTAGGAAGTGACTGAGACTTATTAATTCAAACTATTCTTTGTAATGGAGAGGAAGAAATTAGTCTTTTTCAAAAAACAGAATTTTTAATGTGACAATATCCCTTTAAAACAAACACACGATTTAGTACGTTCTTCTATTAAGGAGACTCTCTTACTTCTCCTACTATTCGTGCTGAGACCATCTTTCCTCTGATATTACTTCCATCCTTCCACCGTTCTCTTTTCATGTATGTTTTTCCTGCTTTTAATCAAGTCCATAATTATTCCCACTGTTAGTGAGCCTACTGCTCTCCTGCTTCATAAAACATTGCCTACGCATCTCCCAGTCCCATGGAGACTGTCTCCATCATAGTCACCCCACCCTCACCCCCCATCTCTCTTAATCCCTATAGATGAGAAATTTCTGGATTGGTTTTGAATCTTTCGGTACAAATGATACACCATTAAACCCTGAGCTTCATTTCAAAATGAACTGAAATACTACTGATGTGATTCATTAACAGAATTTTGGTTGTTCAACTCTATCATCTGAGTTTAAACAAGGAAAGGAACTATTGCTCCAGTCTTTTTGTTTCTTTGCTGTCTTTTAGATTAACAACTTTTTAAGAGACGGTGGAAAATCTCCAGTTCAGAAAGTCATATTTAAATGAGATGGTGTACAAAATAACTTAACAGTCTAACAAAGGCTCTCTTGTGCTAATACAGCGCAGTGGTAATTAGAAGAGTTAAACGCTCATTTAGCAAAACTCCAAAGTTCTTATGACAATTTTTGATTCAATGTTCTATTGATTTGGTGTGTCCCTGGCTTATTTTTATTAGATTCTCCACCCTTTTCCTCACTAGTTTCTTGTAAAAGACAAGCTCGTGTGAGATCCACTTCCTAATTCCTCAAGATTCCTACTGCATTCAAGCTTTGTTTCCAAAATCGGAGTGTGAAACAAGTTGGTCACGCTTCAGCACTACCAGGCCCATCACCCTGTCATGTGGCAAAACTTCCACTTCCAACTATTTCTCTGTGTCAATTTGAATTTCTTGTGAAGAGCTCCATGAAAAGAGCACGCATTTGCAGTGAATGGCAACAATTTGTACTGATCCTAGAGAGCCTATGAATAATGCTGCATGTTCTTAAGCACCGTCAGCACATTATCTATACATAAACTCTCTCTGTGCAGCCATCTCTTCTGTAGAGCACTCTTGGAACACTTGCAGTACATTTAAGGTTCGCTGCACTGTGTTACTTGGAATATCTTTCTGCTCTTCCGTAGGCCCCAAAGGGTCAGACTGGTGAAGTGCAGGGGAGAACAACATTGGGGCCCAATCCTGTGACCTTTACTTGCTAATCAAGTGGTTCCACTGAAGAATTCATTTGAACTACTCACATGATAAATGGCGGTTGCATAGGGTCTCGCACAGAAATAAACAATGAAATTTGGAAGCTCAACATTAACAAGATTTTCTTTGTTCACTACAAAAAAAAAAAAAAAAAAAAAAAAAAGGGTCCAGTTAAGTAACATTAATACTATGTCATTTAAGGCTACATCTGAATTTTAGCACATGCATTTAACAAAATGTTTTTACTGAACCGTGGCCATTTACTGAAGGAACACTTCTTAAATAATAAACTATTATGTACCTACTGTGCAGGTTTTCTCTCAATAAAAAGACATGACAATTGTTTCATTACAATTATTATTTAAAATTCTAAAAGAGATAAAAATAATGAACTGATTTAAAAAACTTATTCCTCAGATGAGTTCAGCTTGTACTAGCCACATATGGGACCGTGGCTTTCTTAGTGCATTTCAAATCCACGAGAGAGATGCTTAGAGTTGTATAATACCGTTTCATCATAAGAGACTAGAAAGCACATGGGGTGAATGGCAAAGCTCAGTGGAATCAGGCTTTCATACCTAGTCTCTGGTTCAAAGCTGAAGATGCAACATAGCCATTACTAATTGCAATAAACATGTCTGTATCAGCTGTAGACTGTATTTTATGTGATTTTCATAAAATTCCAGGGAAAAGAATTTTGAAAGCCTGCACGTTTTACATATCAAAAACACCTGGACAGATGTTACTTCAACTGTTACCATTACATCATGACAACTGAAATGGCATTCCGTAAATCTCCCTAATATCCTTCTGAAAGGTCATGAATTATTTGTAAATGCACATAATGCTGAAATGAATGATACAGAAGGTAGAGCTGTCCCTTTGGATTTAGAAGAGCATGGAACCACAACTCCCAGTCAAGTCAAGAGAAAGTGCATAGCAGTATAAGACTGCATTCAGCTTTGATTTGCAGTTTGGTTTTGTCTGCCTATTTTGATATTTTATTTTCAAATTATTTTGCCTGATTGTTTCTCTATCTTCTGAATAGTTTTAAAATATACTTATCTAAAAATAGCAAAAATCCTTTCCTGATTATAAATTTTGCTTCACCTCACAATTTTTTTTTGTATTTTTCTTTGGGACAAACAATATAGTTGGTGGTAAACAAAATAAAGACATTCCCTGACCCAATCAAATGATTAACCCTATTTCAAAGAGACAGTTATTAATTAGCATTATCCTTATTTTCGTTTAGAGTCCACCATGTGCGAGGCATGAAAACAAAAACAGAAAAGAAGGTAGTATCCCTGCTCTAAAGAATTTAGATAAAAATAGAGGAATGGGATACACCATGAAACAAGACTAGCCAAGCTGTCAGAATACTTCCTTATCCTGAGAGAGTATTTTAAAATAAATACAACTACTTAGCTCTTACACATAGCCTTACATCAATAGATCTCAAAGCATTTTCTGTAAGCAGATCAGTATTATTCCCATTTCTCATATGCAAAACTGAAACATGGACAAGTGAAATGACTTGTGGAAAGTCACCCAGAAGTGAACAGTGGCAGAGCCAAGACTAGAACCCAGGTCTCGGTTCTACTCACTAGACCTATCATATTGCCTCTTGCTCCTTGGGGTCAACTTTATTAGCCAGCAAATTTCCTGTAGATGTAGCACATTTGACATGTGAGGTCAGAGAGACAAGGCTGATAGCCAGGATGGGTGCACTTGGTGTTAAGGCTTTGGACGCTCGGAAGTCCAGAATTGGGGATTATGTCCCATGAATCTAGCAAAAGGATATTGCAGAGACTGAGTACCTGAGTACTCTGGCTCATTGCTGATCCTAACACCTCTCTGTTGTCAGAAAAGATGATGCTGGCAGCTAGATGGGCTCAGAGAAGACAGATGATAGGTTAGTTGGTTTTTGTTTTGATTTTAACTCGGTATTTATACGCCAAACTCATTCTTCTGGGCATGGGAGAAGGAGTGAGTGTTTTAGAGACATCTGAACAAGGAGACAGCACTACCCCTATAATAAAAAGTTTAAGACAAAACAAAAAGTTATGCACTATTTTTCTGGAACCATAATAATGTATTGTTCTTGTGCTTCCCTTGCTGCCCATGAAGTAATGCTGAGTTATTGCTGTTCCAGCACTATGCCCAAATATGTGTTGGGATCACTGGGAACCATCAAAACATGTGTAAAATTCCACCAAAGCTAAAGGAATGTTGAAAAAGACGAAAGAACATCCGTGCCTGTCAAGAAGAGAAATGTTACTATAAAAACACTGAAGAATGTTGTCTTCACTCAAGCTCTGGAAAATCTATTGCACTGCAGATGAAATTCTGGTTTCATTTAGAAGCAATAATAATGCAGCAAGTTGAAAAACAAACATTTCCAGTGCTGTATTTTTGGTAATCTTTCCACATCTTCATTTGCCACCATGTTTTCATATTTTAAAAGGTGAATAACGGAGATGAGCAAGCCTTCTGGATTTTATTTAGTTTTCCAACCTCAAAACTATTATTTGAGGTTGGAAAACTACATAAAAACCAACTGAGCATCTGACAAAACTCTTTTGACTGGACATTCAAAAAAACCTGATCCTAGAAGTACTTGCGCACAATGGACTCATTCCAAGGTCAATGAAGTCAATGGAAACTTCATTACCCTTTAAAATCCATTAAATTCAATGGGCTTTAGATCAGGCACAATTATACCTCCTCCTTAAAACATAAGAGAAAAAAGAGTCCATTTATCTAACTACAGGTTTCTTAAACATACTGCAGATAAAAATTATGGATTGTAGACTGTGCCCTTAAGATAAACAGGCTTGGTCTCTGTTGGACCAACGGGAAGCAAATTCCAAAGTTGAGAATGCTTTGCTACAACGCAAGATTTCACATGTCTGAACGGGCACTGTTAGCTCAAGCTCAGCATCTGATCTTAACTGCCATGACTGTATGCAAGGAGAGAGCACTGTGGAAGCACTAGATACCACAATGAGAGTAATGAGGCTAATAGCTCTTCAGTCCTTTCAAAAAGGCATCATTTCACTTTAATTTTTACTGACTTACTTTGAACTCATTTGGTAACAAATCAGCCATTTATTAGCACAAGGGCAAACATTTTTTAAGGTGTTCCTTTTCATTAATTTTAACTCAGACTAAGTAGCCTATGTATGTGAAAATCCTCAGAAAAGTCCGTCTTCATCCACAAATTATATAATGTAAATATGGGGAGGACATACAATGGATTCTTCATAAAAAGAAAAGTGTTGATTTCCTGCTTCCAGAGCAAAACAAAAAAATGAATACAGAGACATTATAGTGCTTTTACATAATGAGTAGATAAACAAACACTAAAAATCAATTCAAATAATTCCTAGAACCTTAGTATCATTTTACCTGCCTAATTCTACCATAGGTCCCAAAAAGCCAACTTTGACCTTACAAAAAGTCTCAGAAGGGTAGTTGTGGTAGTCTCTAAGTGTAAAAAGAGACTAACCTTGCGGTACCTCGAGGAGTAACGGTAGTTCGAATTAGGAGCTTTAATTCGAACTACCTAGTCCATGCCGCGGGTAGCCGCGGGCAGGGAGTTCGAACTACGGGGCATTTAAAAATGGCAGCGCCCGGGAACATGCAAATAAAGCCCGGGATATTTAAATCCCGGGCTGCATTTGCAAGTTCGAATGCCTACATTAGCCACCCTAGTTCGAACTAGGGTGGCAGTGTAGACATACCCTTAGAGACTAATCCATTTATTAGGTCATGAACTTTCATAGGTAAAACCCATTTCATTAGATGATAAAATTAATAAACAACAAAGAGTCTGGTAGCACTTTAATGACTAACAAAACATGTAGATGGTATCATGAACTTTCATGGGCACAGCCCACTTCTTCAGATGACCAGTGCTGAATGTCCAGAATTAAAATAAATGTGGGAGAAGGAAAAAAATGGGAGTGGGGGGGGGGGACAAGAAGAGGCAGTGGGTATAAAAATATCAAGGGGAAAGCAGAGCTGGAATATAACAGGAAAAACAAATAGCCTATAAGCACCTAAAGACTGGATAGTCAAAAGAGGCAGATAAGAACCATTAGTAAGCCATTAGAGAGGAAGAGTACTAACAGCAGATACTATACAGACAAAGAACCATTGGCACCTTCATTGTTTGGTAGGTTGATAATGTCCCAGCCATCAGGTATCTTTATTTAATCCATTAGCATGTGTATCAAGATGAGTTGGAGTGGAAATTACAGAATCTGCGGTATATAAAAGCAAAAGAAGTTGTTACACTGGTTCCACAATTGGCAGGTAACTTCTTTTGCTGTTATAAATACTCTTGGATTCTGGAATTTCCACTCCAACTCATCTACTGAAGTGGGTTTTACCCACAAAAGCGCATGGCCTTATAAACAGGTTAGTCTCTAAGGTGCCACAGGACTCCTCATTGTTTTTGACCTTATAAGTAGCCCTTTTAAGTTATATAGCCCACCCAGTGTAAGAGTTTGCAGGACAGGGCCTTGTTGATTTTATTTATATACTTTGAGTGACACACACACACACACACACACACACACACACACAAATGTTCACTATAAAATGTTCTGTACAATTGGTTGGACATTTTTTGAAAATCTTGTTGGAAACCATTTGTTGAACAAGATCCACTTTTGTTTTGTTTTTCTAGACATATTAGTTATGACCAGTTAATGTAATTAAATAAACACACACAAGAGGAGCTTATCATGTAAGTGATACACACTGGAGGACATAACACATTCAGTTTATCATGGGGAGATTAGATAGCAAAGGTGAAAAATTGAGAGAAGGGGTAGACAGCAGTGTTCCCTGTAAACTGTGCATTTCTGTGGCCACTCAGGAGAGATTCAAATGCTGCCCAGTGCATAGAAAAATATTTATCCTGTACAAGGATGGAAAAATCCACACAGAGAGAAATAGGCACTGGTAGAGAGAAATAGGCATTTAATAAAGACAAAGACCTAAACATCAGGACTGTATCTATAAAATCAGAACATCTGGTCACTCTAATTTATGAGGCTTTCCAGTCAAGAAAGGTTTTCTCTGTCTCATTTACAGGATAGTATATATGATATGCAGTGCCTGCAATAACTTGGACAGGAATAAATCAGTTTTATTCATCAGACATTTATCTCCCTCTGATACCATGGACAAACCACAGGCTGGAGAGTTAAAGATACAGGAACAATTCTGGGACTGGGAACCCTGCACCTACAGGCCTGATGGCCATGCTCCAACTGGAGGTGGGATTTGAAAACACAGCAGTGTGTTGGGTGAAGATAGATAGACCTGCACTTGTTGCTGCAGAGGGACTATCCCAGGAAAAATTCCCAGAAGCAGATCTGCTACATAAAGTTCAGACTCCTGACCTTGCTGAGATCCATGGATGAAGTTCTCAGGGACAACTGCCAGCCACGACACACCCAAAGGTGGGGCAAAGCAATAGGAAGAGTCCCAAAAGACAGCATTAACTGACATGGTGGTGGACTCCTGCCTGGTGGTGGGCACGAGGCCTCTTGTTGGAACCCATAGAGTGGAAGGCCCTGGATTCTCCTAACCCATAATTGTCAAGGCGGACCCTTACGGCTAGGCAGAGAGGCCTGCTCTGCTCACATTCCCCCAGCAGCAAAACAACCCATTATTTTTTCATTTCATTACTTCGCTTAGGAAACCCTTGCTGTTTGAGCTAACTGGTCCTTTAGTTATATACTAGAGCTGTACTGATATTGAAATAATTGTAATCTTTTTTCCTATGGAAGGCTAAAAAAACCAGCCCTAAGTTAGTGCAGCCACACAAAACTTCCTCAGTATAAAGAGTTAATGGCGACAAAACAGGTGTAAGGATACTGGTTAATCTTATAGGTAGAAGTTTGCTTTGTATTAATCCACAGAATTCCTGGAGACTGTAAAACAACAGTGATGGGGCAGATAGATTAGATAAGAACTAGGTTTACCAGATAAATAAATACTTCATTTAAGGCATTATCAGAGTTAGAAGCTCCCAATTTCTGGGTACTTTTTTTTAGTCAGGGGAAAGGAAGAGAATTAGCACAATATGCTTATTCACAGGCTTTTTACATCTGGATTTCTGGGTTCAAATCAGGTCACAGATGGACTGAACAGTAAATATTCAAGGCCTGATTCTGCTGTCACTTTAGCTGATTTTACACATTAATTACATTGGTCACAATGGAGGATTCCCCCCAACCCCTTTTTACAAAGGAATTATGAAGAAGAGAGCCAGATCATGGTGCTTGAGAATGAATGCAGCTTTCCCTAGTGCTTCATTTGTAATGAAAGATATGCTGGGTCTCAACCAATTCTTTTACTTCATAACTGACACAGCAAGACCAGAGTTGCCGGCGCTAAGAACTGCCAAGTCTAGAGGTGCCAGGAGCCAGCCTTGGCATACATTAAGCACTGGCTTTCCCACAAACGCCCAACCTTTTACAGGCACTCTGCACAAATGGTAGGGTTATGTTTTCTTCACCACAACATTGCCAGGAAAGTGAAGAGTTTACCTCTTCCCTCATTGCCAGACTACAGTAAATGGTTTTGTTCTTCTTCCTAACATCTAAAGAAAATAAAATAACTCTCCTGGTTTTATCAGCAACTTTTACGGCCTCTAAGTCACTACATGCTACAAAGGATGTGCTAGAGCACGAGCAGTCGGTAATGTAGGCAAGGGAAGGCACAGCCTTCCCAAAACTGCCTACACACCCAATCACCTAAGGCTGGGACCGCCACTGGGGAAGGCTATGGCTATGGTGCGGCAACCTGGTTCCCCTTGGATGCCAGGGAAGGCTGAGGCCACAGCATGGCAGCCTGGCTTCCCCAGCCACCAGGGAGGGCAGGGGCAGGGCCAGAGCCACAGGAAGGCATCCCCAGCTCTCCACATGGCTAGGAAGGCTCGGGCTGGGAGTGGACAGGGCTTGGCTTCAGGGGTGGGGTCTCAGGCGGAAGGGGAAGGGCCAGGGTTTGCCTTCCCCAGCTAGGCTTTCACTCAATGCCCATGTTCTAGAGCCAAGTATAGTTCAGGTGGGTGTTGGGTAAACATCTTCAAAACCAGCAGTGAGCAACATTAGAGAGGCAGGGGCATGGTGCCTACCTTTCCTGGGATTAGACATTGTCAGGCTCACTGTGGCAGCAGTAGTAGCTGGAGCCATGGGCTCTTTAAAGCGCCATTGGAGCCCCAGGTGGCATGCTCTGTGGAGCACCGAAGGGATGGCAGGGGAGGCTAGCCACGCCCCTTCCACCTGAGGCCCTGCTCCTTCTGGGGCACAGAACCCCCCTCCATGCCTGGGGCCATGCAATTCCATTGGTTCCCATGCACAGCCTAGTCTCTCTCACTTCTTTTAGCTAAAACTGAGCACATCTGTGTGTCAGTTTTGGTTACCTGCTTTCATGTGTCACCAGCAATGGTTAAAGTATGGCTGAGTGGCAATGAATACAATTCCTTTCCTCAGCTGAAGGCAATGGTAATGCAGGCATATATAGATAACATACCTATTCTGTTCCTATTCTTCCTGCACTGAGACGATCACATTTAATACCAAGATTTGATGAAGCAAACACATATTTGCTTGGGAACTGACAGACCAACACAGTAATTTTCACAGTAACTGGAGGAAGAAGGGATTACAAACTCCTCTTTTCAGTCCCTGTCCTATATTCCATACACAGGCAAAATGCCCATACTCTCCGTGAGAATTTGGCATGAACAAGAGATATTTGAGCCCCTTAGGGTCAGTTTTTCAAGACAGCTCAACACCCACCGTGCTGAACATTTTGGAAAATCTGGCCACTTAATGGGGTGCCTAAATGGGAGCAGAGCTCCTTTGTATATCCCTTAATGGGGACATTCCTGAGGCTACAAAATAAACTATTCCCTATACTCTTGATAGATGGGTTTGCATGGTACAGACATGAAGTAGAAAGTAAAACTTGTCTCTACATAGAAACAAATCTGACCGATTAATTAGGGTGGAATAGATTAGATAGATGTCATTTAGATAGATGGGATAGAAAAGATTTAGATGAGTAGATACAGAAAATGAGAGATAGATACAGTAGATAGATTCTCATGAAATAGATTTTCCATGTTCGGTGTGCAGCTGGATAGCACCTGCCTGACATTTACAGCAGATAGCTTTTATTCATTTCATGGGATATTCATCAAAATGTGGTTGAGAGATGGAGAAAATTCCAAGTATGTGTCATCACTTTACTAGCTTGTGCAGCTGTTTCCTAAGGCACACAATGATGTTGTGTTGTTAAGGAAATACACTGTCACTCTGCCGAACAAATAAAACATTTAGTTTTATCGAGTAACATTACAATAATGATGGGAGATAATAGACTAAAAATACTGTTTATTCAGTGAGAATGGACAATAACTTTACTGTCCATAAAAAAGAATGACTCCATGTACAGAAAATAAAATCACATGACTCATCTGACTAATATTAATATTCTGGCTGAGTACTACCTCTTTGCTAAAGCAGGTTTGAAATTGTTGCTGAAATAAGCTAGATCAGGGATAAGGACATGCAGAAACCCCCTGCTATTGAGCTCTACAAAGGAGCCAAAGCCCATGCTATTGGAGCCAGATGCAGGGTTGTGCCCAGGGAGTCTGACATAAATCTAATAATTAGCTCTAGAAAAGCTTAAGCCTAAAAAAACATATTT
This sequence comes from Pelochelys cantorii, assembly GCA_032595735.1. Taxonomy (NCBI): domain Eukaryota; kingdom Metazoa; phylum Chordata; order Testudines; family Trionychidae; genus Pelochelys; species Pelochelys cantorii. The sequence goes on from CM064328.1 coordinate 31,982,429, forward strand.
TGTTCATGTTTGAAATACATGCATTTAAAAATAGTTCATATTTGTCTCATCCAAGCCAAAAGGCTCACGATATTTTTTTCCTGGTAATAAGCCTATTCTGATTTGTATCTCTTCATAAAATACAAGCTACTCCACAAAAAAAATGGTTAACGAGAAATTCATTTTTGTAGCGATCACTTATTAATGGAAGTCACATGTAAAGTGGCCAAAACTGCTCACATAGAACTTTCATTGGGCCAAAGACATTTAAAGTAAATGAAAAGGGCCTTATCTATTCGGCACCAGCGAGGCCTCAACTCATATACATGAGTTTTATTCATCAGACATTTATCTCCCTCTGATACCATGGACAAACCACAGGCTGGAGAGTTAAAGATACAGGAACAATTCTGGGACTGGGAACCCTGCACCTACAGGCCTGATGAATGTAATTCATTTGGGAAGATATGGAAAAAGTGGGAGAGATTCCAGAGGAGAGCAACACAATAATAAAAGATTCAGTAAATCTGACTTACAAGGCACAGTTACGAATTTGGATATATTTTTAATCTTCAGAAAAGTAGACTGAGAAGGGACTTGGTAAGTCTCCAGATACTTTAAGGACTGCTATAAAAAAAAAAGACAGCAATTAGTTGTTCTTCATATTCCACTGAAGGCAGGGAAGAAGTAATGGGTTTAATTTACACTAAGGGAGATTTAGGTTAGATATTAGCAACAAAAAAAAATTTCTAACTGTAACGATTGCTAAGAACAGGAATAGGCTACTAAGAGCGGTTGTGGAACCCTTGTCACTGAGGTTACGTATACACTGCAGCACTATTCCAGGTTACCGGAGGTATCCTGAAATAGCTCTCACGTCTTAATAGCAAACCCATTATTTCAAAATCTAATGGGCTCGCTATTCTGACGTCCATGTAAACCTCATTCCACAAGGAATAAGGGATGTTTTGGAATAGTGGATTATTTCAAAATTTGGCACTGTGTAGTTGCAAGTAAGTTTTGAAGAAGTTATTTTGAAATTGACTCGAAATAAGCTATACAATTTGCGTCACTCAAATTACATAGCTTATTTTGAGCTACAGGTGCAGTGTAGATGCACCCTGAAGATTTTTAGGAACAGGGGTTTGAAAAATGCCCTTCAGGGCTGGACTAGGTGTACTTGGTCCTGCCTCAGCCTGACTGGATTAGATGACCTCTCAAGAACCTTTCCAGCCCTACATTTCCATGATTCTGTATCTGCAACATTCATGCAAATATCTCAGTAGTGGTTTGCAGACCTTCCAGCCACTTTTTACTCATTTTCCATTGCATTATTCTGCATTCCAGTTCCTGCATTTTTTTTAAAGAAAAGAATTTTGAAATCAGCTGCTGGATCATAAACTGCTGCCAAAGTCACAGCTGAGCTTCTGAATTAAGTGAAATACAGAAAGGTGAACTTACTTGAACAAGGACAAGCAGGATGTCTGTGGCAAAGCTGGGACAAGAGGTCGGACATCCTTACTCCCAGTCTTGAACTTCTTGGGAAAGGGAAGTTCAGGGACCAGCGCTCCCATCTCTGACTCTTCAGAGACATGAGACAATGGGGATTAGAAAAGTGTGATATTTTTAAGAGTAGAAGCCCTGTTGTTCTGGTCACCTAGGACATTGGTCCAGAATAATTTTGGCTGGGAAAGTGGAGAAGTTCTATCTTCATCAGGAAGAAGATGACATAGTTTTCCAGCAGGTTAATTATAGTAAATCCAAGGAGGAGAGGAGGCCAAAATTAGCTTTATAATTGAAACTTAACTTGCAATCTTTACTATAAATGAATATCACTATGCTATATGCATCTAAAGGATGCAATATATGTGTATGTGTTAATGAGAATCATAAAATCTTCTCACATCACAGGCACATACCCACTGGTAAAGGAACAATTTGAAATGGACATTCATTCACGCTGTCAAGTGCTACAGGACTGTCAATGGGATGCAACATCAGGAGGAAATTTGTCCAATTCTGTCCAAACGCAGACACAGCAACATGAATCCACCAAGGCTCTTGTGGTGGCAACTGACAAAGGGAGTTCAGATGCGCTGTTATCTATCAAAGAGCAACTTCACAGCCCACTGAGGATCCCTCACGTTTCTAAACGCAGCCTTAGCCACTGTCATCATGAACTTTTCTAACCTGAGCCCTCAACAGCACCCTCTTACTAAGTGATCAGAGGGTTCAGTTTATATTGCAAACCGTCCATTCCTACCATTAACAGAGGAAAGAGTTCCTTGTGAGAGTTAGAACTTTTTAGATTTTGTTCTTTGGAACAAACTTAGGTTATGACTTCTGCTATGACTGTCATTACATTCCTATTGACCAGGTCCCAAGCCCACTGATGTTAACTCCCATTGACTTCAGTGGGCATTAAATCAGTCTGCAAAGCCATCATAGTGAGATGTGTGTACTCTGACAGACATGGTGAAACAGTGCTGGAGACAACTGTAGACCAATGTCACTTCTACGTGATGACAAATTCCTGCTTCATGTGATCATCCTATTGTCCGCCATGCCACTCTTTGCGTGTCATCTTTCCCTTGCTTCTTTCCTGTTCTGTTTCTTTTCTCACAACATGAAGCAGTAAAATATACAGTCAGATATCAAATGTTATTTTAGGATATGATCAAAAGGATTTGATAGTGTACTAAACTGTGAGATGTTTCTTGTTTCTTTATGATTATTTTATTTCTGTTTTCATTGCAGACCACTGAAAAAAATCAGAAACCAAGAATGAATGCTCTACTTATGACAGCTCGTATATGGAACAATTCTGGTTTTCCCCAGTATGCCGCCGCCCCCCCCCCCCCCATTTGTGATAAATTCATGAGCCATCTTTTTGCTGCCACTTCCCCATGTATAAATTTTGCTGCTGTCTAACATTTTGAAGGTGAAAAGAAATGTGCTGTAAAAATGAAAGTGCAGCTGGCACTCTTTTTTTAACCTCAAAGAACAAATAAATTAATGGGATTTTGTTCCATTGCTTTGTGGGGAAAAGTTTAGGTCCAGCTGGTACATAAAGCCAGTGAAGCACTGTGTGAGATCAATCTGTGCAAGATTTGCATTAGCAGTGCTGACCCTGACCAGCAGTGCTGCTCCTGAGTGTGGTTATTGTTCTGTAATATAATTATCTAGCTCACAGCTGCCCAAAGGAACTGAGAAAGAATACAGTGACACCTGGAAAACAGCAGCTTGCCAATATATACATATGGGTGCCATCTTCCCTTTGATCTATGTACTGGGAGCAAGTATATACTATTTATTTTATTCAGAAGAGAATGTATAAGTTCAGCAAAGGTCTTAGGAAATGCCTCGGTGTGACAAGCTTTTTAGAGATGATTTCATTCTGCTATGACAAGGAGGCGGCAAACAGGATAAAAATTTGCTCTATTATCCCCAAATAAACCCAATGTATCAAACTGTGTTGCCTGCTATTTCCTCCCCATCATAAAAATTTTTCCTCAAATACAAAGCCTGATATTTGAAGTGATAAGTCTTGTAGCTGACCAGAAAAGTATTGCAAAGTGCAATCAGCATGCCACATCTGGTATATCACATTGCAAGAAGCCTTACAAGACTATAGTTTTATTGCATCCCTGCTCCATATCTTAGCTTTTAGACAATTCAACTGTGTTTTGTCACAAGGTTGACACGGATATGAGGCATTATATTTCCCCTTCCTCAGACTGTTTCTTAGGCTCACTTCATTCCATCCTACAGAACACTTTGTTGAACCCCCCCCCCCCCCCCGGATCCCAGCCTCTTCTCCTATTAGGCCGTTGTTTGTACAGCGGCCATCTCACTAATGGTGGAGGGCTAGACAGCTGCTGCCATTTTCTGACAAACAGGATCTGCCCCTCCCAGGTGAATATACTGTCCCCAGCATTTTTAGAATGGTTGACTTGTAGTCCTTGCAAATGTTTGTTTCAGTGGATTTCAGGGCGCATGATATTATCCAAGCAAGACAGATGAGCTTTGTTGGGGATTCAATACTCAGAAGAATGGGAAGAACATTATGCATGGCACAGGGGGAAAACAGGACAGTGTGCGGACTTCCTAGAGTCTTGACATGAGCTCTAAGATCAGATAGGCTTCTGAAGCTGATGGGGAAGTTTATATTGGCACTCATGAGACAGCTTTGCAGGATGACACCAAGCTGGGAGAGGTTGCAAGTGCTTTGGAGGATAGGGTCATAATTCAGAATGATCTGGACAAACTGGAGAAGTGATCCACAGTAAATAGGATGAAGTTCAATACAGACAAATGCAAAGTACTCCATTTAGGAAGGAACAATCAGTTTCACACAAAGAACAGGAAGCAACTGTCTAGAAAGGAGTAACGAAGAAAAGGATCTATGGCTCATCGTGGACTGCGTACAGATGTGGTTGCCTCATCTCAAAAGAAGACATACTGGCATTGGAAAAGGTTCAGAAAGGGGTAACAGATTACGGGTTTGGAATAGGTCCCATCTGAAGAGAGATTAAAAAGACATGCACTTTTCATCTTAGAAAAGAGGAAACTAAGGGGGGATATGATAGAGGTCTATAAAATCATGGCTGGTGTAAAAAAAAAAGTGAATAAGGAAAAAGTTATTTACTTATTCCCACAATATAAGAACTGGGGTCATGAAATGAAATTAATAGGCAATAGGTTCAAAACAAACAAAAGGAAGTTTTTCTTCACTCAGCACACAGTCAACCTGTGGAACTCCTTGCCAGAGGATGAGGTGAAGGCTAGGACATTAACAGGGTTCAAAAAAGAGGGAGATAGATTCATGGAGGTTTGGTCCATCAATGGCTATTACCCAGGATGGGTAGAAATGGTGTCCCTAGCCTCTGTTTGTCTGGGAATGGGTGATAGGAGAGGGGTTATGTGAGGATTACCTGTTGTGTTCCCTTCCTCTAGGGCATCTGGTATTGGCCACTGTTGGCAGACGGGATACTGGGCTAGATGGACCTTTGGTCGGACCCAGTATGGCCATTATGTTCTTATGGACCACAAGCTAAATATGTGTCAACAGTGTGACTACTGAAAAAAAGAAAACAACATTCTGGGACACATTAACAGGAGTGTTGTAAGTAAGACATAAGAAGTAATTCTTCCACTCTACTCTGCACTGATTACACCTCAGCTGAAATAGTGTCCAATTCTGAGCACCAATTTTCTGGAAAGATGTGGAGAAACTGGAGAAGGTCCAGAGAAGAGCAAAAAAAATTATTAAAGGTCTAGAAAACTTGACCTATGAGGGAAGACTGAAAGAACTGGGCTTGTTTAGTTTGGAAAAGAGAAGATTGAGAGGGGACATGATAATAGCTTTCAAGTACCTAAAATGGTGTTACAATGAGGAGGAAGAAAAATTGTTCTCCTTAACCTCTGATGATAGGACAAGAAGCAATGGGCTTAAATTGCAGCAAAGGAGATTGAGGTTGGACATTAGGAAAATCTTCCTGTCAGAGTGGTTAAGCACTGAAATAAATTGCCGAGTGAGTTTGTGGCATCTCCATAACAGATAATCAATGACATATGGGAACTCAGGAGCATGCAAAAGAAGAATGTCCAAGCAACATTTGTGGACATGTTTCTTGTCCCATTAGTGAAAGAAAATAAGCGGCAAAAGATTCTGGAAGTGAGCCACTAGCTAGGTAGATGATATTGGTTTTGGGTTTTGTGAATAATGATTCATCTTCTTTGGGGAAAGGAGTGCTATTTACTCCTTCTCATAACACAAGAACTAAGGGTCACCAAATAAAAATTAATAGGCAGCAGGTTTAAAACAAATAAAAGGAAGCATTTCCTCACAACGTACAGCCAACCCCTAGAACTCTTTGCCACAGTATGTTGTGAAGGCCAAGACTATAACAGTGTTCAAAAAAACAAGATAAATTCATGGAGGATATGTCCATCAATGGCTATTAGCCAGGATGGGCAAGAATGGTGTCCCTAGCCTCTGTTTGCCAGAAGCTGGGACTAGAAAAGGAGATGGACCATTTGATTCCCTGTTCTGTACATTCGCTCTGGGGCACCTGGCACTGACCACTGTTGGAAGACAGAATAATGGGCTAGATGGACCTCTGGTCTGACCCAACATGGCTGTTCTTGTACTCCAATAGATTGGATAGCCTCCACCTAAATAGAAAGGGAGTCTAATCTCCTAAAGGACAGGCTGGCTAAAGTAGATAGGAGGATGTTAAAAAGGAAGGACAAAATGAGGGAAGATATGAGCAAACAGCAACAAATTAAGATGTTAAGAACAAAATTAATCAAGGAACAAAAGGACATGAAGAGAAGACATTATTTAATTTTTATACACTAATGCTAGGACCCTGAGAAACAATCAAGAAGAATTGGAATGGCTCATTTATTATGAGCATAAATTTGATCTAGTTGGTATTAGTGAAACCTGGTGGGATGACTTGAATGACTGGAGTATTAAAGCCAATGTTCATAACCTATTTAGAAAGGATTTAGTGGACAAAAAAAGAGGGAGAGTGGTATTCAGTGTCAAAATGTTATTACCGGTTTTCTATTCATGGTTAACCAGGAGGGTGGATACTTCCTATGGCTGCTTGGTCAGGCAAGCTGCAACACGTGCTTTATGGGGCTCCTCTCTACGGCTGCATCTCACAAGCCGCTCTTCCACTGCCTTCCCCCTCGCTGGACATGAAAGGGATGCAGTGGGCATGTGTCTTCTTAAGCTCTGGTTGCCCTTGTGGACACCACAGCACCCACACCATGGAGCCTGAGCTGCGCAAAGCAGTGCCAGGCTCATGGGCTTCATGCCGTGCCTTGTGGTGCAGTACGTCCAGACTGCCCGCATGTTGCTCCAGCAGGACGAGGACCAGGATCTGCAGGACAAACCCCAGCATGGACCGCAGGCCCTGGTCATCCAGGTCCTGGCACTTCTGCTGCTGTAAATACCCCTCAATTGCCTGGACACCACAGAACACTGCTTCTGGTGGTGGGAGACGAGCCCAGACTGGTGGTACTGCATTGGCCTGCAGAGATGGTATGACCAGCAGTGGCTGCAGAACTTCCACATGTGGAAGGCCACTTTCCTCAAGCTCTGCAAGTGGCTCACCCTTGCCCTTAGGCAACAGGACACCCACGTGCAACCCACCATGCCTATGCAGAAGCGTGTAGCCATCGCCCTGTGGAAGCTCACCACGCTGGACAGTTGCCGTTCTGTCAGGAACCAGTTCAGCATGGGGAAATCCACAGTCAGGACCGTGCTCATACCAGTAGTGAAGGCCATCAGCCACATGTTGCTATGGAGGGTCATCACTCTGGGGAATGTGGACAGCATCGTGGATGGCTTTGCTGCCATGGGCTTCCCCATCTGCACATCCCCATCCCGGCCCCTGACCATTGAGACTTTATGAACAGAAAGGGATATTTCTTCATGGTTCTGCAGGTCCTATTGGATCACAAGGGACACTTCACCAACATCAACCTTGCATGCTCAGGAAAAGTGCACAATATCCGCATCTTCCTGAACTCCTGCCAGTTCTAAAAGATACATGCCGGCACTTTTTTCCCCAGCTGCATCATCAAAGTTGGGGAGGTAGATATGCCCATCATCATCCTGGGTGATGCAGCCTCCCCCCTGCTCATGATGCCCTACATGTGCAGACTGGACCCCAGCAAGGAGCACTTCAACACCAGGCTGAGCAGGTGCCTCATGGTCATCAAACGTGTGTTCAGCCATTTAAAGGGGAAGTTCAGTAATCTCCTAACCCTTCTGGATCTCAGCAAGCACAACATCCCCTTTGTGGTAGTGTTATTCCCTGAGAAAAACAGGAGTACAAATTTCAAAATAAGCAGCCTGTTATTTTGAAATAATGGGCTTAATATTGTGGATGCTTCCCTTATAAATTCGACCTAAGGGGGGTTGTTTGAAATAATGCCCTTGTGTATACCAGGCTGAGTGACATATGCTGGAGGTTTCATATTGCTAGTAGTTTAGGTAAAAGTGATAATGATTTGATCACATTTATAACGCACAGACAGAATAAGGTCTAAACCAGTTGTATATATACTTGGCACTTTAAAAGGGCCATTTTATAAAGATGAAAATAATGATGAGCCAAACATCTGGGAGGAAGAATATAATCAGGATAATATAAATGGCAATTGGGAATTGTTTAAGAATACTTTATTATGTCTCTAAAGCCACAATCAAGCAGGAATGCTGTACTGGTTAAAAATTAAAAAAATAATCTGGGTTAGAGGGGATTTAAAGACAGCTATAATATATAATAATATAAAAATGCATAATAAATGGATAAAAGGAGAAGCTGCTAGAAATGAATATAAATCAGAAATTAGGAAAAGTAGAAAATTGATAAGGGAAGCGAAGGGATATTAGGAAACATTAATTACCAGAAGAGTTAAAAACAATGAGTATATTAAGTGTATTAACAAAAAAGAAAATACTTCCATCTAGTAATGCACCATTATCATTGTAATTAATAAAATTACCAATAATTATGCAGAAAAGGCAGAAGTGCTCAATAAATATTCCTATTCTATACTTGGGAAAAAGCAGGTGATATCATCATTGTACGATGATTATAACATTAACATTCTCCTGAGGCAATAGTGGAATGGCAAACAGTAGTTACTGAAGTTAGATATTTTTAAAATCAGCAGGCCAGATTACTTGGGGTTGAGATTTTTTTAAAAAGCTGGCTGAGAATCTCACTAGACTATTAATGCTGATTTTCAGTAAGTCTTGGGACACTGGATGTGACAGTCCTGGGGACCCAGAGTTATGACTAGAGCTGGCCTGTCCATAGGATGGTTTGGGGCAAAAGCCCTGAGCCCCACCCTTTGGGGGGGGGGAGGAGGAGGGAGGCAGACAGGGCACAGGGAAGACTGTGGGACTAGCAGGAGCATGGCATTGACAACAGGGGTCTGCAATGATATAAAATTAACCTGATGCACATTAAATAAATTAAAAGAAATTGTAAATGGGGAATCATCATTCAGTGGGTGTTAGGGATTTAAGAGTCTAGTCGACTAGTGATGCAACGAGTCACTTCAAATCCCCCTCCCCTCCGCTGCCTCTGTCAGAGAGAGACAGCAAGGTGAGAGGAGCAGGAGATGGTGCTGGGGGGGAGCCGGCTTAAAAGTCGGTTCCCCCCAGCACCATCTATGCACAGCAGCAAACAGCACAAGCGGGGACTGAAGCAGTCTCCACTCGTGCCACTTCTGCTCCAATTCTGCTTTCAAAATGTACAAGAGCTCCACTCTTGTACATTTCAAAATCTCAGGCGCCATAGGGAGTACAAGGCCAGCAGGGGAGTTTCCTGCTGGTTCCCCGCTCCCTGTGGCACCTCAGCCTTTGAAATGTACAAGAGCCCCAGTGGGGATCTTGCACATTTCAAAAGAAAGCCCCACACTCCCTATGGGGCTTCTGCTTTTGAACTGTAGCAAAAGCCAGGCAGGCTTTTGCTACAGTTCAAAGGCGGAGGTGCCCTTATCGACTAATCAAATAATCGATGGAAATCCCATTGACTGTTCAATTAGTTAATCTAAATTTAACACCCCTAGTGGGTATGTTTCTAATTGGGTCCTGCATGGATGTATCTGTTCCTCACCTTATGCTATTTAACCTCTTTTATTAATAATATGGAAGAAAACATAAAATGATCACCAAAAAAGTTTTCAATTCATATAACAATTGGGGGAGTGGAAAATAATGAAGTGGACAGATCAATTATAGGCAGCAATCTGTATTGGTGAACTGGGTACAATCCAACAGTATTTTTAATATGGCTAAATGTAAACACATACATCTAGAAACAAAGATCATAGGCCAGCCTTACAGAACGGGGGGGCTCCATCCTGAGAAGCAGTGACTCTGAGAAGGATCTGGGGATCATGGTGAATAAGATGCTGAACATGAGCTCCCAATGTGCAGCTATAGCCAAAGCTATAGCTAATGCAATCCTTGGATACGTAAACAGGAATCCTGAGAAGGAGTGGAGAGGTTATGGTACCTGTGTAGTAGGCATGGATGCAATGATCATTGCTGGGATAGTGTGCCTAACTCTGGCACCCACAATTTAAGAATAATGTCAATAAATCAAAGAGGGTTCAGACAAGAGCTGTGAGAAGACCAAAGGATTAGAAAGAAGAGTACTGATGTTTTGTAGTTTCAGTGCAGATAACTAATCATTGGAAAAAATTGCCATAATTTGTGGTGGATTCATCACTGACAATTTTCATATAAAGATGGTGTGTTTTTTCTGAAACAGCTGCTCTAGAGATTATTTTGGGAAAGTTCTATGGTTTGTGCTGTCCTGGAAATCAGATTAGATGATCACAGTGGTGACTTCTGGCCTAAGACTCTACGAGTAGCAGTAAGTGAACAATACAAACAGGGGAGATGATAATGCTTCTAGGCAAAAGCTGAAACTAACATGCAAGTGTGAGCCTTGTATTTAGCCAAAAATACTTGAGAGCTAGAGCTTGCCAAAAATATGTTAATGTTGATGGTATGAGTATTTAGTTTGAACCAGGTCTTTAGATCCCTGTACAGCCATAAAATAACATCTTGGCCTTCAGAAATGTTCAGGACCAGATAAATAGAATAAGCAATTCTTTTGGAGAGACATAAAGAATTATTATTCTGCACATCTTAGAATAAAAAGCCATCAAAGGACATATCAATCATCCTGATACTTGAATACATCATTTTACATTTAAAATGATTACTTGCTGTAAAAACAACGAAGATCAGCCAGATACAATAGAACAAAGGGTACTATAAACCACTTATAAATATTCCAAGTGAACACATATGGCTCTTCATATCAATGCTTTGTGCTTACTTTGGAAGTCAGACCCTAATGCGGAGACATGGAAGCTTGGGGGAAAGGGAGAGGGAATATTTACATATAAATGGTATTGATTTAAACTGCTAAGGTCCTTAAATGTTTATTTGGACATTTGGGTTTGAGGAGGAAATACTGAAATCTGAGCCCTTAACTGAAAAAAAATCGTAAATGAATACCCGATGAATATGAAACAGACAAGCAGCAGAGATGGCTCTCTATGTTTTTGGTGGGATTATCATATTTGCTACACAGAGAGCACTCCTCACTGGCTCTAATAAAAATCAAGATCAGACACAGATGGCTATTAAACTCCTGCTTTCCATTTCTCCAAATCTAAATCAAACTCATATTGTATTCCAGTGCAGTGAAGGGGTGCAGGTTGGGGTTGGCAACACTGACTCAGCTCTTAATCTTCACCTTCCAAAAATTCAAGGCCCAATTGATCGTGACTAGTCTTAGCCTAGCTGTGCAGGGCATAAAGACCTCTGGTGCTACCATTTTAGGGCTACACACATCTTGGGTTCAAGCACTATGCACTTGAGATGTTCAACACTGGAGAGGAATTGGAAAGCTTATAGGCAGCAGTCTGTATTGTCTAGCAGAGATTAGGAGTCAGTCTGATACTCTATCATGTGATCTACACTGCCTTTGAGTCAAGCTGAGCCTGCTTTCATTGTCTCGTGGATTTAATGAAAATCTCCACTGGAGGTCATTATAAGTAGGGCTCTATGTCTATCACAGAGGTCACAGAAGTTACAATTCCATGACTTTCCAGCACCGCCATGACTTCTGCACTGGCCAGTGTGGCTGTCTCCAAAGCCACCCAAGCAGCTGGCTCTGAGGCCATCTTTTTGGGTGGCCCTGGGGAGAGCCACACCAGCCACTGCTTGGGTGCCCTGCAGCAGCAGTCCTGGGGCAGCTGCAATCCCCAGCCTCAGGCAATGGTCCCCAAGTGGTCAGCTGGAACAAGTGATCCCCTAGCCCCAGCAATAGGCCCTGGGCGGCCAGGTGGACCCACCATGGTCCACTGCCCCAGAACTCCTAGCTCTGGGTGCTTCCCACACCTACCTCCCAAGGTATAATCATGGGTATTTTTAGTACAAGGCATGGACAGTTCTTTTTTTTGCCCGTGACCTGTCCTTGACTTTTACTAAAAATACCTGTGAGTAAATTGTAGCCTTAATTATGCAGTAGACTTGACTTGGCCACCAAGTGTTCACTCTTTTTACCAGAAACATACCTACACTACCTTTGACAGATTGCTACAGCACTGGCAAATAAAATTATGGAAACCCATTTCAGGGATTGTAAGAAATGGAAAAAAACCCCACAACCTCTTCCACAATACCAGGTAGATTTACAACATCTCAGTTTCAAACCGATGAGCAAGGAAAAAGCTACCAGGATTGTGGCAACCTGAAGTTCCACATTAAAATAATCTAAGAGAACTCTACATCAGAACCTCAGCATTACAAACACCTTGGGAATGGAGGTTGTTCATAGCTCTGAACAAACATTATGGCTGGTCTTTCTAAAGTTTACAGTTGAACATTGACTTAACAGTTTTGAAACAACTATGCGGAAGAAAAATTTTGTTTTTAACCATCTTAATTTACATAAAACAAGCACAAGCAGTTCCCTTTGTCTAATATATTTCAAAACCTTCCCTTTATTTTTAGCAGTTTATGTTTAACACAATAAATTGTATGTGCCTTTTTCTTTTTTAGGTCTCTGCTCTTGCCTGATTGTGCATTTTTAGGTCCAACTGAGGTGTGTGGTTGGCCGATCAGTTTGTAACTCTTGTGTTCATAACTCTGAAGTTCTACTGTTATTAAAACAGGTTTATTTTTTTTTTAAACTAGTGCACATTCAGGAAAGAGTTTTTCACATATTTTAATGGTTTTCAATGCATTATCCTTTGCTACCTAGAATTACAAGTCCATACCCACCAATCATCTGAAGTGTGATATGAGGATAATAAAAACCTTCCATTTCATTATGGTAAACAAAAGGACTATTGAACTTAGTGCCATTCTGCAGGAGATCAGAGTCACAGTTTTGTCCTTCAGAGGAGGAGAAAGAGCAAGTGGGAATGCAGCAACAAAGTCCTGGCTCAATTGCTATGGTGAGTAAGTGTGTTGTGTCGTGCAATTTCAAACACATCTAGTAGACATTGAAGAAACAAGGAGGGAGGGAAGCATAGGGGAAGTAGAGATTGCTTAGTCCAGTGAGGGTCTAGGAAGGGCTCACAGGGAAAAAGTCATAAAATTATATTAAAAAAAAATCTTTATTTTTACTTTATTAGGGCTGGATTTAGACTCAGACTACATATCCACGCTAGTGAACAAGCAGAAATAATAACCCACATTAACCCCCTAGGAGGGGTACCCAGACATAGCACTTGGTGTACAGAAGTAAGTGGGGATTCTCACTGTGGAATGAGTAGTATAGTATACACCAGGGCTGTGTCTACACTGGCGCAATATTGCGCAAAAGCGGCCGCTCTTGCACAAAAACTTGCTGCCTGTCTACACTGGCCGCGTGTTCTTGCGCAAGTAAACTGACGTTCTAATGTATAAAATCAGGGCTTTTTGTGCAAGAACTCTGACGCTCCCGCTCAGGAATAAGCCCTCTTGTGCAAGAGCTCTTCCAGAAGAGGCCCGTGTAAACAGGCAACATGAATTTCTTGCGCAAGAAAGCCCTATGGTTAAAATGGCCATCAGAGCTTTCTTGCGCAAGAGAGCGTCTACACTGGCATGGATGCTCTTGCGCAAAAGCACCCATGCCAGTGTAGACGCTCTCTTCTGGAAGAGTTTTTGCAGAAGAACTCTTCTGCAAAAGAGTTTTTGCATGAGAACACGCCAGTGTAGAAGTAGCCAGTAAATTACTCCCCCTGGGAATCAGTGGAAAGTAGGAGAATTAATGAGCTTCAGAGTGGTGTCTGACTCACAGTGCTCACAGAACTACTCCTGATGCAGCTGACTTACCACTTCATGCTTTGGGCTGTTTCTTCAATCAAAATATAGTTCTAATTAGTCCATCTTCTTTAGCAATACCTTGTATTACAGGCATGTATGTCACCTGTGCGATCTAATTAAAAGTTATTTCCCTGTTTCAGCCTCCTGAAGCCAGAAGAACAGCTAACGGTAGCTTAGCACTATATTTTGGAAGGTCTTTTAAACTTATATTTCTCTCTATATATCGTTCCTGGGGCTGTTCTCAGTAATGCTGTTGCTTACTTCTGGCTTGCATAAATTCAAAACTACTGCTTTTATTGGAGGAACTTTAGGGATGGCCATGGCACAACATTTGGGCAAACTACAGTGAATAGTCTATTGAATAATTTGATGTATCAGTTCATAAATTGTCTTTGAGCAGCTAATGATATTCTCAGCTTTATTTTGATTTAGAATTTTTTCACCATAACGTTTTAGTAAATAACTCTTATTCTGTGGATTGTATTTGTGCATACGAGCCTTGTGATTTTCTGAAAAGTCCCAGCTCTAGGAGTCAGGTGAGTATGAGATACTCAGCTTTCATTTAATATAATAATGTTTCTAACTCTCTTTGGGGAGAAAAACCTAAAATATGAATCCTAGCGATGCAAAACTAGACAAACAAATTATCCAAACATGATTATTTCTTTAAAATGCTGTGGATTTTATGTCATACGCATGAAGTGTTGCGATTAGCTGTAATGCTGTGTTATTCAGAACAGATTTTAAGAAACTGGAAGTGAGCTGCAAGATCTGGTACTCAGGCGAGTTCATAGGACTCCAGGTTAGGGAAACTATAAATAACCCCTCACTGAGGGTATGTCTACACTACAGGACAAAGTCGAATTAAGATACACCACTTCAGTTATATTAATTGCATAGCTGAATTTGAAGTAGCTTAACTCGACTTTTGGCACTATCCACACTATAGGAAGTTGAAGAAAGAAGACTCTTCCTTCGACTTCCCTTATTCCTCATGGAAGCAGGGTTACTGGCATTGACCAAAGTGCCCCTCTCACTTCAAATTAGCTGTCATCACTAAACTGCTAATTCAAACCCTGGAAGATCGACAGCCGCAGCTAAGATTGTCCTCTTCAGTGTAGATGTACCCTGATAGACAAATGAGTGTGACACATGTTCAGAGCTAGCTTTCAAATGTAACAGAATGTGATCTTCACTATAAAAAGGGTTTAAAAATTACCTTGAAAATGAAAAACCCTTAGACTTTGTATGGAATCTACATTTAACAAATTAGCTATATAATATGTGAATTCTAATCAATACAATGATAGAGAACAAAAATTATGAAAGCATACTGATATTTTCTGGAGCAATAGCAAAGAAGAGCTGCAGAATAACCTCTTGTTGAATGAGTGAAACACCTGCGATGGCTCAGAAAATTGAATTTTGATGTAAGGTTTCATTGCACAATATCATATTTAAGGCTAAAGCATCACCTAATAGAAAGAAAGTGCCACATATTTCTAAACTGAAACACATTCTAATGCCATATATGCACCATACTGTACATGCAGATAAGAATACGGTCAATAGCTGTCATTTGTGCTTTTTCCTGGCAAAAAACATAAACTTTGGTTTTACCTACAGAGTTAATTTAAGTTTAACAAGATTACTTTCTCTTAAATAATTTCTTGCTTTTCCTTTTTAATCTTGTTTTGTTGTGTGTCTTTTTAAATCTTACTTATTCTAAAATCATAATTTTCATTGACAGTTTGCTACATACTCAAATGAGTGACCACAAGACTTGCCCATTGGAAAACAAAATCCTTAGCAGCAAAGAATTCCATTGATCTTGTTTTGGCACAAATAAAACCACAAGTCAAGGATAAAACCAACATCTACTATAAGTAGAAGTCATTTTGTCTGGATTATGATTAGTTTTGAATTCTTCCTGTTGCCATGATACTATGAAAGAAAGGAAATCAGAAAAGGTTTGTCTCTCATTAAGAGCTTGTTTTGTTGTGTTTAAAATGACAAGAAAACTCAGTTTTATTAAAATAAACCACAAAAACACTCTCCTTTTACATTTCCCCAAGAGATGATCAATTTAGCTGCTAGCCTGGGTGAGGGCATATGTTCAAAAAATCTTGCTGGTTAAATTAATTGGGAAAGATGACTTATTTAATCTTTCGATAGCTGCTTCTTCTGCCATAAAATGGGGTTTGGTAAATACTCCCACCTTTAGAAACTACTCCGATTTCTACTCTGCTGCAAGCAGTCCCATTGCAACAGCTGAAATGAGCGAGAACACAATGACCTCTAGAACAGGGTAGGCAATAATTTTTAAAGAGGACCACTTCACAAATGTCCAAAGTGGTCCTGGGCTGCCCTGGAAGGGATGGGGCCTTTAAATAGCAGGAGCTGAAAGGGCTCATGCCCCTACTCCGGTGGCTCCCAGGCAACACGTGAGTGGCAGGGCTGAGAAATGCGACCCCATTAAACTCTTGCTATTTAAAGGGCTAGCACCTTCCAGGCAGCATGGTAGCAGCTATGTAGCAGACGCAAGCCCTTTAAATAGAAGCAATTGAAAGGGCTCACAGCTCCCAGCCCCACCCCTAACACTTTGCCTGGGAGCTGCCAGGGAGGTGTAAGCCCTTTAAATAGCAGGAGTTGAAAGGGCTCATGCCTCCCTGGTGGCTCCCAGGCAATGCTAGGTGGGCTGAACCCAGCCCACTGACAGCCTCTTGTCCGCCCTTGCTCTAGACACACCTTTGTACACCCACTATGATGGGGGGGTTGCAATGGTTCTACATCATTGGGAGAATAAAAAGTGTTACTCAGTGAGGGAAGCAGCTTGTCTTACAACCCTTTTAGAAAGAGCATAATGGGGCCACAGGGACAATTATGAGTCAGACCCGCAATTTCCAGGGGCTGCTTATGTACTTTAGAGATGATGATGCTTTCTGTGAAGAGAGATTTGCACCCCCATATTGCCGTTTCCCCACCCCAAACACTGCTGTGCAATGTGCTGCACATCAGTTGACTGCAACTTCTGTCCCCACACCTCCTGCCATTCTCTAGTATTCCCTGCACCCTATTTGTAAAGTGCTTTGGAATGAGAGAGCCTAACACTGTAAAGTTAAAATGGGGCACCAGTGGCAACACTGGATTCAGCCTAATAATCATGAGAGATGCTTGCCGATCAAACTGGGACTACAGTGGCATCAAGTCCACTGAATAGGGATGCCATACTTTTCTTACTAAGTGATTCTCATCGCAGGACGTACAGGGTTTTAAAATATAATGAATGCTGGTCGAGGTGCAAACAGTTCTCAGTTTGCTACACATACACAGCAGTGGTATAGATCAGCTACAGCTTGTGAGTACCTTGTATGAGGGAAGGTAGAACAATTTGCAGTATGTCCAATAAAAGGGGACAAATGCATACCTTATTATGGCCAGATCTTCACCCAAATAAGTTTCTTCTGAAAGAATACTTACCTCAATTTGCAAAGCACTTTGAGATCTTCTGAGAAAAAGTGCCAAGTATTGTTATTACAGTTCTTCTATCTTTCCTGTCTTTAATTTAAACCAAGTGCTCTTTTGTCCATGCACTCTCCTCCCTCTGGTTTTATTCCTGTGAGACGAGAGTCTGCACTGGATAAAAAGGGTGAATATAACTGCATTTTCATCACATCATAGACACCCCCTCCCCCAACAGTTGTACATAATGTCACAACCCCTCCCATGTTTTATGAAAATTGACTTATGAATATGCATAATTTGAAGAGGTTTTATGCAAAACAGGTGATCTATCAATTTAAAAGTTCCAGTCTGCTGAATCTGTATATCCTATTTTTGTGCATGTATCATTCTTATATGTGAAGACAGAAGTATGAAGTGTAGATCTGTTTTTAATTCTAAATGTGCTAATGAGGGGCCATCAGTGATACTTCAGGTACTTAATGACTCAGTACTCAAACCAATGACTTGTGAATGGTTGTTTGTCCTATAAGCCCAAATTGTGGTTGGCCCTAAAAAGACATGTGACCATGCCACTTGGTACTGGAATCCATCCTGAACCTGGTATTTTTCCACGGGGATGGGGAGTGCCAAATAAAGGATTCCCACCCTGGAGAAAAGTCTATTTAAGCAATGGGAATCCATCAGTCCTTTGCCTTCAGTTGGCTTTTGAAACTGCCTGGCCCACCCTAAGGATAATACTTGAAGAACTCTGAGAAGATGTAGACCCAAGCCAGAGTAAAGATCAACTCTGACTTGAAGCTTTTACCCAAGACTAGCTGTTTAGGGTAAGAATTTGCATATAAGTAGTTTCTAAATGGATTAGAACTAGATACGAATTTTTTGTTTATTTTAATTCAGTAACTTACTTTGATCTGTTTTCACTTGCAACCACTTAAATCCTACTTTTTATACTTAATTATTTACCCTGGACTTGATAATAAAAGTGCGTTTATTGTTACCTGAGGGGTGAGGAAGAGAGAAGGCAAACACCACGGCTGTGTCTACACTGGCGCGATCTCGCGCAAAAGCGGCCGCTCTTGTGCAAAAACTTGCTGCCTGTCTACACTGGCCACGTGCTCTTGCGCAAGTAAACTGATGTTCTAATGTATAAAATCAGGGCTTCTTGCGTGAGAACTCTGATGCTCCTGCTCAGGAATAAGCCCTCTTGCACAAGAGCTCTTCCAGAAGAGGCCAGTGTAGACAGGCAACATGAATTTCTTGCGCAAGAAAGCCCTATGTTTAAAATGGCCATCAGAGCTTTCTTGCACAAGAGAGCGTCTACACTGGCATGGATGCTCTTGTGCAAAAGCACATCTCTTGCGCAAAAGCACATGCCAGTGTAGACACTCTCTTCTGGAAGAGTTTTTGCAGAAGAACTCTTCCGCAGAAGAGTTTTTGCGTGAGAACACGCCAATGTAGACACAGCCCATGTGTATCTCGCTTTCACTGATGAAGTGAGTGGAGTTTATGAACTTTGTATAAAACTTCTACACAGGGTAAGATGGATTTATTTGGTGGTTTGGTCCCTTTTAGGGGTTGATTTCCTGGGTGCTGAAACCCTGAGTCCTCCTAGGGCTGAATTTGTTCAGTGACTATGTTACTCTGCAGGGGGGCAGTGCCTTGTCTGGGGGAAACCAGAAGATCTGGCCCAGCCTGACAGGGTGGTGGGGAGCCCCAGAGAGCAGGAAAGCAGCTATCAGTGGCATGATCAACACACCAGGAGACAACCCCAAGGGGAATTCTGTGATTTGCCCTGACACACACACATATACAGACTAATATTATGACTGACATGTAAGAGACGTTGTCTGTTGAAGAGGAGGTAGAGCACCAGCATCTGGACATTTTGGAGACTATTAGAAAGGACTCCACTGACTTCTGCCAGGACAAGTAGGCAGCTTAGATGCCCTGTGTGGGTGAGCAACCAAGGTTACCAGTATACATCCTAGTATCAGAATACCGTTCCAGCTATATCTGTTACCATGAAGATTGTACCACAGTGCAACTGGAACTGCTTTAGCTTCAATTCACTGGCCTGGAGCCAGACTGGGAAGGGGCCAGGATGTTTGCACTAGTGATGATGGCACTGGCCTTGGTACACAAGAGAATCATACACTGCAGTGATTACAAAACCCATGAATCAGAAAAACTATGGTGATAGTTTTCTTCATAAGAAAGCTGTTACATAAAACCTGAAGTGAAATTGTTCAGCAGCTAAAGAACCTAAAGGACTGTTTTCTGAAAAGATGAATTATATCTACCAACACTTACAGCAAGTTATTGCATTGGCAGCACTCCAGACCATTTTTGGCTGGTGAATTCATGATACCTGTAGTGATTTCTGTTCAACCACTCAATCATTGTATGATATAACCCTTAGTAATGATACAGTACAACTACAAATTCAAGAGCTCAGCATAAGACACTGTTACAACTTTTTAAAAATTGACACTTTTTAAAAGTAAGAACTGTGTGACTCTTGTGGAATTAATAGTACACATTCTTTACATTGAAAGGCTCTATTATTTTATTTGCATGGCACTTTCAAATAGCCAAATGATTTGACTGCTACTAGTAAAACATTTTAACTGTCTAAACTGCAGCTTCAGGAATTTCTGAAGCCACAGTAAAAATTTGTTTTGAGAGCCACTGATCTATGCCAGTTTTCACAGGAAGAGCCAGTGCATATCTAGTTCCTGGTGGGCTGTAACCTTCCTCACTGCTTATCCTGACAAAAGCATCCTACTCTGCCTTGAAGACTCACAGTCTTAGGGAAACATTAGGAACTGGGGGCAGGGAGTAGCATAGATTCCCAAAATGGGGTCACAGTGCTGATGACTGAATCTTGAAATGAAGGATCCAGTAAGGGGATAAAATTTCTTTCCCCAATTTTATCTCTCCACATCTATTTCCCTCTGATTCTGTTCTGTCCAGCCTCCACTTATCTGTCTGCTTTTAATTACTTCAAGCGGTAGAAAATTTCAGCACAGCCCCAGGAATCCTGCATCTTCTACATGTTACTAGTCTTGAAACAGCAGCTATCCACCAGTCCGGCAGCACCTTTCTCACATGGGGGATACTGGAGGAGACAGAAGAAGAGTCACAACCTGCACAAAACTGGCAGCCAAAATGGGCAGCAGAGGTGAGTCAAGTATGAGTAGACACAGGTCCTTTGTATACCATCCTCTACCACTTGGGTCTAGCTGACAATGTGGGCAATGGGAAGAGCAGGCATCAGTTGGGCAGCAGGTGATGGTATATATGAAACCAGTGCGATGATAGGATGGCGAGACACACTGCACCACCAAACATTCCTAAAGGACAGTGTCCCATGAAACATGGAACACTTGAGAGAGATGTCAAAGAAAATCATACTAAGGAAGAAGGGGGTCCCTTTGCCACAGAGAAGCACAATTTACTCTTTCACAGGAGTCCCAAACAAGCTTTACCTAATAAGTCCCCAGCACCACTGGGACTGTGGATATTTGCCAGTCCCCAGGAGACATGGACATTGCAAGAGCAATGATGGTTTAAGGCACATTTAAGAAAAATTACAACTTGATGTTGGTATTGACAGGATTTTGATACACAAACTTCCACACATGGGAAAAAAAAGCAAGAAACTAACATTTTCTTTTGTTTATTCCTCTTCCTTCTTCAGACTGGCTATTTTTGGGAGAAGAGACAACAGCAATGAAAGGTGTATTAATAGATCTAGTAAAAGCAAAACAGAAGGGCTCACAGCAGGTATACTCAGTCTCGACTTCTCAGCCAAATTTCATGTTGTGATTACTAAATGGAGAAAATTATTACTTGAACAGTTGCATTGTCTTACTGAACATCTGTATTTAGGAGCACAGCTACTAAAGCAGGGGATGGTGTGTGGGTGAGAAGGCAGAAGAGAATAATTTCTCTGTTGTGAGTTATGAGATCTGCCAGTTCTTCAATATAAGCACTTGCCAATGCATGAACGGTTTTTGACCAGCTGCTTTTTTAGATATAGAACTAGTTCAGTGCCCTTTGAACAGGCCACCATGTAGAAAACACATCTCTTATCTGCATCCTTCTTGTGCGATCTGCAGACACCAAACTTCTCTGAACCTACTTCAGTTTCCTGAAAGAATATAGTGATGTATTGTTTTAGTTGGTGCCTTTCTGAAAAGGACAGTGCACTCTTTACAACCACAGAACATTACAATATATGGGGAGATAAGAGTGGCTACTGTACATGCCCACAATGCCCATTATTATTTTCAGAGGGGTAGCCAAGTTAGTCTGTAACCTAATAAGTTTTTCATTATTAGTTTGTTATTTTTAGCTATTACATCATTGAAAATAACTTCCTGTCACTCCTTATCCAAATTAACCTCCACTTTAAGAGTATGTGCTTTCAGTCAGATTTATTCATCTGCACCTATATTAAATATTGACAAAGGAAATCATTTTACTTGGTTTAATATTGTGTTCACAGAGTGCACCCTGCTGGTTTATAACAGAACCAATTAAAATGAAAACTTCAACCAAAAGTCAATTTACACATTTAAAAGCCCAAATCTGTGTCTTGGAAAATCCTAAAACTATTTTTTTCTTACTCAAGCACCATTCATGTGGCCCTATCCCTACTCATAGTTCTACTGCACTTAAAAATGAACACACCAATAATCAGCAAAGCATTTAAAAAATTGCAACACTATAGCCTTGTGCCCTGCCAATTTTAAGATGGAATTTTACAAAATATTTTGTTTCTCTTTTGGGTAATCCCACAAAACGACAGGTCATCCATGAAATGTAATGGGACATTTTACTTCTTAGGGAGCACAAGTATTTCTCCCACCCACAAAACATCAGCTCAGGGGACAGAAGAAAAAATAATCTGTTTTTAATCAGTTTGAAGACTAAAATGGAGCAGGGTTGATCTCTGATTCTCCACACAGTTTAGACTACTTTGAGAAATTGATGCCCGCACAGAGAGAGAATGAATTATGCTCTCTCCTTTATATATGCCATTTTTGTGGTCAGTTTGTTCTACTCTATTACATTAGAATGGGCCCTGGTAGCTGAATCAAATTACTTTTGAGAAAATCGTGTCAAGTAAGCCTTTCTCTCTTCAAGGCTATCTGTGTGAGCACAAAAAGGAATGTGTAGTCATTTTCTCACCTTAGGCCCAGTTCAAAACTAACTGAAGTCAACAAAGATTAATTGATTTCAGTAGGCATTGGGCATGCCACAAACACCTAATTCTACAAAATCCATTCTCAGACTGAGTTGCACTTCCTCAAACATTCAGTTGGAACAAGTGTAAAAAATGAAATTAACAAAAAGGGCTGAAAAAAACTGTTACAAATGGAATTAAATCAGTCTATATTATTTGAAAGAGATGCTATTTTAAAAAAGTCATAACACCTGTCTCAATACATTTGTTGTATACAATTACCAATGCACAAGTAAAAACTGGATTAATTATGCTAAAGAAGAGGGCTATCCCATCCAATCAACTGGCTATGCAGAACAGAAGATAGGCCAATGGTGAAAGTGTGAGAGAAAGATTGTGTGTATTTGATATTGTGCATGTGTGTTTGAGAGAGAGACTGTGTGTTTATATGTCTCAGAAAGAAAATTTGTTGTGCATGAAAATGGAGATTTGTGGTTTGGTCTACACCTAATACATAGGTCAGCTACATCACTCAGTTCAACTTGTGCATTGCGAAAATAAATAAATAAAAGTCAACCTAATCCTCAGTGTAGACCCAGCTAGATAGGAGGATTATTCCATTGACCCAGCAACTACCTTTTATTGATATAAGAAGTGTCTACACTACAGTGCTTCAGTGGCACAGCTACAGTACTACTGTTGTGCAACATTAGCAGATGTTAAACCAAAGATATTTAAGATAAAAGACTGTGAAGAGCTTCAAAAGGATCTCACAAAGCTAGGTGATTGGGCAACAAAATGGCAAATGAATTTGTTGATAAATGCAAAGTAATGCACATTGGAAAAAATAATCCTGACTATACATAAAAAATGATGGGGATTAATTTAGTTATAACCACTCAGGAGAGAGCGCTCTTATGGTCAGTCATTGTGGATATTTCTCAGAAAACATCCACTTAATGTGCAGCAGCAGTCAAAAAAGCAAGCAGAATGTTAGGAATTATTAAAAAGGGATAGAGAATATGACAAAGAATATCTTATTGCCTCTATATCGGGGTGGGCAAAAGAGACTCCGCGGGCCGGATCCGGCCCACCAAGCGAGTTGATTCAGCCCGTGGAGGCCCGGCCGCTCCCCCGCCCCCAAGCCAACTGGGGTCTGGGAGCAGGGGAGCACGTGAAACTTCCTCCCGCCCCTGAGGAACACGCCGCACTTCAAAGTGCTACATGCTCCTCACAGGGAGGGAGGAGACTTCACGCACTCTCCCGCCCCCCCAAGCCTTGATTAGCCTGGGCGTGGGAGGAGGGAGTGAAGTTTCCTCTGCTCTCCCCCTCCCCACCGAGGAGCACACAGCACTTCAAAATGCCGTACGCTTGCGCAGGGCGCGGGCAGGGCGAAGGAAGCTTCGCGCAGCTCCCCTCACCCCAGGCCCTGATTGGCCTGGGGGGAGTGTGTGAAGCCTCCTCCCGCACTGCGAGGAGCATGTAGCACTTCGATGTCCTGCGTGCTCTTCGTAGGGCGGGTGTAGGGAGGGAGGTGGCTTCGGGAAGGGGGGGGGGGGTAAAAGGTGGGGTAGCCCAGAAGAGTACTGGCCCTGCCCCTTCCAGGTGGCCCGGGGGCACTTCAAAACTTTTTGAAGTGGTTCCCAGCCAAAAATTATTGCCCACCCCTGCTCTATATAGAATCATATAATCCTAGGGCTGGAAGAGACCTCAGGAGGTCAGAGTCCTGCCCCCTGCCCAAAGCATTACCAACGCCAACTAAATTATCCATTAGGGGTTTGTCAAGCTGGGACTTAACCTCTAGGGATGGAGATTTCTCCACCTCCCTAGGTAACCCATTCCAGTACTTCACCACCATTCCTCCTAGTGAAATAGTTTTTCCTAATATCCAACCTAGATCTCCCCCACTGTAACTTCAGACCATTGCTCCTTGTTCTGCCATCTCTCACTACTGAGAACAGCCTCTCTCCATCCTCTGTGGAACCTCCCTTTAGGAAGTTGAAGGCTGCTACCAAATCCCCCCTCACTCTTCTTTTCTGCAGACTAAATAAACCCAAATCCCTCAGTCTCTCCTCATAGGTCATGTGCTCCAGCCCCCTAAACATTTTGACTGCCCTCCGCTGGACCCTCTCCAATGCATCCACATTCTTTTTATAGTGGGGGGGCCCAGAACTGGACACAATACTCCAGATGTGGCCTCACCAGAGCCAAATAAAGGGGAATAATCACTTCTCTAGATCTGCTGGAAATGCTCCTCCTAGTGCACCCCAATATGCCATTAGCCTTCTTGGCTACAAGGGCACACGGTTGACTGAGATCCAGCTTCTCATCCACTGTAATCCCCAGGTCCTTTTCTGCAGAACTGCTACTTAGCCAGTCGGTCCCCAGCCTGTACCAATGCTTGGGATTCTTCCATCCCAAGTGCAGGACTCTACACTTGTCTTTGTTGAACCTCATCAGATTTCTTGTGGCCAAATCCTCCAATTTGTCTAGGTCATTCTGGACCCTATCCCTGCCCTCCAACGTATCTCTCTCTCCTGCTAGCTTAGTGTCATCCGCAAACTTGCTGAGGGTGCAATCCATCCTTTCATCCACGTCATTAATAAAGATGTTGAACAAAACCGGTCCCAGAACAGATCCTTGGCATGCCTGCATCTTGAATACTGCATACAGATGTGCTCACCTCATCTCAAAAGATATATTGGCATTGGAAAAGGTTCAGAAAAGGGCAACAAAAATGATTGGGGGTTTGGAATGGGTGCCATATGAAGAGCGATTAAAAGGACTGGGACTTTTCAGCTTAGAAAAGAGGAAACTAAGGGGGGGGGGGAGAGATGATTGAAGTCTATAAAATCATGACAGGTATGGAGAAAGTGAGGCTATGTTATTTACTTGCTCTCATAAGAACTAGGGATCACAAAATGAAATTAATAGGTAGAAGATTTAAAACAAACAAAAGGAAGTTTTTCTTCACACAGGGCACAGTCAACCAGAGCATGTTGTGGAGACCACGACTTTAACAGTGTTCAAAAAAGAACTAGATCAATTCATGGAGGTTAGATCCATCAATACTTATTAGCCAATATGGGTAGGAATGGTGTTCGTAGTCTCTATCAAAGGCTGGAAATGGATGACAGGAAAGGGATCACTTGATTACCTGTTCTGTTCACTCCTTCTGGGGCATCAGGCATTGGCCACTGTCAGAAGACAGGATGCTGGGCTAGATGGACCTCTGATCTGATCCAGCATGGCCATTCTTACGCCATTAAAATAATGGTTTACTTAGATATATTCATTCAGGTCTTGGAAACCAGCACAAAGCTTGAGCAGCCAGAATGTATATGCTGGGGTTCTCCTCTCTCCTGAAATATTTTTCCCATTTTAGTACTTCCATGTTAAGCATAAATTTTATTTTGGCTTTGAAAAAAAAACACACCATATTTGAAGACACCAGAAAAGAAACTAATTAGCAGAAGTAGTTTTACTTTGTTCCTCTTGTGTGTGAAGCAAATAAAGGCATGGAAAACTCCCTCTCAGCTATTTTCTAGAATAGCAGTATTGAAAAAGAATTTCTATTCATACGTGAAACAAATAGTGGCTGCTAATGAACTGAATCTGATATGCTTCATCTAAAAATTCTGTGTGATATATATACTCCTTATACACAAATCTCTTTCACACACTGACACAGTGATGGAACTAATTTGGAAACAAGTGCACTTTGTTTTAGCATATTCTATATTAACCTCTGAGCATTTCAAACATACATCTTTCAGGAGACACATTTATACTAGTTCCTAATGAGACTCGTGATTTTAAGGTCTCTGGAAAGTGACCCCTGGCTGGCTAATGGGACTGGTATCAAAATACAGCCTCACCTCACCAAGTTGCTATTTTAAAGCAAGCCTAGGGTCAGAAGGGAGGGTGACCAAAAATTTCTACCAGCTAATGGGCATTAATTGCTCATGTAAAAAATGAGTTTGCTGATCTGATCCCAATTGCTATCACAGTTTCATAAAAACCACTAGTGTAATTGGCATCTGTCAGTCTGAGAAGGCAGGCCAAGGGCAGAATGGGCTTGGAGAATGGAACTATACTTGTTCCAAAAGGCTCCAACTGAGTGGTGGGGACGCTTGAACTACCTCTGCAGCAGTTGTGCGCATAAACAGTTGCTGGATGCCATTTTTAGATGAATCTCAAATGTGACAGGCTAGACATTTGCCTGAGGTTTGTGCTAAAATACTTCACATGCGGTCTCTGGGATGCAGTGAAATCCTTGAGGGTTGAGAGGCCATAAAGGAGGAGGATCACACAATAAGAAGCACAGCTTGGGAAATCCTTCTAAAACAGAGTAAATTAAAATTTGCATAGTGATTGGAGAAATGCCCATGAGACTGAACAATTAGACTTGCACATCTGATTTCAAGTTGCACACGTCTTTGAAAACTAACTCTGAGGAAAATTATTCAAAGAAACAAAACACAGTTTCTTACTTTGTAACTGTTGTTCTTCGAGATGTGTTGCTCATATCCATTCCACTTTGGGGTGCGTGTGCCGCGTGCACGGATTGTCGGAGAGTTTTCCCTTAGCAGTACCCGTCGGGCGAGCTGGGGAGCCCCCTGGAGTGGCACCACTCTATCGGTGCATATATATCCCCGCTGGCCCTCCCCCCCTCAGTTCCTTCTTGCTGAAACACTCGAACACGGGGGAGGTGGGTGGGATGTTGAATGGACATGAGCAATACATCACGAAGAACAATTATGAAGTAAGTAACCATTTTTTCTTCGAGTGCATGCTCATGTCCATTCCACATAAGTGACTCCAAAGCTAGCCCCCTAGGAAGCAGGGTCAGAGCCTACCTAGAGACGGACTGCAGCACAGCCCTACCTACAGCAGCATCCTCCCTGGCATGCTGCGTGATGGCATAATGACCTGCAAAAGTGTGCACTGAGGACCAGGTAGCAGGCATGCAAATTTCCACAATGGGCACCTGGGCTGCACAAGCAATGGAACAGGCTTGCGCTCTCATGGAGTGAGCCCTAATGGGCGCGGCTGGAACCTGCGCTAGCTCGTAGCACGCCCTGATGCAGTCGGAGATCCAGGCTGAAATATGCTGAGCCAACACTGGCTGACCCTTCATCCTATCTGCTAACGCTATAAACAATTATGTGTGTGTGTGGGGGGGGGGGAACTTGCAGAAGGGCTTGGTCCTCTCTAAATAAAAAGCTAAAGCACGCCTCACACCAAGTGTGTGTAAAGTCTGTTCCGTCCCACAGCTATGGGGCTTAGGGTAAAATACAGGGAGAAAAATATCCTGGTGAACATGGAAACATGGAAGATGGACACCTCCTTGGGCAAAAAAGCTGGGTGGGGGCACAACCTGACCTTATCCCTAAAGACGACCGTATACAGGGGGTCCACTACTAGGGCCCTGAGTTCCGATGTTCGCCTGGCTGAGGTAATAGCCACCAAGAAAGACACCTTCCAGGAAAGGTGCAGAAGGGAACACGTAGTCAATGGAGCCTTGAGAGCACCAAATTTAGGTCCCAGGAGGGCACTGGTTCCCGCACCTGAGGGTAAACCCTGTCTAAACCCTTGAGGAATCGATGCACCATGGGGTCTGAGAAGATGGTCCTTTCCCTGGAATGGAAATCTGAGATGGCAGGGAGGAGGGAGCCAGGAGGCAGTCCAGGATAACTGGGACTGGGGCCTCTGTAGGGGAGACCCCCTAGTCACCCGACCAGATCATAAACTGTTTCCACTTCACCAGGTAGGAAGACAGGGTGGAGGGCTTCCAGATCCCTAGGAGGACTGCCCGGACCTCCTCCGAACACTGCCGCTCTGAGACCGTTAGCCATGAAGCTTCCATTCCACGAGGCACAGGGAGTGGAGGTTTGGGTGCCTGAGCCTGCTGAACTCCTGTGAGATTAGGTCCGGACACAGGGGGAGGGCCAGAGGCTGCTCCACTGAAAGGGTGAGGAGGGTCTAGGAACCAATGCTGATGAGGCCAGGCCGGGGCTATCAGGATCACTGAGGCCTGGAACTCCCTGACCCTGAGGATTACTCTGGGGATCAGCGGGAAGGGGGGGAATGGTGTACAGCAGGCCCCGAGGTCAGGGGATTGTCAGTGCAACTCCCAGAGACCCCCGGGCTGTACCCGAACAGAGAGTAAAACTGAAGACACTTCCTGTTGACGCAGGTGGCAAATAGGTCCAGGTGGGGAAACCCCCACCTGCGGAAGATGGAGAGGGTCACATCTGCCCTCAGAGACCATTCGTGCCCCTGGAAGGACCTGCTGAGGCAGTCCACCAGCTCATTCTGAGCCCTGGGGTAATAGGTGGCCACCGAGTGAATATCAAGAGCTGCGCACAATTCCCAGAGGAGGAGAGGCTCCTTGTACAGGGGATAGGAGCAAGCACCACCCTGTCTGTTTATATAAAACATCACAGCTGTGTTGTCTGTCAGAATTGAAATGCACCTGTTTCAGAGCTGTGGTAGGAACACGCCGCAGGTGAGGCGGATAGCTCTCAACTCCCTGACACTGATGTGGAGAGAGGGACCCCACATACCTTGCATCCGGAGCTTCCCAAGATGGGCTCCCCAATCCGTATCGGAGGCGTCTGTCACCAGCTGAATGGATGGGGAAGGGGTGAGAAATGGTACCCTTCATGGACCACTTCCTCGCACAGCCACCAGTCGAGGGATTTCAGCACGTCTGTGGGCACGGTCACCACCATTTCCATATGTTGGAAAGCTGGATTGTGGGTCTGGCACAGCCACAGTTGAAGCGGTCTCATTCTGAACCTGGCATGCCATACCACACTACATAAGTGCAGGCCGCCATAAGCCCCACCAGCCTCATGCAATAACAGGCCGTGGTGGTGGGGAATGACTGTAGTCACAGAATGGTGTCCCTCAGTGTCATGAAGCTCCCCAAGGGCAGGGAGGCTCTGCCCTTTGTTGCATCCAAAAGAGCTCCCACAAACTCTATTGATTGAGTGGGAACTAGGATAGACTTGGCCTCGTTCAATATGAGGCCCAGCTTGAGGAACATCTCCCTTACAAGGGCTATATGGATGATCACCTGGGATGGGGACAAGCCTCTTAGGAGCCAATTGTCTAGGTACGGGTAAACTCGGACCTGCCGCTTCCTCAGGAAAGCAGCCACCACTGTCATACATTTTGTGAAAACTGTGGGGGCCGTGGAAAGGCCAAATGGGAGGGCTGTAAACTGATAATGGTTGTGGCCCACCCTGAAGTGGAGGAAGCGCCTGTGCGCAGGCGTGATGGAAATGTGAAAATAGGCGTCTTTGAGATCGAGGGCAGCATACCAGTCTCACGTAACTAGGAAAGGAATGATGCAGGCCAGGGTAACTATCTTGAACTTGGATTTACTAAGAAGGTATTCAGATCCCCCAAATCCAGAATAGGATGAAAGCCGCCCTTGGCCTTTGGGACCAGGAAGTAGCGGGAGTAGAAACCCCATTCTCCTGCCGTCTCACGGGACTTCCTCTACCGCCCTCAGGTCAAATAGTTTCTGAACTTCCACTCTGAAAAGATGTTTATGAGAGGAGTCCCTGAAAAGGGACACAAAGAAGGGCGGGAGTGAAAAGGGATGAGGTATCCCCTTCTCACCGTGTCTAAGACCCAACAGTCCATCATGATGAGTGAGTAGGCATGGTAGAAAGGGAAAAGGCGATCGGTAAAGGGCCTCCGGTTTGAGACTGGTGCGCTGTCCTCGCTCACACCTTCAAAGATTTGGCCTAGGGCCCTGGGGCTTGCTGGAAGGGCCTGCCCCGCGGTCAGAGGAGGAGTGGAAGGGACGTCTCCCATTCCTATTATTATTGTAGAGGCCTCTAAGCCTAGGGAAGTCTGACCTGTTCCCCTGCTGGAAAGATCAAGGTGGGGCCCTAGGGAGGGAACAGCTTTGTGGGGTAGGGGTGTGGATGCCCAGGGACCGAAGATTTGCCCTAGAACCCTTTAGCCCATGAAGGCTGGTGTCGGCTCACTCTCAGAACAAACCACAATCCTAGAAGGGCAGGTCCTGGATTGTGTTCTGGACTTCCAGGGGAATGCCAAACACCTGTAACCATGCGCCCCTACATAGGACAAGGCCCATTGACATAGTACGGGCTGCCGCATCTGCCGAGTCCAGGGCTGCCTGAAGCGCAGCCTAGGACACTACTTTGCCTTCCTCGGACAAGGCCCTGAACTCTTGCCTCAAATCTTGGGGCAGTGACTCCCCAAACTTGTCCATAGATGCCCACGAATTAAAGGCGTACCTACTCAGGACGACTTGCTGGTTAGCAATCCTGAGTAGGAGACCCCCCAAGGTGTAAGCCTTGTGACCAAACAGATCTGAGCGCTTGGCATTCCTGTTCTTAGGGGTAGGGGAAGGTTGGCCCTGTCGCTCACGGTGATTAGCGGCCTGTACCACTATTGAACTGGGTAGCGGATAGGAGAACAGGTGCTTATGTCCCACCTGAGGGACAAAGTACCGGCACTCTGCCCTCTTGTCCGTGGGTGGAATAGACCCTGGCATCTGCCAGAGGATCTTTGTGATTTTTCCCGCTGTTTTATTTAGGAGTAGGGCCACACGAGACGGCACCTCGACATTAAGAACGTCAACCATAGGGTCTGAGTCCTTGGAGGTCCGCTCGAGGTGAACCCCTTAATAGGCCTGGGAGTCCATGGCCGGCGCTGACGAAGAAGCCAATCCCAGGGCCTCGTCAGGGGAGGACAATCCATACTCCCTCACTGTTGAGTCTTCCATCTTATGGGGGGCTCCAATGCTTGAGAGGGGGCAGACTGCTCCAATGGCCCATGACCCCTGCCCTCTTCCGACTGGGGTTTGGGGGATTCCCCCTGTACCTGCCAAAACCTGCGGTGCTGGGGCACCGGGGTGGCCGAAGGTGGGGCCCAGATCCCCAAACGTGCAGAGCCCGCTGAAGATGGAACGCTCCTCTGGGCCTGGTGATACGCCCAGGGGTCCAGAACGGCCACTGGTCTGGATGCTGCCACTGCAGAGGCCATATCTGTGAGAGGCCCAAGACACTGTCGTGGCACTCACGATGCCAGGAGTGAGAAAAGTGCTGAGACCTGGAGCGCCATCGGGATCTAGAAGGGGGATGAGACCTAGAGCAGTGCTGGAATGGGGACTGGCACCAGGATCAGCGCCGGGAACATGAGCGGTGCCGAGAGCGGGAATGAGAGGTGGATACCCTCGATGGTACCGACTCCACGTCTGACTATGACAAAAAGTCGGACTCCAACCATGGCGTGGCGGAGGTCGAGCCCAGGGAACAATGTCTCTTCGTGTGCCGAACCATGGAGGCTGGCTTGCCCCGGTGCCGCACCGGTGGAAGGGACATGAGGTGCTCTGGTGCCGCCGACTAAGCTGCCAGGATGAGTGTGTTCAACACCAAGTTCTCTCTGGACTCCTGCGAGCACGAAGCCACTGGTGCCGAGGGACCTGCCTACGTTGGCGTTGACGTGAAAGCCAGGGAATGCTGCCCTGCATGGGGCGTGGGTTCCGAGGGCGGTGTAGGCCTACCCGAATCCAGTGTCTATGACGAGGCCTGAGACCAGTTCCGGTGCTCTGGAGGAAGTCAGGGAGTGTCAGACATCAGCTCCCGCACCGCTTTGAACGTATTCGGAGTGGAAGGCCATTGGACCTGAACCGGCTCCTCCCCTGTACCACAGCTTATGGTCACGCTTGACTGGCTGCACTCCAGACCAGGAGCAGCAGACCTCATGGCCAGTGCGGGCGTGACAGGGTGTCCCAAGAGGGGGGCGCACTTTGGGCACATGATAGGGCAGGGACCTGCCCCTCTCCACTCTCCTCTTCTTGTTCTGCACCAGCAACTATGAGCAGTGTCGTGTTGTAGGGTGCCTCAACACCAATGAGGCCCCTGAGGAACTGGGAATTTCCTGCACCAAAGGCGGTGCACTGCAGGACTCCAGTGCTGAGTCCAAAGATGGTGCCGGGTGAAGCACTGACTCCATAAGGAGTATCTTCAAGTGCAAGTCCCTCTTGCGTGGAGTCCTGGGTTTAAAACTGTGGCAGATTCTGCAGTTAGCCGGGACATGGGCCTCGCCCAAGCACTTTAAGCACAAATTGTGCGGGTCAGCACAGGGCATAGGCTTGGAACAGTCAGCGCAGGACTTAAAACCATGATGCCCTGGCATGCCCCGTGAGCTGGGTGGGAAGGGGACGCAACAGGCGAGCCCCAACCCGAACAACTTATCTAACTAACAGAGAAGTAACTTGGACAAGAAACAAAAGGGTTTAACTCTTTAGACTGCTATGAATATCGCTGAGATCAGGCTTGCAGGCAAGCGAGAAGGGAGCTCCAACGACCTTCAGAGGTGGAGCTCCCTTCACAGGCGGTAAGAAAGAACTGAGGGGGTGGAGGGCCAGCGGGGTGTATATGAACCAATATAGTGGTGCCACTCCAGGGGGCTCCCCGGCTGGCCCAACGGGTACCGCTAAGGGAAAACTCTCCAGCAATCCGTGCATGTGGACTACAGAATAAGGACTGTTCCGACAATGTAAAAGCGTTAAAAATAAAAACTGCATAATAATTTCAGGAAACCCATGATATAGACAGATCATTTTGCTTGAATGAAACATCTAAACTGATTGAATGTGGAGAACAGTTGCCACATTCAGCCATGAAGAAAAGATGAAAGAAATTAAGTGGTCTATCATGCTGTGGACTTGACTTTTAAAATGTACAAAAGTCATGTCCCTGTTTTGCATGCAACAAAATCAGGTAAATACTGTGCAAGTACCCCATTAGATGTATAAATGGCCATTTGCACATATAATCATCCAGTTCCGCTGCACACCGCTTTAACTGTATACATGTTTAACTAACTTTTATAAACATGAGAACGTTTTTCCTGACAGCAGTGAGAAAGTCCTTATTTCCCACAACTTCTGACCAGGAACATAGGCAAAATTTAATGCATTAATGCAAAAAAATTTTGGTCAGGGACATTGGAGTAAATATCTGCTCTTACAAAGAGGTAGAGATGACCACTGATATTCAGACACAGCAGGAGACAGGCCTTGCGTTTTAAAAGGTCTTGTCTAACTAGCAATTGAGCCACTGAACAGGATCAGCAAGCAGGGGAGTTTAGCAAGGGAGTTCTTCAGAGGAAGGAGAAACAACTATGTAACCCTTGGTTGAGTTGTTAGTTTGCTATTGTGCATTTGTTTGCCATGTCCCTTCATTACTAACATTTATAGGTCCCCTTTAGGGCCTCACTAATTTTATAAGTGTTTGTATACCAGTGCTAGAAGACTAAATATTAAGTAGGGTGAACTAAGCACCACAGAAACTTAGTGGATCATAATCAGTGGGACACAGTAATACTAGGATACTATATCTACCTATCTATACACACACACACACACACACACACACGATACAATATGTATATGTGTGTGTATATATATGTACACACACACACACACACACACACACGACAGATTAGGTCACGCTGCTGGGAGGAATGGTATTGAAAGTGGAAAAAAAAGAAAAAAGAGTCAAATATAGTACAAATCTTAAATGAATCAAACAATACCACAGAGTTTTTATGGATAGAGATTCCATGCTTAAATAATAAAAGTAAAGCAGAATAAATACACTACTGACCACCTGACCAGGATGGTGATGGTGACTGTGACATGCACAAGAAGGTGAGGTGATAGGCTTAAAAAAAAAACAAAAAACAAAAAAAACCCAAACAAACCCAGTTATAATGGGGGATTTCAACTATCCCCATTTTGACTGGGAACATACCACCTCAGGATAAAATACTGACAAAGTTTCTAGACACCATTAATAACTGCTCTTCAAGTAGCTAGTCTTAGAACCTAGAACAGGAAAGAGCAAGTCTTGATTTATTCCTGAATGGCACACTGGATCTGTCAAAGAAGTGACTATGTAATAGCCACCATATTTAAACTTAACATCCTTGTAGGGGAGAAAATACTAAAGAAACCCACCATGGTAGCATGTAACTTCAAACAAGGGAAGTGCACAAAAACAAGGAACCTTGTGGAAATTGGAAATTAAAAGGAACAACCACAAGAGTGAGATTCCTGCAAGCTGCATGGAAACTTTTTAAAAGCACTGAATAGAGGCTCAAGCTATCTATGTATATATACACACACACATATACACTCATAAATTAAAAAAAAAACAGATCTAAAAAAGCATCACTATGACTAAATAGAGTAAAAGAGATGTTCAAAGACAAAAAGAACATCATCTTACAATTGCAAGTGAAATCCTACATAGGAGCATCAACTCTGACAAATCAAGTGTGTGAACATGTAACCACAAAAATTTCAAGCAGTTACATGTTCACACAAATACCCAATAGTGTGGGTTCATGAAACAATGAAGGCATGGAAAAACTGGGATTTAATGATTCATCTTTTCCTGGCTGGAGTTCAACAGTGCATTTTTTCACAGTTCTGTACTAGGCCCACTATTTCTATAAATGATCTGGAGAGAGGGGTGAGCCATAAAGAAGCAAAATTTGCACATCAACCCTTATTTATTTTAGCCAGGACTAGAAAGAACTGAGGAATTTGAGACATCTAACCAAGCTATGTGAATGGTTAACATTCAGAAGTTGTTTGCTGTTAAGTAAGCAAAATGTTGCATGTTGTTGGGAAAAAACTAGTCATACCTAGCAATTCTAAATTAACTCAAGGAAAGGATCTGGCTATTATTATAGATAACTCAGTGAAGATCTACGCTCAGTGTCCTGCTGCAATATTAAAAAAAAATTGTAACATGCTTAAGGAATGGGATGGAAAAAAATATAGAAGATATTATGCCATTGTGTGAACAAGCTGTTTATAGTAGCTTCACTAAGAATATATATACTGCTTGCTATTAATTCCGTATCAAATGATATTGCGCAATTAAATGGGGTTCAGAAAAGGACAACGGAAAAATGTATGATGAGAGATTGAAGAGTAGTGGGATTGCTTAGTTTAGACATGATAGAAGTATACTAAAATAATGATATAGATTAGATGTGGTGGATTAGGTGTCTTCCGTTTTATCTTACAACATGGGTAGGGGACATTCTATGAAATTGAAAGTTAGCAAATTCAGAACTTCAGATATTCTTGTTAATGCTAAAAAATTTTGGAAGGGTTATTCAACTTTTATGCTTCCGGCAATCTCTGAAATAGAAATGAGAACTTGCCTCTACATTAGGTCATCCCACAGCTATCTACTGTTGGATTCTTAAACCTGTCTTCTGAGCATCTGGTGCTAGCAACTATTGGAGGAGGGTGCTGGAATAGATGAACTTCAGGTCGGATCATGTACGGCAAATTGTGTATTTCTGAAGCATTGGTTGCCATGATTTCTTACATGGCATTTTCTTTCATGACAAACATCAGACTTCCACTGTGAGGGGAAATTTCAGGAGCTGCCCCATGCCCAGCACAATCCCATTGGCTGGTTTCTGGCCAGAAACCAGCCAATGGGAGCACAAGAAACCAGCCAATGGGAGCTGCTTATTTGAATAACAGGCAGCCAAGAAAAACCACACTCCCTCTCCTCAGCTCAGTTATTCGCTGAAGCACATGGCCAGGCAGGCAGGTTGGGAAAAGTTTTTACCTCTGCAGGTAGGCAGGCTGGTTTGGTTGCTAGCTAGTAAGTTTCCTGGCCACAGCCTGCCTCTGGCCCCCCGACCCCTCCCTGCCCTAGCCCTCTGCCCCCCCCCCCACAAACATACCCAAACCCTCTGTCCCCCTCTTGCACCCATTCCCCCCCTATTCCCTCCTCCCAGATCTTGCACCCCAATCTTCTGCCCCAGATCACAATCCCCTTCTATTCTAGGTCACATCCCAAACCCCTGCACTCCAATCCCCTGCCCCAGGTCAAAACTGCCTTCTTCACCCAAACTCTCCCCCAGACTTCAGTCTCTCTCCTGCACCCCAATCCCATACCCCAAGCTCCCTTCTGCACCCAACCTCCATCCCAGACCCCGCATCCATTAATATAATGGAAGAGTGTGGCCCTTGACCACTTTCCAAATTCTTGGAGTGCCTCCCCCTCAAAAATTATTGCCCACCCCTGGGCTAGATGGACCATTAGTATGAGCCTGTATGTCCATTCTATATTATTACTTAGAACATACACAGACACTGAACAGACAGGAACTCAAATTATCCACTGTGGGAAGGTAATGGATAGAGCTGACCTTGCTGCGACTTGAATCTGTGGTGGTTTCAATTATAGATATTCCAAACTGTTGCTTGGAACACCAGAATTAACCCATTTAAGGGATACTCCAATGGACTTAAATTGTATGAGTCTGATCCAGTGATCAAGCGCTTTTCTAGTCTTTGTTCTGATGGAAGGCGCAGACAATACAATTAACTATTTAACAATCTATTTCAATTTTCTGTAAGGTGTATTGATAATTATAAGCCACTACTCTGAAGCATCACAGGAGGCACATTCTTTTAAAATATCTATTGAAATTACAAATTAAACTTTTAATGAGGTTCAAAGTACAAAACACAACATTAAAAGGCATTCAACAGCTCTTTTATACATCACAGTGTTAGTGGCACAAAAAAAGTACTGACATTTCAAATACATAAACAAAACTTATTTTTACACTGATCAAATACATCATCATTTGTACAATTTGCATGACTCCTTCATGCTTATCTCTATACAAGATTAAAATACATCCACAGTAAAATGAGCAAGAAAGGTTCAGTTTATGTAGCACGTACCTGTACCTAATGTTCCTGGAATTCTGTAAGAGAGATACAAAAATCAAAGCAATAATAGAGATCACAGGGCTTTAAGGAAAACAGCATGCTTTACTTAGCAAAGAAGCACTGAGGCAGGCTTTTCTTGATATCTTTTGTGCCACTCTGTGTGACAGCTTCCCTATTCCGTTCATTTTTGTAAGGATTTGAGAATGCATATATATAGGAAATGTATGGCATTTGGCTTCAGAAAGCAAACCGTTATGAAGCTTCATACATACTGTACAACATTAGAATTAAAAATGTTTTGTAATAAATATATGCATACCCTTAATAGAAAGGGAGAACCTACGAAATATGCAAAAACCCCTTTTTTCTTTTCTAACCACAATATTTTAAAATCAAAGTATATCATCCTCTTCTGATCTCTGAATATTGTTCCCCTCTTCCTCTCTGAGAGAATATTTTAGGCATCTTAATTTTAAATATTTTCTGGATGTCAGGTCATTAATTCTATGCTAAGAACTGGGCCATTCAGTTCTTTTTGTGAGCCATTATAATTTTAAGATAAATATTTTAAGAAAGAATACAACTGAAAAATGCCCCAGAACTTTGTACAATGCAATATGAGGCTCCACAACGAAGGTAGTTAGAAACAACATAAAATAACAATGCTAAGTACTTAAATCGCATCCTCCACCAGAGGATCTCAAAAAGCTTTAAAAAATAATTGAGCCCCACAACAACCCTGTGAGGTAGGTGAGCACTGTTTCACCTATTTTTATAGATGGATAAACTAAGACAAAAAATGGAAAACTGACTTATACAAGGTCACTGACAGCTTTGCTACTCTTCAGTATCAACCGTACAGCTGCAGTGGAAAAAAAAAATACCTGGAGTTCTGACTCCACTCCAGCTTGCTCTAACCACTAGAAACTCATCCTTCCTAACAGAACACGCAAACCATGTGCTCTGATAAATGTTGGTTTAACTAAGTTTAAGGCAATGCGAATGAAGTAGGATAGATATGAAAAGCAATAGAAACCATGCAGTGAATCTTAATTTTCAGACCACGGTTTATAACTGATTATCTGAAATCTGCTATATTTTCCTTAGAAATTCAACAAAAGCTTGAGCATATTTAAATCCACTATTCTGGGGCAGTAATGTCAGAGTTTAAAACAATACATGTTTTATTTACAATATTATTTCAGAGTAGTAAATGCCAAGGCATCAACAGAATTTGTGAATCAGTGATTACTAAAGACATCCAGTCTTTGGAAACAAAACTGAAGTGGTAACATTTAAAAATAAAATGTGAGGTTATACTATTCAGTATACCTGAAAGTGATTACAGTCTATTCTTGTGAATATATTCCCTGAACCTCAAGAAAATATATCAGCTGAGAAACTTGGAAATCTACGCAGTGAACCCAAGTATACAGAGATCCTATACAATTACATATGTTGGGTATGATCAGATAAACTCAGGCATTTATGCCCATCAATGGTTATCATCAATTGAAATCTAACCTTTTAAAAATGTTTACATCTGTAACAAAGCATGGAATTTTTCCCCTTTAATTTTGATGTAAATGTACCGTAATTTAGTGAATATACCCCACACCCAAATATATCCCACGGTTTTTTCTATTTCAGTAAAAAAAATCTTGTATACCCAGCATACGAGTATAACCTGCAGGGTATACAAGACTTTTCTGTGCCAGGGGTATATTTGCTAATTTACAGGGGGGAGTGGGGAGAGAAGAATTAGCCAGCCACTCACCACCCCGGTTCCTGCGCAGCCACCAGCCTCTGGGCGGGGGAGCGCTTATCCCCCTGGTTCCTCCGCAGCTGCAGGAAGGGACGGGGGAGCAGGAACCACCAGCCTCTGGGCAGGGGAGCACTCAGCCCCCCCCCCCCCCCGATTCATGCGCAGCCGCAAGAATCACCAGCCTCCGGTGAGTAAAAAAAAACAGCTGGTGAGTAAAAAAAACCCTATATACCCCACACCAGAATATACCCCGTGGGGGAGGGGGTGGCGGGGTTTGTAAAAACGAATATAACCCGTGGGTTATATTAGCTAAATTACGGCAGTGCTCTGTAAAAGTGTCAGCGACACATGTTGGGAGAGAAGTTTTCTATCAAGGGCATCACAGATTCCCAACACTGCCTTACCATAGTGCTTTTACCCTGACCTGAAAAGGCTACTTCTAAGAATGAAAGAGTAAGTTTATCTTTACCTCACAATACCTCAGATACTATAAAGGTGTCCTACTATACTAAGACCCCTATGCAATTCCTCAGATTCTATACTAAGGCCCCATGTAACTGAGAGAATTTTTATTCATTACACGGTTACTATTTTAATACATTTTTTTACATCCCTAGTGCAGAACTGATAACCCAGGCAAACTGGGGTCTGTTTTGCCCCTGGAACAATTAGTTCTCTAATGCTACTACCACATCTGTCCTGTGCAGATCAGACTGAAGAAAAAGGGACAGAATTCAAGCCTCCCTACACTACCTTGGCAACATGCCTTAGATTTGGAAAAAGTAGTCATTCCTCCAATGGGACAAGCCTATTAATCTAACATCAAAATGATGATTCAGGACAGTATGAGTTGATACTTAACTTGAAATCAGGGTGCTTTCCTAATTCAGTCATCTGCGACAAGGACATATCCTCTAGGAGCAGGACTGAGACTGTAACCTCAATTACACACTGAAACCAGGGTTGACCAGTGGTGACTAGTTAAAATATGCCTATCCCATTAATAAACTCTTATATATCACTCAACCCTCCTTTGCTATTTCAGAATAGCTAAGGAAAAATTTAAAAAACAATTAATCTCAGGATTTCATCATTAAAGTACTGAATTGTACAACTGTCATGCAAAATTAATGATATAACATACAACTAATGTTGGCTTGGAACCAGACTGCCATCTTCAAACAAAAAACTTCTGGATCTCATGCAAGCATTTTTCATTTAGTCAGTTTGAAATACTAATTTTTTTTTTTTAAATCAAGAATGTTGAGGTTGGACAAAGGAGAAAAATTTTGAAACGTATTTATGTGATTTAGGAATCTATTTCCCATTTTCAAGTGTCTTATGTTCTTAGGAGTTTAAAGATCACTGAAAGTCAATGGGCTTTTGAAAATTTTACACTATAATGTTTCTGTTCAAAGAATAAATATGCAGACTAAAACTTAACATAGAACAAACCCAAACAAAACAAAAAAAAGTGGGGGTTTTTTTTGTTTGTTTTTTTGCTGTATCGGCTGTTATGTTTTGTGGCCTGGATCCTGGTATGTCTTAGGTGGTGAGCTTCCACATATAGGCATCATTGCATCATTTCCTATTTCATTGTATCTTTAGGTTTTCAAATACAGCTTAACTTCCACTTTCACGCTCTGCAGAATAGTGGGTTCTCCACTTGGGGTATGTCTGGACTACAGGGTTTTTTCAAAAAAAAGTAGCCTTTTTTCGAAAAAAACTTCACCTGCATCTAGACTGCCATCGAGTTCTTTCGAAATTAAATCAAAAGAACACAGTGGTTTTTTCGACAGCGGTAAACCTCATTTTACGAGGAAGAATGCCTTTTTTTCGAAAGAGCTTTTTCGAAAAAAGGCATTCTTGAATGCAAGCAGGGCTTTTTCGAAAGAGAGCATCCAGATTGCTGGGGTGCTCTCTTTCGAAAAAGCTATCTGCTTTTTTGAAAGTTGCGTGGCTGTCTAGACGATCTCTCTCAAAAGAGGCTTTTTCGAAAGAGCTCTTTCGAAAAAGGCTTGTAGTCTAGACATACCCTTGGACACAGACCTGCCCATATGTACCACATTTCATGATCACAATCATAACAATATTAAATGTTTGTCAAATTATTTTGCTAGTTTTGCATTTACAAAGGGGTCTCTTACAGTTTTCCACAAAATATTGCAGAAGAGTAACTTCTGCATATTAACGATATGTTGATTTGGGCATTTTACTACCCTGGAAACTTGCAACATTGTAAATTACAAAAAAAAAAAAAAAAAAAAAAAAAGGAAGTAATGTAATGTCAGAACAAAACAAACTAATCCTTATAGAGAAATTTGTTTTGTTTTCTCACAGTATGATTATTAACAGCACACATGAATATGATATGATATAAATTTGAAAAATGGACTATATACTGTAAATGTTAGATCTTTCACAAACACCCCAGATATTTTTATTACTAACTATGAGGATGTTTCGTTTTCTCATATTGAAAATAAAAGGAATCATTGCTGAACTGACAATCTGCTGATAAGCAAAACAAATCTTGTAATTTTTTTTCAAATATCTGCTTTTAAGACAAAAGTGAATTATCTTGAACTTCCAAATATTCAGCAGCACAGATATTTACACATTTGGTTTAATCAGGATTTTTTAATATATAAATAAAAAAGATTCAGATACCTGGATTAAAAGTTAGGTAGCCCTGTAAGTGTAGCAGACTCCTTAACAGCAAAAAATTAACCCTTCAGAAAAACACTGGTGATTCAATCATAATCAATACCAATTAGATGTTTTTAAAAGAACCTCGATTAGGTAGCAAGTTTGTGATACCACTCAACCTTACACCGTTGATAGATTTTTTAAAAAAAATGTAGTTTTTGATCAAATAATCAACATGTAAGAC
This sequence comes from Pelochelys cantorii, assembly GCA_032595735.1. Lineage (NCBI taxonomy): Eukaryota > Metazoa > Chordata > Testudines > Trionychidae > Pelochelys > Pelochelys cantorii. The sequence goes on from CM064328.1 coordinate 32,024,365, forward strand.
TTCCTAAAATTCCTGGAAGGCAGCAATTCCAGGTGAATCCTCCCCAAAATTCAAGAAAGGTATATGATAGCCAATATGCACCTTAATGATTTCCATTATCCTTGGAAAAATAAGTACTAAAAAGGTTTTTTGCCACAGCAATATTAATTAAAACACAGTTGTAATAAACAGATATATTAAAGACACATTTAAACAATAGGTGACTCAAACCGGAATATGAATAAGACACCTCATTTTGATGCATACATATGTGTGAAAAAGTTAGATTTGATTTATTTTTAGGTTGTTTTGCTGATGTAACAGCACAGTTCCTAGTTCACCAAGATAGCCTTTGGAAGGCAACATGAAACTATTTGTTTCATCTAGAGTATCTTCACCTCTTAATTTCAGATACTTATCTTGTTCCACAACATTCTCTAAACTCCTGACTTGCCTTCCACTACCTTACTTGACTACTGGTAGTTGGTCTATGTAAATGTACTGACAACAGTTCCTGCAATCATGGCACTGTCATGGAAAAACAGAAAGGGGGGAGTAAGGCTACAATGTAAGTGCAAGAGGGGGACAAAATGTGTGTGAGATGAATCCCATCTTCTCATGATCTAGGTAGGCAGAGGGTCATCATCTCCTTTATTACATTTGCATTTGCAGCAAAGGACAAATGGGGTAGCAAGTAAAAGGAAAGGTGAGGCTACTAATAACAGTAGACCAAATCCTGCAAAGATTCCCACGACCTGAAAAAAACACAATGGAAAATTACATATGTCAGTATGACAATTGGCACAGCAGGTTCAAATTCTGCTCCAACACAAAGTCAATGCCCTAGGAGAGAAATCTTGGCCCCTCTGAAGTCCATGGCAAGATGCCTACTGACTTCAACAGAGCCAGGATTTCACCATAGTTGCACATCACAGAAGATTTGCGTGCTAAACATCTATAGTTGGCAAGGTGATTGCTAATCTTCAGAATGGGAGAATGGTAGCGGACTCTCATCTTGAGAAAAGAGTTACCAGAGGGCAATGGTCCTTTTTCACTATATCAGTCAGAATTCACACCATGCCACCTACAAATTTTAACAGTGCATACATGCATGCATTTACACACCCTAGATTAAGCAGATATTAATTGGCACTGAACAAAAAAGACCGGGGTAGCTTTGTTATGTCTCCTGCACCAAACCACTCTTCTTCTTCAATGCAAGTGGATAGTTTTACCTTTCTTTCTTTCTCTCTCCATAAAATGTGAATTTTAAGCCTGTAGTATCTGTGATGTTTGAAGAACTCGGCTGCTGAGGGCAAACATGCTTACATTAGGGAAGTTCCATTTACAGATTCTTACAGGTATTGTTTTTCTTTCAGAGAGCAAATATTTGGTCTCAAACTATTCAAAATTCAGCATGAAGCCATCTGAGATATTTTTATAGTACTTAACACTACACAAGTAGTTATCTGAAACACTGACATTTTAATGTAGTCACATGTTGTTTGCAAGCAGTAACCAGCCATTTAAAGTTCCCTTGAAAGAAGATTTAAAATCTTTATACAGCAGAGGTTGCTAAGCACCACCTGTGCCAACATATCTAGAATTTGAGTTTCTTTATCTTTCCTCTAAAATAACGGAATACAATTACTCTTACAGCTGATAGGAAAGGGGAAGGTGTTTGTGTTCTATCAAGGAGCAGTCTCTGGGACATTGGTCGCCAAACTTTGCCTTAGCTTCAGTCTTGCAGGTACAGAATAAATTTGATCACCCTCCCTCTTCTCTGTTGCTGAAAAGGAGGAGGAGTATTGTCTTCCTTCTGGCTTCTTCCTCCAAACCCTGAGCTTCCTGTCAACTATTAGAATGGCAGTCTACTTCTTCCTCAACTTCCAGGCTGCTGCAAGGTGGTGGGTGGTTCTATCTCTCTCAAAGCCTCCTTTTATGAGTCCTTCTCAATGACCAGCTCTAATACCTGCAGCTGCACAAAAGTGTGGGAGCAGCAGCAGAGTGAAACTGACCTATTCTCATCAGTTTCATGGATGCCCACAACCTTCTCAATAGCAGTACTAGAAATCAGTATATTAGGAAAGTTCTGAGCTAGGGAGTTGCTTGGCCTAATTTTTAAGCCAGATCAAGAAGCAATCTGCCTGACCTGAGCTTGAGAAAGTTGAGTTGTTTTTTAAGACAAATCCACAACCCCCCAACCCCCAAACCTGTCACCACTGTTGCTGCCTCCAGTCTATGGGATCAGCACAGCTGCTGTTAGCCTCACTCCTGCAGCTGCTGCACTCTTCTGCACCATGTGCTTTGCAGAGTGAGGTGCGCTGTGTCTCACTGGTATACTCACACCATTGCAGACACTGCAATAAGTCAGCAGTAGCCAGCAGGAGCGGGACAAGCTGCTGCTGCACTGACCAACGGGCAGAAGGTAATCAGCAGTGACTTAACCCAACTGAACCTGAGGTTAGGGGTTTTTTTTGACCCACCTAATCTTAATCCAAAACATGTAGCTGGGTCCTATCAGCTTTGGGTTGGGTGGCTGGGCTCTACTCTGAGCAGCAGAAGCACTGAACACTTAAGCAAGGCAACTCTGCATTGGTTTCCACTCATTTCACATTTGGAAGGTTATATTGTTTTAAGTTGATGATAACAGCCTGTGAAAGCTTCCTACTTGCCCTAAGCAAATGAGCGTGTAGATTTTGGAAGGTCTGTTTGCTACCACAGGCCTGCAAGTTATTTAACAAACCCACTGAGATTTTTTCACAGAAAAATGAACTGTGAATAATGAATACCGGGGAAAAATCATCTGCGCATGAACAATTGCCATTTGAATACTAGGGCTCCCTGGGCATTACAGTAATACAAACTGTAACACTAAGTATCACATTATTCATTAGAACTTCTTCTCCCAGCTGTTGTCGGATACTAAACACACCAATTAATATGCAAACATTGAATTTGTCATAATGTAGAAAATATATTCTACACCTAAAGTAACAGGCTTATTGATGCCTTCTCTAACAGGAAGTATTTTTTTATGAACACTGTGGATTTCTTTTTGCAGTTTCATTCATACAGCTATTTTTAATTCCGGGTCTGAAAATACTGTGTCCAGCAGGTGGCGCTGCTGAACAAAATTAAGTTTGAGAAGTGATGTGCACACTGATTTATTATGTAATATTAGACAAGAATATTTATTTCTTATTAAAAAGCTTGGCTGCAGCTCTCTTGGGAGATGAATCTATAATTTCTTTGTCACAATATTTTTATTTTTGCCAAAAACAATTACTTAAAAATATCATGCTATAAGCACCTTTCATCACATATACCTGTTAGACAGGCGCTAATCTGTGTTTAGTGTCTCTGGGGCATCTGCTGGCACCAAAGAGTGAAAGCGAAGCCAGGCACTTTCCTGAGCTTCTTCTCAATGTTACTGAACTGCAGCCCATGGTGATTTTTGGAGATAACACATACATAATTAGCCATGTGCAATCTTCTCAGTGTGCACTATGGGGCACCATTTGCTGAGGAGAGCCAAGGTTAAATTGAAAAATACAGTAGACAGGCAAACAGTGCTCTTTACAATTAGGAAGCCAGCTTACATTTCCATTTCATCCCAGATATGCCAGACAGTGAATTTATCCAGGATTTTTAAGATCAGGTCAATAGGCTGCCTGGTAAGCATCCGTGATATATTTTCCACTTGGTGGACTCAACTGCTATTGAAGAATAGGCTATTTCTTAGCAAGTGTAATGTCTAGAAGTGATTTTTTTTGCACTGGAAGCACAACACTTCGCGTTACAGCATCATGCCTTTCACTTAAGAGGTTGTGTCATGCTCCACTTGGTTAATATTCCAAAGAGGAGTAAAAAGGACCGCAAACCTGTAAACAAGAGCAATCATAGTCCTCTTTCATCAGGCAGCTTCAGTGGAAATTCTCAGGGTAGTGTTTGAAGGATTAGATCCCCGAATGTTCAGAATCACCTATATTTCTCTTTTCCTCTCTCACGTTGGGACGTACATGGTACATGCAACCTCCACTCTACTTCAAGGTTAACTGCTCTTGCTAAGCATACACAGCACAGCATACTCTGGCTCCAGAGGATATATTGGTAAGCAGTGTGAAATCTGGATTTTGGGGGGAATTCATGCCACAGGGTTTTCAAACTGGATTCTATGGGCATCCCAAGGCCTATTTTTGACCCTAAAGAAAAAGTTCTGGGCAAACTAAAGAATATCAAAATTCCCAAAATGTGAGATTGGAATATAACTCTTGTAGTACAAACACCTGCTAACTGAATGACACATTTCTTGACACCTCAGTTTTTCTAATTAGCAATGCCAGAAACATCAGTCATCTAAGTACACCAAAGCACAGTATAGCAATCCTTATAAATCACAGAACACTAGAACTAGAAGGGTCCTTGAGAGGTCATCAAGTCCAGTTCCCTGCCCTCATGGCAAGGACCAAGCACCGTCTACCATCCCTGATAGATGTCTATCTAACCTGCTCTTAAGTATCTCCAGTGATGGAGATTCCACAACCTCCCTATGCAATTTACTCCAGTGTTTAACCACCCTAATGTCCAACCTTAACCACACCCTAATGGCCAACCTTAATCACCCTTGCTGCAATTTAAGCCCATTGCTTCTTGTCCTATCCTCAGAGGCCAAGGAGAACAATTTTTCTCACTCCTTGTAACACTCTTTTGGGTACTTGAAAACCGCTATCATGTCCCCTCTCAGTCTTCTCTTTGCTAAACTAAACAAGCCCAATTCTTTCAGTCTTCCCTCATTGCTCATGTTCTCTAGACCTTTAATTATTCTTGTTCTGGTCCTTCTCCAATTTCTCCACATCTTTCTTGAAATGCGGTGCCCAGAACTGGACACAATACTCCAACTGAGGCCTAATCAGTGCAGAGTAGAGCGGAAGAATGACTTCTTGTGTCTTGCTCACAACACTCCTGTTAATGCATCCTAGAATCATGTTTGCTTTTTTTGCAACAGCATCACACTGTTGACTCATATTTAGCTTGTGGTCCACTATAACCCCTAGATCGCTTTCTGCAGTACTCCTTCCTAGACAGTCACTTCCCATTTTGTATATGTGAAACTGATTGTTCCTTCCTCAGTGGAGTACTTTGCATTTGTCCTTATTAAACTTCATCCTATTTACCTCAGTTTGTCCATATCATTTTGAATTATAACCCTATCCTCCAAAGCAGTTGTAACCCCTCCCAGCCTGGTATCATCTGCAAACTTAATAAGTATACTCTCTATGCCATCATCTAAATCAGGCCTGCACAACATACAGCCCGAGGGCCGCATGCGCAGGGGCTCACTGTGCGGCCCCTGACAACTACTGGCCAGGCAGAGGAACAGAGCGCCGCCGAGGAGGGGGAAGTGCGGTGATTCTCGCCGCCGGGCTGCCTGCGTGCAGCTCCAGCACGAGGAGGCGGGGCGTGAGCTAGAGGGCGGGCGCAAGCCAAGGGGCGGGACGCCGGCAGACGCCAGGATGCTGGCGTGACATCATGGCCAGCGACCGCCGGATTCAAAAAGGAAGAAGCCAGGTAGGGGAGGGGAGCAGGTCAGGAGAAAGGGGAAGACACCAAGGGGCGGGGTGAAGGAGAGACAAATGCCAGGGGGCCAAGTGGAGAGACACGGTGCTTTTTGTTTTTTTTTTTGGCTCAACAAAAATTTTTAGCCATGTGTTTGGTATTTTTGGGGAGAGCATCCCTACTTGTGGCCCGCAGCTGTTTTCTTTGGAGTAATATGGCCCTTGTCACTTTCCAAATTGTGCAGGCCTGATCTAAATCGTTGATGAAGACACGGAACAGAACCAGTCCCAAAACAGATCCCTGTTATGCCCTTCCAGCATGACTGTGAATCGTTAATAACTACTCTCTGAAAATGGTTATCCAGCCAGTTATGCACCCACCTTACAGTAGCCCCATCTAAGTTGTATTTTCCTAGTTTATTGATAAGAGTCTGTATCAAATGACTTACAAAAGGCTAGGTATACCACGTCTACAGCTTCTCCCTTGTTATCCTATCAAAGAATGATGGAGGAAATAGACATGAGCAAATATTTGTAACAAGACTTCTTTTCATTCAGTATTTGCCTATTTAGAGTTCATTAAATTTCAGCAAATTTGGGGCAATTTTACAAATCCTTTTTTGTGTCAGCTGTTTTCTACTCTGTAAAAAATATAAAAGCTACTTTCACTGACGCATTTACCCTATGAAGAGAGACGGTAATGTGCTGAGCTGCCTTGTGAATTACCACAGGACTAGAAACAAAAGTTCAAGTTCTAGTCCCAGCATAATGTAGAACTGTCTCTACATTTTCCCTGAAGGTTTGCTGGGCCCCCAACTCACATGTTGAATCATCCATGCTTCTTAAAGCTAGTGCAAAAAAGAGGGTACTTCACCAAGGTAACTTGTTGTCTTCTTCATCAGGAAATAGGGAGAGACTGAAATCTAAAGCTGGTGAAAAATGGGGACAGGGAATAAAAATCCTTGGTTCTTTACTGCTTGACTGGCACCAGATGAGGGACTCAACATAGTGTCCATGCAGACTCACCCAGCCAGGGACAACTTTATTCTAATAAATTCAACCAGTCTTACTTAAGACACTTTAGGGCAAGTCTACATTGCCACTTTACTGTGTTGTAACTTCCTTGCTTGGGGGTGTGAAAAAACATATCCGGAGCACAGCAAGTTACAACGCTGTAGAGCGTCAGTGTAAATGGGCTCCCATAGCTGGGAGCCGAGCTCCTGGTTAGGGACGTAAGCAACTAGTCAAGTGACTACTTGACTATTTGCTTTCCCTCCCCGCCTTGCTGCCTCTGGAGCTGGGAAAAACAGGAGCCAGTGCTGGGAGGAGCTGGCTGAAAAGCCAGTTCCTCCCAGCACCATTTCTGCAGCGCACAGGAGAGGGTGGGGGGTAGGTGATGCAGAGCCAAGGCGGTCCTGGAGCTGGTGTGAGCCTGGACTGCTCAGTCCCAGCTCGTGCCGACCCTGGGAGTTAATCCCGCTGCTATCCCAGAGCTGGCACCAATCTCCTACTACATTTAAACTGTAGAGCCACAGCAGGGGGTAGCTCCTGGAATCAGCACGAGCTGGGATTGAGTGCCTCCCCTTATCGATTAATCATGTAGTTGACACAATTTGTATCGACTACACAATTGGCGAATTACTCGCTTCTTAATATCCTTACTCCCAGTGATGTTAGCTACGCCCCTCATTTAGACAGATGGTTTACATAGAACAACGGGAGAGCTCTTTCCCAGTGCTTTGCTCTAACCATACATTCATTTTAAGAAGTATTGCCGCAGGCAGGCAGCCCATATCTATTTCTTCCATCAATGTAAGGATTGCTACACCGTGCAATTAGTTACATGTTGCTGGCATTGCTAATTAGGAAAACCAAGGTGTCAAGTGCTTAAAATATTAAAATGTAGACATTGCCTTAAGCTTCACATGCTTGCTTTGATCTCTATGTAAACAGAACTTAAATAAACCATTTTACTGTGAACTTATATGAAATTTTAAAAGGTTCTGCACCTACCTGTGTTCTGTGCCAGATAACAGATGCCCTGGAGTGACCTAACTTGTTTCGACAAGGTCCTTTGTCATAATGTATAAGGAGGAAATCATCCTGTGAAACATTAAACAGAAACAAACAATTAACAGAGGACCTCTCTTACTTCAAGAGGGAGCAGATTGTGGCAGCAAAGTAACAAATTATTAGAGAGGGGAGCAAATTTAAAGATCCTTGCAAAGCACTGAGTATGAAGAGAAAAGCTTCAGAGTGGGAAAACCATCTAAAACTGGATTTGCATTATTGCATGGGTCAGCGGTGAATAGCCCTTCCCAGAGTTGCTCCCCACCTGGTTACTATGGAAGTGATTTCATAAGGTGAACATAGTACAAATAAAGCACATTCTGGTGATAAAGAGGAGTTGTGCAATGCCTGGAGGAGAGACCAATGGAGATCAGAGTAAAGCACTGTTGGAGCCTTTCAGCAAGATAGCAACAGCTAGAAGCAACACATGAAGAATTCATCTCTCTACTTTCATGTTTTTTAGATGTCCATGCACATCAAGTCAATATGGTACTCCCCCTTCCTTTTCCATATTTTGTATCAGGCCATGTGCATTTCCTTGTCTAGCAAAGCAGCTGGGTCTCAAGTGCAGTGAAGAATCCTTTGTCCCGTTAGTTCTCAGGAGGCAAAAAGTCCAATTCTCTAACCAGGGAATAAAGTGATAGGAAAAGGGAAATCATAAGGATAAAAACATTTTCAAACCTCATTGCCAAAAGTCAAGCACCTTAAGTAGTAGACTGGCTTTCTTGGGTGCCATGCACTCACAATTGGAGTCAATAAAATAGCTGATGATCATCCCTTTTGAAAACCAACCTTCTTATTTAAATAACAAAATAGGAGTTTAGGCAACAGAATTTGAAAATGCTGGCCACACTAGGTATGGAACATGCAAAGAGGAGAGCTACTTCTTGGATCCCAAGTCTCTCAAATGTGGCATTTATTTTGCAGGTGGGAGAGCAAACCAAGGCAGACATCTACACAGTTCTATAGAAAAAGATACATCTGCTTCCAGATATGGAATGGTCACACTTTAGTACAGCAACCAACACAGGCACTGGGAACCTCTGCTTTTTAACTAAGTATGGGAATCTGCATGATTTAAAACTTATCATTAAGGCAGTAAACATGACAATTGCAGGATCTGGAACAGTAAGGGTACATTTTTGGACCTTGAAACATTTCCTTTGCCATTGTTAACTACGCTTTGCAATAAAACGTCCCCTTGGCTATTGTGCAAAAAACAGTTGCAGCATACTGTATATACTCCAATGCTTGGGCACAATAAGATATTGGTTCTTTTAACATATGTTCACGGGCTCTCTCTCTTGTTCTGCAGGAGAGATGTAACAACCACAACAAATCAACGTCAAGAAACAACCCTTACGACTGAAATTTAGCACTAAAACTAATGCTAACATTTTACAGCCATATTTAGGGCTACCATACACTATCATGCAGAACTGAAAGAAATACAAATATATGCATCTTCCAAATACACTTTAAATATAAATTCTTCAGGAAGGAGCTGTCTGATTTGTGTGTGCATAGTATTCTATTAAACACAAAGTGAGACACACTATGTAGATGCCACATGGAGATGGCAAAGGAAAAACAATTTTTATGCAATTTCACATTGCATCAACAGCTTTCCATCTCATTTATGCAAAGGGTTAACAGCACAACAGCTCTTCAGGTGGGGCAAGTAAGATCAAGTGCAAAATACTGTCAGGTAAGGTGCTGTTCTTCCCTGCCCATGAATTTTAGGTGCTAACTGTAGTTTTACAAAAGATTTAGAACAAACACAGAATGTGAAAGAGCTGCTAGTGACAATATCCATAAGACAGTTTTAAGTCTGTGTAACAAATCTGTAAGCTTACAATATCCACCAATTCATCCAGTGAATACTCACATCAAGTGATTCCAGACAGTACCAGCAAAAGGCATGTTTGCAGTTTTTACACATCATTTGGGCACAACCTTCATCTCGTTCAATATAAACTTTGCACTTTGGACAGCGTTTGATTGGAGCATCGTCATCTTCCATTTTATACACAGAACTGTGGGAGACATTTGCAGAAGTTTATAAAGGTGTGAACCCATGGGTGTGATATGCAAAAACATCATCCTCATTTGAAAAAACAACAACTGGGTTGCATTTTAGTTTTGCTGTCTGCTTTTTTGTTTTGTTTTGTTGTGCAGTACTCAAAAAGCAGATCTAGTACAACAATTAATTTTTATAGTGCCTATAAAAAAAGCTATGTACTTATTGGAAATGCACATTTCTCTCATCTACCAATTATATTGTCTGTGACCGGGTGACATCAGTATACACAATTCTCCCAGCTGGGCATGTGGGAACCACTCTGGAGTCAGGTTTACACACGCCTAGCTCGCCTTCCTGTCTCCTACTCTTGATTCTTATGGGAGGAGGAGACAGGATCTCAATGTGGAGAACAGGGAGAGATTCCCAATGCCCAGCTGACTCAAGCTATGGCCTGAAGGCATCGGGATTCCCTGCATGAGAAGCTAGTAGAGGGAGAGTCTGAGTTCCTCCTGCCTCCATGAGGCTCCTCCCCTAAGACTCTCCCCTCCAAGCCAGAGTCCACTGGGCTTTCCTGGATACCCCTGAATAGCAGCAGCAAGGGGAGGAGGGACACCTGAGGTGGCTGAATGTGTCATTAGCATCAATGGGGCAACAGGTGGCTGGGCAAGCAGAGCTGCATATGGTATCAGCAGCCTGGGTTGTCCCTCTGAGCACTGCTCTATGTCAGCAAAAACAAACAGTCCTGTGGCACCTTAAAGACTAACAAATTACTAGGGCATAAGTTTTTGTAGACTTCAGCTCACTTCACTGAAAGCATGAAGTGTAAGAATCAGAATATACCTTGTTTCTCCTGGGAGAAAGGTGATTGGCATATTCTCTTGACATCCTTGCCCTGGATGCCAATTGGATTTACAAGATGAGCAGAACTCTATATCACAAGCTTTGCACTGGACCAGCTGGGGATTCTGAGGCCCTGATTCTTGGAGCTGGCAAACTGCTTGGCAGGCAGAAGAGGGACACCAAGTCCGACATGGATCCAACAGCACTTCTGCAAAGGAGTATAAAATGATCAGAATCAATGACAGATACAGAATTGTCCTTATGTTATATACTGCTTAAGAATGTTCACATTGCTTGTTAGAGTGGCTATTTTCGTACGAGGTCTCCAGTTTTGCTTGTCCGGTCTGGCACACTTATGGCCTAATTTGCAACTGCCTTCAGCATGAGCAATATCTAAAATTAGAGACCACTTTTGCAAATATGGCCTTCCTAACACAACACTTCTGGAGACGGATGGAACTAACTGCTATTACATTGTTCCCAGAATCATAAAACCATGGGATCATCTCGTCTAATCCCCAGCCAAGATAAAAGATTTGTTGTGTCTAAACCATCCAGGACCAATGGCTATCCAGCCTCACAGTGGTGACCAAAAGTGGACACAGTATTCCAGCCTTACAATGTTGTGTAGAATAATGCTATTACCTCCCATGACTTACATGTATGGTCATGTAGCTAAAATGTAGCCTTGTGCAATGTTATGTGCCTCATTGTACCTTGCCTGCCATCCTTTCTGACTAGCAGAAAGGAATAGTCTGGTGCTGTTAGTAAATATTCATTAAGCAGGCTATGTGTGTTTGTTATTAATGTTCAGGAAGAAACAGATGAAAAGGATCTATTTGTCACTATTGTCACCCTTTCACCATTAGGATTGTTTTCTTCTTACATATTTAAGAGTATTCTTTCTGATAAAGACAGTAATAATTACTGAGCAATCCCAACAAAAAAATTGGGATCAGTAGACTGGGCACGCTGGTGTAAAGGTTTAAAAGAAATCCATATACGGCATATTGAAAGTAGTAGTCATGTGGTACCTTAGAGACTAACAAAAATATATAGTATAAGCTTTTATGGGTTGAATTGGGTTTTACTGCATTTGCTTTTTTTGCAACTATTTCGCATTGTTGACTCATGTTGAGGTTGAGATCCACTACAACTCTTCAGATCAGTCTCAGAAATTATCCTGACATCCTAGTTATTCTCCATTTGTGCATTTGGTTTTTCTTCTTAGGCCACGTCTACAGCTGCAGTAGATCTTCTGGCGTTCAAATTACTGAGTCTTTTGAAGACATGCTAATTGGAACGGAAAGGATGCTCCCATTGATGCAGATAGTTCTGTTCCTATGGAGAGTAAGGGAAGTCAAAGAGAGAGTATACTCCCTCCCTGCAACATGGACGGTGCCAAAATTCGAGTTAAGCTACTTTGACTTAAGTTACGCAATTAATGTAGCTGAAGTTTGTGCAGCTTAACTCAAACTTATCCCTTAGTTTAAACCAGGAGTTAGTGCAGTGCCTTACCACTGGTCTTTGTTGAATACCATCTATAATGTGGTTCTGAGATTTTTCAAGACCTCTCTGAGTTTTAGCTCTACCCTCTAAAGTGTTTGCAAACCGCTCCTCCTCATCTCCACGCTTTGTATCATCTGCAAATTTGATGTGTAAATTCTCTACATCCTCATACAAGTCATTAATAAAGTTGTTAAAGAAGAATGACCCCAGAACAGATCCTTGTGGAACTTCATTTGAGACCTCTTTCCAATGTGACATCATTCCATTAATATTTACTATTTTTCTGCAGTAGTATGTAAGCCTGCATTTCTCCAGCTTACATATCAGAATGTCAAATGGCACAGTGTCCCCATAACCCTTGCTGAAGTCCAGGCACATTATGTACATTGCATTCCCCCATCCCCTAAACCAGATACCTTGCCAAAGGAGGAAATCAAGTCGGTCTGGCATGATTTGTTGTTATAAATTCATGCTTGCTGTTGGTGATCACCCCTTCCTCCTCCAGATATTTGCAAACTGAATACATTACTTTAGTATCTTCCACGGTATCAAGATCAGGCTGACTGATCTAAAAGTCCCCAGCTCCTCCTTTTTCCCATTTTTAAAGATGGGCACTACGTTAGCTCTTCCCCAGACTTGTGACCTCTCTAGTCACCTTTGAGTTTGCAAACATTATTGCCGTTGGCTCTGAGATTTCTTAAGCTAATTCAGTCAGCACTCTGAGGTAGCTAGCATCAGGCTCCGATGAAATCATTTAAACTGGTCAGTAGATTTCTTGTAAGTTCTTTACTTATACTCACTTTTAACTTATGGATTGAAATGGTCTGAGAAGGGGAGGGGACATTTTTAAATTTGTTCAATACAAATGTTACTTATAGAATTAACAGAGCCTATTTCACATTCTATAGGTATGTGAAGTTTTCACCCAGCTAATGAAAAAAAGAAGTGTTTGGTCAGCACTAGCCCAATAGGACCCCATTTAAAGTTGATAATTGGCACTGTCATCATTAAGATGATAAATAAATATATACAATGAATAAACAAATAAATAAATAATAGAAATACAAAATAACGTTATCTAGTTTTACCTGTTTACCCATGTCCTGGAGGCTGGCTTTACTGGTAACTCAGGGCCTGATCCAAAGCCCATTGAAGTGAGTAGAAAGAGTCCCATTGAATTTAATGTGTTTTGGATGTCAATAAAAGAACCATAACCAAACACAAACCTCATTCTTAAGTTCTCTCCGCTAGTGTTAGAGGTTCTCAAGTTATTCCACCCAGACTAAAGTTCTCTTTGCCTCCTATAGTGCTACACAAACCCCTCTTATATTCAATTTAGAATTACCAAAATGCATCTGTCACTTGGTCAGTCCCAGTGTGGCAGGAAGTGGAACATTCTGCTGCGAGAGTGCTCTGTTTCCCACTGCTGTGGAGAAGCCGAGCGCAGTGCACTGGGGGAGTGCAGTGTGGAGCAGGCTGCCAGGCCATTCCTGCTCCAGCCAGGTCCCCATAATCTTCCTGGTCCCTTCCATGCATACAAGGGTTGGAGGGGCCACTGCTGTGCCCTCAAAAGCGCTAGGCCTGGAGTGGTTACCCCAATTTGTCCCATAATTACCCCACACCAGAAGAAAAGCTCTGTGTAGCTTGAAAGCTTCTCTTTCACCAACAGAGTTTGTTTCTCTATTATCTTGGGATCCAACACAGCTACAATACTGTAAGCAATAATTGCCTTGCAGGATTCCAGTAACCAAGTTTAGTTTGGCTTCACAGAGAACCTCTGCATTTTTATACAGGGTCCTATATACTTCCATCCTACCAGGAGTATAAAGCATACATGTGCATGCAACCTTTCAGTAACACATGAATACAATATGTAGCAGTTCTGTCTGCAACTCAGTTTCCATCGTATGGTATGCTGCAACATGCATGCAACAGAAGGACTTGAAGAAAAACAATTGGAGCTTTCTTTTGCTCACAAATCATACAAGGATCCAGCATTACACTATTCCCATAGATTTGGAAGCTACCCATTGGGCTGGAGTAAAGGCTGATGTTTCACACTGTACCTCTTTCAAATTGTAGCTTCTTGTACCTTTGCATGATTTCTGATGCAACCATACACTCAATCTGTTTAAATGAAAAAAAAAAAAAGAAAAAAAAAAGAAATTACCAATTAGAAACAGCAGTAACCCAAGGTTTTTCCAATGAAAGGAGACCCAGCATTCAACCTTTATAAAATGGTTAAAACATGCTGGCAATAAGGAACAGCTGAAATATACCCTGAGCAACACACATCTGAATAGTCTGAAAGAACCAAAATATACCTCATTTTCTTGTAGATGACCTCGCTTTGGGCAGGAAGCATCAGGGCAACTAATAGCTGTTTCTAGACCTTCTTTGATCAAAAGTTCCACATACTGTTTTAGGCACTGTAAAAGAGGAAGATATCACCATTTTTCCAAATATAAATTAATTCTGTATATCTTCCCATGCTTTAACTTGTTCATACAAAAATTTAAAATCACTTTGCAGAGGTGGGTACATATTATCTCCCTTTTCTAACTGGGAGAAACAAATTCAGAGACTTTTGAAGGTTACTAATTTAAGTAAAAGAAATGGCACGAGCGAAACATCTTGAAATCAATTTCCATGCTCTCTTCATTAGATATTTATTGTAATTTTTAAACTGAGGCAGAACTAAGAGGCAAGTAAAATGGAACGCTATGAAAATAAAAGATAAAATTAGATTAGCCAGTCTTTATAAATCCCTCAGTTTTAGAACACCAGAAACCACAACACAGTGTAGTAAGCAGCAGTTACTAGAGATATAAAAGTGTAACCGTGTACAGTACATGGTTAAAAAAATGAGCTTGGGCTCATCAGTTAATGTTCACAGTTACACGCAGGCTTTCAGCATGCACGAGGAGCCAGCTTAAAAGCCAGCTTCCCTCGTGCACCAGCTCCTGAGGAGTCGACTGCCACCCCACGTGTAACCATGTAACCGCTGAAAATTTCATTTTAACACCCTGAGCAGCTAGGGTGCCAATAATGCGCTCCCCCCCCCCCAGCAACTCCTTTTTGGGTCAGAACCTCCAATTTGAGAAATGCTGGTCTCCCGCAGTGAAATCTGTGTAGTATAGGGCAAAAGGACACAAAAGCCCAGATTTCATGGTGAGACACCAAATTTTACTTTCTGTGATGCATTTTTCATGACCATAAATCTGGTAGGGCCCTAGACATCTCACTTTTACTTCATTTCTTTTACCTGAAATCAGTGGGTATTTCTAGTGCAAGAGAAAATGTCTGAGCAGCTGGTGGTAATAACTTGAGTCATGTAGACTCATGTTATGCTTAGAAATACAATACCAACCAACTGAAACCTCCCCTTCTGATCTACAGGGGAGAATCACAAGCACTTACATACATAGATCTCAATTTGCTTTCAACTGAAATAACGAGCGGTGAATAATTCCTCCTGTCTTAATCATATCATCACACACAATGCAACCAGTAACTGTAGAGATCCATGTTTGTATTCTGCTCCTTCAGTCTTCCCTGAATACACTGTGCATTCTTTAAGCCTGCCTGCATGACTCCTTTGCCAGGGCTTGTTCTTAATTCCACTCTGATATTTTGGTTTTCCCCTCTTGCATCCTGACTGTGGCAAAATCTTCATTTTCCCCCCCAACAGCATCATTTCAACTGCTGCAATTTGTTACTCTATTGGTGGCAATATAGCCCTTTATATCCCAACAAATTCTTCTATCAGATTCCCCATTTTGAAGTCCCCCTCGTCCACTCTCCCCGCCCCTGAAGAAATCTCTCAGCTTCTTGGAGAAAAATAGAAAGAAAATAAAACAGCAGATACTTATATAAGTGATTTCCACCATGACGGTAACTCTGTACCTTTGCAAACAGTATATTAATGCCCATCTCCTTGTCTTTGTCAGTACAAAAACAACAAAGAGCGGTGTCAGGGCTGTTTCCCACTCTGGCACTCTGAGTGCAGAAGGAAGGGACACACAAAGACTTTAAATATGTCTTGCCACTACAGGCACTGGTTACAAAAACTTCCCCCAGGATCACAACACACAGATTTGGGGGGGGGGGGAGAGAATGTTACTGCCACAATCAAGTGATTTTTATCCCTAAAACTGGGAGTGAATGCTTGAATCCACCCTCAGGGTACCCCAAGCTCTTCTGCCACAAGACAGCATGAAAAAAGAAGAGAGAAAACCAAGCTGCAGTCTCTAGTTGCTGACCTCTCAGACTGAGGCACTCAGGTAAACACAGACAGACCTCATGTACCTTTCAGGACACAAGAATTAAATCACTGCCTTAAAAAGTAATTTTTATTCTAAAACAAAAGATATACTTGGTTGCTAGATGTTACAGAACAACTAAGGAAAACAAATTAAAAACACAGAGAAAATCTCTGGAAACAATGCTTATATGGTAAATGGGGAGGGGAGGCATAGATTCAGACAGAGCCGTTCAAAGCAAACAACAAAATAAAGCAAAAACACCCTGAATGCACTCCTCCCCCCAGCCTTTACTTACTTCCAATCTTCTTTGTTCAGTCCACTTCCATGCCCCGAATTCCTTGGAGGCATGGTAGTCCTGACAGGGTTTAAATCATTATGACCCTCTCAACTCCTGGTTTAACTCTCCCACACAAAGAAAACAGGCAAGGAATCTTATTACGATTCAGTTTTCAGTACCACCTGCCCATTGGTTCTTCTGGCTACCTGAGTTTAACTCCTTAGTCACTGGGTGCTGGTCAGCACTCCTCCTGTTCATTACAAGAGGATTCACTTCTGGAGGTGCTTAGCTACTGGAATATTTCTTTTCTACTTTGCAGGGGGGTAAGGCTGCCAGGGTATGGCTGGAAACTACATGGACAGCTGAAATCTCTGAGCACAGCGGTGGCAGGGGTATCAGTACTACCATGCTCCTATTGTCAGTTCTTCTCTTCTCCCTGTCTATAAATGGTGAGCATGGATTCACATGAAACTATATTTCATGACACTCAGCACTTAAAAAAGAGTGCTTTTCAAGCTCAGTGCACTTTACCATCATTAATTATGAATTTGGCAATTCTCCTCCCCACCCAGTTTGGAAGCTTTGCTAAAGCCAGTCAAACATATGTTCCCCTTTTCTAACATCTTCTAGAAAAGGGAGAAGTTCATCCCTGCCATGTCCAATACTCAGGGCCTGCTCTATCCACTAATTTATCACTGAGCTTCACATATTGTTAATACCAGCCAAGCCAAAATGTGCTTTTCCTGCTACATCTACCAAGGAACACCACTGCTGCCTTTTAGCAACTGACAATTGATAGCACTGCCTGGTCCCAAACCACAAGGCTGTTGCCCTTTGATTTCTTGCTTTAAAAGGAACTTGTCTACTAGGCATGTTAATTGGTAACCGGTTAAACAGTTACCTGGTAAGCATCACCCCATCCCATTTTAACTGATTAAACACAGTGTTAGCACTACATTTAACCAATTAAACGGGATTTTACATCCCTATTGTCTACACTCAGGAACACTGTTTCTTGAAGAAGCTCCCTTAGTTCAGCCATGTACATGGTTGCAGGATGAGGAAGGAGCTGTCTCCTACCTGGTGTCTGGTGGTTTGCTTGGAAGGTCTACTCTGTTTCTGAGGATAAACTGAGGGACTTAGCAGAACTGGAGGCGGGGGGAGCAGTTTTATCATCAAAGGCAGCCTGAACTGCACATTTGCAGACCAGAGTGCAAACCAACTTATCCTAACATTACTTAAAAGCAGATTAATAGAATGCATGACTTTCAAAAGGTGCTTATATTAATCCCGAACTTCAGTGAAGTGCACTGTAAACATCAGCTGTCATACATGCCCTGATAGCTCCCATATAGTTGAAACTAAAGGATCATGGCATTCTTAGGCCAGTTTGGCTAGTTATACAGCATACTTTCAGATTTAGTACAGTATGGCACAGTGCAAAGTAAAAACAAAGAAACTAAAAGAGATAGCTCTTGTGTGAATTTTGAAGACTGACTCCTATCAGAGCCTTACTGCAGTGGGATAATCTTTGGAGTAAGCTTATGACCATGTGCATAAGTTCTTTCATTGTTTTAATATGTTTCCTTGTTGATGCATTCAGCATACATATAAACGTACTTACTTAAGAAAAACTATGTAGCCTTATAACTGTGGGCAATTATACTGTTTATAATCTCTGAGAAGAAAGCAAAGCAGATCTGTTTAGGCAGTCTGACTTGCTGGAGAACTCACAGTGTAGCCAGAGAATTACGCAGCCTGAAAAAATGCTGGTCACATGTCTCTGCCCAAAAGAAGTGAATTGGTACTGAGCCAAAACCCTTCCTCAAACTGAGTAAATACTTCAGGAAAAATATCACATGCTACCTTTGATGACATGCAAAGAACTTCTACTGAGAAGACACAAAATTCTCAAATTTTTTATTAAGCTTGTAGAAGGCAAAAACAAACAAACAAAAAAAAACCAAAACAAAAAAACCAAACACGCCTTGTTTAAAACGAACGTAATCAAGGCCACCAGCTACACCAGTGGCTGTTTTAGTGTTGCATGTTAGCTAGCAAACTGCAACATCATCTTGTGCAAACCACCATCAATGGAGATGCCTGAGTACTTAGTCCTAATTCAGGAAAGAATGTAAACACATGGTGATGGAGTATATCTCCCCATAGACCCAGCAGTGTGGGACTGAGGCAACTGTTAGCGTACCTGGCTGTACCTGGAGCTACCAAGGAGCTACAAGGAGGCACTATGTGCTGCGAGTGAATGCCATCAC
Organism: Pelochelys cantorii; assembly: GCA_032595735.1. Classification (NCBI taxonomy): domain Eukaryota; kingdom Metazoa; phylum Chordata; order Testudines; family Trionychidae; genus Pelochelys; species Pelochelys cantorii. The sequence goes on from CM064328.1 coordinate 32,043,159, forward strand.
ACACATACTTAAAAGTTACAGAGATGCCTAACTACTTTCCTGAATTAGGGTCCCTAAGGCCTGGAGGATGGATGTGGCCCCCGAAGCTTGGGGCTCCTCCTGCAGGGCTGGAGTACACAAAAATCTACTAGCCTGAACCCCCTACCCTACCCCCAAGACTCTGGTGTGTGAGGGGACTCTGGAGAATGCCTCTCTCCTTTTCTGTCGGGGGCCACCTCAGTGAGGGGTTTCGGTTTTTTTCTGGTTCTGACTGGTGTGCAGCCCCTGACTGATTTTTCTGTGGGTCAGCAGCTCCCCCGAACCAAAAAAGGTTCCCAACCCCTGGCCTACATGAACATGGACAAGGTAAGAACCAAAGCCAAAATGGAAAGGAAAGTTCAATGAAGACACTGAGAAATGTTTTAAGTAAGGGTGATTAACTACTGAAACAGACTGATAAGGGTTGCAAATTCTCTTATCTGGAGTCTTCAAATCAAGATTGGACATCTTTCTAAAAATATATGATCTAATTCAACCAGAGCTTATTGGGCTAGATGCTGGAATTGATCCTTGACATTGTGACCTATGTTATGAAGGAGATTGATCTAAAAGACGATAATGGCCCCTTTGGGCCTTAAATTCTATAAAAGCACTACATTTGTGACGTCATAATGCTCACAGAGAAGGTTACATTTAGTGTGCAGTATCTTCCAATCTACATTCTGAGCCTATATACCTCTCCTGCTGAAAGGATACTAGAATCAAATGCTACAGCGATGGGGTTAGACATACCAAGATGAGAAGTGGAAGTGTTGCAGAGGCAATGTTACTTTTGTTGTTGTTGCTGCAATAGCTACATTTTACAGAATTGTTTGGTTTTGCTATAAAAGATCAATTTCTGCTATACACAATTATCATTCTGTGTATTTTTGTTACTTATACTCAGATGTAAAGTAAGAGAAAAATAATTTGTGGAGGAGAGATTCCTTTCCAAGAAAAACTCATCAAGCAATGTTGGATTTATGCCCTGGCTGCTGCACAGTAGGTATGTTAGCTATCATATAACTGAATAGTTGTGTAACTGCATGAAATCTCAGCAGTTACGCAACTATCCAACAGTCCCAGGGGATGACACCGGCATCTAGTGTGCTCCTGGCCCCAATCCCAGGGAACTCCCTGCCATGCTGCCTCTCTCTGAGGTAGTAGTGCGGGTTAGCAGTAGTGCGGGTTAGCAGTCTGCGAGGGAGCCAGTTTTAAACCAGTGCCCTGCCCTGCTGCCGCTGTATCAGAGGCAGCAGCATGGGGTGGCAGCAGCCCCTGTCCATGGGGTGTCAGAGCTCCCCGCAGACAGAGGCTGCTGCTGTGGAACAGCCTCTGTTCATGGGGAGCTCAGACCCCCCGTGGACAGGTACTACTGTTGCGAAGCAAACTGTCTGCAGCAAGCCCAGACTTGCTGCAAACAGAGGATGTTCCGTGGGATGCAGAGGAACTCAGTCCCCCCCATGGACAGGAGCTACTGCTGTGAAGCAGCAGCATGGGGAGGTGGGGGGGGGGGGGGAAGGGGGAGCGGGAAGGGAAGGAGGTGGATCTGGTGCTCATGGGGAGCTGCCTTTTAAGCCAGCTTCTCATGGGTACTGGCTCTGCCTAGGCTTATCGATTCATCGTGTAGTTGTCTACACTATGACATCTCTACTGCACAGTTGGATGTCCTATGTAATATTAATAGTATCAGACTGACAATTTCAATTTTACAGCCAGTTTAGCAGATGAAATGATTAAACTGGTAGACAGTTTTAACCATAGCCCTAGCAAGCCAGGTAACCTTCCAGTCTCTGGCTTTTGACAATGATATGCAATGCTTTCCTGGAGCATATAAGGAAAATGCAAAAAATGGTAGCTTTGCTGTTTTAAAGCTCCCACCTACTAGCCTGTGTGGCTACACTATGTGAAAGGCTAACAAGAGAAGGTGCTTAATAAACTTGAGAAGCTCCAATATACCCCCATCCCACATCACTGCTTCTCCAGTGAGGAAGCTGTTCTGTAGCACATGAACAAATCTGGTTATATTCCTTCTTAGTACCACACTAATCCTAGCTGGCTGACAAGCAATTTACTACACAACATTTAATCACAAAGAGATTTGTATAAGCAACTGATGTGATGATGGTGGGAGGGATTCTTCCTTAAAACAGCAGCGGATTGACCATATGTCTACTAACAAGTCAAGTAATATATTACTGAGTCTATTCTCAGAGACCACCTAAATACCATGGTGACAGAGGTGTGATAGATAGATCCTTATCCCACTTGCTCCTTTTTGAAAATGATCACTTTTATAGACCTGTTCTTTGAAACAAAATGTATAAACTCAAAAAGAAATTTCCACTACAGCAATGCCAGTTTGCATCAGTGCTACAGATGAGTAACCCCCTTAGGTCAGTAATGATATGCATCATAAAAAACCCAGCCCTGAGACCCAGCTTTTGATGCACAGTACTTGTCACTATTATCTGGCAAGGAACACTATTACTCCTGAATCAACCAGCTTGCTGCTCAAATAAAAAACACAAAACAAAAAAATCCCCACATCTGCTATGTTACAAGCAATGGATATATTCACTACTGTTCCCCAAACCATGCTCTCCTATGCACTGTGTGGGGGATACTGAAAGGATCATGGTGATAGTATCAATCCAGACTGTAAAGCACAAGGCCAAGATTTTCAGAAGTGACTGGTGATTCAGGGCACTTCAACTTTGGGGTGTCCCTATGGGTGGCAGCTGAACCCCCGCATTGGAAAGGCAAGCCTGCTGGCCCCACCCCTTCTGCCCAAGGCCCTGCCCTCCCCCCATGCCAGAGCCCCAAAACCTACCACCCTGTAAAAGCAAAAGCCCCAGCCTGCCCACTGCCACCCTCCCTAGCACCATACCGAGTTGCTCCTCTGGTCCCTGAGCACGAGGCTGGCCACCAGTTGGGCTGGATCAAGCCACCGGGCCCTTGAGCACCTTGCAGTGTTTGGGCTGGCCTAAGTCAGGCTGGCCCCAATGCTCCCAGACAGCAGTTACCCCAAGCATCTCAACCCCACTCATCTGCCTGTTCCAGCAGCAGTCTACTGGCTCTTTGTCTCACTCCTCACTTCCCAGACCTTGGCAGGAAGGACACGGTGAGCAGTGGGGACTTTTGAGGGTGGAGGAGGGTGGAGGTTCTCGGGGAAGAGAGGGCTCTGTGGTCCAGTTGTCTGGTGGCAGGTCAGCCTTCCCTGGCCTATTACGCCCATTGCCCAGGGGGTGTCCAGTTTTGAGACCTCATTTTTGGAAAGTGCTGAACATCCACTTATTGAAAAATCAGATCTCTTTAAGGGCAGCCATAAACTGAAACACACCAAACCACAGCAGTGCACCTGGCAGCATCCCAGGCAGGCAACGTGGCTGGAACTAGAGGAGGAAAGGCTCTGACTCTGCCTCTTCACTTCTGTCACTAGCCCTGTGCCCCCCTTTGGCATTTTAGGGAGGGGCATGTTACCACGTATACCCCTCCCACATGCTGCCCTAGTTATGAAATTTCTGATTTAAATAGCTGAAATAATGAAATATATTATTTTTAAACTCCTAAAGCCATGACATTGACAAAAATGGACCGAGAATTTGGCAGGGCCCTAGTCATGTGCCTGCTCCTTTCTCCACTGCTGCAGCAACTCAGCTCCCTCCTCCCCCTCTTTCCCTCAGGGACTAGTGCAGTGTACTATGCAGATGAGCATTCCTCTGTGCTGTGCCTTGCTGAAACCTACTACCCTGGCCAGCACAGCTGCCATTCTAGTGCATTAATGGACTTCTGCACTAGTTTCAGCATAAGGAGGTGCCCGAAAACCATGGACATCAGTCCCGTACAATCTTCCTTGCTCTATCATCAAGGAAGAGGTTGTGCAGAGAGCTATTTCTCCACAGAGGAGCCCTGTTGGTTTCTACAGCATAAGACATGTAGTCGAGCTGCAGCTAATTATCCTTTGAGACATTATAATTGATGGCTGCAGAAATCATTAGCATGCCAGTTTAGGATCAAGAAGCAGGAACTAAATGAGCTCAAAAACAAAAGCCTGTTTCCAGTCAAATAACTCAAGAAGAGGAAGGGAAATACTGCCCTTGGAATGTCAAAAACGGGTCTGCATGTAAAATTAGCACCCTCACGATTCACCTTTTTTGTAATGCTTGTAAGAAATCAGCCAGTTAGCAATAGCTGAAAGAGCAAATACCTGGAATTTTATGTATTTATAATTATCAGCACCGAAATTGGAAGTGAATCCACATATACAAAAAAATCTACATAAATTATTTTGACCCATCCTTTCCACCTTCGTAAATTGCTTGTTTTCTTAGAAGATGAGCACAGAGACTTATTGTCTGCACTGTGCACAGTACCATGAGGCCAAGGTCCTGCCCACAAAAAAGAAAAATAAATAATACTCCAGCACATACTGCAAATCAGTTCTGAATAGAGATAACATGTAGTCGTTTACACTGTTAACTGACAAGTCTGGGGTCACAGGTTAATCCTAACAACTACATTCACCACACCCCTTGCAGAGGCAGGAGCACAGGAGGGGGCAGGCAGGAGCCAAAATGCGTGGAGAGCCAGCTTTTTATCCCCCCCCCATGCTGCCTCCCACAGAGGCAGAAGTGGGGGGGAGGGGGGGGAGGAGATCAGGCCGAAGTCAGTCTTTGGGGGGTGGGGGGGAGGGGGAGGAGGAGCCAGCTTAAGAGCCGGTTCCCAACAAGCATCAGCTCCCACGGAGCCACCTCCTGCCCTCACCTGGCTGCTGCGTCTGATAGAGAGGCAGCAGCATGAGGGCAATAGAAGAGGGCAGGTGGGAGACAATACAAGTGGGAAGCCAGCTTCCTGAGCGTGCTGGCTCCTGATGAACTGCTTGTGCTCCCCGCACTTTGCTGCTCTCCACAGAAGCAACAGCAGTGCAGGGGAGGCAGGAGCCAGTGCTCAGGGGAACCAGTCTGAGAGGCAGCAGCGAGGAAGGGAGGGGAAAAAGCAGGCGGAAGATGATACACACGGGAACCCGGCTTTCAAGCTGGCTCCCTGCATGTACTGGCTTCTGTGGAGCTGCCAGCTGCCTGCTGCCGCCTTCCTGCTGCTGCCTCTGTATCAGGTGTGCGTGTGGGGAGGGGAGGGAGGGCAGAAGGGTAGCTTCTAATTGCCCCTCTGCATGTAAACGTGTAACTGCTAGAAAAATTCAGCAGCTACACATTTACGAAAACCAAAAAAATCCCCACACATCCACCTACCACACCATCTCTAGTTCTGCTCGGAGTGGTTTGTGTTTTTTTTTTTTTTTAAGCGTTCCCTATAAGGTTCTATTGGGTAACTATGGATTGTCTCTCCACAGTCAGTAGTGTGTGTTACAACATACCTGGCCAGGTTCTACCAATATTTTGGGGCTTGGTATCTAAGCACCTAGTCCACCTGCACAAAGGCAACAAAACATAGCTGGGAGCTCTGAAATGTGTTTCTTTCTGGTCATGTTGCGGGGTGATTGGAGGGAAAGTGCTATGAGCCGGGGTGCCTATCTCCTCTGTGGTCACCTGTGAGCTGGGCCCTCTGCTCTCACTCTCAGCTGTGTCACATTTCCAAATGTGAGTTCCTGACATGCTCACATTTTCAATTAATTTCAGGAAGCATCCCTGCCCCAAGCCCAGTTTCCTCCAGCACTGACCCTATCCCCTACTGCTAGTCCCACTGCCCCCTTCATTCCCACCAGCAATGCCAGTGACAGCCCCTCGCCATCCCCCCAGCCCATTCTGTGTGCTCCCACCCCGTGTCTTGTCTCCAATGCCCACACAGTCAGTTGAGCAAAGTTGCAACCCGTCCCCACCTCCCTCCCCCAGGCACAAGCAGCATTTTGGGAGGCAGGATTACAAGTCTACCTGGGGAAGGGAAAAAAGATGTTCACTCTCAGCAAGATGTTTGAAGTAGAAGAGCATGGGCCCACTCTCTTCCCAGAACCTCTTCTGCTGCATCCCAAAGCCTGAAGAGAACTGGGAATGATCCTACCCCACTAAACTGGTCCTCAACCTCCCCGCCCCTGCTACAGTGCCTCAAGGTGAGATGAACCCTGTTCCCCTCCCTCAACTCCCACCCTTTCTCCTCCTCACTGTTACATCAAGGCCTTGGGGAGAACAGCTCTGTCCCTGACTTACACACCAGCCCCAGTTCACTCATCTGTGTTGCCTGGGCTCCCACACACCACTGCATCCCCACACTTCAAATCTATTCCTCCACCCTGTCATTGGCTGCCAAGCCCCACATTCCCACTGACAAAAGCAAAAGCAGAGCAGAAGTCAGCTACATTAACCATAACCTTGTGTGTCGCACAAACATGCATCAGCTTCTCTTATTGGTTCACATGTGTGGATGACATAGAATCATAGAACCATAGAGCTGGAAGAGACCTCAGAAGGTCATCAAGTCCAGCCCCCTGCTCTAGGCAGGGCCAATCCCAACATGTTTGGTTCTGGGCAGTGTGGTTTTTAGATGGGAGATCACATTATTAAATCAGGAGTCAGGAAACTGAATTTTCCTCAACATTTTGAGAAACTTGGTCAGTCTGGTCCCAAGTCCCCATGAATCATAAGAACACTATACTGGGTCAGACCAAAGCTTAGTATCCTGTCTTCCAACAGTGGCCAACGCCAGATGCCCCACAGAAAGGTAATCATCAAGTGATCCCTCTCCTGTTATCCATTTCCAGCCTCTGACAAACAGCGGCTAGGGACACCATTCCTACCCATTCTGGCTAATAGCCATTGATGGACCTGATCTCATGAATTTATCTAGGGTTTTTCTTTTTAATTCTGTCGAAGTCCTGGGTCTTCACAACATCCTCTGGCAAGGAGTTCCACAGGTTGACTCTGCATTGTGTGAAGAAAGACTTCCTTTTGATTGTTTTAAAACTGCTACCTATTAATTTCATTTGGTGACCCCTAGTTCTTATGTTATGGGAACAAATAACTTTTCTTATTCACTTTCTCCATACCTGTCATATTTTATAGACCTCTATCATATCCCTCCTTAGTCTCCCCTTTCCGAGGCTGCAATGTCCAAGTCTTTTCAATCTCTCTTCATATGGCATCCATTCCAAACCCCTAATCATTTTTTGTTGCTTTTCTGAATTAGAATTACAATATATCTTTTTTGAGATGAGGCGACCATCTCTGCACGCAGTATTCAAGATGTGGGTACACCATGGATTTACAGAGAAGCAATAAGATACTCTCTGTCTTATTCTCTATTAGGGATGTTACATTTTGATTGATTAATTGAATAGTTGATAAGGGCAACTCTGCCTTTGAAATGTAGAAAGAGCCCCAAGGATGTTACTACACTTCAAAGGCGAAAGCACTGTGGGTAGCACGGGGCAGTCCCACACTGGCCCCATGCTCCCTGCAGCGTTTCAAAGCAGCAGTGCCGCACAGAGACCGAGGTCAGCAGGGGAGTCCCCAGCTAGCCCTGGGCTGCACGCAGCAATTCAAAGTGGCAGCACTGCGTGGAGCCTGGGGTCTGGCCCCATGCTCCACGCAGTACTGCTGCTTTTAAGTACCCCCTCTGATAGAGGCAGCAAGCGGGGGGAGGGCGGGACTAGTCGATTAGTTCTTCACACCCCTACTGTGGACCTCTCACCCCAGCCAGGGAGCTCTGGCTTTATTCCCGAATTGCCAGACGTGTTCTGGCTACAGCAGCCAGGGAACTCCAGCCCCAGTCCCAGCAGCAGCCAGGGAGCTCTGGCTAGGGCCACAGAGCTCTGGCCCCACCCCTCTGCCCCATCCACAGAGCTCCAGCTGCAGAGCTCTAACTGCAGAGCTCTACCCTGGTTGTGCAGCTCTGGCCTTGGCACTCTGGATAGGGTTGCCAGATGGTTTAACAAAAAATACCGAACACCGCGCCCCCCCAAAAAAAGCACACCAGGAAAAAATTCTGTTGAGAAAGAAAAAAAGGGGCGGGGGGGGGAGGGAGGAGGAGAAAGAAGAGACCAAAGCTGTTTTTAAAAAAAGGTGTTGCGCCTTTAAATGGCCCCACTCTTCACTCACCCGCATCTACCAGACTCAGCAGGGAAAAACTGTCCCCACCAGGCTTCCGTCTGAGGGAAACAGGAAATACTGGACATTTCACTTGTCTGGTATTTTCTGGGTTTTTTACGAGACGGGGGACTCGAACAACAGACAGTCTGGGTAAAAAACGGACCCCTAGCAACCCCAACTCTGGGCCCAGCAGAAGCTGGGTCCAGAGAGAGCCCAGTGTCTGGGACAGTAGTGGGGGTAGGCTGGAGCCCTGGCCTGGTGACAATACAGGCCACAAGGAGAGGAACCTTCCCTGGTCTGGCAAATCTCCTTGTTCGGGACTAGTCAGGTCCCAAGTTGCCAGACCAGCAAGGTAACTCAAAAAGTAATACAGGTTGTATTTGGCTAGCTGTTCTTCAAACTCCTTTCGGCTTTCCTTATTATATTTTTACACTTAATTTGACAGTTTATGCTCCTTTCTATTTTCCTCACTAGGATTTAGCTTCCACTTTTTTAAACAATGGCTTTTTATCTCTCACTGCCTCTTTTATTTGATTGTTAAGCCATGGTGGCACTTTTTGGTTTTCTCACTGTGTTTTTTAATTTGGGGTATACATTTAAGTTGGGCCTCTATTATGGTGTCTTTGAGAAGTCTCCATACAGCTTGCAGGGATTTTACTTTTGGCACTGTACCTTTTAATTTCTGTTTAACTAACCTCCTCATTTTTGTGTATTTACCTTTCAGAAATTGCTGCTGAGGTGTTTTTCCCACAACAGGGATGTTTGCTTTTATTACATTATGGTCACTATTTCCAAGCAGGCCAGATATATTTACCTCTTGGACCAAATTCTGTGTTCCACTTAGGACTAAATCAAGAATTGCCTCTCCTATTGTGGGTTCCTGACCCAGCTGCTCCAAGAAGCAGTCATTTAAGGCGTCACAAAACTTTATCTCTGCATCCCATCCTGAGGTGTTCTAGTGCTCTTCTGAAAATTGTTGTCAGTCAGAATTATGACACGAGACTACCAAAACCACATTCAAACACTGCTCAGTACGGTGGATCACCATCAACAATATTTCCAAGTCAGAATCCAAGGCTACTGTAGTAATTCACCAGCTGCTCTTAAATTTACCTTTTCAGCACTTCTATTATAAAAAAGAAAAAAAACCCTGAAACCTTTCCAAAGCAATAGTAAATAAAAGAGTCTGAGGATTTTGCTGAATAAAATATATGTAATTGTTCAAGAGGATGGCATGCAATTTTATTTTGATTCATGTAAGCTACATTTATTCTTTAAATATTTTAATCTTTTTACCTACAACATCATACGTAGGAAGGAATTCTAAAACTGCTGTTATATAAACTGAATACATTTCCCCATATGATGCAGTTTGAGGACAATTTCTTATGACATAACAGGATGAATGTTGTTGGTGCTGGAGAAGCGTATGTATACCTGCAGGAAAAAAGTAGCCTTCACTTTACATATTCCAAACTTATACAAATAACAATCCCACTAGTTTCCATGGCATCCAAATGATGAAGATAAATATTAACCTCATGTTGCAACATGATAGGAAAGAAAGAGGTGAACAAATTCATTTCTCTAGGACTAGACGACTTCATTATTATTGTGGTAGCACTTCAAAGGGCCTCTCCCCCATGGATCAGGAGCTGATTATGCTGAATAAACACAGCAACAACACAATTCCATTATTACAGGTATCTTGACTAATGAGTCTTTGTATTTGTGTAGTGAAAGGGCTCAAGGAATCAGAAAGAAAGGTGAAGAATAATTCTGAGTTAACACACACACACATACACACAAAAAAGTTTGCTTAATAAGGCCCAAAAACTGAGTAGCAAATTCTGGTATTTTCCCAAGAGCTGGTGCGGATAGGGAAACAACAGGACTGTTACAAAGTTATGAATTCCTATGAATACTGACAAAGGAAAATCTCTTTAAAACCCCCACACTTTAAAATGATCAGGATAGCTCCTTTCAGTGGAGGGGGCAGAGGACCCTGCTTTAGAACAGTGGTGTCTCACAGCAAGGAGATGCTTCCCGGATGCAGGTTTCCCCCAGCAACCAGAGATAAACCAGTGCCTAACTGGGAAAGAAGCCAACTTTATCTGGTGGTTTTCCCCCATTTAGTCTTGCAGCCCCATACAAAGGGGGCAGAGGGAAGATCTGTAGCTTTGAAATGAGGAAGAACAAGATAATTAAGTCTCTCTCTTGCCTGTCTCCCAAATCAAGACCCAAGTCGTTTTGAGCACTCTGTGTGCTAGTTATGACGGCAGAGGAAAGCAATCACTGCCAGCTATCAGAAGATCAAGAAAGCTAGGATGGGGAGACTCTACACCAGAGCTGGGCAAAATATGGCCTGAGGGCTGGATCTGTCCCACAACATCATCGGATCTGGGATGCGGACCTCCCTGCTGGGACCCTCAGGCACGTTGCTGCTGCAGTTTAAAGCACAGTCTGTGCAGCTCTCTGCTCTTCAGGGAGGAAGAGCCTTTTTGTGATTTCCCCACCCCCAGCCCAATCCTCAGCTCCTATTGGCCAGAAACAACCAGCCAATAGGAGCTGAGGGATTGGCCTTGGGGATGGGGACAGCACAAGCCGCCTAGCCCTCCTGGAGCTGAGAGCCCTGTGGAGGTAACAAACCTGCAATTTCAAGCAATCTGGGGTTACAGCAGGCAGGTAGGCCTGCCAAGCAGGTTGATCCAGCCCAGTAGTTCTGCCGCTCCCCTGCCCCCAGGCCAGTTAGGGCCTGGGAGCAGGGGGAGGCGCACAAAGTTTCCTCCGCCCAGCAAGGAGCATGCGGTGCTTCTGAGCACCACGCACTCCTGGCAGGATGGGAGGAGACTTCGCGCGCTCCCCTGCCCCCAGACCAATCAGGGCCTAGGCGCGAAGGGAAGCACACGAAGTTTCCTCCGTCCTGCCCCCACTCTGCAAAGAGCACGCTCTGCTTAGAAACACCATGCGCTCTTGGCAGGCCAGGAGACTTCATGCGCTCCCCTGCTCCCAAACCCTGATTGGCCTGGAGGCAGAAGGGGGAGCATGCAAAGTCTCCTCCCACCCCAGGGGCATGGGTGCTTCGGGGGAACCTCTTGGGGGTCGGGCAAAGACTTCACGGGCTCCCTCACCCCCAGACCAAGCATTGTCTGGGGGTGGGGAAGCAGAGAAGTATCCTGGTCCCCACCCCTTCCACTTGAGGCCCCACCCCTTCCAGTACAGCCCGGGGTCACTTCAAAAATTTTTGAAGTGGTCCCTGGTAAAAAATTATTGCCCACCCCAGCTTTCCCTGTGATCAACACTCAAAAGGATATTAATAGCAGGTATCAGAGGGGTAGCCGTTTTTAGTCTGAATCTGCATAAACAATGAGAAGTCCTTTGGCACCTGATGAAGTGGGTCTTTGCCTACGAAAGCTTATGCTCCAATAAATCTGTTAGTCTATAAAGTGTCACAGGACTTCCTGTAATAAACAGGTAGTTTATTTTTCTCCCCTGTTCCCTACATTTTTGTTACTATAGCACACTACACTACATGGCAGCTGAAATATTCCCAGAGGAACACACTGTGTACACAAAATTTAGAGGGAACTCACAGTCACTGTATGTGCATTAACAATCATACTGATAAAAAACCCATAATGGAGTACTGCACTAACAATCACAATTGCCTAAATATAATACGATGGAAAATTGTAATGTCTTTGCTACTCCTCTGCTGATAAGGCATAATCTGCTCCATTCAATTCACTGGCAAATCAGCCTGTAAGCAAAAGGAAACAATACTCGCATTTTTTCTTTCTAAATGGCAATGTTGTGCTATTGTGTTAGAAGGAGGAGATAATCCCTCATGAACTTCTGACACCAGCACTTTTGGGCTAATACAGGGGACAAAGGTTCTTCAACACTATAATATTTCTGTCTGTGCAAATCTATACATACTGATCTAAGGTCTGCCTCCATACTGATCGTACTGCATTGAAAGACTGTTTTATGAGTAAAATACTCCTGCTCTCTCTATATACAGTTGTTTAGAAAGTGACTCTAGAACCAACAGAAAAATTACCACAAAAATACCATTCACATTTTTAACCAATGTGCTAAAACTATTTTTGTGCATTGTCAAGATCTTAAACACATACTGAGAAACACTTTGCTGGTGTATTTTCACTCACACTGGTGGAATTGTAAAAGGATTAGCTGGTCCACTGTATTTAGAGCTTAATCCAAAGGCCAATGAAGTCAATGGGAGCCTTTCCACTGATTTCAAGAGGTTTAGGATTTTTCCCTTAATAAAACCAACTGCAGACTTCAATGTAATTTGTTAAACTGTAAATTCTTCAGGGCAGGGAGCCAAGGCCTTGAGTTTAAGGCATTCATGAAATCTCAGTTGAATTCCCAGCTCTGCCACAGACTTCCTGTTTAACCTCCTCAATTCTCTATCAGTATAAGGAGGATAATATTTCTCTATCATCACAGGGGATTGCAAGGATACATTTTATGAGGCGCTCAAAAATTACTGAACTGAGGGCCTGTAAAGGTGAGCCGACTCATCCCCATAGCCCCTCCATCTGGTTGCTCCGGGAATTAGCTCAATCGTTCAATAGCGCATCTTTCTCTAGCTTGTCTCACCTGTCGTCAGTCTTGCTTCAGCTGTCTTGACCCTCTGGATCTGCATCACTCACTGGACTACAGTGTCCTCTTCGACGCATGCCCCTATAGCTGTGTCCCAACTCTGATCTCTACCACTTCCAGAGGAACTGGCCATCCTCAGTCTGGCCCCACACTGCAGTGATGGATTGCAGCTCATAGCCTATCCCTTCCCCCAAGGGCAAACTGCAGTTCTTTGCTGGCCACTTCTGTCAGCAGCCAGTGGGGAAAAGGGCAGGGATCCAGGCCCACCCAGTACTCTGGCACCTGGCCCAGGGACCCTTAAGTGGCACCCACTTACTTCCCTCCTCCGCTTCCCTCTACTGCAGGCGTGGGCAATAATTTTTGCCCAGGGGCCCTTCAAAAAATTTTGAAGTAGCCCCGGGCTACCCCAGAAGGGGCAGGGCCTAACTAGGAAGGGGCAGGGCCTAACTGGGAAGGGGCAGGGCTACCCTATCCCCGACAATGATTGATCTGGGGGTGGGGGAGCCCCTTTGCACCCTCTTCACACTAGGCACCCATGCCCTGGAAGAGGCTTGGCATGCTCCCCCCACCCCCAGGCCAATCAGGGTTCGAGGGCGGGGGAGCGCAGGAAGCCTCCTCCCATCCTGTGAAGTGCCGCGGGCTCCTTGCAGGGCCGGGGCAGGGTGAAGAAAGCTTCACGCAGCTCCCCTGCCCCCAATCCCTGATTGGCCTGGGGGCAGAGGAACGCGGGAAGCCTCCTCCACTCTCTCCCCTGCCCTGCAAGCACAGCTTCAAAGCACCATGTGCTGCTGGCAGGGCGGGAGGAGGCTTCGCACACTCCCCCGTCCCCAAGCCCTAATTGGCCTGGGGAGCAGCAGGGCTTCCGCATGCTGGATGGGCCGGATTTGGCCTGCGAAGGCCCTTTTGCCTACCCCTGCTCTACTGCCTGCCTTCCCTGGGCCAATTCTCTGTAGTGCTTGAACCTTCCCAGCTCTTTATATCAAGGGTCCCGTTTGGCAACTTATCAGTCGAGAGCACCCTCTGACTTCGCTAACTTTCTTTGGTACTCTTAAGGCAGCTAGTCCTTCCTCCTAGCCCTTCAGGCAGACACTGACCTCTGCTCTGCTGAGTAGCACCTTATATCTGGGCTGCTACAGCAAGCCCACTTCTGATTGGCTCCTAATAATCCCATTGGTTGGTTGGTATGCGTGCACGCTCCATCTACCCTTCTTTAATTCCTTTCCCTGACAGTGTTGAGGAGGATACCAAGGATAAACAAATACTAATTCTAAAAACTGATTAACTTATTTATCCAGTTCAGTAAGTACATTTAATGTCCCATGTTAAGTTTACTTAAACGGTGCCATAGAAACAGGTTATCAGCATTTCCATTTATCACTTTAATGATTTATCTAGAAATAGAAAACAATGATATTCTACCAGGCAAAGTGAGCAACAGAAGGAACCATGTCACGGAAACATCACGTGGTGGGGCAATTGTCCACTGGGCTATCATTTGGAAGTTACAGCGAAATTAAACTAAAATATACAGCAACTGATTTAGGGAATAAAGATGTGTAAATCCTAGCTGTGAATAGAAAAACCTATCTTATGGGCAATACAGACTGGTTTTACATTAAATTATTTTATACTCTTTTGCGTATTTGATCAATCGCTGCCTACACAAATGCATAATGAAGCACAGTATTTGTCCCATTTATAATGGCAGGCTTGGTGTGGAGAGGTATGGCTTTGTTAGCATTTCTGAAGAGGTAGGTGAGGGGCAAGGTCTATTCCCTCAGACAGAGTAGAATGTAGCAGCCTACCTGCTTAATGAATTGTTCCCATTGTTCTAAGTGAATTCCCTCAGAAGAATAAAACAGGTATAAAAATTTTACATTACATTTTACATTGCCAGAGAAGTAGAGAGAGTATGGCCTTACAAATGTTTATAGTACTTTAGCAATTAGAACTGGTCTAAATTTTTGGACTGAAAAAGTTTCTTATCAAAATGTGCTCTGTTTGCTACTGACCTTTCTGAAGATGGTCAGTATCCAGTATAAATTGTCAGTTTAAGTCCCTAGCCTTCACTTGCTCATCAGTTGTTTATCATGTAATGTTGAATATATAGCTGCATATATTTGTTGACTAATAATGAGAAGTAAAAGGTCAGTACTAGTTACATTACCATTAAACAGAAGAGGTTTGGTGATTTCCTCCAATGCTCCCCACTCCTATTCACCACCCATTGTATAACAGTTTAAATAAATTACCAAAATAATTGAAACCAGACAGATTACGTTACATTATTTTGACTAAAATATGCAGAATTTTAAGATCTTGTGCACAGAATTGTTCATTTTTTGGTGCAGAATTCCCCCAGGAGTATATAATGTATGAGTAAAGTGATCACGGAGGTTAACACCCCCATGGAAATACTTCTTGATTATCCCAATTGTGCACCCCCTTTTTAGGTGGGTCACAAAATTAGTTGCTAGCTCTATTTTTTAAAGTGTAGCACAGTTATTAATTCTCAGTTCAAAGTATCTAATAGCTGCTCACACACTAACCAAAAAAACCCCAAACATATTTGACGGACAACCTGTAACTCCTTGGTTTTTCATCTTTTTTCATATATAAAGAGTGAAAGTCACAGAAAGCCTGAATAAACCAGATGAGAGAAAAATCAGAATGCCCTCTCTCCCAATCACAAACAGGACATGGGAGCAGCTCTTAGGCTCCTTACCGCAGACAGAATTCCACCTCCTTGGATATAATAGGATAGGTAATCCTGACACACACTGAATCGGTGTGTGACTGCAGATTTACCAACTAATTCCTCTCCTGCCACTGGTCACCTTCTCAGCCCCACTCGCCCTCCACGCTGGGATATGTGAGCCTGGATCGACAAGATTTTCACACAGTGGGCATTGTCCAGTACCCCCGTGGGCCTTCCCAGGGTTTAGGGGTACTATGACACTGCAGCACTTCCAAAATTTGTGGGTGAACTGTGTTCTACTAAAATCTACATAAAAAAAATGCCTCATTCTGACCTGAAGATATAAGAAGTCTATAATTTATGTAAACATATGTAATAAAAAAAGCAAACCAACCAGAGTACAGAAGATGCATTGGCATTGTGCTATTGTTGTCATCTGTTCCACAGGATATTCCCCAAGACAGAGTTTACAGGACACCAAAGGGTCAAGTACCAAGTCCCAAGTAGGTCTGTATCTTGCTGTAGTCATTGCAGAACAATCTGAAAGAAAAAACAACAAACACAAAATAAAAAAACCACTTCCACCAGAAATCTTACTACATTTCTAGGCAGCAGAAGGCCTTATTTTCAACATCCACTGCTATCTACTAACTGTTAGGAAAATAAACATAGTAAATTATTACTATTATATGTACTGAAGTAGTGTACAACATATTATGCATCCCACACCTGAGAGAACAGGAGCTAGAAAGACAAAAGACAGAGGAAATGTGGGGAAAAGGGATGTAACATATAAGAGAAGTGATCACTTGTTGGCAAAAGAAACATCCCTTTAGTTGAATATTTTCCTTTGCTGCAATTACACACTAACTTACAACCACCCCCATCTTGCCCTGTCCACAATTCTGCCCCATCTCTCTTTCCCCACATCATATACCTGTTTTCTTTCACCTGCATTTGATTCTGCATCCTTCATGACGACCCGAAACAAAGCTCACTGAAGTCATGGAGGGATTTACAAAGGCTTTTACAGGCCGGTATGTGAGGGAGGAAGTGCTTGCGAAAGTGTGAATGCACACCCCCAGGGTTTGCCATGGTCCCCCAAGTAAACGTGATGGGGAAGTCAGCCCCTCCCCTACACCAGTGTAGCAACAGAAGCAACTGCATCTCAAAATTCACAAGTTAGGTCTATTGAACATGCGCGCTGGAACTGAGCATGTTCAGTAAAAGCTACTGTTGCTGCTGCACCCACGTAGATTCAGATGCTGTTTCTGCCTCTTTACAAGCATTAAAAAGTGGTTCAGGGGCAAACTGCAGTGGGGAAGATGGGTGGGGTGTGAGCTGGGGGCAGAAATTAACTGCCTGGGTCGGGGGGGGGGCAGTCAAGTAATTTTAGGGTGAGGCAGAAGAGGGACTGGAAGGGAAAAAATCTGGCAGGGGTTATTAGAGCCGGGGGGGGGGGGGGGCGGCGGCGCAGGGAGATGCTGCCAGCCCCTGTGCTGAGGTTTTGCCCCTATAGAGAGAGGAGCAAGGGATTTACAGTTACCGAGGGGGGATGAGCCACCTGCCGAGTGTACAAAGGCAGTGGTGGAGGGGCACAAAGGGGGCAATTTTTATTTCCCCTCTCAGGGTGAAAGGTAGCAGCATGGGAGCACAGGGCAGCTTCCTGACTGTGCTCTTAA
Organism: Pelochelys cantorii; assembly: GCA_032595735.1. NCBI lineage: Eukaryota > Metazoa > Chordata > Testudines > Trionychidae > Pelochelys > Pelochelys cantorii. The sequence goes on from CM064328.1 coordinate 32,060,231, forward strand.
AGGTACAGCTGCCCTAATGCCTTGGCTCTCACTCCTAGCCCCAGCAGCACCTCTCTCTCTGCACTGCTACAGCACAGAACACAGGGTGCTTTAGCAATGTAACGGCAAGTCCTGCTCCCAATAAAATTAATGGCCAAAATTCATTTAGATTGACCTACAGCTTGTCAACTTCCCTGTCCCTGAGAGCTTGCCAGCTAAGGCTAAGCTAACACTAAAAGAGGTTTGCTGGCATAGATTTGCCCCACGATGGAACTCTCTTCCTTTGTGTGAAGGTCACCCATGGCCTTTACACTGAGGTATGGATTTCACCGTGGTTGTGTGATTCTTGGCTAATTATTACAATAATACCTCACTCTTATAGAGCACTTTTCTCATCTATCCATTTCCAAGTACTTTACAGAGGAGGACAGCATTGTTAGCCTTATTTTGCAGATAAGGAAACAGGCGCAGAAAAGTGATGGGACTTGTTCAAGGTCACTTGGTGCTGTTCCCAGCCATGCCCTGGCCTGCTAAGATCTCCTGAATCCCCCATCTTGTGCCACTAGGCCAACTGCCGCGTTGGGATCACCAGAAAGAGAGTTATACTGTCGGTGCCCAATTCCCAATAGTAGAAATGTCCCGATACCCTACTCAGGGGTCTTACTGGAAAGTGGCGAACTAGTGTAGGAACCCTGTTCCGAGCCCTGCCACAGCCTTTGCAATACAGCATTTCAGGCATTCTCTAATTCCCAGTGTCCTGAAAGGCAAAGCATAAATTTGAGCAGCTCTATGACTGCTCTTATTTGCACTAGGACCTAGAGCAGGCATGTCAAACTGGTGTTCGGAGGGCCGCATGCAGCCTGATCGAAATTTTTTGTGGCCTGCCAGTACATTTTTATAAAGGAATAAAGTGCGGCCCGCTGGCCGCACGTGGCCGAGTGCAGATCACAGCCAGCCGGGCCGCTCTGTGCCACAATGACTGCTCACGGCTGGAGCCACTCTGTGCACAGCACCCAGCACGTGCTCACAGCCAGCCGCTGTGCTCACACCGCCCCAGCGTGCCTGAGGAAGAAACATGTGGTGGCGGTAACAGCGACTCCGGTATTAGGTTTGGGGGGGCCTTCAGTGGGCTTCGAGTTTGACATACCTGACCTAGATAAACCTTCACTTGTTTCATAAATGGGGAACACAAAAGCTTAAAGCTACATTCTTTCCTCCCCAATCCTGCTGCAAGATCAGGGCTGGGACAAATGAGATTTGGGACACGTGTGTCTAGAACAGCATATGGAGCAGCCTAGCATAAATGAATTAACAAGTGAAGTGAAGAGTAAGGATGTTAAGAAGCAGGTAATTGGCTAATCGTGTAATCAATACAATTTGTATCAACTATACAATTAGTCGATAAGGGGAGGCGCTCTGTCCCGGCTCACGCCGGCTCCAGGATCTCTGCAGCTCTGCCTCTAATCTGCTTCACTCCCCTCTCCCCGCACTGCAGAGATGGTGCTGAGTGGAACCAGCTTTTAAGCCGGCTTCCCCCAGCACCAGCTCCTGCTTCTCCCCATTTGCTGCAAGGGGGGTGGGGGAGGGAAGTAAGTAGTCACTTACATCCCTAGTGAAGACACAGCTAATAATCCTTTTAGGAATATAGGATATTTTTATACTCCAGTATTTTACTTTAAAAACCATATCAAGTCCACACAGGGGTTTTATATCCCCCAGAGAAATTATCATGTTTGCTTAGTGCATTAAGATTGTGAAGGGATGTACCAACTCTGGATTGGGCCAGGAAGGGTTAACTAGGCCTACCTGTCAGAGAGCCCCTCCCCCACAGCCCTGCTGGGCATGCTCCAACTGGAGGACCATTATAAAGGCCAGTGGAGAAGCTCAGTCAGGGCTGACCACCGCAGAGGCAGGAGCTGTTGCCAGAGCTTGGGAGGAGACGGAGCCAGCCAGCAGAGCCAACACCCAGCCGGGAGGACGCAGGTGGGAAAACGCAGACTATTGTGAACCGGGTAGGAAGTAGCCCGGGCAGATTCCCTGTTGAGCTGATGGTGGTATGCATCCCCCACTGACAGGGCCCTGGGCTGGGACCCAGTGGAGAGGGAGGGCCCGGGTCCCCCTACTCCACCCTCTTCATACCAGAAGGGGATGCTACTGCTGAGACTACTGACTTTGGCCGCCAGGCCTGATTGCCCTGTGTACCAGGGGTGGTTATAGACTTGGGCCACTGGGGGCCCCCATTACCTCATGAATAGGGGATTGTTATAGACTTTGGCCACTAGGCCTGCTTGCTCTGTGAACTGGGGGCTCCTACAGTCTCAGGCCGCTGGACCCTATTGCTCCATGCCTAGGGGATTGTTATTGACTCAGCCCCTGGGCCCTACTCCCATACTGATGGGGATGCTGTTGACCTGGCCCCTGAGCTCTACTGCCCTGCTGACGGGGCGGTCACGGACTTTGGGCCGTGAGGCTGGACTCTTGTATGGGAGAAAGCGGGTAGTGTGAGGCCTGTGGGTATGTGGGATTGCAGCATTCATGGGGTGGAGTACGCACTGTGGGGGCCGATAGGCTCAACGCCCTGCCTCATAGGGGGCTGGACATAGTCACCCCATGACAAAGCTCCTGCTGAAACTAAATAAGGAGCAGTTAAAAGATAACCCTATCTGAAGGCATTCTGAATGGAAGATTTTAGATTTTGTGAGTGATTTTGGAAATGAAATGTAGAAAGGCTATTTTTCCTTTCTAGTCTTTTTCCCCCCTCTTCATTCACTTTTTGTCCTGGCAGCCAAGTGAAGCTCAGAATGCATCTTTGTTACACATACAACTATCCAAATGTCTATGCATATGACAATTATGCAGTTATCCTATTTAGTTGTGTGCATGCAGCCTTACTGTGCATGCAGAGTTGCCATCTGCCCATTGCAGCTTGTGCAAATGTGATTCAAGGTGGCATTTATTGTACATTCAAGTTTTGGGAAAGGAGACAAAATGCTAACGGGCCAAGAACACAAGTTGTCAAAGAGAAGATTTAAAAAACAGACTGTACCACTTGGTCAGTGCCCCTCAGGGTCCTGTCTACGCTTCCTTTGGTGACCTTACATGGGTTCAGTTGTCCTTGTTCTGGCTGAAGTACTCAATGCTTTTTTTTGCCTTGATCTTTACAGACAAGGTCAGCTCCGAGGCTACTTCACTGGGCAGCACAGTATGGGGAGGAGTATAGGAAGGAAGTGGGCAGCTCTTAGTGGTAGGGAAAAAAAAAAGTTTTAAAAAGCCAGTTCCCCCAGCACCGTCTCTGCAGGGGGGGGGGGGGAAGAAGAGGTAGAGGCACAGCGGAAACAGCAGGAATGGAGACTGAAGCAGTCTCCGCTTGCACTGCTTCTGCTGTGATTCTGCTTTTGAAATGTACAAGAGCCCTGCTGGGGCTTCTGTACATTTCAAAGGCTCAGGCGCCACAGGGAGCATGGGGCAGTCCTCCCGCTGGCCCTGCGGGGCTTCCGCTTTTGAACTGTAGCAAGAGCCCAATAGCCCTTATAGGCTAATGAACTAATCGAATAGTCGATGGGATTTCCATCGACTATTCGATTAATCTAAATTTTTCATCCCTAGTCCCCATCAATGGTAAGGCATAGTGTGAGGCAGTAAAGGATAGGCTTTGTTTCCTTATCTATTTTCTGGCTAAAGAAATGTCACTATGGCATTTTCAGTGCTGGAGAAAGCGTTAATATACTTTGGCAAAGGCTTTATTCATGGCAAAAGTTATCAGAGGCAAACAAACAATGTTTCAGTTCAGCCATTGTTAAGTCATAGGATTTTTTAGTAATTGCAAAGTAGTAATTAATTGCAAATTCCACAAGGCTTTTGTGGCTGCATGTGAAGTGCTGCTTATGCTGTTCAGTGGCAGGCCCTGGTTCAGAAAGCAATACTTCTATGGTTGAAAAATTAACACAGGCTATCAAATGTACTGGACCATTATTTTTTCATACCAATATTGCCCCAGACATGTGCATTTTTCTTGAATTCATGCTTCAAAAGGTACCAAGTTGCAATCACCTGTTCTCTTGGATGAGGTAAACGATTATCTTATCTTGCACTCTCTCCTACCCTTGTCTAAAGGGGTTGCTTATTTAAAAAGAAAAGCAAGGCTCTCCCCTCTCCAGGATACGTACACTGCCTCTGCATTGCATTATTAGAGCCGAATACGATGCAAATCATAATCTGTCCAAAGAGACAGGCAAAGAAACAATTTGCAGTTGAGTATTGCTTCCATTAACAGCATATAGTCATCATTACAGTAGAGCAGCCATGCACCCTCCTTTGTAGTGGAGGTTGAGACTCAGATGGCTGAATAACAGACAGGCGGAAAACCTCTACCCTGGTGGCAATCACCTTTGATCAATATTCATTATGCCCACTCCTAAAATTGCATTGCAAGAACCAGTACTTGCTGATATATTTGTTCCTAGTACTAGTAGCAGGCTGACCACTACTAGTTTTATTTTAGAGTGATTTTTAGAGAGATAATGAGAATGGACTAGTACTCATCCATGCCCCAGTATCCATTAGGTCCTGTATATTAGGGATTTTAACGTATAGTCATTTATACGGATGTTAGCATACAGTCAAGTAAACAATTAACTGATAAGACTAGATTAATCCTATCAACTACATGCACTCCCCCACCCTTGCAGCCTCTGTGTCAGAGGGTGGGGGAGAGTGGGAGTTGGCTTTAAGCAGGCTCCCCATGAACACTAGATCCGCCTGCCCCCCTCACCTGTGTGCTGCTGCCTCTGATAGCCCTGAATGTATTGGCTCCTGCAGACCTGCCTGCCCCCCCCTTGCAGCCTCCTATAGCCAATTCCCCACAGCATCAGCTCCACAGTGTCACCTGCCTCCCCACGGACAGAGGCTGCTCCACATCCCAGGGAGTGCACTCCAGCCCCACTCCTAGGGAGCTCCCTGCCACCCCACGCTGTTGCCTCTCTATTAGAGGGGGCAGTGCAGGGTGGCAAGCGGGAGCCTGTCCACAGGAGGAGCCAGCTTAAAAAAAAAAAAAAAAAAAGTTGCCCACGCAGACTGACTCCTGACTCCACACTGATACAGAGGCAATAGTGCAAGGTGGCAGCAGCCCCTATCCATGGAGGGTCTGAGCCTCTTATCTGTGGGGAGCTCAGACACCCCCTCCCCCTGTGGGCAGAAGCTACTGCTGTGAAGCAGTTTCTGTCTGCGGTGAGCACGGGTCTGCTGTGGACAGAGGCTGCTCCATGACAGCCTCCCCTGCCTCTCCTTCCCCCTGTTGCTGGCATCCCTATGTTCAACAGAAGTGGGTGACTAAATAGGACCTCGTGAAACCCCATATGACACAGGCCTCAGGTCAGACAAATAGTTGCCTATTGCCACCCAGAAAGAACACACACCTACTCCAAGTATACACTCAACAAAAGTGCCTCAGCTTTAAAACGGGAGTACTCTAGATACTGCAGGGAATGCTTTACCATATCAATTAAATTAGATATATTTTTTTTAATACTAACAGATCCATAAAGACTCACAGAACTGCAAAGATTACCTACATTAGAAAATACTTTGAGCAACTTCTATGCTACTTTTTTCCATGATATGCCAGTACTTTGCCTTCCCTCAGGGAAGGGCTGAGAGCTACAAAAAATGGCCACAATATTTCTACACCAGCTTTAAATCAGCCAAGAGGCACAAGGATCCAACTTACTCTGTATCTGTGCATTTCCCAGCCCCCAGATGTGAATGGTTATCAGGTTAACCGGTAAGCATCACCCTGACTGGGGTTGATATCTCGAGGTCCCTTCCAGCTTTATGAGATAGGTATATCTCCATATATTATATTATATTATTATATATTTTTATTATTATATTATATTATAAATACGCTTTTACAGTTACAGCTCATCTGTTGATATTTGCTACACTGCAGATAGGATTTCCCCCAAAGCTTACAAACTCAATGCGTGACATTTCCTCTTCTAGAATAGTCTTGCATTGAATGCTGGGGAAAGAGATCATCACGAAGAGTGATGTATTCACTTTACTTAGTGATCCAGAAGCTATTCAGAACCCTCATATATAATAAGCAAGCTGCCTCATGACTGTCTGATTCTGTACATTACCACTACCTGGAAATGAAATCAGTCCCAAAAGTGACTCACGGACTCAGAGTTCTGTTAATGAAGCATGACTATTTAAATACCAATGTATTTACATTCAGAGAGGAGAAAAAACACCCTATCTTCCAACCTAATATTTACTTTAATTATTTCTATGCAACGCCCAATGACCCAAAACATCATAATGAAGATAAAATGGCTTTCTGTAGCAGCCCTTACCTTTGGGCAACTCTTTCTATTTGTTATATGAAGACAAATGGCAATATTAATCCACTGATAAAATAAGCCATAACATTTTAAGAACTCTAAAAGAGAGGGGGATTGTGTATGGGATGAGGCAGGAAGCAGATGTCCACCTGCGTAAATCTGAAACAAGCATTTCTAAGGTAATCATCACTGTAGTATCTACATACAACCATTGTTAATGCAGTGCTAACTTCCAATAGGACTAAAGAGAAAAAAATCTGTTTGCAAGGTAGTATAGTGGATTATACTGAACTACAGGTATATTTATATTGGTAGGCGGCGGCAGCAGCAGAATTACATGTCCTTCTTAGGGTACGGATAGACTAGACATTTTTGTCGGAAAAAGGTACGCAAAATGCATACCTTTTTCCAATTCTTTTGTCGAAGAGGCTTTTCCGACATTTGGCCCAGTCTAGATGGGCCAAATGTCAGAAAACCCCCCCTCTTTTAGAAGCCCCCTTCTTCCTCATAGAACGAGGAATACAGGGTCTTCCAAAAGAGCACGTTTGCTCTTCCGCTTTCTTTTGCAGAAGAGCAAACGCGTTCCCTGGACATGGAGGATTTTTTTTCAGGATACCTCCGGTATCCCGAAAACCCCCCCCAGTCTAGTCGTACCCTTACAGGGATGAGTTTATTTCTCAAAACAGTACAACACAGTTGGAACACAATTCATCAAATAGATAAACTGGGTTCTGCTGTCTGTCTTTTTTGCAACTCCTTTACCTTAATCTCAGGTCTCCTATAGCATCTCTCACAGTGGTGCAGCTTGTTGGCTTTTTGTCTCAGCACCAGATGACCTGCCAGCCTTAACCCTGATCTCAATCCATTACCCGGGGAGGAAGCTGGTCAGTCACAGGTAAAGCTAAGTCCTCTGCCTTTAATGGGTCATCATCCCACCCTGTGACTGTGCTTCACATTACTTATTCACATAAAATCTGATCCAGCTCCCATTGATTTATTTAGGATTTGACTCGGGTAATTAAAATTATGTTCTTGTCACTGATGTCATTTTTCACTGAAGTGGCCCTTGCTATTATACTCTCTAGGTCAGATTACTGTAATGCACCTTAAACAGTTCCAAGTATTACTTGTAGGTGAAGAAAAGATACCTATTTATACAGCAGGACCTTCTGCAAGAAGGATATTATGCCTGTACCGTTTGATTTTTCACTCACGGACAGCTGAGTGAAGTTTGAGTTAACGGCTTTGACTTACACAGACCTAAATGGTTTTGAATCTCCCTACAGTTTGAAACTGCTTCATTTCTCATATTGTTCTAAGCCACCCTCCCTTGCTGTAAACAAATGTCCTGCTTACTTGGTGTTAAGTTAGGGATGTAAGCAACTAGTCGACTATCCGATAAGCAGAAGCTTATCATCTAGTCAAATAGTGATGCAACAGTCACTTTCCCCCTTGTTGCCTCTACCAGAGGCAGAAAGGGGGAAAGAGCAGGAGCCAGCACTGGGGGGAGCCATCTTAAAAGCCAGCTCCCCCCAGCATCATCTAGCCAGCTCCCCCCAGCATCATCTCGGCAGGGAGCAGGGGAGGTAGAGGCACTGTGGGAAATGGCGTGAGCGGGGACTGAAGCAGTCTCCGATCGTGCCGCTTCTACTGCAATTCTGCTTTTGAAATGTATAAGAGCTCTACTTGGGCTCTTGTACATTTCAAAAGCAGAAGCCCCACAGGGAGTGCAGGGCCAGTGGGATGGTGCTCCCTGTGGGGCTTCTGATTTTGAAATGTATAAGAGCCCTGCAGGGCTCTTGCTACAGTTTAAAGGCAGAAGCATCCTTATAGACTAATCAAATAGTCAATGGAAATCCCATTGACTATTCAATTAGTTAATCTAAATTTTATATCCCTAGTGTAAGTTAGCAGGACAACAACAGGGAGGTTGGTTGCGAAGCATATCAGTGAGAGTTCTTAGGCTCTGAATTTTGCTTCCCTCTTTGGTCCACAATAGCCTGGATTTAATACTCCCCTCATCTGTTTCCACCAGTGTTTCCCAGGGATTTCAAGTAGAGCTGTACGGCTGATACCTGGGCAAACACTTCAAAACACAAGGGCAATCTGTAATTGCTTTTGTTAAAATTGATTTCAGTTATATAAATGTGCCAGACTTCTGACTAGGTTATTTTAAAAAAAAATTACTACAGTAAGGAATTATACCAGTGGTCTACAACCTTTTTAAGCACAAGTTCACTTTTTGAATTTAAGTGCAATCCAAGATCTACCTCACACCCAAATACCCTTGCCCAACCTCCTTTGTACCCCTTCTCCAAGGCCCTACCCCTGCTCACTCTGTCCTCCCTCCCTCCCGCACCTACTCTCCCTCCCTTTCACCAGGCAGAGGGTTGGGGCGCAGGCTCTGGTCTTGGGCTGAGGGATTTGGAGTGAGAGAGAGGCTCTGAGCTGAGCCTGGGGCAGGGGTTTGGGGGGCAGGAGGGAGTTAATGACTGGGGCAGGGGATGGGATCTGGCTCCAGCTGGACACCGATTACCTCAGGTGGCTCCTGGGTGATGGTGCAGTGTGGCTAAGGCAGACTTCCCCTCTGCCCTGGCCCTGCACCACTCACAAGCAGCCAGCAAACTCCCTCCATCCCAAGCCCTCTCTGTTCTGTGGAGATAGAATAAAGGAGAAGAGGGGGTACCCTGACATAAGCACCCCCTCCTCTCCCTTTCCTGCTCTGTACCGCAAGCAAGAGGCTCCCGGGAGGCGCAGTGCCAAGGCAAAGGGCAGGAGATGCACAGCAGTGCGGGGAAGGGCAGCTGAAGTGCCAGCACTCGATAGCCTCTTGGCCAAACGAATCAGGATCACCTGTCAGAGGCTCCAAGATCTACTGGCTGATGACCACTGAATTATACCATCTTTGCATCCATCTGCTGTGAAATGCAGACCTATTACAGCAGACATGTGACTCGGAATGATAGCTATCCTAGAAATCTACATGCCTTCCATGCTCCCATCATATCCTCAGAATCTGATCATTCCAAGACCCTTGCAAGGTAAGAAATACTACTATTCCCATTTTATCATTGGAGAATTGAGGCAGATGGCCAGATTTGATTTCAATAGGACTTAGGTGCTTAACCTGTTCAGGTTAGTGGGGTTTCCAAACCTGATACTTAACTGTATCAGCAGCATCTTTGTAAATTACTTGCTGTGATGGTTTTCAGAACACCCAGGACTGTGATTCACCATGTTATCCCTGCCTCCAGTGTTAGGGAGCCTTGTCTGTTATAACTGGATGTCAGCTCCCTAACTCCAGTGCCCACAACCAGCAACACATACGCATACTTCTCAGTGCACATAACAAAATGTATTCCACACATGGATGGAAACATTCAGAAGGAACACCCTCTCCCACTTTGCCCATTCAATCCTTTGTAAATAGGTTTTAACAGTCTCATAATATGCAGATCACATTGCCTGGTTTCAGTAATATCAACTACATCAAATGCAGGCTCATAAATGAGCAATTTCAATTCCTTGTTAGCTCTGCCAATGTTATACTTAATTCAGCAGCAGCTAGGAATTGCTACCTGAGCTTGGACTCAAGGGGCAAGGTGAGCCCAAGGTTTGATGGCTGGCCCATCTCCGCCAGTGCAGAACAACCACACAGCTATTTTTAGTGTTCTAGTGGTAGCTTTGCTAGCACAAGTCTGTCTACCTGTGCAAGAGACTTGTTCTCACCTGTAACGTAGCCAGACTGAACCTTTGAGCCTCACAAAACAAAACTCCGCAGTTTCTAACAAACTATATTAGAGATACAAGCCAAAAAGACTATTAGAAAAATGTTTAAGAAATGAAAATCTACTTGTCTGATTTCCCACCCCCTCCCCAAGACGCCTAAGGTTGACGTTAATTGTTTCCCAGCATAAATGGACATGGAAAATTTCAGGCACATAGTTTTGGCACAGCTCGGAAAAGGATTTAAAAATTGGGATTATAATGGAAAGCACCTACTAACTATGAAACTATAAAAGTCCCCTCCCTCAAACACCTCAGGAAAAATAAAGACACCTTGTAGCTAAATAAATAAAATAAATGCAGACTCTTAAAATGTCTGCAATACTGTCCTCCAGTTTTGATTAATGTGTATACAGATAAATGTGCCACAAGACTAAGACTATCCCAAAAGCTTGATGCATGTGGCCTACTACCCCAGCATGTGGAAAGCAAGCCCTGGTGAGTGAGAGGTCCTGTGTGTAACAGCAACAACAAAGTCCCTGAGGAGAAAACAAACATTTTCTGGCTTTTTTGCATCTTCCTGAGTCTGACAAAGCACCAGGGCCTCTGCTTCTCATAGCTCTGCCAAACAACAGCAGTATAGAATAAAGAAGATTCTCACTTGTTTCACAGCTGTTATTCAGAACTTGGTAGGTAGCAGTAGATGTAAATTACCAAAAAAAAAAAAAACCCCCCCAAAAACCCCACCACAATTACATTCTGTTGCTACTTTGGAAAGCTATGAGCAGCAGCAAGCAGGGGGCATTAAGTGGAGGCATGGGGGGGAAAGGGGGAAGGGAGAGAAATTGGGAAAAGACAGAGCAGCAGACATCTTTCTTCTAATCTGCAGCAACCAAGAGGCTGAGAGGTGGGATGGGGAAGAGTAAGAACAAGAGATGTGGCAGAAAGGGAGGGAGAAGATGGCAGAGGCCTGGGACAGCACCTTACTAAAAAACCTGGTTTTATCCCCTCCTTTCTCCAGCTGAGAACGAGTCCTGGGCTTCACAAAGGGCATTCATTATCCAAAAAGTTCACTCGTATTGCCCCCCACTCCTCCATTTTTCAAGCAACCCTAGGGCTAGAATGTTTAGCAGAGAGAGCAATGATGGGGAACTGCTCCTCCTCTGTGAAAACCCTAGCCCAGACTATCACCTCTTCTCACCAATATCCACACAACCACTGGGAGAGATGGAGAGACTCCATGGGCTCAGCTGTCCACAATATGTAACAGGTATACAACCAGCTGTCTTAATCACACACAGATTGAGACCAGAAAGGACCACTGCAAACATCTAGTTTGACTTGCTGTGCACCACAGGCGACAGCACCCCACTGATAATATCTCCATCAATTACATCATTTAGTTGGAGCCATTGCACGACACATTCTCTACTAATGCAAGCATTGCCAACACTAAAGAAATTCATGTGCCTTCTAGAGATCAGCACTCGGATGAAAAACATTTGGCTCAAGCTGCTGATCAGAAGGGACAAACTGCTCTGAAGAACCTAGACACTAACCTCCACTTCCGAGGGAAAACATGCAGTCCCCGCTTTTTCAGAAGTGTAGTATGGAGCCTTAGAGTTCTATTGCATGTTCACTATGTGTCAATGACCAGGTAACTTTAGTGTTTAAAAATGCTGTCTTTCTCCTGCAGTTCACTAAGTGCAAGCATCTCTCTCTTGGGTGAGAACCTGGCCAGTAATCCAAATGTGTCACCTCTGGGTTGGATTACTATAACTCAGTGTATCTGATGCTAAATGGAAAGACAATACATAGGTCTAGCTGATGCAGAATGTAGTTGTCTCCTTCTCCTCATCTGACCTGTGCTCAAGTCCCTGACTCCCAGACAGTTTCTGATAGCCATTTAAGGTCTTGGCCTTACTCATCCAAACAATGAGCAGCTCAAACCCTTGCTAAATTAAAACCTGAATTTCAATATACAAACCACTGTAATAGCTGCAATCTTCTGGGACAATACACGTCAAAAAAGCCCAGTGTAAAGGGCAGGAGAGCTGCAGGCACTGCTTTCTCTGCTGAGGGCATCTGACTATGGAACAGTCTTCTAGAAGAGTCTGACCTACTTTAGGAAATGCCACAATACCTTCTTTTAGAGAAAGGCCTTTTCACCAGAGAAAGAATGACACAACACCGACAGACAAATGTTTCTACCTAAAATGTCCTCCCTTCTCTATTCCATGCAACTCATACCTTAAAAACCTTACCCTGAAGCACCGCTTTTCATCTCAAAATGGAAGATATGCCAGGGACTTCACTATTGTGATTGTTGGGTCACCGTATAAAATACTAGCCTCTCTCAGTAAGTTTCTTTGCAAAGAGCTCTCACCTCAGACTTGACAAATTCAGAACACCAAACATACCTTCCAGGATATTTATCCATTAACAGTAACATCTACAGAAAGCACAATTTATCAAGAATTAAAATAACTGTGAGATGTACGTGCAGGTAATATTTATAGAGAGTAATGTATTTATACTGGAAACATGCTTTATAAACTCAGAATAGAAATTAGTCCCCCGGAAGATTATGTATTGGTCAGGAACCATTCAGCCAAGAGACCGTGATCATCCATCCCTAGTTAGTGAGCAAGGTAACACACGATTCTGTTGTGTATTCTGGCCACATCTTAGAACAGTAAATAGAGAACAGCCAGAAATAACAGTAGAACCTACTTAAAGATAAAAAAGGAAACTCTCCAACAGAGCAGGATTTCTCCTTGCCTGAGAACAGAAACAAAAGACAGTTTTCAGTATAAACACAGAATAAGGAAAAGACTTTGCATTCATCCACTGAAGTATACCCTGGGCAGGAAGGGGGATGCTTTCATGAATGTTTGGCTCCTGGTTGTTAAGAAACCAGCCAGCTTTGCAATGCACTAAACATTGGTGGGGGTGGTATAGTTACTTTATTACTTAGGAAAGGTAACCAGCAATAGTGCAGACCCAGGTTCACATTTTATGATTTTGTTTTCGGCTGTAACCATTTGTTTCTATCACTTTCTCTCACTTCTAGGTAAATTTTTACTCCTTAAATAAACCTACATTTCTCTTATTTTAAGAGAAGTACTGTGTGGTTTGCAGGAGTAGTACTTTAAGCCAAAACTGGTAAACTCAAACACACTGCCCCATAGGGACAAAGGATCTAGAATTTCTGTGAGTAGCCAGTGTCAGGGGCTGGATATCACAAGGCAGCAATTCAAGGGGACTGAGATGCAGGTTAACAATAGGTGCGAAGAGAAAGAAGACTTGTCATAAGAATGCAAGAGCGCTTGGCTGAAGTGCTGACACAAGCAAAACTCCTACAGCTGAAGGATGAAGGAACAAGTTGACCCACAGTCCTGAGTATCCTAAGAACCCATCACAGGGCCTCAGAAGCTTTCCAAGCTCTGTGATGCATATCAAAGAGCAACCATAGCCTATCAGATTTTAGGTTTAATAATGCTATAACTAGCTAACCAGTAATCTAAACACAAATGGCTCCACCATATGAACAGCAAACTGCAGTAATAACCTTTTAGATCAGAAGCAGAAACTCAAAATTTATGAAGCTAGTGTAATGACCATGGAAACAAAGAGGGCTGGCCCAACTATTAGCAGCATGAGACTGAACTCTGCTGAGAGCAGAATATAAATCAAAAGCAGAATGATGTAATCTTTCCTGAAGGGAGTTAAGACAGAACAAACATCTCAACAGATGCTCAAGAAAGCATCGGCAACAATCTGAAGATATTTTTCCAAGTAAAAGAGAAACACCTTGTTGCCTTCACTTTTTTGAATATTTAAAAAAAACCTAGGTCTGCCTCTGGGGGTAGGCAGGCCCTGCTCTCCCTGCAGCCACTGGAGAGGGGAGGGCCATGCCTGCAGCAGCCCCAGCCTCTCACCACCCCCCGGGCTGCTGGGGAAGGGAACCCAGGCCTCTTGTTTGTCCCCCCACCCCCCCATCTTCCCCCGCAGCCAGCCTGGGTCTCTCAATCCCCCCACAGCCTCCCTCTGACAGGCAGAGAAGGGTAGGGGCAGTGCAGGCCCATTCTCTCCACCCCCTCCAGCCAGCAGAGAAGGGTTGGGCTGCACAGGCCACATTCTGAGCAAATGGGATTAGCAGGAGGGAGGAATAATGGTGGAGGGGCTGCGGGATGCAGAATGATGTGATGACATCACTGTCATCCCACAGGAAAAGTTTTATTTTAATATATACAGAGAGAAACACAGTTCAGAAACAATCAGTATTCATTTTCCCAGCCAAGTGTGGTAGGATTATGTCTCTATCACACAAAAGGAGACAATTACCAAGCTTTCATATTTATAAAGGTTTTCTGCTGTTTATAGCCATCCACCAGCCTTGAAAACATGATTCACATTCAAAATTGAGAGGGAAAAAATTGATACACAAGGGTTCCAATTTTAGCTGTTTTGGAATCAGGAATCTTCTAAGCATAATCCAATTGAATAATCTGCCTCTCCATCTTTCCTAATTTATATTTTCCTCCCCTCCTCTCTGTTCCCTCCCATTTCCTTCTGGCCCTTGGATTTGCATTTCTGCATTATAGCAATAATCTACCAAGAAACAGTTTCAAACTTTACCATTTGACAAGAAGGTTCTTCTTGTCAGTTTCAAGCTCTTAGTAATTGCTGTGCATACACAATGCACAAATACCTCAATCTGGGTTCTGTGCGGGGTTTTTTCCCCCCCTCAGTTGGCAAGAAAACCTGGGAGGTCTGAAGGTAGGCAGTATATTTAAAAGCATGTGACAGCCTTATTCAAGAAACAAGCGAGCGAAGGAGAGGGTTTGGAGTCCTGATGGTTAATCCTGGCTCAGATTTCCTCTATAACCTTGGAAAAGTCATTTAACCCTTCTCTCTGTTTCCCAATGCTTAAAATTGAATCAAAATACCTACCTACTAGGGGTGTGGTAAAACACACTCAATGTTTGTAAAGTACCTTAAAAGCCTCATACGAAAGATTAAAACAACAAATGGTCTGGTAGCACTTTATAGACTAACAAAACATGTAGATGGTATCATGAGCTTTTGTGGGCACAGCCCACTTCTTCAGATGACTGGAGTTATGAGTAGGGGATAAAACTAAGGAACCACCTCATCAGCATTCTCTACAACAAACAGAAGAAAATCAAAGAGAAGATCTCTACATTGGGAACTATCATAAAAAAAGTAAGTCTCCACACACATTTCACCTCTTCAAGACTTTACTACTATTCAACAAATCACCTACAAGGACCACTTCATCTCTCTTCAGAAGAAAAAGGACAAACTGTCCAAACTGCTACATGCCTCAGGATCTCTCATAACGGATACTTTCAACTCACCCAACATCATCATCAACCTATCTAATCACTCTCTCAGCCCAGCAGAAGAATCTGTCCTATCCCGTGGACTCTCCTTCTGCCCCACCACCCCCACAAATATGATTCAGTTCTGTGGGGATCTGGAATCCTATTTTTGCCACCTCCGCCTGAAGGAATATTTCCAACACACCGATATACACAACATACTGACCTCACTGCTCCCCCCCCCGCCATTCCCACAAGAAGGCAGCGTCTATGTGGACCCCCCCCCAACGGACATAATGAAAGTCTGGATTTCTACATCGACTGCTTCCGCGAACACGCTCGAACTGACATTATCAGCAAACAATAACATATAGCATACAACCTCAGTCATGCAGAACACAATGCTATTCACAGCCTCAAAACCAATCCTAACATCATAATCCAGGAAGCTGACAAAGGAGGCGCTGTAGTCATCATGAACAGGACAGATTATGAACAGGAGGCGAACAGACAACTCACCAATACCAGTTTCTACAGGCCTCTCTCCTGTGACCCCACTAAGGAATACCAAAAAAACATGAAAAAACTGCTCATGAAACTCCCTGATACTACTCAGGAACAAATTTATACTAACACCCCCCCCAAATCCCCGACCAGGAACTTTCTATCTACTACCCAAAATACACAAATTTGGTAATCCCGGATGGCCCATCATCTCCAGCACTGGCACACTTACCACAGGATTATCTGGCTATATTGACTCCCTCCTCAGACCCTGTGCTACCAACACTCCTAGCTACCCCTGCGATACCATTGACTTCCTGAGGAAACTCCAAAACATCAGTAATCTTCCTGAAAATACCATCCTGGCCACCATGGATGTAGAAGCCCTCTATACCAACATTCCACACAAAGACGGATTACAGGCCATCAGGAACACCATCCCCGATAACAACACTACACACCTGATTAGAGCTCTGCGACTCTGTCACCCACAACTACTTCCAATTCAGAAACAATTTCTATCTCCAAATCAGTGGCACAGCCATGGGCACTTGCATGGCACCACAATATGCCAACATCTTCATGGCTGACCTTGAACAACATTTCCTCAGCTCTCACCCCCTAATACTCCTAATTTTACTTATGCTAGCTACATTGATGACATCTTCATCATATGGACCCACGGAAAAGACATTCTTGAAGAATTCCACAAGGATTTCAGCAACTTCCACCCTACTATCAACCTCAGCCTGGACCAGTCTACAAGGGAAATCCACTTCCTGGACACTACATTATAGTTAAATAATGGACAAATTTCCACCACCTTATATCGGAAACCCACCGACCACTACACTTACCTTCATGCTTCCAGCTTCCATCCCAGACACATTTTTCAGTTGACTGTATATAGCCAAGCAGTACGATACAACCGGATTTGCTCCGACCCACAGACAGAGACAATCACCTATAGGATCTTTACAGAGCATTCCTAAAACTGAAATACCCACCTGGGGAAGTGAAAAAACAAATTACGCAGACATGAACTACTTCAAGACAGACCCAAAAGAGAAAATAACAGAACTCCTCTTTTTGTTACCTACAGTCCACAACTCAGACCCCTCCAACGCATTATACACAATCTACAACCCATCTTGGAAAATGATCCTCACTCAGAGGCCTTATGAGGAAAAACCTATTCTTGCTTACAGACAACCCCCTAACCTGAAATGTATTCTTTCTGATAACCATGCCACACAACCACATCATAAGCCTCCAGGAACCCAGCCCTGCAACCAAAAAAGATGCCAACTCTGCCCACATACCTACGCTGACAAATTCATCACTGGAGCAAACAACATAAGCCACAAAATCAAAGGGTCATTTGACTGCACATCTAGTAATTTGATCTATGCCATCAAATGCCAGCAGTGCCCTAGTACTACTACTACTACATATATATTTTGGACAAACTGGACAGCCTCTGTGGGAAAGAATCAATGGACACAAACTGGATATACATAAAGAGAACACACAGAAGCCTGTTGGTGAACATTTTTGCTTGCCTAACCACAGTTTAACAGACCTGCGGGTGGCTGTCTTGTCACAGGCCAGCTCCACAAGCCAGATCCACAGGGAGGCCCTGGAATCACAGTTCATCCACAAATTCAATTCACATGCTAATGGACTCAACCATGATATGGGCTGGCTAGGACACTGCCACTTAATAACTATTGAAGGTGCTAACAGCTCCCTGAGTGGTATCCTTCCTGTCTTAGCAATCTATCTATTGACTTTGATTTTTATCTGCTTAAGTTTAAGTACCCATTCTCCAGATACTTAATGATGCTCTGTCTTACCCCCCTCCCCCCTTCCTTTTTCTTCCCCCTCCCCTTCCCCTCTCCTATTTATTTCGAGTTTTCATATGCCCTACTCATAACTCTGGTCATCTGAAGAAGTGGGCTGTGCCCACGAAAGCTCATGATACCATCTACATGTTTTGTTAGTCTATAAAGTGCTACCAGACTCTTTGTTGCTTTTTTCTGCAACAGACTAACTCGGCTACCCCCTGAAGCTCATGAAAGATTAAAGTACTTTTTTTAATCCTCTTTTTCTGTTACCTGAGTGTTGGCAACAAAACCCACACCTCAGTTGCACTGAGATAGCAATCACCTGGGTGACAACTTGAACAGCTTCAGATGCTTTTCTCTTCAAATGGATACTTCTGCAGCAGAGAACATTGCCATGGCAAGCAATGTTTATTAGAAGCCAGAAAGTAAAAAGCAAAGTGACTATAGGCTGCAGGGTTTGTGAGAAGAGGGACTTTAATGTAAAATACTGTTTGTGTTGTCCTCTAGCCAGCTTTAGCAAGCATTAGAGAGTCTTAACTAATCCAAGGACTAGGCAAACTGACTAACCCCACCAGTGCATTTTCTGTACAGTAGTACTCAGCCCACAATTATGTTGTTTCTGGCCATTGCAGCTCTGTAAGAACCATCTTGTCTCTCCCCAACCTCTACTAAAATCTTGCTCCAAAATGGAAGACTACACATACCAAAGTTAGACAGACTGTCAGCATGTATAGTCGACTTCAGAAGGGCAGGCTATGCACATGGCTCCATCATACCAATCAGCATTCTGCCCAGCAGCAAAAGCCCAGAAATGCCCTCTGGGGGAAGTAAGAAATGGCATGTTGAAACCAAACCACAAGTTGCAGGACATATATTCTCAGGTTGGTTAAACACTGGAATATATTGCCAAGGGAGGTAGCGGAATATCCATCACTAGAGATATTTAAGAGCAGGTTAGATAGACATCTGTCAGGGATGGTATACATCAGGGCTACTCAACTTTGGAAGCCCCAGGGCTACAATGATATTCACAGCACATGCTGAGGGCCACAACTTAAGTGTGGTTGCATATATATGCAAATATATATGCAAATAGCTTCTCTCACACTGATGGGCATGAATACAAAAAATAAGGCAAGACTATACAACATGCAGGCCCCATTTAAGTCAGTTCTGCTGATATTAATAAAATGCAATATTTACCCGATTTCCACCCATATGACAGCACTTTTAATGAGCACTGACTGTCCAGGAATTTAACTACTAAAACGCATATCAACAGAAGACCTTTATATTGACTCACCATTGTGGAGCTTGTTCCCAGTGGAGGCCATATTCAAAGGATTCCACCTGCAGGCTGCCTGTTGAGCCTCACGTAAACCCAAACTGCACAGCAGGCCACAAACAAACAGGCCATGGGCCACACGTTGTGTAGCCTGGGTATAAATGGTGCTTGGTCCTACTGTGAGGGCAGGGGATTAGACTTGAACTCTCGAGGTCCCTTCCAATTCTAGTATTCTATGATTCTAGATCACATCCAGAAGCTCAGCAAATGACACTGTTCAGACCAACTTTCCAGGATAGAAACAAGGAACCTCTTCCTTTCCTCCTGCACAATCACAGCATAAGACTTTCTAAACTGTGTGCCATAATCATTTGATTTCAGATTAAGACTGCTGCTACCTGGAGACCACAGCTATTTTTTCATGCAGTGGTGTGAGAAAGTCAATCAAATATATGCCTGAATGTACTATACAAGTCATCACATCAGCGATCAACAAGATCATAGCCTCTCAATATATAGCACTGAGGAAACCCTACCCAGGTCCTACCCAGACAGTCAGTGACATCAGCTGCTCCTTAAGTTTCATTTAGGTTGTTGATTCCTAAATTTACCACTTTATCCACAACTCATTTTCCCTTCTCCAAATGACTCTTTCACATATCTTGCTAGATGATATCAGGGATTCTCTCATGTTTAACATAGCCAAACCACTGCTTCTCATCCCCATCACCAGTACTAACTTCAACATCCTTTCAGCCACCCAAGCTTGCTGGCTCAAAGAAATCAAACACGAAACTCACTTTCTGCCTCGAATGCACCCACTCCATATCCTGCCACATTTCCCCCCCATATACCATATACCTTTTCCTCTTCCTTATCTTCCCTGCACAAAGTACTGCTGCAGCCCACTCTGATCATGTCATTACTCTCCAATTCCTCATGTTATTAGTCATCTTTTTCTCCTTTTCTGAATCAGGTGCCAGTTTCTCAGTTTTCCATTCAAAGATTTGTGTAACAATGACATTCACTTTAGTGTTATAAGTCATGTTGTCCTGACTTGGCCATATGGGGAAGTCTGGGTTGTCCCACCAGAAGACTGCTTTAGAAGAACGTTCTTTCCAGGGAATAGTCCTAAGAATTTTATTTCCCCTTTGTTAGCCCATTAGCGTGGACTGGAATTCCATTATGGCACTGCTAATAGCTCAGCCACACTGGCCTCTTGGACAGTCTGCCATTTGTTCCCAAGTCATCTTTTGCATGGTTTCAGAATTACATGTTCTAAGGAGAAATTGTTTTTGGTAAAATATCAAGAAACTCTCTTAAGCCATGTGACATTCAGTCTATACTTGGACAACTGAAATTATACATTATTACTGGCAGAGAGGCCTTAAATAGTTGTCTTGCTAAACTACTGTCACCGTATGACAAAACAGCCAGACAGATTACAGATATATCGTAGTTATACCGCTATTATCTGTTGCTCTCCTGCTGTTGAGGTTAAACCCAGCTTTCCATTTAAAAGTTGGCTCTAAGTGCTCCACATGTTTACCTTGATAGCTTAGAAATTTGGTGGGTCATGTAGGGGCACAGGGTATGGTTAGGGATCCAAATTTAGGGCTATTTACCAATGAATTCCCCAGATAATCTCCTTCCAAAACCAGCTTTTTTAATGTTGATGGATTCTGGCAACCTATTTTTGCTCACAGATAGAAATCAAGCACCATGCCTCTCAGGATTACTCTAACAGAGTACTTGGCACCCACCATACCTTTGGGAAAAAACAAATTAAAATCTTATTTGAAAAAGATTTTGCTTCTCCAGTTAAGCACACTAAACTCAGGAGCATACTGGGCACCTGTCAGACTTTATTTAGAATGTCCACACAAAGGAATTGACAGGACTGCTAGCCTTCAAAGTTCCACACCAGATGGACAGTTTGAGGGAATAAAGAATAGCCCTTTGAATTTCACAGCATCACCTCAAGGGTCCAAAAAATGTGGAAATTATCGGATAGCATATTATCAACATCTGTCCCTCTCATCCCCTGTCCTGCCCCCAAACTCCATCCCAGAGCCTGCACCCCAGACTCCAAACTGCACCCAAGCCCACCTGAGCTCCAACTCCCTCTCAGAGCCTGTACTCCTCCTTTTTAATCCTATGTTCCAGCCTGGAGCCTGCACCCAGTACACAAACTCCCTCCCAGAGTCTGCACCCTTCCCCCATCCAAACTCCCGCCAACCCTTAGGCAGGTAGAGGAGGGATCTTGAGTAGGAGAGAGGTGCGGACTCTGGGCATTCTGGGCACCACCAACACTTTCGCAAACCTGCTGCCTCTGATGAGTGGGGATGAGTGGTAGGGGTGATGAAAAAGATGAGGGGTCTCAGGTGAAGCATACATGGAGGTTAGTGGAAGGGAGATCATAGAATCACAGGGCTGGAAGAGACCTCAGGAGGGAGGAAGGAAAAGCATAGGGGCATTGGTCACATCCACATTCTCCCCTTCAGTGTGTGCGCCAGAGATACCCTCAGGGTTCTCAGCCCCTATCCCCACCTTGCTTGTGAGCTTGGATCTGGGGATACAGCTTCCAGGCGTGAATGAGCCGAATTCCCTGTTTGTGTCAGGATCTGGGGGCTCCTAATGCGCAAGGGTGGGTATGGGTATGAGCCTTGTTCTCTACCCCACCTCAAGTGAGCAAAAGTAAGGGGGCGGGCTTGCCTCTCCAGGAATGTCTGAACCCCATTCCCTACCCCTGTGTGTCAAGATCTGGGGGATACTTGCCCTTCCATGAAAATCTGATCCCCACTCTATGTCCCACTTCTTGTGAGCCAAGTTCTGGAGAGGGTATGCCTTGCCTCTTTGGGCATGTCTGAGCCCTACTCCCTGCCCCCATGTTCCCTTTCACGGGAGCTCATTCTCAGCTTGTCTTTCTGGGGGGGAGGGGGTCTCGCTCCCTGCTTCATCCTTATCTGAGCCAGGACCTGGGGAAACCCTGCCTTTCTCGGTGTGTAGTTTAGAATAGGCAAGTTTGGAGCATGAACCCAGGATACACTAATGGTGGTGAAGTGATATGCTTGACACTGTATCAGAAACTCTCCAGCACTGAGGTTGTGGTGGTGTTCCCATCTTCACCCCCCTCCTACTGAAAAGAATGCAGTCTGAAACAATAGTTCTGTGATCTGTGAACTGCTCCATTTCCTTAAGGTGTTCTCATTTAAGTGATATTTCAGAGGTAACCCCGTTAATCTGTTTCAGCAAACACAACAAGGAGTTCAGTGGCACCTTAAAGACTAACAGTTACCATGGCATAAGCTTTGGTGAGCTACAACTCACTTCATCAGATGCATACACCTAATCTTTAAGGTACCACCAGACTCCCTGTTGTTTTCATTTAAGTGAGGCCATAATACTGAGGCTGTCTACACTTGCTCAACAAAAGTTGTCTTTTACAGGTGCTGAGTGCGCGCGCGCGCACACGCGCACACACACACACACACACACACACACACACACACACACACACACACACAGAGTGAACGACAAAGTTTTGCTATGACAAGCACATGTGTGAACACTGCTTGGTCAGCAGGAGCACTCTCCTGCTGACAAAGCAGGACCCACTCATTGGGTGTAGAAGTATTGCTGACAAACAGCATTCAAACATGCTGACTTTTAGCAACATGTCTGAACCATCCCAGACAGATCCAGGCTCCTTTTGAAAACCTCCAGTGAAGGAGCTTCCATAACCTCCCGAGGCAGTTCTTACTGTTATATAGTTTTTCCTAAAAATTCATCTAAATCTATGCTGCAGTTTGAACCCATTCCCTCTTATCCTGTCCTCTGTGGCAAAAGAGAATAACTTTTCTCCATCCTTTTTTTTTTTATGGCAGCCTTTCAAGTACTGAAGACCACTCTCGTGTCCTCTCTAATTTCCTCTTTTCCAAACTAAACATAACCAGTTCAGCCTTCACTCATGTGCACTGCATTCCATCCCTTTGATCATTGCTTTCCTTTGATCATAACACCTTTCTGAGCTTCCTATGCTGCAGATGGATGTGCAGAGCTGTATGTTTCACCATACAGGAAAGGAGCTACCTGCTTTTGCTCTACAAGCAGTTACATCGGTGGGAGATTTCTCCCAACGACAAAGCACTGTCCAGACCAGCGCTTTTGTCGGTGAAACTCAAGTCAGTCAGGGGAGGGGTATATTTTTTCCACCCTGAGTGAAAAAAGTTTTACTGACAGAAGTGCTAGGGTAGACACAGCCCCAGTTTGGATTCCATGGGGACCAGCAGACCAAGACCTTGTCTACACTAACTTACTTCATTACAATTTACATCACTCAGGGGTGTAAATAATGCACAGCCCGTGCAACATAAACCGTACTGATCTACACCCCAGTATAGAAAGCACTGTCAGTGGAAGAGCTACTACCGCTTCTAATAGGATGTGCAGTAATTACTCCTGAGGAAGAGACTTAGAGCATCTCTACCACAAATGCTACAATAGCACAGCTGCATCAGCAGCCTGCTACAGGTGCTGAGGTGTACAAACTCTGTTTGTCAGAAGCTAAGAATGGGTCACATATGCATGTGACAAAAAAAAAAAAGGCATTTTTTGATTAATAGCCTAGGGCTTTCTTTCTGATCAAGCAAAGGGCAGAATCTCCAATCTAAAGAGAGCCCAATTCTTAGAGAAGGGCTGGAAGGACTGACATAGATCAGAGCCTTTGTGGTTATGGAGGGTTCAAGATGAATAATCTCTGCTAAGTTTATTGGTAGGCATGTAGGTTCTTTTATTATTTTTAATAGGTCTTCTCTATACTACTTTTATGTTAGAAGTAAAATATGCTTGCTTAGAAGAAACAATGTGATAACATCTGGCACGATTACACTGTGTACCATCTTTGAGAGGAAAAGCAAAGTCTGCTTAGGCAGGCTGTCTTTTGCTGGGAATAACACAGTGAAGGCAGAGAACTGTTCATCTAGGAAATACACTGGTCACAAGGGAGAGCGAAGAAGCTCTCCACTCAAGAAAGGCAATAACGAGGAGGCTAGAAGGTTGAGAGTGGGTGCTCCTGTTACAGGTGCAGTTAAGGGATGTAAGAGAGTAGTCAATTAGTTGACTACTGGTATTCTTCCCCCACTCCTCGCTGCCTCTATATCAAAGGCTCTGCAAATTAAAAGGCAGTAGAAGCCAGGCAGCCTGCTCCTCCCCCCACCCCTTACTGTGTTTTAAATTGCAGAGAGTCACAGTGGGGTTTGGTCTCTGACCTAGTGTGAGCAGGGACTGTGCTGGACTGCCTGCCTGCCCAGCTCCTACTAAATTTAGGAGCTGGATGGGCAGGCAGCCTGGCAGGGCCGGCCTTAAGCCGATTCGCCCGATTCCCCCGAATTGGGCCCCGCGCCTAAAGGGGCCCCACGCCCTGAATCCAGAAGTGTGCTGGGCGCCATGGGCGGTGAGTTAATATTCAGAGCCGGGGCCCTGCTCCAGCAATATTTGGAGCTGGGTCTCTCCCCCGGCTCTGCCTGGAGTGGTCCCCAGACCCCACCTGCCAGCCCCCCAGCACGTCCTCCCACCCTGACCCCAGAGCATCCCCCTCCGCCCCGACCCATCCCTGCAGTGCGCAGCTTTCAGTGCGGCTCCCTCTCGCTAGCACGCGCTGCTGCCGCCGCTGCCGCCATGCGCGGCATTCTCAGGTGAGCGGTGCCGGGGAGACACCTGGGCGTGACGTGACATCACGGCCTGGGACTTTAAAACTGCTTGGCGCCACGTTGCACCACTCAGCCTAACTCCGGTTTCGGAGTCCGGGGCCCAAGCCCAGACTCCAGCCCCGCAAAATGAAAGGCAGAAGGTAAGGGAGGGGGAAAACTAGGGGGAAGGGGCTTGTGTGGAGGGGGAAGGAGGTGGGAGAGGAAGGGGCTTGTGCGGAGGGGGATGGGGAGGAAAGGGGAAGGCACCAAGGGACAGCGTGGAGGAGAGACAAATGCCAGGGGGCCAAGTGCAGACAATGAGGAAAAGGGCAGGAGGGGAGGTGTCAGTGGGAGGGGGGACAGGGCAATGCTGGGAGAGAAGAGGAGAGGAGGAGAGGAGAGGGGAAGGGCATTGGGGGCTAGAGGGGGGAGGGGGAGGTGCTGGGAGAAGGCTTGAAAGAAGGGGTGGGCATGAGAAAGGTGGGGATGGAGCAAGTCATGTGTGAGGGCACAGAGGGGCAGGAGGGGAATGGGGGCAGAGAGTGGTGAGGGGGTGGGCATCAGGGAAAAAGAGGGCAAAGGGGGCAGGGGCAGTAAGGGAAGGGGGAGGCACCAGGAGGGTGCCGGACTAAGGGAAGGTGCAGGTGCCAGGGGATTCTGGGGTGAAGCAGAAGGGCAGACACCTGCAGGGGAGGGACCAGCACCAGAGGAGAGAGGCAGGGCAGGTGTGTAGAGGGAGGTGTTAGAAGAGGGGATGAGGAGGGGTAGCTCACATGATCAGAGTGGGGCTACTGAAGGAGTGGGCACAGGGGGGGGGAGAAGGGCTGGTGGAGGGAGGCAGGTCGCAGGAGGGTTGAGGGAAGTGAGAAGGGCAGGAGTCAGGACAGCAGAGGAGGGTGAGGAGTTGGGGGGCAGCAGGCACCAGGGGAGCTGATAGAACAAGGGGGAGGAGACATGGCAGCAGAGAGATAAGGTAAAGGTTTAAAAATATTTATTAACAATTTGGGTGCCACAGTGGCACATCCAAACAAGCCACATGAACTCTACTGGTGCACAACACAAAATCCATTCTGCTCATGGGAGGAAACTCTTAGGCTATGTCTACACTGGTGGCTTCTTGTGCAAGAACACGTCCACACTGCCATGTGCGATCTGTGCTTTTGCGCAAGTGCATCCATGGCAGTGTGGATGCTCTCTTGTGCAAGAAAGCTCTGATGGCCATTTTAGCCATAGGGGTTTCTTGTGCAAGAAATCCCTGCTGAGCATCCACACTGCCCTCTTGCGCAAGAGAGCTAACACCTGTTAGAAAAGAGCATAGCTCGTGCGCAAGACACCCTCTCTTACCACGCCATACTGTAAATTTCCTTGTGCAAGAGCAGGCGGGCAGTGTGGATGCTCTGTGGGTTCTTGCGCAAGAACGGCTGCACTTGCGCAAGAAGCCCCGAATGTAGAAATAGCCTTAGAGGGAACACTTCCCCCAGCCTCTCTGCCCCCAAGTTAATGTCACACACGTTGGGTTAATGCAACTGCAGGATAGTTGCATGAGGGGGGTTTGGTGGGGGCCAAACTAATCCCTGTTGGTAGGAGGATGGTGGGAAAAAGTCCTTCAAGAGGGGTGACATGACACCTTTTAATTCTGGTCATGTATCCATCTTGCCCCGAGCAGGTTACCTCCAGAGGCTTGGTTAACAGAGTTCAGGGGTGTGGCTAATGGGGCACCACCAAAAATTATACAAACCTGCCGCCCCTGCCAGGTGTGCTGCGGGAGGGGGCATCGGCCCTAGAGGAGGAGTACGTCGGCTGCCTGCGCCGCAGGAGGTGAGAGTTTAGTGCAGGGCTTTCCTGCGCCACGGGAGGGTGTGCGCATGCATGTGTGTTGGTGGGCGATTTATTGTGTGCCAGGTTTTTTTTGCTCAACCAAAATTGCTGTGGGGCCCTGTTGAAATTGTTTGAATTGGGCCCCACATTTCCTAAAGCCAGCCAGGCAGCCTGGCTCAGTTCCTGCTCGTGCCGGGTCAGAGACCAAACCCTACTGTGGCTCTGCAATTTAAAATGCAGTAAAAGCCAGGGGGCAGACTACCCAGCTCCTACTGCCTTTTAAATTGCAATGCCACAATGGGGTTTGGTCCTGGCATGAGCCAGGACTGAGTGGGGCTGCCTTTCCCTATCGAGTAAATCAAGTAGACGATAAAAATTCCATTGATTACTCAATTACTAAAATAACCTCAATTTAACATCCCTAATACAGTTGCCCTGACCTATGACACCATGCAGATAGTATCTACGTAGTGTCGAGGTAGCAAGACTGAACATGAAGAAGCAACAATCAAACATGGGCATGTGCACTGAAAGGGAAGCAAGAGGAGAAAGAATCAGCCAAAGCACATTCTGAGGCATTGTTCTTTCGTCTTTCTAGTCCCTCCAGCTCAAAAGATCTTATAAACATCAGCAAGGGAGAAGACAGACACTATAAAAAGATTACTTTGGAGAGATTCACCAAATTGAAGCCTAGTTATGTGGGACTCTCCATTACACTGCAAGGACACTGAAATAATTTTTATAGTGGGGGTGCTACGATCCATGGAATCAAACTATAAATCCTACATATAATGGGAACCACCTATGTTATACTGCTTTGCAATTAGGATTCCAATTCTATTAAAATCAGTGGGAGCTGGGTTGGGCCTTTGGTGTTGCTACTTTCAGTTTCATTTGGTTTTCCATAACCAATTATTAAGCATAATAAAAGCAGATGTTCTTGTGGTTAAAGTACAGCTTGTTTTCCCTCACTGACAAAATCATAACTCCATCCACAATTGGCTGTTGTGCATTTATATGTGGTTTGTCTTGCCTATGTCTCTTTTTGGCAAGGATGGCCATGGGGCAACGTAAGTTAGTTCCTTTTTGGAGATGAAGGAGGTTGTTTTCTTTGTTCTGCTATTAATATTCTGAAATATTTGACTTTTGAGTTATTCAAACAAAATAAAAAATATTGACTAATCTATTAATGAAAACATCAATAGTATAAAATAAGTTATAAAAAGGTGCTTAAACTGACAAACTTCCAGCAACGTGAAGTATTCTCTTGCATACTCTCCTACAACATGCAACAGTTATCAGAAAGAGATTAGAGGTTAACAGAAGACTATCAATTACTTACATGCTAACACACAATACAGCTACACTGCCCTTTTTTACAGCAACATGTAGATTACATATATTGCACACACTCCATATAAGACAGACACCCTGAACCCCTAGGGTAGGTATTCAACATGGCTCTCTACATGCCAAAACAGTGCCTTCTCCATCTACACTGCTGTTTTTAGCAGGCAGAGTAGTATCTCATTGCCAGAGTATTTTTCCTTCACAAAGAGACTCTGACAGAGGAGATGTAACAGGGAAAAGCTCAAGCAGCTCCTGCCACCTTCCCCCCACCAGAGCTTTTCCTCTCTTCATGCCCCTTGCCCGGTCAGAGACGTTCACTCTGGCAAGTAGCTACACACAGCATATGGATGCTGTCCGCTTTTCATTGAGGTGTTCCACTACCCATACCCTCCCCACACCATCACTAATGTGTGCAATATAGACATAGCCTCCTCCTCTCCCCTCACACTGCCTCCATAGTAGGGATGTAAGGCTGTATCTAAACTACACCTCTCTGCTGACAGAGAGAGGTAGATTAGGCACGTCAAAATTGCTAATGAAGTGGTGATTTAAATATCCCATGCTTCATTAGCATAAACATGGCCGCCACTGTCGAAACGGAGCATTTTCGAAAAAAAGGCAGTCCAGATGCAGATCTTTCGAAAAATAAATGCTTTTTTGAAAGATCCTGTAAACCTGCCAGTAGCCTGCGGAGTGTTTAACCATTTCACAGACTGAATTTTAAAAACCACTAATCCTGTAACTGACTGAAAATTTTTTACAACCCTACTAGATACACACGTATAATTCACTAAGGGGCAGACTGCTTAAATGACGGGAATCAACTACAACTGACAAGTCTGTTGTATCTAAGCATTGAGCATACATGCAGGTTAAAAAGTAGGCTTTCAAAGTCCTGTTCAGATAGTTGTACTATATGAGGCATGCTAGCATAGGCAGTTAGACTAGCCTTGTTTTGGTTTGTGGTTCTACGCACAAGTGCAGTTTTCTAAATCCATACACTCTTACAGAGGAGGCAGGTATTCTAAGTAGACAGGGTCTAGAAACAGAATCCTCAGCAGGTTTCAATGCTCAATCTACTTATTGATATGGAGCATGCTAAGCAGAGAGATAGTCTGCATTTGCTTACTTATGACTCATCTTTAGCAGTTTTCCAGCAAGGAAGCTAAAAGTTCAGCTGTGTTGCCATTGATTTCAGGTCTGATGAGACTTATTCTAGCTAGCATTAGGAGGAAAATATTTTTAGGGGAGTTTAATTCTCATGCCCATAATCTTAAACATAAGAACATAAACATAAGAACGGCCATACTGAGTCAGACCAAAGGTCCATCCAGCCCAGCATCCTGTCTGCCGACAGTGGGCAATGCCAGATAACCCAGAGGGAGTGAACACAACAGGTAATTATCATGTGATCCCTCTCCTGTCATCCATTTCCAGGCAAACAGAGGCTAAGGACACCATTCCTACCCATCCTGGCTAATAGCCTGTCTGTTAATCTATGCAGCGTGTGCGTCCTTTGGATCCCCTCCAGTGCACTGCGGTCACACTTTCAAAAAGCGGTGTGTACTAGAACCATCTTGATCAAGCTGGATCATTTTTACATACTATGCATGTCTGCTATATGCTGCGGGGACATTGCATTGTTGCTGTGGATGGCAAGGGGACTGGTATTATAAAGTAACTCTTAAAAGGTTTAATTACAAAATCCAACTCACGTCTGAAGTCTGGATGACAGGGATCTAATTCCCACAAAAATCATACACTGTTATGCAGAAATGAGGTTGTGTTGTACTGCAGATTGCCATAGTTAAAGCATATTCTTGCATTAGCTTATCTGGAATGAATACACATCCTACAGGCATTCAGGAATTTCTGTTGTAAAATGAAAGGATTTTGTTAAAAGAACTTTTCCAATGTAAAGCCCCATCATGCTTGTTTGGGTCATCATCATCTGATTTTAAAGTGTGTTTTGATTTGAGATCAAGAAACTGTCACTGTCAGATTTAGCCATTTGATTTGCTACACAAAAATTAAATACCCAAACTTAAAGCACTAAGTACCATTTTGCATCTTCCCATTAGGGATGTTAAATTGCTATTAATTAGCTAATCAAATAGCAGATGGAATTTCCATTGATTACTTGATAAGGGGTGACGCAGGTTACCCCCACTGTGGCTCTGCAGTTTAAATGTAGTAGTAGCAGGGCACACAGGCGGCAGCCTGGCTCCTACTACAGGTTGGACCTCCCTTGTACAGCACCCTCGGGACCTGATCTGTCCCAAATGAGGGAATTTGCTGGATCAGGGGAGGTTCCCTGCCAGAAGCCTTACAGAATGCTCCCCCTCCCTGCAACCGGCTCCGCTCCAGACTCACTGTCACTGGGTTCCAGCCTGAAGGGCTCGGACTTGGGCTCCGGCCTGTTGGGGCTCCCTGGGGACAGCATTCCCCAGCCACTGCAACCCTGCTTCTCC
Organism: Pelochelys cantorii; assembly: GCA_032595735.1. Classification (NCBI taxonomy): domain Eukaryota; kingdom Metazoa; phylum Chordata; order Testudines; family Trionychidae; genus Pelochelys; species Pelochelys cantorii. The sequence continues at coordinate 32,090,593 of CM064328.1, forward strand.
CCTGCCTGACCAGGAATCCCTGGGAATGGGGAGAGCCAGCTGCCCCGCATCTGCCATGCTCCGCTGGGGACCCCTGGGACAGAGCTTGCCGTCTGCTCTGCTTTTGGCACTGGCTGTCCCGCTACTGCCCCACCCAGCCAGGGCTCCCTGGGACAGGGCTTGCCAGTCCCTCTGCTGTCCAACCCAACCAGGGCTCCCTGGGGATGGGGCTCCCAGCCAGTTCGCACTCCTCAGTTTCGGGGCTCTCTGATCCAGCAACATCCGTGGTCTTGCCAGACCACGGATGTTGCCAGACCAGAGAGTCCTGGATTTCAGCAGTTCGACCTGTACATTTAAATTGCAGAGCTCCAGGAGGGTTAGCTCCTGGAAGCAGCGCAAGCCAGGACTAAGGAGTCCTGGCTCGTGCTGGCTTCTGGATTGCTGCGGCCCTGCATTTTAAATGTAGTAAGAGCCCCAGTGGGGCTAGCTCCCAAGACTGGCACGAGCCAGGACTGAACAGTCCCAGCTTGAGCTGGCTCCAGGACAGCTGAAGCTCTGCCTCCTGTATTTCCCCTCCCCTACACTGTGGAGATGCTCCTGGGGGGAACTGGCTTTTAAGCCAGCTCCCCCCAGCACCAGCTCCTGCTCTCCCACCCCCAGCCTCTGACACAGAGGCAGCAAGGGGAAAGAAGCGAGTAGTCGACTAGTCAGCTACTCCCGTACATCCCTACTTCCCATACCACCCCACATGCATGGAAGAAGCTCCCCCCATAAAGGTCCATAAAGCCACTGTATTATCCTCCTTTAAACATCATCTTAAAGCCCACTGTGCTACAATGCACAAGGAACACTTGACAATTAGAAAGCCAATATACTCTGGCTGCTTATTACACTGTTCATGACTGTCACTATTCACAAGTTCTCTCACATGCACCTCCACCACATTCCCCAATCTTTTTCTCATATCCATCTACTGCCTCTGGTCTTGGGCTTAGACTGTAAGCTCATCTAGACAGGGACGGCCTTCCAGTTATGTTTGTACAACAGCTGGCACAAAGGGTCCCCAGCCTCTTGGCACTACCGCAATATAAATAATATTATAGTACAGTGAAACTAATTTTAACAATAACGCTGGAAATTTTATTTTCTATCACACAGAGAATGCTCCTATCTTAATTATTATGTAAAGGAAGATCACTAAAACATTACTGGTTTAAACAATTTTGAGTCCTGGATTTTATTTATTTTGTAGGACATAAACAAATATGAGTCACCGTGCCACTCAGCATTGCCTGACTGAAGAATCAATCAATCAATAAAACAATATAAAGTAGCTCTATAAAAATGTTATTGGAGAATGTTATTATTCAAAGCCTCTATTCAAAAGAGGCTTCTTAAGATATTGTACATGTTAAAGAGACTGTTAACAGGAATCTTTCCAAGTTTGATTTCCCAAATCAAATCCTAAACCATAGAATCCTGCCTTGTCTTCAACTTTTTGGAAGATCATGTATGAGGCCATCCTCTGGAGCCCGATCCGAGTCACGTGGCAAAACAAAATCAGCTCTTGGGACAGGGACTCCTATTTAAAGAATATCCACTGTATTGAGAAATAAACTTTTCTGGTAAACTCTAATTATTGCTCTCTACTATTTACTTTATTGACCATCATTTTCTTAATATAAACATGGCAGTGAAATTGTAGTCATGCTGGTCTGACTTACCATCTGAAAGTTAAAATTAGAACCTGGTTTTCAAGAGCATTTACTCTAGAGTTTGTACATTAAACAATCCAAATTACATTTTGCTACTTAAATTAGCATTTGTGGGTTGGTTTTGGTCATTTCTAGCAAAAAACTCAATCTGACTGCTTTCTCCTGGCTGATTTTATTCCACCTAGCAATCTAGGAGACTATCAATAGGAACTGCATTTGAAATACTGCTATTTAGGGCTATGAAGAGGATCTATACCATGTTTACCACAAAGTATAATTTATTTCTGAAATGATCCCAGAACTCCACTTGTCTGTCCCACCCAGAAGAGGAGGAAATAGGTATTCACAATAGAAGCCTTCCAAGTACTATGGTAGAAAACATGTCTCGTTTAGCATTTACATATCTGGAAAATTCTGGCAAAGAACTCCTGAGATTTTCCCAGACTGTAATGAAAAAAAAGCACTGGAGAGGAAACATCTCACTGCAAAAGGTTCCCCAATTTCTTCTTTGCTATCCCCTAAAGAAAAACCAGAACGGATCGACAGAACCCTGTCATCAGCTCATACAGAATGAGAAAAAAAATTGGGCCTGAGTGAACAGACTGAGTAGTCACGGGCTTCTTCCCTGAAGAGGGTGGGGAAATTCAAAGGCAAAGAGGTTCAAATTCTTTAGCTACATTAAAAAAGGGAGGGAGGGACAGAGTGGTTACTGATTTTCCAGAAGTGGAGTAAACAGCAGAGTTCCCCATTAGGAAGGAGGAGGAGCAGTCATGAGGCGAAGGACCTGCTAGTGCCCAGGACAGTGATGAAGGAGCAGCAGTGGCAAGAGCATTAAAGCACTGGAATGATGTGCTACAGGGATTGACTTACTGTATGTGGGAGGAATCCAGAATGTGGGAGGAGGAAGGGCTCAGAATTTCTTAAGGATAGGGAGACCTCAGGATTTATTAATTAAAGAGAGAGGAGGGGCTATTCTTAACTATATAGGATGTTATACTGAACTTATCAACACAGAATCTATAGGCATATATGCTCATATTTCATTTTGATAAATGTGGTTTTAAATTGAGCTCAAATATTACCAAAGTATGTGACCAAAAAAAAAAAAGATAAAATGAGAATGATGAAGTGTTATATTAAATTTGTAGTGCCCCTTCAAAATACTAGCGTTCTCTTATTTAATGTTTGGGCTGAAGTGATATAAAACAGTTAATTGGGATCAGGTAGGGGTGTCAACGAGTAGTCGACTAGACAATTAACTGAAGATCAACTGATAAGCCTAAGTTTTTGTCAACTACTTGCATTCCTCCCCCCACCCCTTGCTGCCTCTGTATCAGAGGCAGCAGCGGGTGGGAGGCAGGGAGGCTGCTATGAAGTAGCCTCTGTCTATGAGGGTTTGAGCTCCCCACAGACAGAAGCTGCTCCACATCTGCCTGACAAAGTTGGAGCCAACCAATATGTATTTAGGTACTCTGGGGTTTAGCCAGTTTGTCAGTATTATTGATCAAAAGCTTATAAATATTGTTTAGCTATAGTAAATGGTGTTACTGGCACCTTTCAGCAGTGTATTAAACAACAGTAAGACTACACATCTGTCACGTGGTTTGTTCTCTCATCCTCTCTTCAGGAGAGCTGTGTACGCAGTGGAATTTTTTGTTTTGGCAGGATTATGTTTGGAGAGCTTTTTTTAAAAAATATGCATGCTGCTCTGTATTTCCATTAAAGATGGCAGGGTCAAGATACATGCCTTGTATTTGTTACAGAAGGTCATTAGGTTTGAGATGTTTCATAATTCCAGGGCTGTTCGTTCCACACTGTGACCAGCATCCTATAAACTCAATCCCCCATACAGCTGACCTTTACCCTTTTGGTAGAACATTCCACTATGTCTAAAAGAACAGAGTTTATAAACCACTGTTTCCCCCCCAGAGCTTTAAACAATACTTTAGATATCAGGTGCCCAGGCCAAGAAGTGCCTTAACAATAAGGACTTAGACCTTGAACTTGACCATTTATTAATTTGTAAGTAACAGTTAAAGTGGCCTCCTGGTGAGAGCATGGTGAAAAAGGCTGCAAGAGAAGAGCTAAGCACCTCAGGACTCATTCGGCGTACAGATGTAGAACAGTTGAGCAGACAATTCCTAGGGGTGACTCCGGTGCTGGAGGGAAAGCCACACTCCCCACTGCTTCCCGTGAGTTTGGGATGTGACAGGCTAGATGAAAATCCAGAATTCACGAGGGAGGGAGGGGGAAGGAACCCAATACGGATGCATCACCTGCGGATGAGAAGAGAATCCAGGATGTAGTACCTGAGGTGTGCGAATGTGAGGAGGGCATCAGAACCAATTTTGCTTGGGAGAGAGCAGAACTGATTTACTGATGGAGGAGATCAAATGTGGTAAATTACATGAGCGTGGCTCGTAAACTTAATCCTCAAGCTAGAAGTTGGAGAGGAAGATTCATAAGACATGCTGAAATAAGATAGAGAACCATATTTGTAGCATTGGAATTTTGTAACTAATAAGTCCATTATAATAAATGTATGTTATAGCAAAGGTTTGGATTAAACTTAAATCCAAGATGTAGGCCTCACACGGAGCCGGGCAGCTTTGTTATCTTAGCTCCAGCTAAGGGTTGGAATATTGGAATACATGGTGATTTCAGTGTTAGATAAGGCCTTATAGTAGACAGAAAGAAGTTTAATGTTGAAAGATTTTGTAACTTTGTTAAAGTGACTTAGAAGTACCCCTTTGTTCCATGCTGCAATTCTGTTAATGTATTGTTTGTGTGAATGAGAGAGAGAATGTTTTAGGATAGGTAAGTGTGAAGGCCACTGCCTGCTCAAATGGCCGGGGGTGGGGGGAAGGGAGGGTGCTGAAGACTCAGAAGCACCAAATAATTATCAACTAAGTGAAAGAACTCAGAAGACGCAGACTGCCCGGGCAGACTGACGAACCCTGAAGCTAGAGGCAAGCACCCCTTGATAGGGAACCAATCACAACTTTCGCCGGAAACACAACACCTTTGAGAGGTCGTCAGCATACTGATATCAGATGACCGTGAGAACAACTTCTTCCCAATAAACATGTGTCGTAGGAAGACTGATTGTGATACTGAATGACTAACTATGTCCTGACAAGGCAAAATGCATAGACTTCCATGGAAGGAAAATCCTATAAATGATGGGGTGTCTTGTATAGTTCTTCAGGTTCTATCCTGCTAAGACCAAGAGGGGCATTAGTCTCACTGACATGAACCCGGCTCCTACCTGACATATCTGGCCAATAATTATTCCATTGGCCCGGGGGGGGGGAGGTGTCCGCACGCACACGCTACTTTGTTATATTGTCAATAAATGCGGCATATTGCCTTATCCCCCTGAAAAAGAATCCGTGTGCTTCTTTTAAGCATAACATATTCATGGTGACAATCCATTTCAGAGAGCAGAGTGTGTACAGAATCTCCACACATACGAACACACAAGGACAAGAACTAGATTTCTTCTATAAACGCATCCTGATGCAGCAGCACATAAGGAGACCAATCAATGGAGGGATTGGTAAGCAAGTGGGAGCATCTCACCCACGGGTTCCCAAACTGGGGGGCATGCCCCCCTGGCAGGGCGTGAAGAAATTCCAGGGGGGGCACGAGGCGACCCAGCCTCCCCCCCCCCCAATCAAGTTTTGCTGCCCTATTCAGTTCCTTTTTTCCTTTTTGCTGAACAAGTTTTGCTGCTATTTGGGTGGGGTGGGGGTGAGGGTTTTTCAAAAATCAAAAAGGGGGGGCATGATGCCAAAAAGTTTGGGAACCACTGATCTAACCCTTCTCTGTGCTCATCAAAAGGCACACATCAGGTGTACAATAGCTTCCCTGGGAGAGGTCTAGGTTGGATATGAGGAAAAACTATTTCACTAGGAGGGTGGTGAAGCACTGGAATGGGTTACCTAGGAGGTGGTGGAATCTCCATCCCTAGAGGTTTTTAAGTCTCGGCTTGACAAAGCTCTGGCTGGGTTGATGTAGTTGGGATTGGTCCTGCCTTGGGCAGGGGGCTGGACTTGATGACCTCCTGAGGTCTCTTCCAGCTCTGTGATTCTATGATCTTTTATCCCCATTTCTGACACTGCCCCCATTCTAGTACTAGGCTGTTGCTCTTTCTGCTCCCCAAAGGGAGAAGCTTGTGCCAACACTGGTCACTGTGCCCTACACTCCCTCTTCCCACAGGAAGAAAGAGGCAAAAAAAGTGGATTTTACAACAACTCTCCTGGTAATTTTTCAGAGTTCCCTCATAATGGAATAGAAATGCCCCCTCTCACACACCCTGGACCACACTATTCAGATACATACATGACACCCTCTCGCAAATCAGACATTTACCTGGCCTGAATGAATATTGATTTAAACATTTATTTACAGAAAAACAAGTAAACTGATAGCCTTATGATTGCGAGAAAAGCTTACTATGAACAAACAGTAAACCGATGTGCTCTCTCCTTTGTTTGCAAACAGACTGGAACAAAAACCCCAACAATACAATTTATCCCTATTCATTTCAATGAGATGTTAATTTTTAGTAAAAGGAAGATACTTTCAGAGGTAGAAATTTAAATTATTTAAGTGCACTGTTGTATATCAAATGCACGGTCTACACGACAGAGTTAGGTCCATAGAAGGCACTTGACATAACCACAACAAATACAGTTTTGCTTCCTCTAATGTAAGTGCCCTACTACACTGAAAAGAACTCCACCTCCATGGGAGGTATAGGGTTTATGTAGTGGAGTGAGGGCAACACAGTGCCTGTGTAGACACTGCATTTCTTATTTTGTCTGTTGGCGGCCTTATCCCTAGCTTAACTGTTGGTTGTCTCTGCTCCAAGCTGGTTGTCTCTGCTCCAAGTAGTCTGCTTACCAGACTTGGGCTGCCACCTAGGTTCCTAACTCCTGATAGGAGCAGGGCAATCAATAGGACTCTGGGCATGAATCTCCCTGCTGCGGGTAAGAAGCCTTACGTGGCTGCCAGGCTCCTGGCAAAGAATTGCATAAAGTTGAGAACCCTGTTGCTCAGCCCCCCAACGCTACCTCTCTTCTGTTGGTAGAAACACTACTGGTGAGGATACACAACACTACCAAAAGAGGGAGGATAGCAATGGGCTTAAATGGGATTTTAAAAGTGCCTTTATTTGATGTGGGGTTTTTTTGGTTTTGTTTTGTCTCTGCTGCTGCCTGATTATTTCTGGTTCCACATGGTGTCAGGTTGATCTGTCAGTCTATAACTCTGATGGAGTGTATCTTTGAAGTTCTATTGTATATATAGTAATTCAACTGACTTCCAAGGTTTCATTCATAGTTGATGGCTTTATCTTCCATAATAGACTCACTTTTTGGGAACAAGAAGAGTGATATTAACATCTATGTATGTCTATGCTACTTGGCTATTTCAGGATACCAGAAGTATCCTGAAATAGCTACCCTGTGTCTTAACAAGCTACCCATTATTTTGAAAAATATTTCAAAATCACAGGCACGCTATTTTGGCATCCCTATAGCCCTTGTTCCATGCTATTTCAAAACAGAAATGAAATAAGACATGCAATTTGCATATCTTATTTTGATTTTAGGGTGTTGTGTAGATGCACTCTAAATGTCATATTACTAGAGTGGAGGGTTCTTGTTTTTTGCAGGCATCCAGATAGGGAAACTAGATGCCAATATCTACCTTCTTTCCATTCAATTATTGTTTAATGCTTTGCATATTAAAGATAGAAATGTAACAGGCATGGTTCAATCTGGCATGTGTATCTCTCAAGATAACCCTCTGATCATCCATGTACCATATTTTCTATTCAGACCCTTGCTAATTTATCCTAGATCTCAGCAGCCCTTCAAGGAGAAGAGTAGTCAAACAAACAGTCATAATGACAGTGAATACAGTAGATAGGCAATAGAAAAAGATTTAGTATCATGCCACAACTTGCAAACTCACTCTAACAGCTGTACACAGGGTATGTCTATATTGCAATTAGACAGCCACAGCTGGTCCATGCCTGCTGACTCAGGGTTAGGGGCTGTTTAATTATAGTATCGACAGTTGGGCGAGCTATGGCTGCAGTCCAAACTCTTGTACCCTTCTACCTCACAGGGTCCTAGAGACTAGGTTCCAGCCCAAGCATCTATACCACAATTAAACAGCCACTTCAGCCAAGTCAGCAGGCCAGAATCAGCTGGCATGGTCCAGCCATGGGTTTTTAATCACAGTGTATGCCTATCCACAGAGACAAATATCTGATCTATTTTCTTCACTGCTACAAAAGGTTGGTTTTTTCCCCCCTTTTTAAGCCTCAGGGCTTAGGTAACAACAAAGTGAAGACAAGGCACTTTAGTTATGCCAGGAGATAAAATTTCAGTGTCAGCCCTATTCTTTCAGCTGGTGTTGACCTCAGTGGATTTACCTCATGGTTTAACTAGTGTCTTGCCTTGACTAAACTGTTATGTCTGGAGAGCTCATGCACTTTGTTACACTAAGAAAAAATATTTGATAGAAGAATTCTTCCAGTGACCAAGCTACCTCTTCTCAAAGGGGTGGAACAATGACAGAAAATCTCTCTATTGCTGCAGCGAATATCTATAATGCAGTGCTAGAGCTCTAGTGCAACTTTAGTCAACAAATATTTGCTGCAAATCAGATCCCTAATTTAAGCTTAATTCTCCTTACTGGCCATCCAGCTCATCTTATGTACATCCCAATTAGTGATGTCAACGTATAGTCAAATACATGATTAACCAATAAACCCAGACTTATTGATTAATCTTATCGATTACATGCACTCCTCCCCGCTCTTGCTTACTCTGTATCAGAGGCAGTGGGGGTGGAAGCCAGTGCCCATGGTGAGATGGCTCTTAAGCGGGTTCCCCACGAGCACCAGATCCACGGAGCCGCCTGCCCCCACCCCACCTCTACGCTGCTGGCTCTGATAGAGAGGCTGCAGCACAGAGGTGCTGGCCGGGAAGGGGAATGGGGGGGGGGGCAATGTGGCTGGCTGGGGGAGATGGGGGAGGGCCAACGGGAAACAGGGTTGGTCGTGGGGAACGGGGCTGGCCGCAGGATATCGGGAGAGGGGGGACCGGCCAGAAGGGGGCGGGGCTGGCTGGGAGGGTGGCCGGGTGGAAGGGGGAGCGGGAAGCAGAGCTGGCGGGGGGAGAGGGGAGGTGCAGCAGCGCTGGCCGGGAGGAAGGGGGAGTGGGAGGCACAGCTGGCGGGGGTGCAGGGTGGGTGGCCGGGGAAGATCAGGAGGGGAAGTGGGGGAGAACCGGCCAACCGGGAAGGGGGGGGGGGTGGAGATGAGCAAATTGGCCGTCGGGGAGCGGGACTGACCTGTGCACTTGCTGCCTGTTCCGCGCAGGCTCACGGCGACGCGCAAGCGAGGAGGAGGCTTCCCCTCCTCCTCCTCACACTCAACCAATTGAGGGCTCCCGGCAGCAATTGCGGCCCCACCTCCCAGCTGGGACTCCCAGCCGCTCCCCCCGTCCACGCCAGGCTTCCGTCCAGTGCGCAGCCGGAAAAATCAGAAAATACCAGACATTGCACATGTCTGGTATTTTCTGATTTTTTTACCAGACAGAGCGTGCGAATACCGGACACCTGGCAGCCCTAGCGAAGGATAGCAGGGGGCTCCCTGGGATTAGGGCCAGGAGAGCACTGGCTGCCAGCCTCACCCCCAGGGACTATAGAATAGTTGTGTAACTGATAATATTTGACACTGTTACACAGCTATTAAATTAATCATTATCCAAAATCCTTAGTTTAAATTGGCTAGCTAACATTGAAACTTTCATGGGAAATTTCACAAACTGATTTTCTTTTGGTTGTGTGTTAAATTTCTCATTTAACAAAAACCAGTAAAAACAAAAATGAAAAGTTTGTTTTCCATTCCAAACTTCCATTTCATTGTTTTATTTTTTTCCTCCATCCCTTTTTTATTCTCCTCCTCTTCTGGTGGGAGTAAAAGAAATGGAAAAAACAAGAATCTTTTCAAAATTGAAATGTTTTCATTTTGATTACAATATTGCTTTTCAGTAATGAAATTTTCTAAGAACTCTGCAAGCAAACAATATTTGTACTGTTTATCTGAAAGAGCAGTTTCCTCACTAAAACTCCCAACTTGTTACGTAAAACCCACAAACCTTCATAAGAAGAATGAACTGTTACAACTTTCTGATTGCGGGAGATTACTTTACCTTGCTTAGATACAGCAAAATAGAACAGGATTTCACTCTATGGGGCTAAGTCAATAACAGGATTAAAAGGGGAAGAAATATATATTTTGAGCCCCTAGAATTATCGAAGAGCTGCCACTCTACAACTATTATAGCAAAACCATACATACAAACAAAGCATTTTCAAATACTGTTGCTAGAAGATGTGTGAACACAGAGATGACAGACAGCAGAGCTGGAAGGAGCTAATTACAGGGCTGGGGAGATGAAGAACCCAAAAATGGGATCTATTTTCTGCAAACAGGGATGTATTTGGTTGACTAATTTTTTAATTTTAAACTTAATTACGAGGTGATCTTTTAACAAACCACAAATGTTGATAAATAGTACATTTCATTACTTATACTAGAAGGCAATAAAAGTCTTAGGCTGCACTGACATAACCATTTGCAACTTGAAGCTTTTAGCTGACTGGGTACACAACTGTTGTGTAATATATCAACAGCAGAATCTTCAGAATATGTACATGTGTGTGTCTATCATTAAAAGGAAATTAACTTTACTAACTTCCCTAATTTCTTATGTGAGTACACATTAGTGCTACTTGAAGATAAGGATGCATTTATTGTGCAACATTTTTAAACTGAGCAGACTTATAAAATCAGGGAGGCTTTTCTGACGATGCAAAAACCATAAGCTAAAACAATGCACTTTAAACATCAACATGCAATTGTATTTTTCAGCTAGCCAAATTACAAGCAGCAAATCCAAATCCCCCTCACGTACTTTGGACTATACTTTGGAAAATACATTTGGTCATCATCATCTGCTCATTTTGGTAGAGGAGATAGACCCTTTAATTTTAAAAGCACCTTAATTCAAAATCAAAATCTATCCAATTTTTCTTCTCTAATGTAATCTGACCTATATATTTTTGAATCTTTATAAAAGTTTAACCCACCAGCATTTTCAAACAGTCACTACTGTAAAACCCATAATTAAAAACCTTCTTCTAGCTCCCAACTGCATAACATTCTTGTAAAAGAACAGTTTCATTAATTAGAAACTGAGTTTGTCTGAGCACAGGCCAAATGTTTTCAGGACAGATAATGCAATCTTCTCTTTGTCAGTCATGGGGATCCTTTGAGAAAGAGCCAACCAGTCTAGGAATTTGGATCAACAGAGTATAAAAGTCTAGAAAATAAGGGTCAGACTTTATTTATATTGCCAGTATAAAAGTGGAACTAGAAGTTCCCTGTGGTCGAAGAGCCCTTAAATTGCAATATTGTGGCATTGCTGCTCTCAGCAAAACGATCTAAACTTCACACCATTAACCCTTTTTTCCATGTCTTCACTTTTTAGTGCAGGACATATTAGTATCTATGGAAAGGGCAAGAGTCCGCTCACAAAATATATTTTTGGGGGATGCAACATGCTTATAAATCCTGGAGAGGGGTGTAGGGGAAGATACCTCTTACTTGGCATATTGTAGCTCCAGTACTCATGACTGATTTATAGGATACTCTATGGAATCCAAAATAGAATCTCCATACAAAACTACAGTAAACTGAAACAAACATTTCACTCATTTATCAACACGACTGCTGCAGCCTTTGCTCAGTACTGAGTAAGGTTAATGTATCCCGAGCATTTTACTGAACAAAAGGGAGCACAGAGTATAGATAAGAGTGTTAATTGAAGTGCAGAGCAATTGCCAACAGCTTGTTTCCCATACAAGCTACTTGCCATTTTCATAGTCAGCCAACAGCATTATTTTTAAAGATACATCATAGGATTGGTTGCTTAATTTTACAGTGCGTGTTTGCATTCAGTTTGAGAAGTCAGTTTTCATATGCAAACTGCAACCATAAAAATCATTCCTTGGTGGTGGCTCTTGCAAATCTGTCTTTGAAGTAAATTAATATCCAGACAAACAAAAAAGTTGGGTTTCCTTAATTTAATGACATGATTTGTGAAACAAGATGACCATCTAAAAGAACCTAAATTATTAAATCACAGATTAAATTTTGGAATTCATTCTAAAGATGACTGACTGTTCTGCATCCAGAACATGTTCATCTAACTGGAAGTTTCCTCCTCTGCAGCCCTCCGTACAGAGATACAGAACATTTAATTGCTTTTTCCATTACAACCCCCCCAAAAACAAAACAAATAAAACCCACTAGATGTAGAGAGTGAGTATGGCTTGATTTTCCCTCCTATACCTAAACTGTGTTCAGAAGCATGTTTTACAAGCTCACACGTATGCACAGGACACAAGGGGAAGTGAAATTGAGCAGCATAATATTGTGATGGATGTGAGGGGTACTACCCTTTTCTAGACATCCCAGCATTCAGTTACTTAAAAGTTTCCTGTAAAGGGTTAAACCCAGAGTAGTGGGTATCCATTAAGTGTTGGTAGGGAGCCAGGAGAGCTAATGGAAAAAGAACAAGAGATTTTTGAAATGAAACAAATTTTCCCTGTTTCAGTCTCCTTTGTGTGTAAGTAGAAAGGAGCTGGGAAGAGAAATGGACTGAGCAGGAATAAGGCATGGAATTCCCAGAAAAGATCTATGTCTAAGAAAAGAAAACCTAAATTTTGGAACAACAGAGAAGTAAGTAGAACAGGGAATGTTTAGTTAGACACGATCAGGTTATTTTCTCTCTGCTTTTTTTAAGTTTGGTTAAACTTCTCTGTGCTGCTTTAAAAACCTCCCCGTACACTGTAACTGAAACTGAATCCCAGGGAAGCAATTCTGTACTTTAATTACTTTTGTGGTTTTTTTTAGTTGCTCTAGCACCTTAGAACCTGGTATGCTTTACCAAATATATCTTCTTTGTTTTGATAATAAAAATCCCTTTTTCTAAAACTATAATCTGATTCCTGTGTCCTAGAAGGCAGGAAGTTCTGTGTCCATGTACCTGAAACTGAAGGTTAGCTATTGAGCGATTATGGTTTGTTTTCAAACACACTCTTAATGGAGGATTAAAAAGCTTGGATTACTCCACAGGGAGAAGTTTCCAAGTGCATCTTCCTGGCTTTCAAGAGGTTTTTGCATTTGGGTGGATGGCGTCATTCTACCCAAGGTCAGGGAATCTGTGACCTTGGGAAGTTTTTTAAAGCAGAAGCTTTCAGTGGCTAGGTATTGTAAGGTCTCTTGCAGATCCCCACCTTCTGCACTCCAAGTGCCAGAGTGGGGAACAACCTTGACGCATAGACAATATTAGTCTACAGATCTGCTCCTATGCAAATCAAAGGTAAAATTCCAGTTGATTTGAATGGGAGCTCATTTTAGCTGACCAAGAACATTTTTGAAAATTCCATTCACCCTCTGCCTCTCTAAATCCTTGCTCAATATCTCTCAGCATTACCTGAAAAAGTTTACTCTGACAGTAAGTGAAACAACAGCAAGGTTACAGCTGTCTTATGCTTTTTATCAGATCAGAAAGGGGCCTTTTACATTTCAAAAATATCTTTAAGGCAAGGACAACAATTTAACAAGTACAAAAAAGTTTAAAGATTGTTTAATGGATTAATGAACTTTAATATCTCAAATTAGGTGAACCTGGGCTTGTGCATATTGGGAGTAAAGAAGCACACTACAGCTACTGCCATAATGTGATAAAGTAGAGGGTATAATTAGTAGTTTTTCCTCGAATGCAACAATTGTTAGTGCTCCCCACATCCTCATGGGTGCAAATGGACAAAAAAAGCCTTTAAAAAATTTCTGGAAAAGGGCCAGTGGCACTTAGAACAGGTTTTACTTTATTATGAGCAATAGCGAAGCACTTAGTGGCAAATGATTTTTCCCCTTAGCCCGTGACACACCTAGCACTAAGAAATTGTAATGAACAGTGGCTTTCCTGTCTTTGTTTTTCCCTTGCAAAGAATCAATATTTGAACAACATGCTTAATATAATGAAATCAGCCCTTGACATTTTCTTGCTTGAATAGGTTTTGAATATGCTTCTGATTTTGTCATTCCTCTCCCTGACTGCCATAGAGTTGAGCTAGTATCAGCTGCTTTGCAAGGAAACCAATCATGGAACATGCAGCACACCCATCTCAGGTTTGTTAAGAGACCAAAACTAAATAGAAAACTGATTTTCTTGTGTAACCCCCAAGATTACCTAGATTCCTGGGGCTCCGTCTGCTGGCAGTTCAGGGAGAGGCACACTGTCCTTGGCAGGGAGGGGGAGCCAAGGCAAACTCAGAGTCTGCCCGGCAACCAACAGGGTACACCTATACTTGCTCCCCAGTTCGAGCTAGGGATGCAAATGTAGCCGACCGAAATTGCGAATGAAGCGGGGATTTAAATATCCTGCGCTTCATTAGCATAATCTCGCCCACGCGTTATTCCGCTCAACAGCGGATTCGAACCACGAAGTGTCCTGGAGCGCATGTTAGTGCGAACCAAGGGGTTTGATTCGATCTAACGTTATTTTTTTGAGGAGTAACGTTAGATCGAATCAAACCCCTTGGTTCGCACTAACACGTCCTGGAGCGCACTTCCTGGTTCGAATCCGCTGTTGAGTGGAATAACGCGCGGGCGAGATTATGCTAATGAAGCGCAGGATATTTAAATCCCTGCTTCATTCGCAATTTCAGTCGGCTACATTTGCATCCCTAGCTCGAACTGGGGAGCAAGTGCAGACGTACCCATAGGGAGTGAGATGCCCCTCCCGGGGAGTTCAGGAGAGGGAAAAAGCCATTTTTGGGGGGTTTGAGTCTGGAGCCAGCCAGGGCAAGGGTAGGGCTGGCTGTGCGGGGAGCTGGTAAGCCCCAGGACTGCATGCAGGGTTCCCCCTGAGAACTGGCCTCTAGGGACCTGAAAGCAAGATCCCTCAGCTGGGCTTTTCCTTTCTCCTGATTCCCAGTTTGTAGAATTTGCTGGGAAACTTCCCCAGCCAGGCTGAGTTAGCCCTCCAGCTCCCTAGGTGAGACCAGTCACCACACGGTCAGCTCTGCTCTGTCTGCTAGTTCAGGGCTGCTGCCTGCTGTGTGTGTGTCTGGACACTGGGCTAGGAGACTAGTTTGGATTTTAGTACAGTTGTGTAATCTGCACCTTGAGCTCTGCACCCCTTTGTGGTGAGGGGAAATCCTGGGACTGAAGCAGCCTGATTCCTGCCTGAAGAGGATCCTTCCTAGCAGAGACCAGTCCTCTGCAGTGACTGAGGAGTCAACAGTCATCTCTGAACCTGAGGATCATTCATGGAGTTCGCAAAAGCAGTGAGGAGTCCTGTGGCACCTTATAGACTAACAGAAGTGTTGGAGCATAAGCTTTCGTGGGCAAAGACCCACTTTGTCAGATGCATGTCATGGAGTTTGTGAGTGCACCATCTTTTAGCTAGTCAGGGAATTTGTTTTGGGGACCCCCTACCCCCTGAACTGTGTCCTCAATCCATGGAGTAAGGGTTTGGGGATTTTATAACCTGCTGCATATTAAACCTGTGGAGGGATTTACCACCTTATCCCGCTTGTGAGTCCTTTGGACTGTACTGAACCCAGTCAGCCACACTGCTAAACCACTACAGAGAAGAATTTTGTGGTCATAGGTCATCAAGGGACCCAACAAAGTACGAGTACCAACGGGACATTAATCTTACATTTGCTACATCAAGTCACGTGTCTGGGGCAAGTCACAGATATTAGCAGCATGGGGCAGCGGTGAACCTAAAAATAGTGTTTTACCCTGTTATGTTATATTTGTCTCCTATTTAATATAATTATTGTGTTGAATATATTGTATGTGTTTGTGTTATTTCTTGGAAGTCTCCAACTATCTGGCAAGTAAGTGGGGATTACCCTGTGCTTAGAATTTTCCTCCCAAGCTGCCCTGATGACTCTGCCAGGAAGGAGTTGGGGGGGGGGGGGCACCGCCAAATATATTCATAGGGAAAAATAAAGAGGATACACCCTGCTGAGTGGGTGGCGGGATCCAGAAGAACCCAGACCTGTCCATCAAAACCTGTAAGCAGATTGGCATTAAAGAAGGTAACTGCGTGGAGAGGGGGCACTACACTTAGATGGTTTGGTAACTATGTACTTCAAGGCAATGTAACTAATATTTGAAGAAAAATGTCAAGTGGTACAGCATGGCCAGCACAAAAGAACTTGTGAGAGCTATTTTACAGCAAGACTGTCTTCCACCTTCTAGAAAGGCAGCTAAAAGCAGCTCTCCATTTAAAACACTGAACATATATTTCAGAGTCTATCAGTCTAATCTACTATTCTACATTGTTATTAATACAGCCTCTTTCTAACTTCCATTAATAAAGGAAAATCTCCAATGGGCATCAGAAGGATTAAATCAATGATATTTACAAAATACTCCAAGACACTCAAATAGAAGGTTCTGTACAAGAGCAACAGCTCACTGTTGCTTTGCAGTCTGATTTCAGATTCAGGGTGACCTCCACCTCTCACACTTTTTCATGAACGTTACAGGAAAGAAAAGTCCGTCAGCCACCCACTGCAACATGACAATAGCTCTCATAACAGATTAACCACAAGCCTGGCTGTCAGTTATACAAGCCACCGCACTAAGTTAACCATAAAAACACTTCAGCATATAGGCAATAAACATGGTCCATGTGATGGGTTCCTCAAGTTAAAGATGGAGATGTGAGCTGTGGATGATGAGAGAAGGGAGGAGTGAAATAGAGATAGAATACTGAAAGGCTCAGTTTTCATTTTGTGGTTGGATTTGGCAGAATAGTTTAGCAATCAAAACTAGGAACACTAAAATGTGTTTATTTTTGTAAATGTGTCACTGCTGAAAATTTCAGCAGTGACACATTTACATTTACACATGGGGATAAGCGAGAGCTGGTGCTCATGAGATCCTGCCTGCTCCCTGAGCTGATGCCTCTGATATAGAGGCATAAGCAGGAGCAGTGGGCTCCACCGGAGCCAGTATATGTAGGGAGCCAGCTTAAAAGATGGCTCCCAACTAACCCCTCAACACTGTTGCCTGATACAGCGGCAGCAACAGGAGGGGGGGGGTGTTAATCGTGTGTTAACCCAGGCTTATTGGTTAACCACATACAGTAAAACCTGTGTTAGCCGAGGATTAGGGCATGCCAGCAACCTAAAAATTCTGGTCATCTGAGGGGAGCCGCGGGAGTCGTGCGGGGCCTATGGGGGGGGGGAGGGGAGGGGCCACAGGAGTCACACAGGGGCCGGGATGTGGCCTGCTGGGGGGGCCTTGAGCCACTGGGGGGGGGGGAAGAGGGGGAGAGACAGGATGCAGCCTGGTGAGAGGGACAGAAGCCAGGGGGAGGGAGGCAAAGATGGTGGGGGCAGCCTGCCGGGAGGGTGGCAGGAGCCATGGGGGGGCTAGTCTGCTGGGGGTGCCAGGAGCTGCAGGGGGAGCCAAGATACTTGCTTCCAGCTGCAGTTCACCCCACCCCCAGGTACATGCTGTACGCTCTTCTAAAGAGTGGCCCGGCACTTAAAGGGCCAGTTTCCTTTTTTGTTTATTCGGGGGGTTTTTTTGGCTTTTTCTGGTGTCAGAAATTTGCCGGATGCTTAAGTTCCGGATAGCGCAGGTTTTACTGTACAAAGGTACATGATGTTCACATCCGTAATCTAAACAAGGGATGCTAGAGAGTGTGTATTTGAACAGTCATATAACCACATCAAATTTTAACAGTTACATCACTATTCAGTAGTCCCTAGGGGGCAGGGACAGCAGCCAGCCCACTCCTGGCCAATCCCCTACCACTCCAGCACTGTTGCCTCTCTATCAGAAACAGCAGCGCAGGGTGGCAGGTAGGAGCCAGTCCACAAGGGAAGCTGGTTTAAAAACCAGTTCCCCACACAGACCAGCTCCTGCCTACCACCCCAAACTGCTGCCTCTGTATTAGATGCAGCAGCATAGGGTGGCAGCAGCCCCTGTCTGCAAGGGGCCCGAGTTCCCCACAGACAGAGACTGCTCTGTGGCAGCAGCCTCTGTCCAGGGCAAGCTTGGGCCCATTGTGGACAGAAGCTGCTTTGCAACAGCCTCCCTGCCCCTCCTGCCTCGAATAGAGGCAGCAGTGGGGGGGGGGGAGGGGAGGGGGCAGGCTGTTCCACAGAGCTGGTGCTCAGGGGAGCCAGGTTTTAAGCCGGCTCCCCCTAGCACTGGCCACTGCCTCTGTTGGAGATAGCAAGGGGGAAGGGGGCAGGCGGGTCTGTGGAGCCAGCACTCAGGGAGAGCCAGTTTAAAAGCCGCTCCCTGCATGTATTGGTTTCCCGCCTACCCACCTCACCCTCCACACTGCTTCCTCTGTATCAGAGGCAGCAGTGCAGGGTTTGAGGCAGAGGCAGATCTGGTGCTTGTGGGAAGCCAGTTTAAGAAGCAGGCTCCCCACAGGCACCTGCTTTGGACCCCCCCCCCCGCTGCCTCCAATACAGAGGCAGCAAGGGGGGGCAAGGAATGTGTGTCATTGACAGGATTGATCGATAAGCCCAGGTTAATCAGTTAATTGTATGGAAGTCAGCGTTCAGTCAACTACAATCTAAACTAAGCAAACTAAACACTACAGGGAGTAAGTTCCTAAATCTGAGCCAGCCTTTTTAGGTGACAAATCTGAGGAACTCACTCAGATTGAAGTGACATTAGAGGAGGTTATGGAATTAATTGATAAGCTGAATAGTAACAAGTCTCCGGAACCAGACGGCATTCACCCAAGGGTTCTGAAAGAACTCAAATGTGAAATTGCGGAGTTATTAACAGTGGTTTGTAACCTATCCTTTAAATCCACTTTGGTACCAAATGACTGGAAGATGGCCAATATAACACCAATATTTAAAAAAGGCTCTAGAGGAGATCCTGGCAATTATAGACCGATAAGTTTAACATCAGTACCAGGCAAATTAGTAGAAACACTAGTAAAGAGTAAAATTGCAAGGCACATAGAAGAGCACGAATTGTTGGGCAAAAGTCAGCATGGTTTCTGCAGAGGGAAGTCATGTCTAACTAATCTGTTAGAATTCTTTGAAGGGGTTAATAAACATGCGGACAAGGGGCACCCAGTGGATATAATATACCTAGATTTCCAGAAAGCCTTTGACACGGTCCCACACCAAAGGCTTTTACGTAAATTAGGTGGTCATGGGATAGGAGGAAAGGTCCTTTCATGGATCAAGAATTGGTTAAAAGACAGAAAACAAAGGGTGGGAATAAATGGTAAATTTTCACAATGGAGGAGGGTAACTAGTGGTGTTCCCCAGGGGTCAGTACTGGGACCAATCCTGTTCAACTTGTTCATCAATGATCTAGAAAATGAGGTAAGCAGTGAGGTGGCCAAGTTTGCAGATGACACAAAGTTGTTCAGGACAGTCAAAAGCAAAAGGGATTGTGAAGAACTACAAAAAGATCTCAGCAAACTGAGTGATTGGGCAGCAAAATGGCAAATGAAATTTAATGTGGGTAAGTGTAAGGTAATGCATGTTGGAAAAAATAACCCAAATTACACATACTACATGATGGGGTCAAATTTAGCTACGACAGATCAGGAAAGGGATCTTGGAGTTATAGTGGATAGTTCTATGAAGACATCCACGCAGTGTGCAGCGGCAGTTAGTAAGGCAAATAGGATGTTAGGAATTATTAAAAAAGGGATAGATAATAAGACAAAAGATATCATACTTCCCCTATATAAAACTATGGTACGCCCACATCTCGAGTACTGCGTGCAGATGTGGTCTCCTCACCTCAAAAAAGATATATTGGCATTAGAAAAGGTTCAGAAAAGGGCGACTAAGATGATTAGGGGCTTGGAAAGGGTCCCATATGGGGAGAGGCTAGAGAGACTGGGACTTTTCAGTTTGGAAAAAAGGCGATTGAGGGGCGATATGATAGAGGTATATAAAATCACGAATGGTGTGGAGAAAGTGATTATAGAAAAATTATTTACCTTTTCCCATAATACAAGAACTAGGGGACACCAAATGAAATTGATGGGTAGTAGGTTCAAAACTAATAAAAGGAAATTTTTCTTCACACAGCGCACAGTCAACCTGTGGAACTCCTTGCCCGAGGAGGCTGTGAAGGCCAGGACTCTATTAGGGTTTAAAAAAGAGCTTGATAAATTTTTGCAGGTTAGGTCCATAAATGGCTATTAGCCAGGGATAAAGTATGGTGCCCTAGCCTTCATAACAAGGGCAGGAGATGGATGGCAGGAGATAAATCACTTGATCATTGTCTTCTGTTCTCCTTCTCTGGGGCACCTGGCATTGGCCACCGTCGGCAGATGGGATGCTGGGCTCGATGGACCTTTGGTCTGACCCAGTATGGCCATTCTTATGTTCTTATGTTCTTAAACTCTGAATTAATGACCATTTGGGTATTTTTGGAGGGAGGGGGATATATTCAGAGCTTAAATTAGCATGGGGGCCAGTTAAGAATGAAGACACACTACAGGGAGTAAGTTCTGATGCAGATTCTGGTACCTCATTCTCTTGGTTATTTGGACCAGGAGCAACTGGATGGCAGAATGCCTAGCATGGAGAAGACTGTGGACAGCAGAAAAGAGAGACTACCTCCAATTACCGAAACAATGAACTCATTTATTAGCCAGTTAAGAAGTCACATTAGTGAGTTGTGAAAACAGCATCATCCAGTCCTACATAGCCAAAGGCAAGCTTGGGACAGGGAAGGGCAAAAGGAAGAAGAGTCCAGCCGAGGGTGACCAAAATGAGTAGGAGGCTAGAGCGCATGACCTATGAGGAGAGACTGAGGGACTTGGGTTTGTTTAGTCTGCAGAAGAGAAGAATGAGGGGGCATTTGATAGCAACCTTCAACTTCCTGAAGGGAAAAGGATGGACAGAGGCTGTTCACAGTGGTGACGGATGGCAGAACAAGGAACAATGGTCTCAAGTTACATTAGGGAGAGGTCTCGGTTGGATATTAGGAAAAACTATTTCACTAGGAGGGTGGTGAAACACTGGAATGGGTTACCTAGGGAGGTGGTGGAATCTCCATCCCTAGAGGTTTTTAAGTCTCAGCTTGACAAAGCCCTGGCTGGGTTGATTTAGTTGGGATTGGTCCTGCCTTGGGCAGGGGGCTGGACTTGATGATATCCTGAGGTCTCTTCCAGCTCTATGGATTCTATGAAGAAGCAGAAAAGTAATCAGAGTTCTGAGGCATCCTGTTCCTTCACCCCATAATCATCATATCTGACAGCTACCAATGAGTAAATCATTTGTGATTCTGCTCTGCATAACCTGTTTGGTATCTATACCAGGATAGCAGCCAAAGGCCCCAATTAACAATGGGTCAACCATCACATGCTGCATTGGACAGCCCCAGATCAAGGAGTAGTCCCTGTCTTACTCTCATCCCACCATATGCCCTTGTGAGAATTATGTATGTGTAAATAGTGCAAAGTCCTTGAATGTTAGATAATACAGTGTCTGAGTTTTAACACGTCCAGTGTTCTTGTTCCTATTAGTCTCTTTGTAGGCTGCCACAGTATTAACCTCCAAGCCAACCCAGGCAAGCTGGACGCTCTCTTTCGAAAAAGCCCTGTTTGCGTTCAAGAATGCCTTTTTTCGAAAGATCTTTCGAAAAAAGGTGTTCTCTCTCGTAAAATGAGGTTTACCGCTGTTGAAATGCCCCCCCCCCGCATTCTTTCGATTTAATTTCAAAAGAACATGACAGCAGTCTAGACATACCCTAAGTGTACCTCCTGTAACCTGTTTTGACCATAAAGATAAATGAATGTTAGGAAAAAAAGGAAGAATTTACTCAGTCACCAAAAGACCTATACCTATCGAACTCAGCTAAAACACACAGCAACATATGGCATAAATATTAGCAAGTCTATATAATCACTGGATGCTACCCATGTTACTGCTACTGGACAGGTGAATCATACACAAACGTATCAAGCAATTCCCTAATATTCAGGAGAGCTATATGTTAAATGTTAGCTATAGATCGCTCCATCTGCAAAAAATACAGATGCATAGTCTCAAATTACTTTTCTTCCACAAGTCCACTCCCCCATTTCACTAATTAATTTTTAAATGTTATTGCCATTCTGCCAATATGAAACACTCACTCCTCTTTAAACAGGTCCAAAGTGGAATCAGCTGAATCCAGACAGAGACATTCAGCCTTCATTGGCCGGAAGAAAGGGTCAGCCCAACACAGGAACTCAAAGGAGAAAATACAAAGAAATTCAGAGGAAGGGAGAAAAGAAGAGATCTGAAATGATCCTCTTACTTCTCTGCTCTCAAACTGCTACCAATGGCAGCTTTGACTGTCAGAGAAACAGTACTACACAAGAGTTTGCCTCTTCCTCTTGCTGACTGACAGGAACTGGGGCAATGTGACACAATGACCACCAGCCAAGGCAAAGAAAGCAGCTCTGTGCTGGCTTGGAGGCTAATACTGTGGCAGCTTACAAAGAGACTAAGCAAAAACAATACTTTGTGGGTGACAAGAGCGACCCTGGAGAATCCATATGCTATTAACAACTATAATAAGAAATATCAAGCAATAAAACAATGTTTAATGGAAGTTAGCCTAAATCAAAAGACAGTGAACACCAACCTGAAGTGTTAAGCTTCATTCAAATCTTCAACTGTTTGAGGAGTTAATGGAAATGCTACATGACTAGGGAAAATATTTAGCACCAACTGACAATTTGCTAAGAAGATCATGCTCTTGAAACTTACGTGTCTTCTGAGGATTTGTCATAACTCAATTTTAGTTAGACATTTAAATGTACGCTACAGTTACACTGCTTTGCTGATTCCTAAGAAACTAGTCTTCCAATGAGTTGGTTTTAAATAGAATGTCATATTGAAACAAAAGAGAAAGACTCAAAGGTGGGTTATTATTGAGCTAAAAGAGAACATACAAGAAGCAAAAAGAACTAGAAGTTTTCTTTGACTATTAAGAGCTTAGAAAATTTTACTGAAACTTGAAAGGAGGATTCTCAGCCATTTAAATCTGTGCAAGGAGGTGTCACATGCATGTTCTGGTTTGATATAGAGTCATACTCCCCTCTTGCATAGGTTTAAGTGATTTCATAAGGTGCATGGCAGTGGAGAACCAAGTCCATAAAAAGGGAAGAAGAGGTAGCTATACCTAATACCTTAATGGCAGCAAGATAGTAAGGGAGAGGGTAGCAAAATTATTTGGGCCAGATTCTGGTTGCTCTTGACAGGTCAAAAGGAAGACAGCAATGAGCACCTCCCTGGAGCACCAGCATGGGAGCACCCAGAAACCTGCTCTCCCCAAGTCAAAAAAAAGATAGATCCACAGCATCTCCACTAGTATTATACAGCAAAAGGAGTACGGAATGTTGGGACACTAGTCATGATAACCCTTCCACATTACTGATTGTCCAGGGCAACACAGGCCACTCTCTCAAGGGAGAAGAAATTTTGACATGCCTTCATTATAGTGTAATAGCTCAGTGCCTTACAGTTTTTAATACATTTATCCTCACAACAGGCCAGTGATCTAGGGAAGTATTATTATCCCCAATTTACAGATGGGGAAAATGAAATCACTTAAGTCTTTATGCACCTCCTCAAGGTCACACAGGTAGCCTGTGGCAAAGTATGGAACTGAACTCAGATGTCTCAAGAGATAAGTGAGCATCCTACCCCACCTGGCCACCTTTCCTTTCCCATGTTTGTCCAGTATGTCAACACCCACAGTGGCAGTCTCACTCTCTCTGCCCCCCAAAGACAGAACGCACCCAGTCACTGCCTCACCATGGCTGGTACCACCATAAATTAGGTTGAGAATCGGTCACACAAGTATTGTTAGTAAAAGTTAGGAACAAATCATGGGAAACAAAAATTCACAGAAGCCTTTGTGATTTGTCACTGATTTTTACTAAAAATACACGGGGGTAGAGGAGAAGACACAGAGAGCATTGCTAGGGGTTTGTTACTGCTCCAGCCTTCCAATGTTCCTGCAACAGAGGCTGACCACTGCTGCTCCAGCCCTGCCACAGAAGTAGTCATGGAGATCCCCAAAGTCATGGAATCTGTCATTTCCATGACAGAATTGTATCCTTCACCATAACCTAATACTTCAAGTTAGAATATGGAAGAAAGACTACTCCTGGGATTTCTGGGCATCTTACGAGGAGATATTAACAAATGTTAGGGAGATCAGAGAAGAGGAACAAACATGGTAAGCAAGTTGGAGAGACTGATTTACAATGAAAGGTTAAGAGCAGATAAATACAAATCACTTGCCCTCCCTCTAAACAAACAAGATATCCCTTATGGCATTTCTCAAATTTGTGCTATGCCTTCCGTTCCTCATCTACACCCATTAAGTCAGCTGGGTAATGGAGGTTAAGTTAGAATAAGATATGGCCCTACATCAGCAAGCCAAACAAATCCAAAAAAGGTCAGGGAGTTTACCCAGAATGCTCTGGATATGTGACTGGAAATGCATGAATGCTTTACCATCTTCTTCCTTCATTTATATCCAAATTAATGTTAAAAATAAAGAAAGGGGAAAATTAGCTTTCAACCACAGACTGACTAACTTGTTTGTGCAAATAAATACACAGGATAAAATAGGGAAATATAACAAACTGAATTCATGAGTAGAGAAAGAACACTAGGCAGATCCATGTCCCAGATTCAGGGACTAACCTTCAAGTGAGACAGCTGCTAGGAAAATTCTGTCTGGGTCTCAGAAAACACTATTACAAACACCATCAGCACAGACAAGAGGTTTGGGAATGGTTAATACTGTACCCTCTGTCACAATATAGACAGGTGAAAAAACAACCACATTCTTTCCCTGTTTTTGGATCATCACTCTGACTCTGAATGATATAGCATTCAGATTACAGTTTTCGCTAAGTAATTAGCTTCTTTTTCTACACTCAGAACAATCACCAAAGGTGAAAACTAAAGAAAATTACCACATTAGAATTACCATTCTAATTTATTTGAGAAAGGCTTCTTGTATTATTTCTTAATGTGTAGACTGAATGTAAGCTCTTAGATGTTGGTAATAAGGACTAAAAATTCAAGCTGAGTTGAATTGCTTCAAGTCACATGGCACTATATCATGCCTCTGACTAGGTGAGTGTAACTCTTAATATCAGGTGGGTGGAAGACATGGAGAAAATACAATTGCCAGGGCACTGACTCTCTCAGGAAGAGGTAGTGGAAACTGATTAAAAGCATTTTAGAAAACAATCCTTTCACAAGCCCCATCTGAAGGTATCATTTAGCCTATTTGCATGTAGTATACTGGCATGAGCATACTTATACCTGTAAAACTGAATTCACATTGAAGGACTACACTCTGTTAACATCCATTTCTAAACTGTCAGTTACAGTGCTATAAAATCTGTAGGCAAGACTTAGGCTAGGTGGAGAGTTTCATCCTCTCTTAATATATGCAAAGTAACTTACATACTTCGTTGTAACTTCTTGCCGGAGCACTGCACTGGGATGCAAAGAGTGAGCTCTGATCCCTGTTCAGCTCCTGTATTGTCTCTGTAGCAGGGCTTTGGCAATGAGTCTTTTGATTGCATTAAACCAGGGGTTGAAATTAACTTTAGTTTCTTACAGGTACTGTCATGTTGCACACTAGGGAGGGGGGAGATCTCAGGGAAAGAGGGTGTGATATGACAATGCCTGTAAGAAATTTAATTGTGGGGTGGAATGTAGGGGACTCAGGGCAGGAGGTGGGGGTACCAGGAGTCAGAAGGAGCTTGAGGGGGAGGAGCTCAGGGCAGAGGACTGGGGATGTGAGAGGGGGTTCAGAGTCAGGGCTCTGGGAAGAAGGTTGGGGAAAATGGGGCTAGGGCATCATTTCAGAAGGGAGGACTGCAGCTGCACATACCAGGTCCCTGTTGTATTTTTCTCTTGCCTCATCTATCAGGGAGCAAGGAGAAAGCACATAGCCTGCACGGATTTTTCCTCTTCCCCTCCCCTGGGCAGATGGGAGGAAGAGAAATGCAGCACACAGTGCACTTTCTCTTTGCTCCCTATTAGTCCAGGGAAGGAGGAGAAGAGCAACTTGTATGTGTGGCTGCAGCCGCTTGCTCCTGAAATGGGGGCGGGGGGCGGGGAGCTCAGGGTTGGAACAGTCCAAGACAGGGAGGGGCACACCCCCAGCCAGCCCCTTTAACATGCCTGGATGCCTGCTGCTTAGTGCAGCAGCCTGCAGGAAGCCCTGGAACCCAGGCTGGGGGAGTGCCCTGTCCCTCCCACTGTAGTCGAGTTCCCCAGCCAGACAGCTTCTTGCTGGAGCACTGCACTGGGATGCACCAGTTTACTTTCACCTCAATTAAGCAGCAAGCCTCAGATAAAAAAATGCATTAACTGCCTTTACCAGCCATACATATGTGGTGCTGGGAAGCAATCACACTCAGGGAGGATGGAGAATCTAGTCTGCCAAAAAAGTGAGACGTCAGGCAATACTCAAAATGATATTCCTAACATCAACACTAGCATAGCTTCATCAGCGCATCTTGATACTTATGCTAATCTCAAAGGGCAGTAGACAGCCATAGAGAAACAACATCTGTTTGATTAGGTTGTATTGACAGTCTGGAATCAGGGGACACCAGAGTATGTGGAGCAGGTTGTCCAATAATACTGATTTCAGCTCTAACATTTGTATCTGGAGATGACATTTCCAGGGTAATCTGAGGGTATGGATAATGCCACAGAGCTCCTTAATCAGAATTACGTGGCGTGCCATTTGGGAACATGCTACTGGGCAGGGTAGAATTGCCAATGTCCACAAAGGGCACAGAGTATCTAGCGGGAAGGGAACTGACACAGGGCCAGTGGAAGTAACAGATTAGTAACAGGGATGATGGAGATTCCCATGGCAGTCTCTCTACCTCTCTTCACTGGCAACTTACTACTGGTGGACCCACAGTGGATTTGGGCCACATTACATGCTTCCCTACTTCATTCACCCTCTCCTGCTCAATGAGGCTATCAGGGCCTTAGGGAGGAGACAGAATAGGCAGTATTCAGTATATAGACACCACTCTGATTTGTCTCTCTAACTCAACCAATCCTGCTCATGCACATGACCTAATGTCTGTTAGGGTACGTCTACACTTGCTCCCTAGTTCGAGCTAGGGATGCAAATGTAGCTGACCAAAATTGCTAATAAAGCAGGGATTTATATATCCCGCGCTTCATTAGCATAATCTCGCCCATGCATTATTCCGCTCAACAGCTGATTCGAACCAGGAAGTGCGCTCCAGGACGCGTTAGTTTGAATCAAACCCCTTGGTTCTAACTAACTTTACTTCTCAAAGAATGAAAATGAAACTAAGTAAGTGTTGTGGCAGTTTGAGAGTTACAAAAGGAAACTGAAAACGGTGTGATCAAAAAAAAAAACACCCACACACAAGCACACACTATTACTACTGCAACCAATTCACAGATGGTAAGAAATGTAGTAACTTATGGAACAGTTAGACTAGGGATGTTAAGGACTAGTCAACTAGTCGATTCCCCTCCCCACCTTGCTGCCTCTATCAGACAGAGGCAGCAAAGGGGGGGAAAAAAGAGGGTACTTCAAAACAGCAGTGCCACACAGCTGATCCCCGGCTCAGCAGTGCGGCGCTGCCCCTTTGAAACAGGGACTTGGCATTTGAAAGGGACAGGGCTGCACAGCTGAGCTGCGGATCAGCTGATCCCAGGTTATGCTGAAATGCCATGCTTGGAGCCTGGAATCAGCGGGACTTCCTGATGGCCCCGGGGCTGCAAGCAGAGTTCCACATTCCTCCTTTGAAACATACAAGAGCCCAGTAGGCTTACTGGGGCTCTTGTACATTTCAAAGGAGGAATGCTGAAGTGCTATCGACTAGTCGATGGAAATTCCATCAACTACTCAACTAGTCAATTAACCATTAGTTAACATCCTTAAGTTAGACCCCAAATATGCAATCAGATCCACAAGGGCCTGCCTGTGGGGAAACCATTTTTAGGATTGGGATTGCTTTTTGCAACACATCAGCATTGACATATGAAAGAGGAGAAGGCCTCTCCCAGGTTAAGGGAGGTCTCAGGGCCTGTTCTACAGCTACACTAGCACCATTCTTACCACCATGTGTCTTATGCAGACAAAACTGATGCTTAAGTCAACAATACAAGAGTAAGTCTGAGAGTTTAGTTGGGATAGCAGAGGTCACATCTTGTATGAAGTGCTTATAATGTACAACCACAGAATCTGATACAGGAAAAGATTTTAGAACAAGCAGTAATAAATGCCAACTTGATATTTGTCATTTACCAGATGGCTTCCTTATAATCTATGTTTTGTCTATTTTAAGCTTAAAAGTTGACATAAATTAAACACTATTAATAAGCACTCAGACTTTTAGGATGAGGAACCCTAATGTAACAATACACAGAGACAATCGAGCCCAATAACTACCAAAGTTGGTGTGGGAAAAAGAATCTACTACTAAACTGTCAAAACACAAAGAAAACATCTTTTATTAACTTAAAATCAAAGTTTAATCATCACTCTCATACTCATTTGTGACATTTCTAAAATCCAAAATGTACCATTTAAAGGGAGGTCTATAAGTAGAGGTTTTATGGGTCAAATTTTAAAAAACAATGGCACTATTTCCCTAATGACACTTTTTGCCATTTTAAGAGCATTTGTGATACAAAATATCAAAAAGTACTTGACCAAAAAAATTGATTAAAAAAAAAATCAGAGGGAAACACTTCCAGACTAGACAATGTAAACAAATAAATGAAACCATAAAGCTTACAAACAATTCATTTCACCATATAAACAAACCAAAAATAATTCATTAATTCCTCAATTTCACTGTAAAGCTCAAACAACTTGTTTCACAAAAGGAAGTGACTGATCATTTAGAAATATAGTGGAAATTCAACAGCTAATATCTGTTTTCATCCCTCACTAATATCCTCCCTCAATTCAGTGCCTGTCTTTTTCAAAGATACTTCCAGATTTCAATGAAAACTGAGGGTGCTCAACCTTTCAGAAAAAAAAAAAAAATCAAGCCAGTTACGATTTGGTTATTTCTTATTCCTATGATAACAGTATCACTTATGTACCAGTGGAGGGGGGGGAAAAAAAAATCAGAAAAGACTTTAACTGAAAAAAAATCAAACATTTTCCCCCTAAAATGCTAGCTTAAAAGAGACTGTTGTGCATATTTCTAGAGAACTCATGCTTAATATCCTCCATAAGACACTAGCTCCAATTACTATTCAGTAAGAGGTGGTTCTCTTACTTTCAGATACAGAATTGTTCTGAAATTATTTAGTTCATCTCTAAACATCATATCACAGAAGATACCAGTGTTAACAAGTATGGAGTTTGATGAGGATTTTAGTTACAGTCCTCGTAAATAGGCTCTGAGCTATATCAAGTGTGGCATTTTTCCTCATTTACTGTATCTTTCAAAATAGCTGTTGTAGTTTGGTAATGCCTCTAAAATAGACCAGCCTTTCCCAGAGGATCTTTAAACTAAAATACCACCATTCTGGCAAAAAAAAAGCCAAAACACCTCTGTATTTCTTTGGAATTGTTGTACAAAGGGAGAATATTACAACGGAAAGATCTGATCAACAGAAAACAATATTTAATTACTCTTGAAAAAGGCCCAAACCAGTGATAGGAGTTTGTTCACGCTTGTATGGAATGTGTGTAGAATTAAATAGAGCCCTTTATGTAAACAGATTTGAAACACTCTGCAGTGACCAACAAGGTTAACTAACAGTGCCCTAGGTACAACCCAGCCCAGAAAGAAAGCATAGTTGAGTGGCCAGTGGCAAAAGGGGCACAGAAATGCACTGCACAATACATTAGGCAGTCTGGTTTCTTCCCTCCCCCACACAGCCTACCACCAGCTCTCCCTAATGCAATCACTAACTGTCCTTGGTAACAGGATGGGTTTCCTGCAAGGCCTTTTATAAGGCCTTGTTTAGAGAGCAGAGTTCACCGTTAGTGGAGCTGTCATGGCAAGGATTAGAGAGCCACAGCTCAAATGTGCAGGGAGCTTGCCAGATTTTCATTGCCTTGAAGTGATGGCCACACAGGAACTGTTTTTTCTGTCATAACTAGAAACATCTCTGCACATTCTGTGGTTGTTAAGCCTGGACACCAGCTCCCTACAAGAAACCTGCGCGCGCGCGCACACACACACACACACACAC
The DNA here is from genome assembly GCA_032595735.1 of Pelochelys cantorii. Lineage (NCBI taxonomy): Eukaryota > Metazoa > Chordata > Testudines > Trionychidae > Pelochelys > Pelochelys cantorii. The sequence continues at coordinate 32,120,655 of CM064328.1, forward strand.
CCACCCACCCCTAGGAGCAGAAAGAGGCAAATTGTTAATCATCACAACCCACCTGCACTATGCACAGGTGCAGGAGGTGGGGGGAAGCGAAGTACAACCTTCTCCCTGTATAACAAAAAGCTGGACACAGCACAAAGAGGTGAGAGGGGTGGGAGTCACTACCAATACCCAACTACACCAAAAAAGTCCCTAGCTCCCTCACCCACCACACAGCCAGACATCCCTCCATCATCACAATTTACAATATCAAACAGGGGCAAAGGTTGACAGCTTTTGCCTTACCCCCCCCCCCCCCGGGGAAAATCTGTCCCTTGAAAGGATTAACCCAAGAGATCCTCTGGCTGCCTCTTCCCTGCTAACAAGCTAAGTGGAATCGGGATACCAAAGTAACAGAGGCAGCAGCGCCTGGCTGCATCTTCCTCCCTCTGCTGGACTTGTCTAAGGTTGCCAATGTTGTATTTAAAAAAATATTAAAACAGCCTTTTAGCACCCCCACCCCAGCCTTCCTCCAGATAAAGCAGCACTCACCTTCATTCTCCGGGGGTATTTCTTGCTCGTTTTAGCAGCACCCAGCAACTCCCCATCTTGTGGTAGAGAGATGGAAAAATAAGGGACTATTGGCAACCCTTGGAACCCAGCCGCCCCACTTCTGGGGCAAGAGATGCCGCGACAGAGGGCTGGATAAAGGACCCCAGGTAGTAGCAGCAAATTCAGCCTAGTCAAAAGAAGGGTGGGCGCCAGTACCATTGGGGCAGGAGACTGCAATGGTGAAATCACACACACACACACACACACACACACACTACACAAATGCGGCCACACGCTCTTGCCTCTCTCCTCTGCACGATAGCTGTTGAGGCACAGAACAGCCCGAAGACGCCCTGGCTCGCTGCGATTCACTTCAGCGGGCGTGGCACAGACCAGATCCCCCACGTAGAGTCTGGGTGCTGGCACCTGAGCCCACAGTGGCCTAACAACCGCACCCTGGACAGCTCGGGGGTCCAGAGCTGTCGGCAACACCCCCGCGCGGCCGGGTACGAGGTACTAGTGGCCTAAGCACCGCACCGCCAAGTTCACGCCCCCTCCCCGCCTTTGCAGCGTAGAGAGATGCCCGGGATATCGCCCCCCTCTCCTGCTTACCCGTGTGCCGCTGCAGCCTCGGCGGGGAAGAGATGCTGTCGCCTCCGTGCCGGTGCCGGCGCCGGCTGCCTCCCCAAAGCGGGCGCCTCCTGCGCCCTGCAGCCTGCGCGGCTCCTGCGGCCGCTTGCATGGAGCATGCACACTTCCCCCGCGCACGCTTAGCAGCTCGGGCAGGGCGGCGGCCGCGCTCCGGGCATTGCTCCGAGCCCAGTACAGTGAGCCGCGCAGGCAACTGTGAACCGCTCTGGGCTTTCCTTCCCTCCCTAGGGGCGGGGAGGGGAGGGGGAAGCGGCTAACCTAAGCACAAAGACGCCATTAGGCTTCAGTGCTTTTGCAGCCGCTGACTGGCCGCCTTTGAAGCAGCCGCTGGGTTTCCAGCGCCCGCACGTCGGCGCCCTCTGCAGACCCCGCGCTCCAACTACAGCCGGCTAGAGTCCTGGACGCTTGCACCCAGCCTCGCTCCTGCGCGGGCGGCCGCCCTGCCCAGGGGTTGGTCGGGGTTTCCCTTTGCCAGCAAGGCCGGGGTCATGTGGGCATACACTGGTCTCCCACTTTCAAAGTGCCTAACCTGCCCTTCCCTGGCTCTCTGAACAGAGGTGCTGGAGCCAGGGCTGCTCCTGCACCCTCTGACTAGAAATAGAAACACCAAACAGCTGCACCAGAAACTATAGGTACCTGGCATTGCCCAGGTTTGGGGCTGCGGGGGCAGGGCCATGCAGTCTGTCCACCTGCTTCTCCCCAGGGTTGTCCCAAGCAGGCCACCCACTGGTTTATCCCCAGGGCCATGTGGCAGCCAACACCTGGGGTAGCAGAGGCCATGTTGCTTTCCAGAGGCTGCTTGTTGGGGCTGGGCTACTTGCTGACCCTTTGGTCATTTGTGAGCAGGAGTGGCCCTAGACGAGCTGCTGGCAACTGGCGCCAGGGCCGGCCCGAGGCATTTTGGTGCCCTGGATACAGGCGCGCAGCGCTGCCCCCGGGTACACGGCGCATGCGCAGGCCCGCCTGTGGGAAGCGGGCCTGCTCCCCCCCCCCAGGGTGCGCAGGCCCACCCCCGGGGCGCATGCGCGGCCCGGCTATGGCCGCTGGCGTGCAACCCGGGGCCTGCCCCCAGGGCGCGCAGCGCAAGCTGCTGGCGTGTGCGCCGGGCCGTGTAGGGCCCCGCGGCCATGGGGGGAAGGGTGTTGCTGACTGGCACCGGAGGGATGCGGGTGGGCCGGCGCTGCGGGAGCTGGGCGTGCAGCGCCTGATGGCCACGCGCCCCTTACAGCTGCCATCAGGCGCCCCCCATCGATTGGCGCCCTGGGCAGCTGTCTGGCTCACCCATGCCTCCGTCCAGCCCTGACTGGCGCCCTAGGCGAAACGCACGATCGGCGCCCCTGCCTCCAAAGCCCTCAACAACAGTTTATCTTGGCGCCCTAGGTGACCGCCTAGTTCGCCTGTATTGACGGGTCGCCACTGTTTGTGAGAATAACTGTCCCTCATATCACGCCCCCTTCCTTTCTGTTTGATGCAAAACAATTGCATTCCACACACATGCCATTGTCCTGGTACAACAAAACCCTGAGCTTGCCTTATGATAAGAGGAAGCTGCACACCAAATTTGGTGGTCCTCGCTCTTACCGTTCAGGAGTTCTTGAACAAATGGACTCACAGACAGATGGACTGACACACAGAGAGATGCACAAATTCTCTCAAATACATAGTAGACTTAAGAAACCAGAAAAACTTTATTTAAAATGCACAATATATTAATATAAAATTTTCACAAAACATTTAAAACAATTTTCAGTAATAAATAAATTCAATATCATATTTCAGCAACACACTACAATATTACAGTTATACTTTATAGTAAAAGTTAGGCACCTCAAATAGGGAAATTCTCACTGACTTCAAGTGCTATCTGGCACTTTTCCTAATATGAAAAGCAGTGCTAACAAATTACTGTGCAAATTAAACCCTGATCCTGCAGACACATATGTATATGTGTCTAGTAAAATCAATCATATATGTGTTTGCAGGATTCAGACCTAAAATCACATATTTAAAGTTAAGCATGTGTATAAATCTGTGTAGGATCTGGTCCTAAATACAGTTTGTTCTAATAGGAATCACATCCATATATTATATGTAAAAATAGCACACATCATTTTAGATTAATACTGAAACTCACTGCTGTAAATAAAAATATCCTTCAGTTTCTTACAGTCAAACACATAAAACTTTAAATGAGAAGGAATTTTGCATGCACAAGCACCAGCAATTGTAAAATGTATAAAAAGTAGCTATTCACTACCAAGGTGTGGCCTTCAAAGTATGTTAAAAACTAAATCAAGTTCTCATTGTGATATATTTTGGTGCGACAATTTTCATCTCCTTTGAAGCAATTCACATACAGTGGGTTTGGGGTTTTTTATTGCATGCTGTAGTAAAGATGATGAAAATCCCATGGTATTGAACGCCATGTGAAAAATAAGAACACAAATCAGAACTCTCCACAGCACTCAGTGAAAATTTTGCTTTTTAATAATTTTTTCAAATGTTTCTAAATATATGACTTTTTTAGTTGCTTTTGTGTTCACTTTTTAGCTTCTTCTGTCTTTTTTATTTTCCTGCAGCAAAACTGTTACATTTCTCTTGTGCAAATGGCAGAGGGGCAGGAAGAGGGGAAGAATTAAAAGAGCCTGCATGGGGGTTGTATACTTCTCTTTGTGCCTCAAACCTGAGGAGGATTCCTGTATGCTACTGTGCAGCAGGCATTTTGAGTTAACAGTAGGGCGGATGGATTTAATGATACAAGGATACACTAGACTCAAGCTGGGAGTGGGCCAGCAATTCCAACTCCTCAGTTCACAGCCTGGCTACGGATAATGTTGGATCCATTTTAGCCATTGTGGCAGGTTCAGGTCAGAGGGCTGCTGCAGAGCTGGGGGAAAAAGGCAGCCCCAAAAGGGTAAAAGACCTGTTTATAAAAGCAGAGGGCTGCAGGACAATTAGGAGGAGCTGGGAGGGATCTGGCTCAGGTAGATTGGGCTTTAAAAGCCTCAGCAGTTGAAAGCTGGAGGGAGAATGAGAGGACAGGAGGAGAGATGAAGGAGAAACAGAGAGTAAGAAGTTTGAGAGTGAGTCATACCAGCATTAGAGTAGAAATAGCCAAGGAGGGAGTCCCAGAAGGGGTGGCTGGGCTCCCTACCATAGAGACGCATTATGAACCCCAAACCCTGGTGTTGGGAGTCAGAGGCTGGCCCCAGTGGTGGCGTGGGTAAGAGGGGCCCTTGCCACATGTGATGCCAGGAGTGGGATTCTTGCTGCGAGGCCTCACAGTGACCCTAAAGCTAGCCAGCCAACTTGACCCCTCTTAAAGGAGAAGTACACATGGAGGATATGGTGAAGGCACTGGTGCAGGCCACGGCCACATAGCAGGAGGTTACCTGGATTCAAGTGGCTATCCAGCAGGAGTCGGTGGGGCTCCACCAGGAAACAAACTAGTTGCTGATGAGTTAGGCAGCCCAGGACCGAGTCGCCCTGCAGGATGTAGTGAACCAGCTGAAAGCCCTAGCTGTCAAGACGGGACCCAACCATTATGAGCTAATTGTTACTTACAAAAGATGACAGGAAACTATGATGTGGACACCTACCTTTTGGGCTTTGAAAGGACAGCTTTGCGGGAGGCCTGGCCTCAAGCCCAGAGGGCCAGCATCTTAGCCCCTTTCCTGAATGCGGAAGCCCAGAAGGCGTACCTTGACCTGGCAGAGGAAGCTGCGTCCAATTACCCCCAGTTGAAAGCTGAGATCCTGGCATGCGTGGGCAGGGGTCATGGCCTCGGTGAGAGCCCAAAGATTCCACAAATGGAAATATCAGGATGATCGTGCACCCAGAACCCAGTTATTTGACCTGATCCATCTGGCCTGGAAATGGCTGCGGCCCGACATCCACAGCCCAGAGAAAATTATCGAGGTCATCGTCCTTGACAGGTATATGAGGGCATATATATCATATCAACCTGTTGAAACCCTGGCGAGACAGAGAAGTGCAGGCTGTTGCTCTGGGATCACCACCCCAACAGGAGAGCTCGCAAATGCAAGTGGGAATGTCCCCTGAGTTGACTCTGGACCAACGGGCAGAAGCAGCTGACATGACTGAGAGAAATCACAACATGTTTTCTACAGATCCTGGTAGGACTACTGAGGTTTACTATGACATCATCACCGATCCAGGGTGAAGGTGAATGTTAAGCCCTACCAAATACCCAAGGCAAAGCGAGGGGAGATTCAAGCTGAGGTTAAGAAAATGCTAGAACTCAGAGTAATTGAGAAGTCGCATAGTCAGTGGTCTAGTCCTATTGTATTGGATGGAATAGAAGCCTATGATTTTGCAATGACTTCCAAAAATTAAAAAAGGTATCCAAATTTGATGCCTACTGCATGGACGAACTCATTGTCTGATTGGGGATGGCCTGATTCCTGTCCACCCTTGACTTGACCAAGGGCCACTGACAGATCCCTCTGGCCCCAGAAGTCAAAGAAAAGACGGCCTTTTCAACACCAGAGGGTCTCCTCCAGTATACGGTCCTCCCTTTTGGCCTGTATAGGGCCCCCGCAACATTCCAAAGGCTCATGGACAAGTTATTACATCTGCATGCCAAGTATACAGTTGCGTATTTGGACAATGTTGTTGCCCACAGTCCAGACTGGGGGACACTGTTAACAGAATTGTATAAATACTTGCAATTATTAATCTGAATGCTTGTGCAATTACACCATCTGTAATTAGTAGTGTTTTATTTATTGTAATGAGCCTAATATGTATGAACGTGTATTCATCATTGTATAACCAGTACGCCATAGGTCAATCATTTTGGAAACCATTGCTGTATTGTTATATTACACATAGTGTCAACTAACTGTTTGATTTTAAAATCATATGAATATGTATAAGATGGGAGCGTTATGTCATGAATATTAATTTGTTATTGTCTAGGAACCAGTAGATTTAAAATTATGTTAAATAGCATCCTCTCTTAGCCAATGAGTTTAAATCAGAACCCTCATGAATATTCATGAGCCCAGCCTATAAAAGTCTGCGCAACGCTCGTTTCCAGCATTGCGTCGGGGCGTCGGGCATAGGCTTAGGTTAGGCTAGGCTAAGCTAGGAGGGTATGAGAGGATTGCGCCATTGTAACGCGAAAGTGATTGTGTTTAATTAGTTAAGTTAAGTCAAGTGGAAGGCTTGAACTTAACATCATAGGTTTAGGTAGGTAGTTTAGTATTTAGATAGTTTAGATCACGTCGTCGAGCTTGTTCGTCAGGTCGCGTCGGTCCACGCATGTCGACCATCGTCAAGTCTGTTCGGCGGGCGCGTCGCGTGCTAGCTAGGGTCTTATTTTAGGTTAGGATTAGAATAGGTTAGATAGAGTCTAGGTTGACCATCGCCTGTTCCAGCTGCCTCCGAAGTGCAGGAAGAAGGACGGGGATCCAGCGGAAGGCGAATCCACCGCTCCCAATTCCAGCTCTTTGAGGGACTCCTGGTTGTTCCTCTCTGAGGGCCCAGAAGGACCCAAGGATTGAGGTTGCCAGCTTCGGTGTCGTCACCAGGCGAGGGACTCCTGGCTGTTCCTCTCCCGAGGCTCGGAAGAGCCAATGGATCGAGGTCGCCAGCACCACCTCAATCGTCCTTCACGCCGTAGACTCTGGTAACATCTTTATTGTTAACTAACCTTTGTATTTGCTTGTTCGTAATATAGTCTTGTGGTTTAAATTTATTCAAAGTCTTACATCTTTATTCCTATTCGCCACGGGCCAGAAGGACACGGGAACCGGTGATAGATACGGAGTTGGAGTCGCACCTTAAGATAGTCTTTATCCAATTGGGCTAATTGGCTTTAATTAAATTATACGTTGCACTCTCCCGTTGTTTGAGTCAACACACACCTCGAGAAAGTGGAAGCTGTGTTGGAGAGCTGGGCTCACAGCGAGCCCCATTAAGTGCGTGATCAGGCGGGCTGAAGCTAAATACCTCGGGTATATTGTGGAAGGGGTGTAGTGAGACCCCCAACTCCACAAAGTGGAAGCAATACAAAATTGGCCCCAACCAATCAGGAAGAAGCAGATCAGAGCATTCCTGGGACTGGTTGGGTATTACTGCAGGTTCATTTCCCACTCTGCTTCCAGGGCATACCCCTTGACAGACGTGACCAGATCCCGCATCCCCGACATTGTAAAATGGACCACTGTGGCAGAAGAAGCTTTTACGGACCTGAAGACGGCACTCTGAAGTGACCCAGTTCTCATAGCCCCTGATTTTAAGAAGGAGTTTATCCTGCATACTGATGCCTCAGAAGTAGGGTTAGGGGCCATGTTGTCGCAAATGGTTGGGGAAGAGGAACACCCGGTTCTATATCGCAGCAGGAAGCTCCTGCCGAGGGAACAAAACTATGAGAGGGAATGCCTTGCAGTAAAATGGGCCAGGGAGAGCCTACATTACTGCTCCTTGGGTGAAAGTTTACCCTGGTCACCAATCATGCATCCCTGCAATGGATGCACCAAAACAAGGACAAGAATGAAGAAATATGGTATGTGAACTTTGTGGTTTCATACTTCCTGTCTTAGAATAATATAAAGCAAATAACTCTAGCATTTTTTTTAACACAAGGCAGCCATATCAGACCTCTGTACACTAACACTAATAGAGCTCCCGCAGGAGAACTAGATGTGTGTGGGAGGGCATCTTTTAAAAAGTAAGATTTAAGTGGATTCATGTATGTTTTTCATCTTGAATACTTTTTGTTAAAACAAAAGGCTATTTCCCATGAGAAACATTATGTCCCGGGAAACAAACTGTTTTCCATCAAGAGTAAAAGCATGATTTTGCCTTGGGAGAAATTTCATATTCTGCTCTGACAAAAGTAGTGTTCTCTACTGAACAAGAGAAAATTGCACCCTGTATCACATTTACAAATGTTGAAGGCAATACTAGATGAACTTTCACAAATAAATGTTGCAAAGTGAAAATTGGAGGCTTCATCTGGACTTCGTTTCCATTTAACTTAATTTAATCTATGCCTCACTAGCTTGATTCAATAGCTTTTACTGAAGAAAAGTCAGCATTATCTTCAAAGCGCTACTGATTTGCCCTCTAGCGACCTAGCTTAGAATTGTAACTTGTCCTTTCTTAAGAACTAGGCAGAACAAGAAATATTGATTATTAAAGGAATATATTAGGATGTTGCATTTGTTTGTTGTTTTTCTGGGGCACTGATTTATTGTATTAAAACTGTTTCCTATATGACTATTTTCTACTTAACTAAATATTTTTTATGCTTAGAACTACAAATATTTTACCATAGTGCAGCAGTTCTCAAACTGAAGGTCAGAATCCCAAAGTGGGTCACAACACTGTTTTAATGAGGTCCTTAGGGCTGGCTTAGATTTGCTTATACTCAGGGCAGAAACCCAAAGCCCAAGGGCTTCAGCCCTGGGCAGCAGGGCTCAGGTTAGGGGCCGCTTGCCTGGGGCTGAAGCCCTTGGGCTTGGGGGCCCCCAACCCAGGGCAGCAAGGGTCAGGCTTCATTTCCCCCCTCCTAAGGTTATGTAGTAATTTTTCTTATCAGAAGTAGGTGCAGTGAAGTTTGAGAACTCCTGCCATAGTGGAATGCATGTTCCAAGAATGTTAAGACACTAGGAAACTACTAGATCTGGGAGAACATCTCATATCTAAATTCAATCATTATTTAGCCATGTCTGAATGTATAGTACAGTAAAACTCCAATAGTCCGGCACCCAATTGTCCAGCACTCCCAATAGTCTGGCATCAAAATGGCAAGCGCTCCTGACAGAACCAGGACGGAACCCGGAACTGCTCAGGTCAGCCACTCTCCCATGGGTTACAGCAGGGAGGAGAAGTGTTTGGCTCCAGGGAAGTGGGAGGGAGAGAGAGGGGGGGAGGAGGGTTGGGTTACTTACAGCATCCCGGCCAGCTAATTGAAAAGCCGGCCGCTCAGCACACATGCCCCAGCACCTGTAGGGAGACATGCGGCTGTACCGGGACAGTTTGGGGTGGGGGAGGAGTGGGATCCGGTTACAGCAGGGAGGAGAAGTGTTTGGCTCTGTGGCAGGGGATGGGGCTACAGCAGGGAGGAGAAGTATCTGGCTCCAGGGAAGGGGTGGGGGATCGGGTTACAGCAGGGAGGAGAAGGGTTTGGCTCCAGGGGAGTGGGAGGGCGAGGGGAATTGTGTTGCGCATGGTGTCCCGGCCAGCTGATTGAAAAGCCGGCCACTCAGCGCACGTGCCCCAGTGCCTGGAGGGAGATGCACGTCTGTACCGGCGGATCCGGGACCCAAGCAGGGCTGGACTAAGGGGTGGGCTAGCCGGGCAGCTGCCCAGGGTGCCAACCTACGGGGGACGACCGGCTCCCGGCGGGCTGCAGCGGCCGCCCGGGGCAGGGGCCGTGTTAACCCCCGCAGCACCGGCCAGCAGCGCCCTTCTCTCTGCGGCCGCAGGGCCCTGCACAGCCAGGCGCAGCCCGCCCCGGTCGACCCCAGGCTGCGCGCCATCGGTGGTGGCCAGGACGACTGGGCAGCGCATGCGCCGTGCGTCCACCCACGCATCCAGGGGGCGGGCCCGCGCATGCGCCGTGCGCCCAGAGGCAGGGCCATGAGCTCCAGGGGCGGCGCCGCCGCCTGGGGGCCAGGGTGCCAAAATGGCTCAGGCCGGCCCTGGACCCAAGCATAAGGTTGGGGAGGGGGCGGGGGAAGGAGGATTGGGTGAGGAGTATGCAGTACCTCCTGATACTCCAGCATATCCAATAATGCGGCACCACCTAGGTCCCAAAGGTACCAGATTATTGGAAGTCTACTGTAGATAAAAACATAATCCAAAAATACTGGGTGTAAAAGCTAAAATATAAAGTTACACATACTATTTTCTCTGCAATTAAAATTACTCTTTTTAACATAAAATGGTCTGTGACATACAAGTAAAATATAAAAATAAACAAACATAGAATACTTATGTACAAATAACTTTTATAATAGTACTACAAAGTGAATGTGCAATGAAAAAGTACTTTGAGTCACCATTCCAGCTTCATATCTGCTTTACTCCACACATATTTTCCTACTCTATTCAGAAACATCTTCTCGTCAAATCCACTGAATTTTATAGCATGTTGTACACCTATATCCAGCATAGATTTGGAAGGCTCTTTCCGTCCATTTCTACAGTTCAGAAAACGCATCTAAAAAAATTGTAGATTAAGAAAATTAGGAAGTGGTTAAAAGTGGAGTATTTCTACAAAATTAAATATCTGAAGCTCCTATCCCACAAAGGTCAATGCACATGATTAGCCTATGTAAATGAGTAATTCCACTTATGCCAATGAAACTATTCAAAAGTATAAAGTTAAGCTAACAAGTAAATCTTTGCAGGACTGGAATCTTACAAAATCAATAATTTTTTTTCTCCCAAAAGATGTTACTTAGTTGCAAAATATCCTGCTAAAATAGATATAGATAAAGAATGCATATTCCTGTATAAATTGTTTCTGTACATTAAAAAACTTCCTAACTGTCAGGGAGGTTAAACACTGGAATAAGCAGCCTAGGGAGGTTGTGGAATCTCCATCTCTGGAGATATTTATGAGCAGGTTAGACAGACATCTGTCGGGGATGATCTAGACCAGTGTTTCTAAAGGTATGTCTAGACTACATGGCTCCGTCGAGGGAGCCATGTAGATGAGTTTACTAAACATAGGAAAATGAAGCGGCGATTTAAATAATCGCCGCTTCATTTACATCAAAATGGCCGCTGCGCTGTGCCGATCACTGTTTGGCGGCACAGCAGGGCAGTCTAGACGCGCCGCGGTCGACAACGGAAGCCTTTGTCGACTGCTCCGGTATGCCTTGTGAAATGAGGTTTACCAGAGCGGTCGACAAAGGCTTCCCTTGTCGACCGCGGCGTGTCCAGACTGCCTCGCTGTGCCGCCAAACAGCTGATCGGCATAGCACAGCGGCCATTTTGATGTAAATGAAGTGGTGATTATTTAAATCGCCACCTCATTTTCCTATGTCTAGTAAACTCATCTACATGGCTCCGTCGACGGAGCCGTGTAGTCTAGACATACCCTAAAGGTGCTCTGCAAGGCCACTTTGAGAGACACATTGGCTGGCTGCCCCAGTTCGTTTGTTTGCTGGCGCATTAAAATTAATTTGCCATTTTGTTGTCCAATCACCTAGTTTTGTGAGATCCCTCTGAAGCTCTTCATATTCTGCTTTGGTCTTAGCTATCTTGAGCAGTTTAGTATCATCTGCAAATTTTGCCACCTCATTGTTTACCCCTTTCTCCAGATCATTTATCAATATGTTGAATAGGATTGGTCACAATATGGAGCCCTGCGGAACACCACTAGTTACCTCTCTCCATTCTGAAAACCGACCATTTATTCCTACCCTCTGTTTCCTATCTTTTAACCAGTTACCAATCCATGATAGGACCTTTTATCTTAGCCCATGACAACTTACTTTACTTAAGAGCCTCTTGTGATTTGTTGAATGTGCTATACAGGGGTAAACAGTAAACTGAAATAATTTAATTTAGCCTATTAAACCATGAATAATAGTACAGGTTGACCCTCCCTGGTCCAACACCCTCAAGTGGTCCCGAAGGAGGGAGTTTGCTGGACCAGGGGAGGTTAGGCGTTGGGCTTTTCTGGGGCTCCCTTCCTGGCCACCAGCCTGGCCAGTGCACTGCCCCCCAGCCAATTGGCAGAGTTCCACTCCCAGCTACCACTCCACTCTGGCCGATGGGGCTCCTTTCCTGCCCATGGGAGTGTCTCTGCACTCCCGGCTGCAGGGGCTCCCTGCCTATGGCTGGCGGTGGCTCCATGCCCCCGGGCGACGGGGTTCCCTGCTCAGCCCTGCTCTGGCTGCTGGCACCTGGTTGGGCTCCCTGCCCACAGGCAACGGGTCACTGAGGCTGCCTGCCAGCTGAGCTCACAGCCAGTGGCAACTTCTGTGGCTGGAGCTCTCCTCTGGTTCAGCAGCATCCATGGTCCTAAAGGACCACAGATGTTGCCAAACCATAGAATCCTGGACCACAGAGGCTAACCCTGTATAGCCTATGTTAACTGACAGACAAATATTTACCCATTAAGTAGCAAACAAAAACTTACATATTCATCCAGAATGAGGTATGAATCTCTCATCTGTAAAAGCATAGAAAAAAACCCTATAAATTAATAGATCAAAAAAAATGTTTAAAGTGAAAGTTAGGGGAGAAGTAAGGTATAGGTGAATCCATTCACTTAGGCTTTGTCTCCACTGTGAGTTTTTGCGGCAGAAAATATGCTAATGAGGGACTCTGCTGCAAAAACTTGCAGTGTAAACAAAGCCTTAGGGCCTCATCCAAAGCCCTTTGGAATCAGCTGGAATCATTCTATTCACTTTGATGAATTTGGATCAGATTGAAATAGTGCTCAGATACACAGGTGCTTTAAAATATATCCAATCACTTATGTGAATGTTCACATCAGCAAAAATGATTATATGAACTACGAAATGTGTAGGATGTGGCCTATTTTAATGTATCCACATTGAAAACTGGGCTCAGAATTTTTAAAAATACTATTAACTATCATCTGTTAAAATGTGACTGTCCATAAATGTTGTGATCTGGCAATAAATTCCTCTGGATTCTGTCTGTTTTGTTTTTTAAATTCACTATGTAGGTTAAAAAACCTAAACTTTTACTGTTATTCCATTTTAATGCCCCCATCTACTTTATCACCACCAACATTTCCTGGTCTAGCTACTATAGAAATCAATTGCAAAATTCCCACTGATGTGAATGGGGACAGAATCGGGCTAATTAACTGTAAGTATCCAAGTGTCATGTGGCTTTTCACTGCACATGGAATAGATTTTTTTTAATTATTCAAATATAAAAACCCGGAGGCTAAAGGAATTATGTTAACTTCTAAGCAAGTACATGTAGGCAAAGTATTAGTTATCACACTATTTTCTAGTTTCTAATCATAAAGAATTATCAAGGAATAGCTTCTTTTTACCTTCTGATTGGATTCTGGTACTAAACATGAGATCTCTCTATGGCGATCTAGAAATCGTTCAAAATCTTCATCGCTGATAATAAATCTGTTTGCTTCTCTCAGTGCATCTTCACCTGTATTCTCTCCTTCAATTAGCAGGCACTGGAATACCTGAAAAACAGAAAGTATATGATGAAGGCTGTCTGTCTGACATAATTACTATGGAAAAAAACAGAACATAAACCCCACCAGGACTGAGAGGACTTAGGTCTCTCTTTTCACAATGCTTTCAACTGATTGTCGACTTCACTGAAGAATCAGAGTCACACTAGCATACCCGGGAGAGTAAAACTAGTGTAAATGAGAGACGGCAATAGGGTGAAATTCTGGCCCCACTCAAATCATTGAAGTTATGCCATTGACTTCAATGGATACAAGATTTCTCTCATACTTTTTTTTCCTGTAGATCAAATTGCTTGATACCCCACTCTGTTACACCAGTTTTATGCTGGTCCAATTACATTTATTTCAGTGGAATTAAAATGCTACAAAACTAGTGTAATGGAATGGAGGATCAGGCTCTAGCTATTGAGAGAGACTCTTCCATGAGTAATTTTGAATTTAAAAGCGTGCTCGCCTTACAAGATTTTAAACTGAGGACATCTATTTAACACTTTTAAACACATTTTTCTAATGAAAAATATACTTAATAAATACTGTGTATTTGATCTTCCTTTTTCAAAGTAATCTGACATTTTCAATTTTTTCCCCTATAAAAATGACTGTTCCCTATATGTTCCCAAATTACCAGACTTCTGTATGGTGAAAAAATATTTCCTTGTAAATAACTCAAAGGGGCAAATTCACAACTGTATCTGATTGCCACACAAAAGTAGTGAGAGAAGTGGTCTGCCTAGAAATTGGTTATGGATCCCTGATACTAAGTGCCATCAATACATTAGAGCCATACCTCTCTCACATCCAGTTGGAAAATCAGGCATAGCAGAGCTAGGGATGTAAAAACCCTATTGATTATTTGGTTGCAGGCAGTGGGACCTGCTCTAAGCCCCACCACAGCCATGTGTGAGCAGCGGGGGCTGCTCCAGGCCCGCCGCCACCCATCGCAGCCTTGCCGGGTGAGCCACCATTGTGGGGGGGTAAGGCTCCAGCTAACTGATTAGCCAGTAAGGCATATGCTTACTGGTTAACCGGTTACTTGGTTAACCAGTTACCTGGTTAACCTTTAAAATCCCTAAGCAGAGCTCTGTTCTACCATGCTCCTTTCCTGTAGGATTGAAAACTTTCTAACAGCACAAAGCCAAACACCTTTGCCCCATCCCTTCTCTGAGGCCCCACCCCTGTCCTGGCCCCTGTCAGAGGCCCTGCCCATCATTCACTCCATCCCCTGTTCCTCCATCACTTGCTCTCCCACCCTCACTCGTTTTCACTAGGCTGGGGCAGGAGGTTGGGATGCAAAAGGGGTAAAGCCGCAGCTCAGGATGTGGGCTTGGAGTGGGGCTGGACATGAGGGGTTCAGGCTGTGGGAGGGGGCACTGAGTTGAAGCAGGGAGTTGGAATGTGGGAGGGGTGAGTTCTGGCTGCGGGAGTGGGCTCTAGGGCAGGGCTGATGGGTTTGGGGTACAGGAGCAAGCTCTGAGCTGAGGCCAAGGAGTTCATAGTATGGGAAGGGCTCAGGGCTAAGGAAAGGAATTGGTTGCGGGGTGGTGATGCAGGCTCTGGCTTGGAGTGTGGGCTCTGGGTTGAGGGGGTTGCAGTGCAGGCCTTAGGGCTGAGGCAGGAGGTTGGGGTGCAGGATTCATGAGGGAACTTGGGTGCAGGAGGGAGTTCCAGCCTGGGACAGGGGCTAGGATGTGGGAGGAGATTCAGGATGTGATACTTACCTCAGGTGGCTCCTACAAGCAGCCAGCATGTCCAGCTCCTAGCTGGAGGGACAGTGGGTTCTGTGTGCAGCCTGTGCCTACAGGTGCCACTTCCGTTGGCCATGGTTCCCAGCCAGTGGGAACTGCAGAGCTGATGCCAGCACTCAGGATGAGAACAGCATGCAGAATCCCCATGACTGCCCCCATACCTAGGAGCTGGACATGCCAGCCGCTTTCAGGGGCCACACAGAGCCAGGGAAGTCAGCAGTGTTGACCGGAGCTACCAGGGTCCCTTTTCAACCAGGAGTTCTGTTGAAAACCAGATGCCTAGCAACTTCTTCCTGCTTTCCCCCTTTCCCTGTGAAGAAAATATGTTGCCCTGTATTTCCTGCTTACCTTCCATCGGACAGGATTTAGTGCCTTAATCTGTTCATTCATATCTTCGTCAACATTAAATCTATTAATTACTGAATTTAATTTAAAAAGCCACAGAATAATCATGGCACCACTTTCTCAGTTTCTTGAGATTCTCGATGTGGTTCTTGTTTCCTTGCCCACGGCCAATTAGAACATTGACTTCCTCATCAAAACTATCACAGGAAACTGCAAGAATGTCTAGGTATTCTCCTGAAATAAAGAAAACATTAGATAACATTCAGTGTCTTTAGTAAAGAGTAGTCATCAAGTGCCCAACTCTGCCCACTTCCACCTCCAAGTACACCCTCAAAACCCATTCCGAGGTACATTATCAAAGAGATTTCCACATGGTCATGGGAGAACTGGATTGGATCTCAGAGGTGACACACAACTCTCCTACACACACATGGGGATGCCCATGGCCAGTGGTTCTCAAATTATGGTCCGTGGACCACTAGTGGTCCACAACTATCTTCCAGGTGGTTTGCAGGCTTGGGGCTTGCCCTCCTGCCCAGCAGCAGGGAATCTGTGCTGGCGCTCCAGTCCTGCACCCGCCCATGAGTTTGGAGTGCTAGTGCTGGCTTCCTGCTGCAGGGGAGGAAGGGGGAATGAGTTCTGCAGGCCAGATCTGGCTTATGGGGGAAGGAAGCGGCTCCAGTGCTGCGGCTTTCCCTCCCCCCGGCTGGGAGAATGATGGCATAGCAAACCGCTCGCCTGGAGGCTTTCCCCACTGCTCCCATTGACAGGAATCACCACCAGTAGAGGCAGTGGAGCCTGGGAGCAGTGGGAGGCACGGAGCCAGGTAAGCACCTCCCATCCCTAACCCTTTCAGACCCTGTACCCTCATCCCCTCCCCCCAGACCTCTCTACAACCCGCTCCTGCACCCAACCTCCCACCCAGACCTCACACTCTAACCCACTCCTCCACCCATTCTGTCATCATGAATGGTTGGCTGGTGGTCTGCAGAAAAGTCTGCGTTGAGCAGGGTGGGCTGCGGGCCAAAAAGTTTGAGAACCACTGCCCTAGGCTAATGTATTTAAAGTCAGTCTAAATACATTTGATTGACAAGTACATTTAAAATTTTTTAGTTTTCTTTTTATTTACTGTAAATGTACTATTACTAAAAATATCCACAAATAGACACCGTACTATGAAATTGAATTTTGAAGACTTCTGAAACCCATGCAACTTTTAATGCATATTTATCATTCTTTCTTACCATAACGCTTGAACCATCGCTCTCTAATCATGCTGCCATTGCTCACAATGCTGACACTTGGCAGCTTTAATTCCTGCTTGCAAAACTGGACCAATTTGCCTACAAATTCTCCCCTCTCATGCAGAAATGACTCTCCTCCTGAAAAGTTTATTTTCTCCATACCTAGTATGGGACAAAAAAAAGAGAAATACTGGTTAGACTGAGATAAATTAAAGTTATGACAACTTTTTCTCACAACATATGCACTGAAGAACACAGATAATTCACAGATATACTAATCTATTCCATATAGCAAGCTCTTACTATCTCTTGTCCAGATATAAATAACTCCCATTGAGATCAACCTATTTCAAATATGTATGAAAAGGGGAAACCCCTTTTTCTGCAAAAGTTTTGCTATGATTTCCATAAAAATATGAAACTTCCATTGACTTCATTGGAGCAAAGATTTCATCCATTGTCTCTATTCACCATGTAAAGTACCATTTATATTATTGTGTAAAAGATTATGTACAAATCGTTAAAATGATAAGGCCAATGTTTTCAAACCTGGGTAACTAAACATACACCTCTACACCCACATTTAGATGTATTTAGTTATGGGTTTATCAGTATCTTCAGGCAATCAAGCTTTGAAAATGAAGGGTAATACTATAATTATCAGTGCTCTTTACCTGTAAACTGGACCTTTAAGAATCAGATTTGCCTCCTCAGTTTTGGATACCTACACCTATTGCAGTTTTTGTATCATTTCACATTTAAGGTAGAATTAGATTTAGGCTACATTTTATCACTTCTCCAAAAATATCCCCTATATTGTACTTTCAATACTTTTTCAGCACATGATTGAATAAGGAGAATTAGAATCTAAATCTACTCTGCTGCGCTTCTTTTGCTTTGGATCACAGCTTCAAACATGGGCTAGTAGGGAAAAGGTGGAAGAGAGAGAACTGGAGAAATTCTTGATAAAAAAGGGGAGATGTTGTCAATTGTCCCCTTCCCCCCCCCCCCCCCCCCAATGAAATTCAACATTTGGCTAAAAAGTGTAAAATAATCTTAATAATTAATAACAATCAACACTGGAACCAAGTCAGACTATTGCTGCACCAATTGGACGATCCAGCCAGCCTGGGGGTGAGAGGCGGAATGCCCCCATCTATAGCGACCCAGCAATGGAGGTCGCAGGGGCGGCAGTGGGACAGACTCACCCGCCTCCTTGAGCATGGCCAACCCCCTCTTGGCCTCCTCGAGGGGCAGCACGAAGGAGGTCTTGGCCGTGTGGAAGCAGAAGCCGCAGCGGTAGTTGCATTGGCGGGTGAAGTGATAGTTGACACTGGTGGGGACCGTGGGCGCCTCGGCGTCGTACAGCTCCTTAGCGCCCCGCTCCACCGGTGGGGGGGCTCCTCCCCGGCAGCAGCACCCCGCAGAGCCAGCAGGAGAAGGGCTCCAGGCAGAGCCAGAGGGCGCTCAGCTGAGCCTGGAGGAGCCGGAGCAGCAGGGCCAGAGCTTGGGGCTGGCAGTGCATCGCGGCGCGGGCTGCAGCGCTCTGAGGTGCAGAGGAGGGGCGCGGGCTCATTTAATAGCGAGCAGCCTGTGACAGGCGTTGCTGGCTGGAGAAGGGATGGTGGCAGTTTCGGTTTCCATTACCGAGAAGTGAAAGAGGTCTCGGGGTGGTGGCAGCAGGCGAGAGGCGCGTGGAGCCTCTGACCCGCCGTCGCCCGTTACACCGGGCCGCCCCCACAAGCCATGCCTGTCTCCTGCTCCGAAATAGGCGCTTGGGAAAGATGCCCCACTCCTGGTTTCAGCTGCTCTGCGCCCTGCTTCCGCTCCACACGAACGGAGCGGTGTCCGCAGAGCTATCCTGCGCAACTGTTTGCATCGGAGGTGCCCACCCCGGAATCCCCTAAACGACACATGACGCGTCGGTCTGCAAACCGCACTCCAGCAAGCAGGTCTGACAGCAGGCGTGTGCTCTTCCCTGCTGTGGCATAGCAAACAAAGCATATACATCCAAGTCTGCAAATCTGATTTAAGCAAATCCTACTTCAAGCATATGTTACAGGTAGCAGCAACCATACTACATATTGGATCTGGGAAACAAAAGATATTTGTTTGTGGTGTATGTATTTGCGTGTTGGTTACTAAAATATTCTTCCAGCTCAGACATTCAAAGCAATGCAGGAAAACCACAAGTGTACTTTTGTGTACAA
This sequence comes from Pelochelys cantorii, assembly GCA_032595735.1. Taxonomy (NCBI): domain Eukaryota; kingdom Metazoa; phylum Chordata; order Testudines; family Trionychidae; genus Pelochelys; species Pelochelys cantorii. Next base: position 32,139,562 of record CM064328.1, read on the forward strand.
TGTACAGGTTGGATCTCTCTGGTTTGGCAAGGTCAGGAGCAATAACAGAGTTTGCCCGACCAAGGGAGGTCAAGCCTCCAGCCTGCTGCACTGCCCCCCCACCCCAGCCTGCCAGGCTCCCTGCCTCTGACCAGCTGGCGGGGCTCCGACCCCACCTTCTGGCCCTATGGGCTGCCTACCCCAGCCGGTGACAAGTATCAGAGGGGTAGCTGTGTTAGTCTGAATCTGCATAAACAATGAGAAGTCCTGTGGCACCTTATAGAGTAACAGATTTATTGCATGCATCTGACGAAGTGGGTCTTTGCCCACGAAAGCTTATGCTCCAATAAATCTGTTACTCTATAAGGTGCCACAGGACTTCTCGTTGTTTACCCAAGCCGGGCTCCCTGCGCCCCAACAGGGTTCTTCTCCTGGACGCTTACCTTGTGGATGCCGGGCCACAGGCTGGGCTCTCTGCAGGCCGCCAGCCCAATTCGCCCAGCTGCTGGCAACCACTGCAGCTGGGGCTCTCTGGTTCAGTAAAGTTGACGGACTAGAAATGTTGCCAGAATAGGGAGTTTCAACCTGTACTTCTCTGCAATGTGTTTTGCAAGCATAGTCTTCTCCTGCATATAACTTTCTAGTGCAGCCTCAGGCAAAGTATAAAACCACCTGAACTTCTGACAGGGTGAAACATCACGAGCTTCATTCTCTCTCTATTGGCATCAGTGCAAATTGGTTATATTTGGCACACAGAGCAAGAAACAAAGTGTCTCTGATCAAGTGCAGCTATGTTCAAGCAGGGGGGTGAGTGTTAGCTCCCAAATTACTAACATTTATCTTATAGACTAGATAGACCATGGGGAAGGAAGGGGAGCGGGCGTGTGCTAGGAATGCGAAGGACTAGTCGACTAGTCAACTCTCCAATAAGCAAATGCTTATTGGATAGTCGACAGAAGAGTCGACTAGTCACTCCCCCCCCCTTGCTACCTCTATCAGAAAGAGGCAGCAAGGTGGGGGGAAGACGAGGGGTATTCAAAGTGGCAGCACTGTGTGGAGCCCGGGATCAGCTGAGGACTCCCCCGCTGAGCCCAGGCTCCGTGTGGCGCTGCTGTTTGGAGCCTGGCATCAGGCTGCACTCAGTGTTTCAAAGCAGCAGCACCACACGGAGCCTGGTGTCAGCGGGGGAGTCCCCAGCTGACCAAAGGCTCCACACGGCGCTTTTGCCTTTGAAGTGTGAAGGGCACACTTCAAAGGTGGAGGCGCCCTATTGACTAATCAAATAGTTGATGCAAAAATGCATCGACTATTTGATCAGTCAATTAGTTGATATTTACCATCCTTAGCACGTGCTCGACGCAGCCTCCCCAGCCCCAGAGGAAGGGCACCACACTGCACGGTTCAGCTGAGTGCAGCCCAGCCAGTAGGGTAGGGAGGAGGGCACACCATGCCACGCAGCGGGGTCCAGCCTCTCCAGCCTCAAGGAGGGCATGCCCCCAGCCTCCCCAGCCCCAGAGCACCAGGGGAGAGCACACTGCGCTGCCCAGCCTCTGATTAATTGGAACCGGTAAGATTAATCCATTAAGAGGACTAAGGAAGTTGTCCCATGAAATTGTAGGATAGTTCTGGATGATTCTCAGGCCCTGAGTCAAATGGGGCTGCATCTACACTGCAAAGTAATAGGTCTTGGATCCTGGATCTCATCTTAAATCGAAGTTGGATCCCTAGTGCTGCAGTGTCATGGGATCCTGGGTCTGGGTTAATGCAACTGCAGTATAGTTGCACTGGGGGCTCCTATAGTGCTCAAACCCATCCCTATTGGTAGAGAATAGTGGGAGGAGTTCTTAGAGGGGTCACATGACACCCTTTACTACCGGTCATGTATCCGTCTTGTCCCCAGATATACTACCCCAGGGGTGGGTCTTCCTGTGGCAGGTAAGCGGTGCATAAGGGGTCAGGGGCGTGACTAGCGGTGTCAGGGTGCATGGCTAATGTCTCCCTATTTTTGGTTCAGAAAATATGGTCACCATACTAAGCTGGTGTTGCCTGGGGCTGGCCTGAAGTGGTGGGGGCCATGCTGCCCACCTGCTGGCTTCTCCCCTGGGCCAGGGCAGGGGGGAAGGGCTGCACAGTCCACCCATCAGCTTCTCCCTGGGGCAGCAGGGGTCATGCAGCCCATCTGCTGGTTTCTCTCCAGGGCCGGCCCAGGGCAGAACGGGCTATGCAGCACATTGAATAACTGGTCCCAGAGGCAGCTCAGGGTGGCATGCATCGGCCATGCTGCTGCAGTTCACCATCAGTATGAGTTCCTTTGTTTTGATCCATACATGTAGTAGGAAATGGCATAAGATTACTAGCAAATGTATGAGGGTGGGGTTTCCAAGTATGTTTACAATGCCTCACCCTCTGTTTAAACCATTTGAGTTATTTGGTATTTATCATCCCTTTCAACCCCTTTATGTACCAAAGTGTGTATTTAGCTACAGGCTTTTCTTTTTCTTCAGTAAAGGTTTCTAATACATGTACTTGTTTGAGGTTTTGGGGAGAAAAGGGCCAAACTCCTGCAAAGAAGTTACATGACACCCAGAAGATTCTTTGTGATTCTCCTTTGTTGCATGGAGATATTCTTCACTCTCTCTCTCAGGTGATCTGCTAGCCTATTTACAGACACTGGCATAGACACATCACTTGGGTGATTCATTGAGAAGTTTTTGAAGATCTCAGAGTGGTAGCCATGTTAGTCTGTAACTTTAAAAATAAGTAGCCCTGTGGGTTAATGAGGCTAATTAAATGGGCTGGATGTGTCCCATCCATAGCTTTGGATGTGAAAATGTAGAAGTCAAAGGCAGGAAATTGGTTTTTGGAAGGTTTCCTCAGGGTGATTTTCACATAGGCTATGTCTAAAGTACAGAGTTTAGAGGTATCCCGGAAAAACTCTGCTGTGTCCAGAAAACATGTCCGCTTTTTCGGAACCAGTTTCCGAAAAAGCAGGCATATTCTTTCCGAAGCCCTATATTCCTCATTTTATGAGGAATAATCTTCCGAAGGAGGAGGTTTTTCCCACATTTGGCCCCGTGTAGGTGGGCCAAATGTCGGAAAAGCCTCTTCCAGAAAAAAAAGTGAAAAAAGGTACGCAGTGTAGACATAGCCATAGTCATTCTTAGTGGGCTGTCTGAATGGTTGATTTCCACTCTTTCCCAGGTGTATGTCTGTTTCTTTTTCACAGAAGAGCATGGCAGGCACACCCAGATAAGACATGTGCGCTTCATGGTCCAAGCTACTGTTGCAGCAGAGAAACAGCATGTAGCCCATCTGTAATACATGCTTTCCAGCTGCTGTTCAGTACTCTTAAGTGGACTGTAAATAAGTTTGCTGTATAGGCATGTGGAGGGGCACCTTGGCACGGGCTGGATTAACCATTAGTCTAATAAGACTATAGCTTTAGGCCCGTCTATTACTTAGGACATCCTGGTCAGGCAGGGCCAGGGCCAGGGCCAGAGGAGGGGGAGGGAAGGACAGGGTTCCAGGAGGCAAAAGCATGGAGTGACCTGCAGCTGGATGGAGCAACATGGGGCGGGGAGGAGGAGCACCTACCCTCTCTGCTTACTGTTACTCAACTCTCCTCCTATGCAGCAGGGAACCCCCCAGGGTTTTCCCCTGCCTCCCGCAGCTCCAGAGTCCCTTGTCTGCTTGATCCTTCAATATCTACAGGAGCCTAGTAAACAAACACCAGCCAGACTTGATAGTTCTTTTGAGATGCTGATTTTTGATGAAGTCTTTTTATTCAGGGGAGCAGAGAACCCAATAGGAAGGGAATAGCTCTGTTTTGTTCTAGTCATTCAAAAGTAGAAAGGCTTTAGATTAAGTTTGTTCAATGTTTGTACACTGATTTTGAAGAGCTAACATACATTAGATGGTTGCCCAGCATTTTTGTACTGTGTTGCTTCTAGCTGCCTACAGAACGCTTTAAAACAACAAAAGCAAACCATAGCCAGAGCACTGCATACAGGACTCATGCTTAGACTTCATGTTATGTCAGAGCTGCTGATCTCACAGTTGAGACTAGTCCTCTAACCACAAGTGCAGGGGACTAGACTAGATGACCTCTAGAGGTACCTTCCTTCCAGTCCTAGGATTATTTTATTCTATGATTCTAATTGTGGAAGAGCTAATGAATACAGAGGAAATGTATTTGTTTTTAAGGCTGCTAGCTACAGACAGGACACCAGTGTAGTAGATTCCCCCGGGCTCTCTAGCTCCCACATTAACCAAAAGTCACCTGGTGGTAGCCAGAATCCCCACACAGGGCCAGGATCTCTAAATCATGGCCTGGACTAAATAGCCATCCAACAGGCAGATTACACAGCTTTACAACCACTCTATGTGCATGCTGACAATTGTGCTTAAGCCTTACTCTTTACAGTGGGGAAAGAAGAGGTATGATATAGGACAGGGGAAAGAGACAGGGATGGGAAATGGGACAGGCAAGGGATAGTGTGTAGAAGAAGGGGAATGTGAATTCAATTTATGGTATTTGTGATTTTTGTCTTTGTGTAGGCTAAGTTTGTGTGTCCAAGCAATATTTGACTTTGCCTACGCTGAACAACAGAAACCACCATGTCAAAGAAAGGAGGATGGCAGAAATCGAAGGAGGCCAAAAAAAGACAGCAAAGACAAGATGTAGTACTGAACACTACTTCTTCTTTTGTAACAGTTTTTTCTTCTGCTAAGTCTGGTGGTTAGGAAGTCCAGGCAAATATACCAGCTCAAGTGAACATGCTGCACTTGTACCTAATGAAAAGAATCAACCTTCTGTCATCATGACTTCTGTAGCTGCAGTCTCACCTCACTCCTCTGAAGACTTTCCCAGTGATGGTAATATAAACATATCCTTCTCCAGTGATCCAGGTGAGTGGGACATGACTTCTCAAGATCTCATTGCATATTGGACTGAGAAGAGCTCACAGAAATGCTAGAATCTATTCTAGGTGCCGACTTTTCATTTACAAAGATGTATTTGTCTCTAATGATCACTAACTGTAGTGGAGAATGTTCCTTTTCTTCTAATAAGGGTCAAAAATGTCCTCCCGATCTACCAAAACTCAAGAACACCTCAGTGCTTTGGCCCTCTTGAGAACTGAGAATGAAAGTGTCAGGTCTTTGAATTACAATGACATAATACATGTCTTTGAAACAGCTAATGCTAGGAAAACAAAATTGTTTGGAGAATTGAGTAGAATTAAATGTGTTAATTTTATGTAGAGATGATGACTTCATTTTTACCCTTTCCCTCCCATTAGCCTTAGGCTCCTCATAACTTTAATCTGGCTTCCAGGCAATCAGACTTTTGGATAAGAACACTCCCTTACAATCTGGGCTAGGCGATTTCGTTTCTTTCACGGCTTGTTTACAAAGATGCTGTCACCGAAGGTGCACACGGCTCGTCATAGGCTCCCAGCCACTTTGTTTGTGTGGTTTCCCCAGCAGCAGCAGCAGGGGGGTTGGGTTTCTCTCGCGGCTGCTCTGCAGAAGAGCCAGGCTAGAAAAGGGGCCCTAACGCTCAAATGATAGCGGTACAGTTGAAGCCCTAGTGAGAGCGACACGGCTGGGCGACTAACAAAACATCCGGTCGCTTTCGTTTACCCTCCCCCGCCCTTATCGCGTTTCCCTTTCCCAGCGTGTCCCCGGAGAGAGAGGCGGGGCCCCGGTCTGGCTCGGTTTCGTTTCTTCGGGGCGCTCAGTGCGGGATGCTGCCTCGGAGCTGGCTGGCCCGGCTCACGCTGCAGCTGCCCCGCTCGCTTTCCGCCACGGCGGCGCCTCCCACGGGCTGCTGCCCCGCGCAAGCCCGGCCCTGCTTCGCTGTGGAAGAAGCCGGCTCGGACCTGCTCTATTTCACCCTCAGCAGCGAGGGCGCAGCCCGCGATCCAGGCGGCAGCGGCCGCCTCCAGCCCCGCTGCTTTCTGCCTGCTCCGGGGCGGTGCTATTCCCTCTGCGTCTCCGCCGCCCCTACCGTCCCAGCGGCCAGGCTGCACCGGCGCCTGCAGCAGAGCCTGCGGCAAGGGCTCTTCGGGAGGTGCCGGGTCCTGGGGCTCCAGGGGGCGCAGGAGAAGGGCTTCCTCATCCAGGACCCGCAGGGAGGCCCGGAGACGGAGCGCGCCCTGGAGGAGCTGCTGCGGGGTCAAGGCGAGCTGCCACCACTCCTGGGCGTGTACGAGGCGGGCGAGCGGGGCGAGCTGTGGCAGTGCCTCTGGGCTCTGCGAGGGGCGGGGGGCAGAGAGCTGCTCCGCAGGGCCCGAGTAGTGGCCGCCGAGGAGCCGCCGCTGCACCCCGCAGTGCCCGGCCTTCGCCGCGCCGCCGTGTTCCACTCCCTGGAGGCTGCCCGGCGCGTGGTGGAGCAGGTAAGATGCGGGGCAGTAGCCGCGGCGCCGCGCAGAGGAGAATGAAGGAAGCTGCTTTGGGGAGGGAGCTCAGCCTGGCTGCAACTACTCAGCTCCCAGGGGCTCTGCCTTCGTCCTTTCCCGCAGTGTAAGCCCACTGCATATTGACACAGGTCTAAGTGAGGCGTTCAGATCCACGATCTGTTTCCCTCTCTTAATTCTTGTGCCCTGGCGGGACTGCTCAGTGATTGGAGGTCGCCTCTGGGATCCTGCTTCCTACTTTCCCAGGGTCTTACTGGTGTAGAGGTGATGGGGCCAGAATCAGAATGGACACCGAAGAGACCTTCTGTTGACTTCAGTGGACATTACTTCTGATCCATACCAGCCTACATGAGCTCAGGCACAGGCCCAAAGGCTGTTAAATCATATCACCTAACAATTTTCTTGAGTAGATCTCAATGTGCTTTACAAATGAGGTATGGGTGAGTATCTTCATTTTACAGAAGAGGAAACTGAGGCACAGAACAGTGAAGTGACTTGCCCAAGGTCACCCAGCAGGCCAGTGGCAAAGTCCAGTCCAGCACTCTATCCAACAAGCCACACTTCCTTTTAAATACTTGAGTGTAATAACAAGTTACATGTACATAAACAGATTACTGTTAGAAAATAGTTAATGGAGTCCTATGTAAAGTGCTACCTTCATTGCCTTTCAAAAATCTTTTAGAGTAACTTAAGTAGACCTCCCACCAGAGGCATTTGCTCCACCTTTCCTTATTATCTTCTTCCTTAAAAAGAAGCAAACACATCTCTGTTTTCAAGAAGAGATGGAACAGAATCACCCCATATGAACCAAAGGGTGGGATTGTTCAAATCAAAGATTTTGATACTTGCCTGCCTTAAATGTATATTGTCCTATATTAAACAGTACCCTTTGATGTTAAATGTGGTCTTTTGAAAAATACCTGTTTGCTAGGTGCTTGTTGAGTAATCAGTGTTATATTTATTACAGTGCACATCATTAATCCCTGAAGCCAAAGCTGTCCTTGATCTAGTGGATGAATGCCCCAAACATTTTAAAAAAGGAAATTTTCCTGTTATAGTTATTGAAGGACTGGATGCAACAGGTAGGTGCATAACGTGAATACAGTAGGACAACTGAGTAATTGTTAACATAATGTCTGATGTGACTTCTGTGCATGGTTAATACTCATGAAATGTTAAAAAAAAATGACTTCAGATGTGGTTAGCAGAATCTAGACGAGCAAGTGGCAAAGATAAAAATTCTCCCAGATTTACATGACAGATCTCAACTACAAAGCTATTTTTCACTATTGGCGTAAATTTCCTTCTAATGTCAATGGAAGAGCATTCAGGTAGGCAGAACAGAATCCTGGAAACAAGAACCAATGTGCACAGTGCAACCTTTGGTCCAAAAGTGAGCAATAATTTTTAATGGGAGGCCACTCCAAGATTTTGGTAAGTGGTCAAGGGCCACACTTCTGTGGAGGGAGTGTGTGGTCTGAGATGGTGAGTAAGGTGTAGGAGGGAGCTTGGGATAGAGGACTGGGTTGCAGGAGGAAGTGGGGGTCTGAGAGGGAGTTTGGGTGAAGGAGGGGATTATGAGCTGGGGGAAATGGAGTGCAGAGGGTTTGGTTAGTGATGTGGGACAGATAGTTGGGGGAGGGAGAGAGGGAGTGAGGTGCCAGAGGCATGCCGGCTTTGGCTGGGAGGCACTTACCTAGACAGCTCCCAGCCAGAAGCCCTGCAGGAACCCGAGACAAGTTCCCTGCCTGTTGGGATGTGAGAGAGGGGCTGCTCCACCTGGCTTCAGCACAATGAGGGAGGGAGAGAGTGAGGAGGCTTCACTGACTGCCCATGCTTTCAGCAAAATTTCTCAGCTCATATTGGCCAGAAACTAGCCAATGGGAGCTTGGCAATTTTGCTAGGGGGCAGGGACAGCTCCTGAAGCTATCTCCTCCCTGCCCAGCATGCACAGCAATTAGTAGTCTGCTGTTTAAAGCTGCTGCAACTGCTCTGTAGTAAGGGTGCCAGCAAGGCTGTCCCACTTACCGCCTCTTGCCCAGCTTTGCCTTGGTCTCTTGGAGAAGAGGGAAATCACAGTATGCTTGGGCAACCAGAACAGCATCACAAATGATTCTGAAGATCTGTGCCTTCTGCATTATCAGTTGTAAGAAGCCTCACTTAATAGAGGGTTCATGTAGCACCTTAGAGACTAACAAACAAATATATACAGTACCATGAGCTTTTGTGGGCAAAACCCACTTCCTCAGATAAGTGGGATTACTCATTGTTTTTTTTAAGTTGCAGACTAACACAGCTACCCCTCTGGGCCTTTTAAATAGAGGGGGAAATTCATCAAGGTGTTACTCCACTGAAGTGAACAGAATGATATCAGAAATTAATTCAGCAACATAGAAAGGAGCATAAACTTTGTCAAATTAAGTGTAATAATAAGGAAAGCAAAAAAGGAGTTTGAAGAACAGCTAGCCAAAAACTCAAAAAGTAATAGCAAAATGTTTTTTAAGTACATCAGAAGCAGGAAGCCGGCTAAACAACCAGTGGGGCCACTGGACGATCGAGATGCTAAAGGAGCACTCAAAGACGATAAGGTCATTTTGGAGAAAGAAAATTAATTATTTGCCTCAGTTTTCATGGCTGAAGATGTTAGGGAGATTCCCAAACCTGAGCCATCTTTTTAGGTGACAGATCTGAGGAATTGTCCCAGATTGAGGTGTCGTTAGAGGAGGTTTTGGAACAAATTGACAAACTTAACAGTAACAAGTCATCGGGACCAGATGGCAGTCACCCAAGAGTTCTGAAAGAACTCAAATGTGAAATTGCAGAACTATGAACTGTGATTTATAACCTGTCCTTTAAATCAGCTTTTGTACCTAACAACTGGAAGATAGCTAATGTAATGCCAATATTTAAAAAGGTCTCTAGAGGTGATCCTGGCAATTACAGACTGGTAAGTCTAGTGTCAGTACCGGCCAAATTAGTTGAAAGTATAGTTAGGAATAGAATTGTCAGACACGTAGGTGAACATAAATTGTTGAGGAAAAGTCAACATGGATTCTGTACAAGGAAATCATGCCTTACTAATCGAGTTCTTTGAGAGAGTCAACAAGTATGTGGACAATGGAATCCAGTAGATATAGTGTACTTAATATTTCCAGAAAGCCTTTGACAAGGTCCCTCACCAAAGGCTCTTATCTAAAGTTAGTTGTCATGGATTAAGAGGAAAGGTCCTCTCATGGATTGATATCTGGTTAAAAGACAGGAAACAAAGGGTAGGAATAAATGGTAAGTTTTCAGAATGGAGAGAGGTAACTAGTGGTGTCCCACCAGAGTCCATATTGGGACCAATCCTATTTAACCTATTTATAAATGATTTGGAGAAAGGGATAAACAGTGAGGTGGCAAAATTTGCAGATGATACTAAACTGCTTGAGATAGTTAAGACTAAATCAAACAGAGAAGAGCTTCAAAAGGATCTCACAGAACTAGGTGATTGGGCAACAAAATGGCAAATGAATTTTAATATTGATAAATGCAAAGTAAAGCACATTGGGAAAAAATAATCCCAACTACACATAAAACATGATGGGGACTAATTTATCTATAACCACTCAAGAGAGAGATATTGGAGCCATTGTGGCCAAGCTTACTGATCCTCTGTGCTGCATATGACAATCTTCGGACGTTTGAAAGCTGAGATGCACCTGCCAGGAGTCGGGGCTTCAGTATCATGTGAGGTGCCCAACAGGGCTTGGAGCTTCAGCCCCACTACTTCTGAAACCTGAAGCCGTGGCAGGTGCACCCCCTGGGGCAGAAGTTCCTACCCCATCATCCCACTGCAAGGCAGAGGTTCTTAGCTCCCTTCCCAGTCTGGTATATGGAGAATAGAGGGAGGGAGACATGGAAGGCACTATAAGCTTCACTTTAATGGTAAAAGAGCCACAGGATAGCTTGTGAGCCAGAGTTTGGACACCCCTGCCCTATAACAACCTAGTCAAGATACGTAGTAAGACATTTTGATATATGTATCTATATATTTTCCAGCTTAAATGCTAAGTACTTCTTTTGCATTTTTTTAAAAATTAAAGCTAGTTGTTATCATGTGCCATAGTAGAAGTTTTTTCATCTGTTTATGTTAACTGCAGGCAAAACCACTGTAACCCAGTCCGTCAAGGACTCATTGAAGGCACTTCTGTTAAGGTCACCACCAGCTTGTATCAGCCAGTGGAGGAAGACTTTTGATGATGAACCAACACTCATCAGAAGGGCATTTTATGCTCTGGGCAACTACATTGTTGCTTCAGAAATAGCAAAAGCATCGACTGAGTCACCTGTGATTGTAGACAGGTTTGTAAATAAATATTTTCTAGCCTTGCTTGTTGGTATGGACATTTTATTTATGTATGTATTTCTTCTTAAATCTGGTTGGTGGTTTATGTGCATAGTAAAAGGCAAACTGATTGTTTTGTATTGCTTTTAGACAGGCAAATTATGATATTTGTAGGCCATCAGATGTGGGAGAAATGCAGAAAACAGCAATAGGATCTTTATATTGTCTTTATTGACCTGTCAAAAGCATTCGATACCAACAGCAGACTTGGGCTCTGGAAATTATTGCATAAGCTTAGTTGTCCACATTCAAAAAAGTCTGTATATATGGTGTTCTGTCTGACCCATTTCCTATTGCTAAAGGTATTACACAGGATTGTGTAAATGGCATGCTCTTGTTTAATTTCTTGTGTGTATCCGTGCTCAGTGATGCTATTGAAGACCCAAATGCTGGTATCGGGATACATTTCCAATCTGGAAAAGTATTTAATCTGGCAGGACCACGGATATTACTGAACCAGAAAGTCTCAGCTGGCCAGGTTCAGAATCATAGCCCAGCCCCAGTGGTGCCAGCACGTCGGAGAGCACAGCCCTAGCCAGGGCTGGCAGCAAGGAGTGCAGCCCCAGCCAGGGCTGGAGGTAGTAGGACCAGTGGCCAGGAACACAGCCCCAGTTGGGGCTGGTGCTGTGAGAAGCACAGCCTCAGTCGGGTCTGGCACAGGGAAGAGCTGGAGTCAGCTGGGCACACAGCCCAGACCGGTGCCATGGTGCGGGGCAGCCACTTCTGGGGATGGCATGGGGGTGGGGTGGCTGGAAGCAGCAGCAGGCGGCAGGGAGCACAGCCTCACCTGGAAGCAGAGCCTGTTGCGGGGTAAGGAGCCTTGACTTCCCCTGGTCCAGTAAACACCATTGTTCGGGACCACTCAGGTCCTGAGGGTACCCGACAAGGGAGGTCTGACCTGTATAATATAGTTTGAGCCTTTATGTATATCCCTTCCCCAGAATTAACAAAAACACAAACAATAAAAGGATCAACGCCAGCACTATGGCTAAATAACAGAGTAAACAAGGCAGGTAGAAGCAAAAAGACATCCTTGAAAAACTGGATGTCAAATTCTACCGAGGAAAGTAGACAGAATAAACTCTGCAAATAGAGTATAAAAGTATAATTAAGCAATTGAAAAATAATTTGAAAAGTAACTAGTAAAAGACACAAATACTAGCAATGATTTTTTTTTAAGTACTGTCCCTCAGAAGTCAGAAGCCTGCCAAACCATCAGAGGGATGACCAGACAATTGAGGTGCTAAGGAAGCACTCAAGGAAGACAAGACCTTTGCAGAGAAACTAAATTCTTTGCATTGGTTTTCATTGCAGAGGATGTGGGGAGACTCCCACACTTAAGCCATTTTTGTAAAGTGACATGTCTGAGGAACTGTCCCAGACTGAGTTCTCAATAGTCAAGGTTTTGGAACAAATTGATAAATTAAATAGTAGTAGGTCACTACCAGATGGTATTCACCAGAACCTGATGGTATTCACGAGAGTTCTGAAAGAACTCAAACATGTATCTGTAAAATTACCAAATGTTATATGCAACCTATCATTTAAATCTGCCTCTATAATCAGATGACTTGAGGATATCTGATTTAATGTGGATTTTTGAAAAAGGCTCTAAAGGCAATCCTGACAATTACAAGTCAGTAAGCCTAACCTGAGTATCAGGCAAAATGGTTGAAAATACAGTAAAGAACAGAATTATCAGATGCAGAGATGAACATGAATGATGGGGAAGAGTCAATACAGCTATTATAAAGCAAATCATGCCACACCAATCTACTAGAATTCTTTGAGAATATCAGTAAATATGTGGATGAGGGAGATCCAGGTGATGTGTGTGGACTTTCAAAAAGCCTTTGACCAGGTTCTTCACCAAAGGCTCTTAAGCAGAGAAAGGAGTCAGGATAAGAAGGAAGAGCCTCTCATTGATCAGTAATTGATTAAAAGATAGAAAACAAAGGGTAAGAATAAACAGCCAGTTTTCACAGTTGAGAGAGGTAAACAACGAGGTCCTCTAAGGATTGGTAGTGGGACCAGTGCTGTTCAACATATTCATAAGTGATCTAGAAAAGGGGTTAAATAAGTGGCAAAATTTGCAGATGTTACAAAATTACTCAAGAGGGTTCAATCCAAAACTTATTGCAAAGAATTACAAAGGGATACACACTGGAAAGCATAATCCCAACTATACATACAGAACGATGGGCATATAAATTAGCTGTTAGCACTCAATTAAGAGATCTTTGAGTCATTGTGGATAGTTCTCTGAAAACATCTGCTCGTTGTGCAGGGGCAGTTAAAAAAGCTAGTGTTAGGAACTATTAGGAAAGGGATAGATAATAAGGCAGAAGCTATAACGTCACTATATAAATCCATGATATGCCTATGTCTTGAATATATCATACAGTTCTAGTTGTCAGATCTGAAAAAGATATTAAAATTGGAAAAAGTACAGAATAGGGCAACAAAATTATTAGGGTATGGAACAGCTTCAATATGACAGGAGATTAAATAGAAGGGGAGTGTTCAGCATGTAAAAGAAACAGTGAGGGTGCATATGATAGAGGTCTATAAACTCATGAATGATATGTAGAAAGTGAATAGGGGAGTGTTAGTTACCTCTTCATATAACACAAGAATCAGGGGTGAGCCAATGAAATTAATAGGCAGCAGATTTAAAACAAACATAAGGAAGTCACAGTCAGCCTATGGATTTCATTGATAGGGATTGTTGTAAAGGCAAAAAGCATAACTGGGTTCAGACAAGAATCAGATAAATTCATAGAGAATAGGTCCACCCATAGCTATTAGCCAATTCAGCAGTGTAGCCTCATGCTCTGAGTGTCCCCAAGCCTCTGACTGGCAGAAGTTGGATAACAGGAGATGGGTGACTTGAATATTTTTTCTGTTCTGTTCACTCCTTCTGAAGCATCTGGCAACAGACACAGTCAGAAGACAGGATACTAGACTAGATGGACCATTGGTCAAACCCAGTGTGGCCATTCTTGTGTTCTTATGAACTGAGTGACTTTAAAACACACTTAGCTCTACAGAGATGAAAAGGTAGTATAGTTGGAGAGGAGACTTCTAAATCCCCAAATCTGTCCAATTTGCTAGTTTATTAGCATAATGAAGAAATCTTAGTTCTCCTGTTAAAAATATGAGTACTCTTTTCATTACTCTCTCATTTAAACTTTCTTCCATGTTTCATTTCATGGGTCTTTATATTGCAGTTTATTTGCTGCAGTGGTTTGCTGTTCATTTCTTCCTGCTTTGTGTTTTTCTTTTCTTACTTTATATCAGTAATTAAGATCCAGTTTTTTCAGTGAGCTCATCTCCCATCTAAGAACCAAAATAAGTGCTTAGATTTTCAAAGAAGCTCAGCAACTAATTAGAAAACCTGGCCATAAGTGTCTCAGGGTGTGTCTAGACTACAGGGTTTTGTTGACAAAAGTGGACTTTTGTCAACAGAACTATACCTGCATCTACACTGCCGCTGAGTTCTGTCGACATAACATCGACAGAACTCAGCAGTTTTGTCGACGGCTGTAAACCACATTCTACGAGGAATAACGCCTTTTGTCGATGGAGTTCTGTTGACAGAAGGCATTATTGCATCTACACTGTCCTTTGCGTCTACACTGTCATGTCGACAAAGTGGCTTGCTTTGTCGACAGAACTGGATGTAGTCTAGATGCTCTTTGTCGACAGAAGCTTTGTCGACAGTATCCGTCGACAAAAGCCTGTAGTCTAGACGTACCCTCAGTGTGAACTGCTGGGTGTTGATCATTTGAAAATCTGGTTCTGAGTTCTTTCAAAAATCAGGCCCCGAGGGTCTATTTTAGATGTGCTCAGAACACACAACTGGAAAGTGTAGTTATTGAGCCACTCTGAAAATAAGACTTAATCTGTAAGTTTTTTGGCTTTTGTTTATATATCTTCATATTTCCTTCCATTTTCATGACATGGGTGAGCTTGTGTATTTTTATTAATGAAGGAGACATAGGTGTGAGTTGAGAGATCCAACCTATCCACATATTGGGAAAATATTCAAATCAGGTAAACCAACTGATCTGTTACCTGAAAAAATGTTATTTGGTGTCCTAATGGAAGCAGCTGTCCAACAAAACTTCCTAATGGAGGGAAATACTTATGTAAAATATATTAATTATCTTTAATAAAGCTTCCTTCTGTGTACATACTTTTGTATGGGGTTGAACACTGTACTGCACATTCCCTACCAAATTTGTTGCATCACCTACACTTTAATCAGGATGATTAGTATCAGCAAATAGGTATTTGGATTTGGAAAAATAGAAGTGAGTGTTTTGGATTTTGGTCTGGCTCAGAAAATTGGAATTTGGGGTTTTTTTTTGTTTGGTTTTTTTTGTGCAAGCTTGGATTTTATTGGAAATAGAGAACTGCTTGGCTAATACATAGCTGCTTTCTAATGGCTAACTTAACAGTAACAATTAATTAGACATTTTGTTTTATTTATTACTTTGATAAATTATTTATGGGTATAGAATCTTCATGGTCCTTCAGGCATTGTGACTGTGTATTAGGCTAGCATTATGAAAAGCTGCTGGTTTCTTTTACGTAAGTAGTACCTGCCTCTAGGAACATTTGTCATGTTAATGTATTTTTTTAAATGATCAGGTATGCATTCCATTCCTAAATATTTTCCTGACAGGTATTGGCACAGCACAGCTGCCTATGCAATTGCCACTGAAATAAGTGGGAAAGTGAAAAATCTTCCTCCAGCTCACCATCAAGTGTATCAGTGGCCAGAGGACCTACTCAAACCTGATCTTATCCTGCTGTTGACAGTTAGTCCTGAAGAGCGAATCCGGAGACTGCAGGGAAGAGGGCTGGAGAAAACAGAAGAGGAAACTGAGTTAGAAGCTAACAGTTTGTTTCGCCAAAAGTAAGTCTTAATAATGAATAAGACCAGAGATGGAATCTTCACCCCATTAAAATCATTATCAAAACTCCCATTTATGGCAGTGGGTCCAGGATTTCCATATGCCTAGACTGTCCTGTTACTCAAGCAATGCTAACCGACAATGGTATAGGCTGCCAGTTTGAGTGACTGGATGTGCCGAAGGGACTCAGGGGAATAACTTCTTTACTCCCCCAAGTTCAAAGAAATTCATAGTTAAGGTAGAGTTTTGGCCCATTTCTAGTAATTACTCCCATTGCTATTCAGCCGTGGGATTGTTGACAGCTACAAGCAGCCAGAGCCTTAGGTTTAGATCTCACCACATTTTCAGTATCACCACATTCTGTTGCATTAAGAGAGTAACTATGAATATGTAGAAGTATTTCTTAAGGTTGAAAACTCATTATGCACTATAGAATTTAGCTTAAGCTGTTTTTTTTTTAAATTCCATGGGTGTACAATGTCGTAAGAAAGCTGTAGAATATCTCAAAAGTTAATTATCTCATTTTTGGGAGTTAAGCTACATTTTATAAATGTAAAATTGACCTTGACAAGGATGTAGTAAGAGACAGTACAAATTTGTTTTTGCCAAATTGTAAAAATGGTGCTTTATGCTCCATTAATTACACATAATCATGAACTAATAAAAAACCTCAGGAAGGAGAATCCAAACACTACAAGGAAAATATAAGGCTGGAAGATGCATTTTTCCATCCCAGCATGCAATATCTAATTAGACTTTTTCTGGTTAACTGTCTTACATACTTAATTATCTGCACCAAAGACTAGCCTATTGGCATGGTTTAGATCATTTTTTCTCTTGGGGGGGAGAAATAAGTTATTCCTAAAACAGTTCTGTAGATGTTCCTCCAGAGGATTTCACTATGGTGGAGTGGAAGGGAAACATCATCTGAAATATCACTTAGATATCTGAACATCTGTTCAAATCTCTGGGTATCTACATGGAGCTGTGTCACTCTCCAGGACCCTTTTCACATTGGCACAACAGTTTCCTTTTCAGCATGTCTGCCACTAGCTTTTTGGCAGTATTATGCCATTTGTCCTTCCCTCTATTATGCCTTTGGCTGTCATTTCCTCAGTAAAAAACAACTTTGGAATCCTGCTCTTTTGGTCATTTAGGAAGAAGCCTGAGTGGGGTTGAGGGAGTAGAGAAAACAGCCTCCATTGCTCAAACACACCCTCAGAGGCTAGTTGTGGAAAAGCCCCGTTTTATGAGACTTGATTGCTCGCCCTCTAAGCAGCAAGATTTTCATGGTACTATTCACATATGCAGCAGGGAGGAAGATAAATGGATGGTATAAGAAAATTGTCTCATTGGAACAACATACTCCTAGCTGAAATCAGATCATAGAAAAAGGAGCCTGTGTTGAAGTTATGGGATTCCTCCATTGCAACCCAAACACTCATGGGGAGAGGAGCATCTCCTATAAGGAGTACATTGCTTTGTGTCAGGAACTTGGTTTGGTGGTGAGTGAGCATACTTCAAACCCATCTTCGGGTATGTCTAGACTACATGGCTCTGTCGACAGAGCCATGTAAACTAGCTTACCCGACATAGTCAATGAAGCGGGGATTTAAATAATCCTCGCTTCATTAAAATAAAAATGGCCACCGCGTTGTGCCGACAATGAGCTGATCCGGCACAGTGCGGGAGTCTAGACGTGGATCAGTTAACAAGGGAAGCCTTTGTCAACCGCTCCTGTAGGCTTCCCTTGTCGACCGATTCGTGTCTAGACTCCTGCGCTGTGCCGGATCAGCTGATTGTCGGCACAGCGCGGCGGCCATTTT
The DNA here is from genome assembly GCA_032595735.1 of Pelochelys cantorii. Classification (NCBI taxonomy): domain Eukaryota; kingdom Metazoa; phylum Chordata; order Testudines; family Trionychidae; genus Pelochelys; species Pelochelys cantorii. The sequence goes on from CM064328.1 coordinate 32,157,095, forward strand.
TATTTTAATGAATCGGGGATTATTTAAATCCCCCCCTTCATTGACTATGTCGGGTAAGCTAGTTTACATGGCTCTGTCGACAGAGCCATGTAGTCTAGACATACTCATCATAAAGAACTACGCATGTTTTGTTGTTGTGCCTTGTGGCACTCTGCAATACATTTAATTCTGGGCTTCATGCTAGAATTTTTGTGCAGCCAGTGCATTTTCAGTTAGATACACCTTTTCATTCCATAGCAGCTTGTAGTTATGAATGTATCACCTGCTCTATTTTTATTTACTGTTTTTTTTTAAACAGAGTTGAAGAGTCATACAAAAGGATGGAAAACCCTGCATGCCAGGAGGTTGATGCCAGCTCCTCCAGAGAAGAGGTTCTGAGAACTGTTTTGCACCTAATTAAAAAACACTGTGGTTCATTATAGCTGTTTATGTGTGGCAGCATTTACAGTGAATTGCTTATGTTTCCTCTGTTTTTCTTACCTGGAAATGCACTGCATTCAGCTCTTTTCCATCCAAATAAGCTGGTTCAAACAGAAGAGTCCTTTCTTTCCTCTATCCAGTCTAAACGGTGTTTTTATACTAACTCATTACTGCCTAATATACTTTGTACGTAGGGCAGAACACAACTCTCATGCTTCCACCATTTCTGGTGCATCCACCAGCAAATCATTAGGACCAGTTATATGAGAAGGTAATTGGAAAGTGCTGGTATTTCTAGCAATTGTATTCTGTCACTACATAGAGAACCTGATCCCGCATTCCTTGCGTACCCAAGCTCCAGCTGACTTCAGTGCGCATTTTGGGTGTACATAGTGATACCGAATCAAGCGGAGGATCCGAAACATGGTCGAGCAGTAAAGCTATTAAATGATCCAACATTCAGAAACCTGGAAATCACAGTCCCAGGGTTGGTTACCAAACTTGGCATTTGGATATTAGAGTGACAGGCATTCTGAAGAAGTGTGAAATAAACGAGGGCCTGGTTTTCCTCAAGTGCTGAGTACCAGCAGCTTCTGTTGAAGTCAGTGGAAGCTCTGAGTGCTCAGCCTTCAGTACCAGACTCTGAAAAATCAGGCCTTGAGTAAATAAATTCAAATATTTCAATACATACAAAGGAAAGCTCTGAATTGCAGGTCTAACCATTTAAATGAGAGGCAGATGGAAGGAAAGCAGAGTCTACATACTGCCACATTAGAAACAGGGACCTGAAAGGAAATCAAAATAGAAAACATTTTGTAAATAATAAACAGAATATTTTTCTACACAGACTTTTTTCCCAACTATTGTTAATGCCTTAATGTGTTTTGCTGGCCTTTTGTTAGAATTAAAGCAGAAAGACATGGAGAATCTGCTTGTAACATTCATCTTTAGTCATTTTGTCAGCACTTTATCAGTACTGAGGTTTCTTTTCATATGTTTTATGCAGAGGCAGTTGGATTCCACCTCTCTCCTGCAAAGACTTACGCATAGGCTCAACTTTATGCACATGGGTACTCATCTTGGGACTGCTCACAAGGTATAAAAGCTAAACATGTATGTAAGTCTTTGCAGGATCAGGGCCTAACTGAAAATCAAGATAGAAACCTAAATTAAAAGGCACTTTATTTCTAATCTTGTCTATATATAATTTCCTTTATTAAATAGAACAATTGTTCTATAAATACTTATTGAAAATAAATGTTCTAAAAATGTGCACTTGAGTATGATTGAATATGGTATTTCCCTCCATCACAACAAGGCATGTGTGCAAGGGAGAAAAGTATAATAGTATAAAACCATCCAAATACGTTTTTATGGAGTTAATTTACATTTTATTTGATTTATATATTATTTATTACTTATACTATACTAGTGCCTGGTGGCATTCCACACACACATTGAATACAAACTCACAATTAGGATGATACATTTGTTTTAGGAGTTATCTGAAGCATTCAGATAATCTGTTTTGGATAAAGGAATTTCAGATGTAGAGAGCCTAGCCAAATTTGGATAATTTAAGGTTAGCTGGATAGCTGGGGTATACTTGTACTTTAGTTTTCAGATTCTTACTTCTTCCTTCCCTACCGAATGCTCTTCCCATGGAATTCAACTACTCCTTAGTCAGGCAGAGCTCCAGGCTGGCTGGCTGTTTTTTGGCATGTATTGATAAGGTGGGTAATATAGCTAATAAGATCTGAACTATACACACAAGTTATAACAATTATGGACTATTCATATTCCTTGGAGCTAATGTACTCATGATACAGTGCCAGCAGTACAATAAAACAAGATTGTTCAAGCTAATATGTTCCCTCTTTTCTCTATACTTTGATAGAATTAAAGCTCTGTAGGCAGTATTGCACGTGGTTCATCCAGATTACTAAAGGTAGTAATACAGATACCTGATCATTGATGACTATTCATGATTCTGTAACCTCTTTATTACAAAGATCCCAAAGCACTTTACAAATATTGATTATATCTTACAGACATCCCTGTAAGGTGGGTGAGAGAAGTGTAAGAATTAGGGATATCATAGTGTAGTCCAATGCGCAATTAACTGATAAACCTGGGCTTATTGACTACACGCATTCCTCTCCCCCCTCCACCGCTGTCTCTGTATCAGCAGGGGTGGTACATGTGGGAAGCCAGCTTTCAAGCCAGTTCCCCACGTGTATCGACTCACGCAAGCTGCTTGCCTCCCCCATTGCGCTGCTGCCTCTCTATCAGAGGCAGCAGCATGGGTGGGGGGGCAGGGGAAGCTGCTTCATCCACAGTGGGCCCAGTCTCGCCACAGACAGAGGCTGCTCCATGGGATGCTGGTGCAGATCCTGTCCACAGGGACCCCCCACGGACAGGGGCTAGTACTGCCATGCACTGCTGCCTCTGCAGCAGAGGCTACAGTGCAGGGTGGCAGGCATGAGCAGGTCTGCTCAGAAAGCTTGTTTTTAAACCGGCTCCCCTCAAAGACTGGCTCCCGCCTGCCACCCTGCGGCTGCCTCTGAAACAGGGTGATGGGGGGCTCCCTGGGAATGGGGCCAGGAGTACACTGGTTACTAGCCCCACCCCTGGGGACTATCAAATAGTCATGTAACTGATAATATTTGATGCAGTTACATAATTATTCAGTTAACCGCTATCTACATCCCTAATAAGGATGCCTCTTTAGCAGCCACTGAAATGTAGCCACTTCAGGAATGGAAACAGTAGAACTGCACAGCAATTTAGAGTAGGAAGTGAAGAATATCAAATCCTGTAATGGCTGCAGGTTTGGCAAATGGTACGTTTACCTCAACTGGAATTTGACCAGGTCACAGAGCTCAGCCACCCCATCTTACAAAAAGTGCAAGGAGAAAGTAATGATGTCTGGAGGCCTCAGAGCCCAAGCTGTGACACCTACACAGCAATTTTATAGTCCTACAGCCCAAGTCAGTTGAGAGGGGCCAGCTTCAGATGTTTTACTGCACTATACACATATACCAAAGAAGTCAGGAGTTTGATTTCATACTGGAAGAGTGCCATATATGACTACATTCTGTAAGGTACTGAGTACTCCAAAAAAAGTCATGTCTGCACTGCAATTGCGTTTTTTCGAAAAAAAAAAAAAATTTGAAAGAACAGGGGTTCTCCCGACATTGGTTAACCTCTTTCTACAAGGAAGACGACTTTTTCCAAAAGAGCTCTTTCGGAAAAAGGCATGTGTGGGTGGAGAAGAGGGAGTTCTTTCACAAGAAGAGGAAAGAGGAAAAAGGACAGGTGCCCTGGTGGCCACTCCATCCATAATAATTACAGCTTAAATGCAAGATAGCGTCCACTCAGTGTGGACGTTATCTTTCGAAAAAATAGATCACTTTTTCGATGTGCTTTGGAAGTGTGGACGCTCTCTTTCAGAAGAAGTTTTTTCAGAAGATCCAGAAAAGCTTCTTCCGAAAGAAGCCTGCATTCTAGATTTAGCCTGAGTATGTATAGGGACCACCCAAGTCACAAGTAGAGGCACCGCCAGTTGTGAATTCCTTTAGGATTAAGGGACCACAGCAGAAAGTTGGAAAGAGGATTACCACCTATCCAACCTCACCACTGGGTTGCTCAGGATCTCCTTTAATATCAAGAACATCAGACACACAGGGAAGTGTTGCATCTCCCTCAGCCTTTGTTTGGGTAGGCTAAACAATCCAAGTTGTTTGAGTCTCCTCTTATATGTTTCCATTCCCCTGATCATCTTAGTAACCCCTCTTTGCCCCTGTTTCAGTGTGATTCATTTTAAACATGGGACGAACGGGGGTGCTCTGACTATGCATCAATCTAATTAAAAGTCTCTGTGACCATTTGAGTTTTCTCACTCTTGATAGTTCATGTTTGTTTGTTTTTTACTGGACTTAAGCACATAACTGTCCTATGTCATGCCACATATATGACTATCCCCCAATAATGTAATTTATGTGACAGGCATTAAACAGATATGAATCATATATGTAATGCTATGTTTTAAGAGCTTTGTTTTATTGTCCATGTAACAGTAATAAGTTGAAAATATGCTATTTAAGGGAAAGAAGGGTCATGTACATTTCTGCCATTAGTCAGCAACTGTGTAACCCTTCTATCAGGTGGAGTTGGCAACAACAAGGGCCCGATTCAATAGCTACATGTTCTTTTTAAAAATATAAAACAGAACCATCTCAACCCCCCACCTAGAATCTGGGAAAATTAAACGCCACCCCAAGAGGCAGTACTTTGCCACTCACAAGCACTGAATATGTGCAGTGCAAAGAAAACTTCTATTAAAAAGGGAAAAGGAACCTTGCATTAATGTGGGAAAACACCACAACCATAATTCTAAAGCACGTGACCATGAGCAAAATAAATACTCACCCTGGAGTATGTGGGTCTGTATCCTGTTCTCACCTTGTGGCATGAAAGTCCAGCAAACATTCCTGTTGCACCATTATCCTCACCACGTCCAGCTCACAGTTGCTCTCCTTGGTCAGCGAAGACCCAGAGTTCAGAGGTGTGTTCACATGAGTTCACCACCCACATGTGGAGTGGTGCAACTGGTTCACATCTACTATATATTTGAGAGATTTTGTCTGTATGTCCATCTGTTTGTTCAAAAACTCCTCCTAAACAGTAAGAGGTAGGATCACCAAATTTGGTACACAGCTTCCTCTTACCATAACTTAAAGCAAGGTAAGGATTTGGTGTCCAGGAAAATGGGATGTGCCTGGAAATAGAGAAATAGAAAATAGAGAAAACAGAAAATAGAGAAAATTACCAGGCAGGTGAAAGGGGCTGGCTGAGGGTGCCCCCCTCCATGTCTGAGACTGCCCCAGCTCTGAGCCTCCCAACCCCATGGACTGGAGGAGGGAGTGCCCTCAGCCAGACTTTCACCTGCCAGGCACCCTTAGGGAGGGCGATTTGTACATGAACTTTGCTGTCTGTTTCCCTTCATCAGGGAGTGAGAGAAAAGTGCACAGTTTGCTGCATTCCTCACAGTGGTGAGCAGGGGCAGATGAACCTGGACATGCACCCTTCCCCTCACTGTGCCCACTGGAGCTGCAATGGCCATGGAAAGGCACTTCTCACCTGGCCCCAAACTGATGTGGTGAGAGAGAGCTGGAGTAGTCCTCTTTTCCCAGGGCAGCCAGCTTACTGATCCCATCATCCCCACACTCACCCCCGAGAAATGTTTTAAATGAAGCATGTACATTTTCATTTTATTTTCCAAATAAACAAAAGTTAGTTAAGGACCCGAGTCAGTCTTCTAGTTTATTAATATTCACTCTGCTCCTGCCATTGTTCACTTGGCTGATTGAGGCCCTCTGCAGCTGTTAGGGAAGCAGAGACAATCTCCCTGGTTTCTGCAGAGAGCTCTGTTTGGATTGGTACAGGGTTTAGCTTTGAAACAGAAAAGAGGGCTCAACTCCATGTAAGAGAAACAGATACATTGTATAGCTAGAGGGCTGGTTTAAAAAAAAAAATCCACCAAATCCGTTTTATAATGGAGAATTGTGTTTCTGATTAAATGAAAATGTTTGCAGAAAGTGTTTGCTTTTCTGGAGGAAATATCAAAGATTTCAGTTTTCAGGCAAATATCTTTTATTTGGTTTTGTTTTGAAGTAAAACATCTTGAACCAGCTGTGTATGGCTACTTTAATTAAAACCACCTGACTCATTCATGGCCCTACTCTCTGTAATAAGAAGCACATTAGGCACTACAAACACGGAGTGAAATCTCAGGAATGTCATATACCAGAAGCAAGTTGTGGCCCAGATCCACAAAGGGATTGAGGTGTTGGGATGACCCTAGCTCAGCATCACCAGGGGGTTTCAGGATCTGGGGCAACCCTCCTGCCTCAGGTCCCACCCATGCTCTGCCCTGCTCCAACCCCTCCTGCTTCGAAGCCCCCCCCCCCCCCCCAGCAATATGAGCCAGGGACTACCTGGGGGCCTGGTGTGGGTGACAGCAGAGGTCACTCTCCTGCCCTCCACTCACCCTGGTGGTGGGACTCAGAGCGACCAGGAAGCCTGCTACATTCCATCCTGCTGCCCATCTCCCAGCCCACTGCAGCAGCAGGAAGCAGAGTGTCCTGGGGCCAGGTCCTTCCACTTGCTGCTGCCACTACAGTGAAGTAGAGCACAGCAGGCTGGGAGATGGGCAGTGCAGAGGAGCAGAGCTTGAGCTCCGCATCGAGCTGTTTTGTTTTGTCTTGGAGTAAAGTTTAGATTTTATATATTTGTGCTCTGCTGGGGAAAATTTTAAGATACCAACAGAGAGTTGGAACCCAACAGTCCTTTGTACCATTGAAAATTTCCCCTTGGATCCTTAAATCTTTCATGTTGGAAAGCATAAACAGAACTAAGTGATCATTTTTAAGTTGTACTGAAACAATGTCTACCCCTGGAGGAATTCTGCACTCCTGTGGTGACGCAGAATTCACACTGTTCATCTTTGCTCCCCAGCAGAAAAACGGGAGCAAAGCAATCTCTGGGAACACAAGTCCCTTCCCCAACAGCCCAGGGATGTCTGCCTGAAGCAGCTGGCAGAGTTGGAAATTACCCTGGGGGAGGAGGGGCCTGGGCCTGGGTGAGTGCAGCCAAAAAGAGACCGCACAGCCCCCCCCCCTTTACTGCATTCCAATCCCTGGCTCCCAATCAGTGCCTAGATCTAGAAAAGTGAAAAGTTATTTAAAAAGCTCTGCTCGCAATACAAAATGTTCTTCTGACTCCAAAAGGCCTTTCACAGTACCAGGTTAGTACATGTTTGGATCTTAATCAAAATATCACACTGCCAATCAATCCTTTAGTATCTAAAACTAAAGGTTCATTAAGAAATAAGAGAAATCAAGAAGAGAGATGTTAAATGGCCAAACAGTCATATACCTCCAACAACTTCAAAGTACAACAGGTTCTAAGCTGTATTAGTAAATATTCTGGCTTGAAAGTCCCTCTAGAACACATTCACAGCTTGTATGGGTCATTCAGTCATTTGTTCAGAGCTCCATTTGTAGAAAGGTTATTCCAGAGGTAGGAAGCAGGAATAAAGACAAAACAGAGAGGATGCAGCTGCCTTGTATGTTCCTTTTGCCATGTGGCTCCTACTTCTTTTTTCCAAAACACAGACTCCCCAGCACATGGCCTTGGAAGCCATAGGCTAGACCTACACTGCTATGGTATGTCGGAAAAAACCCCACAATTTGCAGTACACAAATTGCGTATCTTTTTCTCCTTTACTGTCAAAAGAGGCTTTTCCAAAATTTGGCGCATCTACATGGCACCAAATTTTGGAAAAAAGTGCTCTTTTGACACATCCCTTATTCCTTGTAAAATGAGGTTTACAGGGACGGTGAAAGAGTGCATCCACTTTTTCGAAATTTTTTCCGAAACAGCGGACACGTTTCTTGTACGCGGCATTGCTTTTCTGGGATACCTCTAGTAGACCAGAAAAGCAGTGCAGTCTAGATGTAGCGTTAGGCTAAGTCTACACTATTGTCAACTTTTGGGTGTCAATGTAAAAATTGCCAGAGAGTGTTCATACTTGCTCCTTCTAACAGATCACGTCCACACTAAGGGCACCATCAACAGTGTGAGCAATGCACTGTGCATATATATCCCATAGTGCAGTGTTCTGAGTAGAAAGAGCAGATCTCTGCGCATCTTGGGATTCCCTCCACATTTTCCCACAGTCTCTTCAGCTGCTGGGAGTGGCATCATGATTAGCTCTGAGCTCTTCCTGCTGAGGAATGTCAAAAAGAGCATAGTAGCCTGTCCCCCACCCTTGCAGCAACAGCTTGCCTGCTACTGTGTTCCTAGTGCAGGGCAGAACAAGAGCACTCCAGTGATTTGATTTTTGGTCCCCAAAGGAAGCAGGGGACTCAGCTGTCAGACACTTCCTGGAGATTTTAAAGGGGAGGAAGGGCAACAGAGGTCCAAACACTGAGCAGAGCCATCAAGGTAGGCATTGTGGGATACTAGCGTAATCCAGCTCTGTCAACAAAATGAACAGCAGAGTCTACACTGGTTCTTTGTAGACAATAAAGGCAGGAGAAAAGAAAAGGTCTTTTGGAAGTTTTTTGTTGCTGAAACTGGGCATTTTCCCCAAACAAAAGTCCCATTGCAGAGTGTGTACTCACTGTTTCATTGCCAAAAGGCAGTTTGTCAATAAAACTTCATAGTGTATCCCTATTAGACATATCCCTATTAGTTTTGTTCTTAGGCATGCCCCTGCATGCCTTGTTAAGTCAAAAGGCATATCCCCTGCCTTCTCTCAATGATTCAGGCCGATAGCTGATGGGTCATCAAAAGGCTCTGTAGATGTCACCCAGAAGCATAGCACAAGTTTTGAAATACAGACATACATTCGTCCATAACCCAAAATATAAAGTATCAGAGGGGTAGCCATGTTAGTCTGAATCTGCAAGAACAACGAGAAGTTCTGTGGCACCTTATAGAGTAACAGATTTATTGGAGCATAAGCTTTCGTGGGCAAAGACCCACTTCGTCAGATGCATGCAATAAATCTGTTAGTCTGTAAGGTGTCACAGGACTTGTTGTTCTTCCAAAATATAAAGGTTATTCAGATACAAATGATTATTGTATTTGGCAGATAATACTTTTACATGCCATATTTGGTATAACTCATTACTATTCTACAATATTGATATTCATACTATCCTGAAGAGTTCCCCAAAATCCATACAGCGTTACAAGTTTTTGGATCTAGGATTTTGGTTTGTGCTAATTACTTTGGTTGTGATATTCAATTCCACTGCAGAATTAAGAGTATCCCCAAAGTGGACTTGGAATCTATTATTCTCTATGTAGAAAGCTCATAATCTAATATATTTGTTAGTCTCTAAGGTGCCACAGGACTGCTCATTGTTTTTAAAGTTACAGACTAACAGCTATCCCTCTGTGACTTTTTCTCTTTGTATGGTCACAGCTCTCTTTGGCATTAATAGGAGTTGTACAGATGTTTAGTCAGACTGTCTGAACTTGTTCACTGCTCAGATCTGAGAAGGGAATTTTGCCCTAAGTGTGTGTGAGGGGGCTTTTAAACATTAGAAGTAGCATTCTCATGCATTTCAATACAAGAAATAACATTCCTGGAACTTAACTCTGTGACAAATTTGAAAAATTTTAAAGAAAACATTGCCAGTGTAAACTACATTACTGGATAGCAGCAAATGACAGCAGCAACAGCCTTTCCTTCTGATGCATTCCTCCTATTTTTAAATCAAATTCTTTTTTGGAAACTATTTGCCCTCTCTAAATCAACAGCAAGAATTTCAAATTGCACTGCTTTAGCCTAATGGTGGCATCTGTATGCCTACATAACCTGATTATCCACATTGATCTCTGTGGAGACTGGCAAAGAAGGGGAAGGCTGTCTCTTGGTTTTGAGAATTTTCCTGCTGTGAAGCTAATTCTAATTGAGACAGACCCTCTGTGCTGTGGAGCCTCCCTATTAGAGAATTTATGGGGCCAAAATAATGTCAGAATCCAGGGCTCCACTGAAGCAATGGTGCCAGGGGCAGGAAGGCAGCACAGGGGTTTCTGGCTGATCCCCCAAGCTTAGTGTGGAAGAACTGTGGGCTATGGGCTATTATCTATGGGGGTGGGGGAACACTGACTTAACCTGGTGGTGACTGTTATGGGAAGCTTATACAATTTCCTGTCTCTTACACAAATTTTTCCATACAAAGAAATGATCGGACACAATTTACACGAGTAACCAGATTTTAAGCTGCTTGTTTTTTGATTATATACTCACTGGAAATACATTTTAGCACTAGGGGGAGCAAGAGCGCTATTATATCATTACAAGTCTAAGAAGGTGTATCTTATCTCCTGCTAAGATAACCACCTTCAATTCTAGAGTGATAGACCACAAGTAAAGAATGCTGGATTAGCAGTGGATTTTAAACGAGAAGTTACATGCTTATGTTAGAACATGAAAAAGTAAAGGATTTACAAGCCATTTCAATTGAAGAAGCAGGCAACAAACAAAACAAAACAAAACAAAAAACCAGTTGACTTCTTTTGATAAAAATGCTGGACCATTTTAGGACATAGAAACCTGAGAAATCCCTGTTGGAGGAGTTTTCAATAGCGGTACAGCTATTTTTAAATTAATTATTAGTATTAGCATACTGCCCAGCAATCCTAGTCATGGACAAAAGCCCCATTGTGCTAGGTGCTGTATACAAACAGAACACATTCTTTGTCCCTGCCCCAAAGAACTTATCATCTAAGTATAAGACAAAAGGTGACAGAGACAGACAGAAGAGTACAAGGAAACAAGGAGACAGTACTGGTGAGCATGATGGACAGTAATCTGAAAACACCAACCGCCTAGCCATTGTTAAGATTTTTGTAGGCATTGCAGGCAAAGGAGAAATGAGGGTGGTTTTAAAGGTGGATAATGGGATTCCTTCGTGGTTGTTAGTTCTGATTCTTTCCTCACTGTTGCCACTGTTGGAGAGCATGTTTTATCTATTTTTATACCTATATGGCCTTCATTGTCCTAGCTTCTGAGCATAAGCTTTAAGGTATGGATCCTCATAATACCCCAGCTCTCCTACAGCCTTCCTGTGCTACTTTGGGCAAGAAACTTAACCTCTCTGCCTCAGTTCCCCATCTATAAAATGCAGATGATAATACTTTCCAACCTCACAGGGGTGTTGTGAGGTGCAGCAAGGGGGGGCAAGTATCTTAGATGGATAGACCAAAGCTTAGGACAGATTGTTAATAAGCCTTATCACTGTAGATGTGCTGGTCCCAGGATATTAGACACACAAGGTGAATGAGGTGGATGAGTTAGTGGACCAACTTCTGTTATGGGGAGAGACGAGCTCTGGAGCTCAGAAATTTGTCTCTTTCTCTAACATATTACTTCACCCACACTGGCTCTCACCTTTTTTAATGGCACTTTTCTCTTGATTCAAATGCAGCTCAAGCTAATGTGCAATGTCCTGTCATCATTCTGAACCAATGTAACCAATGTTGTAATCCCATTACTGGGACTTAAAAATCCAAGATTGCTGGAATTCTGAAACAGTGTACACATGGCATTGCTCTGACATCATATTACAGAAATGTCTTTTGTCCTGCCAATGTTTTATCAGCATGCTTTATTTTAATGGGTTCGTTCAGGCTGCTATAATTAAGGGCATGTCAGATTTTCCATAATCAGACCTTATTTTTCAATGGGCTATAAAATTTCACTCTTGGCTGCGACTTGTCATGTATGTGAGAACCTGCTGCTTTTAAAGCATTTTTGAATGCTTTAAAGCAGCCTCTCAACCAAATAGGATCATTAAGGAAAAGAAGGGGACTGCATTTGATAATATATTGGCTCTGAAAATCTTTCATGTCAGTAGGAATTCACCCCTCCCCCATTTCTTTCAGGGTGCAAATGGCAGAAGTCAAGTGAATTAATTCTGTTAAAGATATTACAAAATTTTATTATAGAAGCAACCTTGTGGCTTCATAGTTAAGACTGCATTGAAATTTGCCCGAACACCAGTAGCTTATTATGGAGATGTTAGTCAGGGCTCCACTGTTAATATTGGATTGGATTTTACATACCCTCTCTTGATGCCTATAGTTAAAGCTGCATGGCATATCCCATTGTTTTCAGTTGCTTCTGACTTTGCCAGGGCTGTTTTGGATTTGATTGAAGTTTCCTTTGGTGAGTGTCTGTCCCCAGCACAATGTTTCTGGAAAGAATCAGCAAAAATAGTTCAGCAGTTTCTCAGAATGAGGTTAAGGAAATATAAACTGTTTTGTCCATGTTAAATTAAAAAAAATTTCATTGAGAAGTTCTAGTACCTTCATGCTTTGGAGTAGAAATATGAATATTGACAGGGAGAAGAAGGGTTGCCATGGTACCACAAATGTGCTTTTGGTGTTCACCAAAGAAAAACTGCCCAGATCCATCCAAGTCATAAAGTTCGAAGGGGGGGCAGGGAAAAGGAGGAGGAGAGGGGGATTCAGTTTGCACATGCTCAGTAGAGACTTCTTAAAATTCCCCAAAGATTCTGTCTTCGTTGGGCATGCTATATTCTCTCATTGTGCCTGCCTGCATTCAACATGGACTGCACAGGGGCCATCCCACAGAACTAGGGTGATCATATTTCCCTAGGCTAATACTTGAATATGAGCAATTGTTATTCGGTGTCCTGTAAGTTCAACAGCAATCAATAAGAGCTGTGCAGTACAAATGTTCAAATTAACATCAAATTCACTGATAAAAAGAAAAGAAATAATGTTAAAAAGAAAAATTGTTAAAAAGAAAAATTCACTGTTAAAAAGAAATAATGCTTAATGGATTCTTTTTTATTTACCTTCTTATCATTAAGGCTTTAGGGTGCACACACAGGGAGAGGTGACATATATCCCTATCGATGACCCACACATGCACCTCTATCATATGGACTGGTAACCAACTGACCCAACCCTCCCTGCTTGGAGCTCTCCACCTTCATGCATGGCTGAACACATGGAACAGACCCACCTCTCCTGGTATCTGGCACCACATCTTCCCCAGTGAATGTGTGGTATGGACACACAGGGTCACATGCCCCTCCCCCTGCTTTCTGCCAGGGTTCACACCACAACACTGTGTGAGAGGGAAGGGATGGGAGCTGCTTCTAGCCATGGGGGAAGAGATGACCTAATCTATGACTTTGCAGCGCTTTCTCACCACCCTATAACCCCCTGGTTGGAAGCAGCTTGTGCCTGCCTGCCTACCTGCACAGTGCCCAAAGGCAGCTAACACTTTCAGGCTGGTGTTGACTCGGATGCCTCCTGTCCCCAATACAGTGTGGGCAGGAAGGGGTTACGCCATAAGGGTGTATTGAGTACAAGGGTTCAGAGAGCCTAACTACAGGGGCTTTTGCGAACCCAGTCTGAGAGGTGGTTCAGCAGTGGAGGGAGCATAGGGGATGGAGCAGCCTGTGCTCTCTGGGGACAGGACTCAGGGTGGTGGTGGTGGTGGTGTGGGAGTAAGCTGAAGAGAGTGCTAAGCCCCTGCTAGAGGGATTGGTGTGGAGCCTGCAGGTTTGGGGTGGGAACAGGTTGGAAATCACTTCCCCAGAGCTTAGCTGTTGGACAGAAAAGCTGCCCTGTGCTGGTGCTGTTTGGTGCTTTGGCACATGCTGGGCCAAAGCAAAGGCTCCTTCTGGACAGCACCCTAGGCTGGAGGGTCTTGGGCTTTCCTGGGGTGCTGCCCAGCCAGAGACAGTGGAAGATAGGAGGAGCCTGATCGCTTGCTGCTGGTGAACTGAGTGCTCTGATCAGGGGCTGTTTCTCTGCAAAATGCTGAGAGCGGAATGAGCCCTGCTGGGGATGGGGTGGGGTTCCAGGCTCTGATAGTGAGAGCATAGTGACCAAATGATAATGATACCCAGCTGGTATCCATGCAGCAAGAGAAGAAGGAAGCTCCTGACTCAAATGCAGAGAGGTGAAGAAGAACCAGGTGTCAAAAAGGGCAGATTAGTCAGAGTCAGAAGGGTCTCTAACTGTTAGATCATGCTCTCCTCAGAACATGGCATACAAGGAAGGATCTGAGTCTCATCAAATCTATGAAACCCACTGGTAAATACTGTGCCTCATATCTTTCTAGTCATTGGTCCACATAGAAGATTACCACTTACTTCAACTACTGTTACTCTGTTAGCTCAAATGGCAAAGATCTGTGAGGGGGGGATTAAAGATTTTAAATCTAATGACAAACCATGTGGGAGTGAATAAAGTTCCAAATGATGGAATGTCTAACTTTTCAGTTTGCTTTTTTAAAATTATAGGAAATTACCATAAAACAAATGTAAAAGATACATTCACACCGCCGTACTCTAGGGCTACGTCTACACTGCAGGCTTTTTGCGCAAGAATGGCTGTTCTTGCGCAAAAACTTGCAGAGCATCTACACTGCACGTGTGTTCTTGTGCAAGTAAATTTACAGTACAGCATCGGAAAACAGGGCTTCTTCCAGAAGAGTTATTCCTCTCTCCAGGAGGAATAAGCCCTCTTGTGCAAGAGCTCTTCCACAAGAAGTCAGTGTAGGCAGGCAACATGAATTTCTTGCACAAGAAAGCCCTATGGCTAAAACGGCCATCAGAGCTTTCTTGCGCAAGAAAGTGTCCACACTGCCATGGGCGCTCTTGCGCAAAAGCACATCTCTTGCGCAAAAGCACATGGCAGTGTGGACATGCTCTTGTGGAAGACCTTTTGCACAAGAACTCTTGCACAAAACAGTTCTTGTGCAAGAAGCCTGCAGTGTAGATGTAGCCTAGGTGTCTCTAATCCAGGAAAACTTGTGATAAAGAGGAGGAATCAGTTCATCGCACTGCTGCTCACCCCTCTACCCCCAGCTGGGGGAACAGCAGCACACAGAGCCACTTCCCCTGAGGCTTTTCCCCACCACTCCTATAGCAGCAGGGGGCAGTGCCTGGGAGTGGCAGGAAGTGTGGTGCCACATGTGCTTCTAGGACTAGGATGGCAAGTAAACACCTCACCCCCTCATGCCTAGACCCTGCAGCACCCTCCCTGGTCTGGCAAAATCTTTAATCCAGCATACCCTGTTTCCCAGGGTTGCTGGGAAATCAAGCACTCAAAAGTTGGAAAAAGCCAATATTACAATTTCTTGATCAACCTTAATTTAGCCCATTTGTGATTATCCTTTTGACAGTCTCCACTTACAAGATCACATACTGTTTTTTTCCCACTGGATCCCTGCCTCATGCTGTCCATAGGCTATATGGTACTCAGGAAATGAGTAGGGAGGGGGTGTAGTAAAGGCTCCCTGGTTGTTTGATGTAAGTTGGAAAGTACATAGCAAATGAGCCAGAGGACTGCAGGAAAAAGGAAAGATAGTCTTGTTATTAAGAGAGTTAAATGCCACCCTGGAGAACTGGAGAAAATAACGAGGGGATGGGTTAGGGTTCCAGTTCTTACTTGGTAATGGAAGAGGACCCAGAACCTCTGCAATTAGGTGATGGGGCTCAAGCAATGTTTTTATTTTCATAACTGACATGGCTAGCTCAGAGGTGCCAGGGCTATGAACTGCCAAGCCCAAAGGCTGGGGCACAGCCCTGGCGCAAATTAAACACTGGGCTAGCCCACCCACCATTCCCTTTGTGGGTCCTTAAAGAAAGAGACTTCAGGTAGAAAATGCAGAAGAACAGACAGAGGTTACTGGAGTGTGCTTTCTCATTATGGTTGCCATGCCCACCATTTCTTGGGACGCTGGAGCTTTTTTTGTCTTAATCCTGAGAGCTGTCCTGACCAGCTGGGGCCAGAAAGTGGTACCCCAATAACATTTGCACCCCCATCAGCTCCAGCTTAGTCCCTAAATGTACCACTTGTAATGAATTGGGATCAGACTTTAACAGCAGCAGCAAGAGCTCATACCAACTTGTTCTCTTTTACAAAAACGGACAGTTATTACCATAGAAGAGACTGTCACACAAGAGAGAGAGAGGCGGGGGGAGAGGAAGAAGTTTCCTTAAAACTCTCTCCAGTGAAAAGGAAAGGGAACACAGAAGGATGTTCAAGTGGAGCCTTACTTAATACTTTTCATTTCAAATGCTATACATGTTTTCCCTTCTTTTCTTTTTTTAAAATACAAGGTGAAAAGGGATTTTTAATGATGTTTACCATAGTCCTAAGCAAGCTGAGTCTCTGTATATCAGTCCTCAGAGCTTGTTTAATATTGATACACATTAGACAGTAGCTGAATTATGTTTATATCTTTAGCCCATCAACTGCATCTAAATTAATACAACAGGCATTCACAATGAGGGATTCTTGGCTTTGAAATTCACTTCCTGTGAATGGGTGTGCCAGATCTCAGATCAGATGGCCTACAGGATGTGTCATAAAATGCACCTCTTTCCCCAGGCTTTTTTCCTGGGAAGGTGATTGATTGAGGGTGTGGAGAATATGAAGGGGTGGAGTCGTGGGGTTAGAAAAATGTTCCAGGAGATTAGTTCTCTGATGCCTTTTTGACATATTGGTATTATTCTCTGAGGTATTACTGACTTGAGCTCCCTCCCCAAATAAATAATCTTCCCTTGGGTCTCTCAGCTGGGTAACTTACTGCTGCTGGGTTTTTCTGACTAAACCCCACATGTGAAATTTCAGCACAGGCTCTCCCTCCCTTTCCTTTATCACTTCCCCATCAGACAAATACAATACTGTTACCCACATCCAGAACATGCCTCCCAAATCGTGCTTAAATTCTTCATCTTGGAACTTGCATCTCACATACCATGGACCCAATCCATTAATCTTTATCTGGAAAAAGTATCAAAGAATCTATTGAATATTTTTCTGGAATAAGGACCGGAGAATCTATCCCTAACTGCCTGTTTTTAAAAGTAGAGCTGGTCAAAATATTTGATGGAATGTTTTATTCCATCAGAAAATGCTGTTTTACTGAAATGGAAACTTTTTGTGGGAACATGTTAGTTCTGAAAAAATTTCATTTTGAAACAGAAACTCAAGGTGAAACATTTTGACATTTTCTGAACAGAACTTTTGGATTGTTTGTTTCAGATTAGTTATTTAGATTTAATATTGCACATTAGAATATATTATAAAATAAATCATTGGACTAAAATGAAGGATTTTGATTATATAAAAATGAAACATTCCCTATGGCTTTTTAAAAAAAACCTTTGCTTTTTTGCCTATTTCAAAATGTCAGAATTTCCTAATACATGGAAAATTCAGTTCCTAGATAGTTCAAGTTAAAAGATTTTGGGTAAAACCTGGCCCCATTGAAGTAAATGGCAAAACTCCAATTTTCTTGAAATGGGCCAAAATTTCACTCATTGAACGTCTAAATGTAGCAATGATAGTGAGTGTTTGCAATCTGTAATAAAAGGTACTTTCTGATTTACAAAAGTCCAGAAAGGAACATAATATAAGTGCCTAGTAGGGATGCAAAATCCCTTTTAACCAATTAAAAGGAGATGGACAGGCAGGCTGGAGCAGCTGCATCAGGCTGGAAGCAGCCCATGCCTCTGATGCATCTGGTTCCACCGCAGACAGGAGCTGCTCGGGCCAGGTTGGAGTGCCCTGTCTGTAGTAGGCTTTCTTGGGCTGTAGCAGTGTCCTGCCCATGGTGGGCGAGGAGCTGTTCCAACCACCACTAGTTAACCGGTTAACCTTTCATATCCCTAGTGCCTAATGTAGAAAGTTAGCAAGGTAGTATATTTGAACAAATTGCAAATATTGCCAATCAAACAGGATGAAGAACGTGCATGAGAATAATACGTAGGGATTTTTTAAAATGACATATCTAACAATTTCTTTGAGAGAAAAAATTACGAGTTACATTCTTCTCTCACAATGGTGAATCAATGGAATTAAAACTGTAAATTAAAGAAGAATTCAGGCCAAAGGTTTTCCAAATAAGCAACAAACAACTCACAACAGATTTAGTTTCTATCAATATTTTTAAACGGTGCAGTTAAATTTCAGTAGCTTGGAAAAGTGAGCAGTTAAGACTGAGTCTAAAGAAGTATGAATAAAAATGTAATCAGTTGAGTATATGGAGTGATTTGTACAGCAAATCATTCTTCAGTTATCTTGTTTTGGCAAATGTTTTTTATTCAAAATAATAAATTTGATCTGAATGTGTTGCTTCCACTGAAGAAAAAATTCCTTGTAGAAATATTTCATATATTTTCTATGTGCTTATTGCTTGCCAGAGTCCACAAGGGTTCATTATCTAGAGTGCAATCAAATGTCATGCTGGAATAGCACTAAAACCTTTTTAATTAAAAAACACCATAAAGGCTTAAGTAAAATTATAACTGAGGGTTATTGTAATCTCATTAAAGGAATATGCATGTGCCAAGACACTGTTTTAGAGAGTAAGCAGTGAATAATAGTGGAATACATCTACAAATATTTATTTTAATTTGAAACCAGATTTCAATTTGTATGTGTTAATGACCTTTTCACATTCACTTTTGAGGCACTTGTATATTGAAGCCTTACTGACACAAATGCTTAGGAGAAGCAAATGCTATCCTCAAGTGATCAGTGTTATGAAAAGTGAATCCTGAAATGTGTATTTGCTTTTAAAATTCATAATTGACCATTCACAATTCACTATGTTGGTTAGTTATGTAAGCCTTATGGTTTTGTTTCTGTCACTTCATAGGATGACATAACAAACAGATAATGTGGGCAATGTGAAATCAATGGAGCCACACCAATTTACGCTTGCTGAGATCTGGCCAAGGAAATTATAAGTAGTACATTTGTGATATTCAGAATTCTCATTTTTTGTGTATTTGACAGTTATGTAAGAGAACAATACAATGTGATGCATGTCTCTAAGCATCACTGTGTGACTATTCTCCATTCAGGCATGATTTACAGACCACTAAAGGCTAAATTGTGCCTTTGCTATGATCCCCAAGTAAAGAACAGCATGCTGTTGCATTGCCCAGGCCAATTCAGAATCGAGAGGTTACTTTCTGTACCCACAGTATCACCCTTTTTAGAAGTTCCTGAACTCCTTATTCTCCTATATGGCTGAGTAAGCTAGAATACAATTTGGCCCTAAAGAAATTCACACATTTATGAATTTTAAAACTTTGTAAACAACTCCAACAAAAAAATAGAGATTTGCTAAACAAATTATTTGTCACAAATTGTTCTACTCCTCTCCAATATGCACATGTGTTGGCAGTATGGGAGTAGAAATATGTGCAAGCTCATCACAAATCAGTTTCATTACTTTGCAACTTCATAGGTAAGAGAACAAAAACTTTTAACTGTTTCATTCTAACATAGTTATCCAGGTTTGTACCTCTCAAACCTGTACCTCTGAATGTATTCCCTGGATGAGTGCTGGAGTCTGAGCATACAAGGTTTAAAAAAGGAATAAGAACATAAGAACATAAGAATAGCCATACTGGGTCAGACCAAAGGTCCATCCAGCCCAGTATTCTGTCTGCCGACAGCGGCCAATGCCAGGTGTCCCAGAGGGAGTGAACCGAACAGGTAATGATCAAGTGATCTCTCTCCTGCCATCCATCTCCACCCTCTGACAAACAGAAGCTAGGGACACCTTTCCTTACCCATACTAGCTAATAGCCATTAATGGACTTAACCTCCATGAATGAACCTTTCACAACTGTACTTTTTCACATTTCCTATCATGAACACAACATATGGACATGAGTGTAACTAAACCAGGCTAATTTTCTAGTACTACTGCTCTGAGCAAAGTTATGTTACGTAAGGAGTGCTCCTGCTGAATTTATCTACTTGTTAACAATCAAAGTCTTCCTATTTGGATCACCAACGTTTTTAGTCAATCTGATTTACTACTAGAGTGCCAATAAACACAGACATTCCTCAGTGTTTAAAATACTGATTCTCCAATCATTGCCACTCTAAATAAAATGTTTTCATTTATCCCAAGCTATTTATATTCCAAATTAATCTTAAATCTAAATTTTGTAAATGTAAATTCTTTTTCAGGGACCTTCCCTTATGGAAGGGTCCCACAGAATTTAACAGAAAATGAAAAAGCTACAGAAAAACCTATAGAAAAGTTATCATATAGAATTTAGTTGATAATTCTATCCCTGTTATAGAATTTTATATATTCTAGCTAGATACTTATGTAACTCTCATCACCATAGTATCTGAGCACCTCTGATAGAGGACCCAGAATAGTGGGTGGGCCTGGATCCCTCCTGCTCCCGCTTATGACAGAGGAAGTGGTTGGCCCATTGGACTGTGGGAATTGGTTGGACCATTCCCTGGAATGGGAAAACACAGAGTCTGCCACAGTTGGAGGGCTGTGTCCTGAAGAGGATGCTGTGGTCCTTGGGAGTGGCATGGGTCCAGAAGCAGCCGTCTCACTGAGAATTAGTATACCAACCTTTGGAGCGGATCTGCAAGATGACCAGCAGGAGGTGCTAGTGTGGTGATATGCACCCCCTCATAATGCCTTAGAATCATTAATGCATGTTTAATTGTGAAGTAGGGAAGTATCAGCACTATTTTACAGAGGGGAAACTGATTCCTACCTGTAGGAGAGGTAGGAATCAATACTAATTCTCTTGTATCCCAGTGCATCTCCATGTTCATTATACTATCCTTCCTACCTGCCAAGCTTGGTTCAAAAAAGCTATTGAAATTATCTCATTTTCTGTTAAATTATTTAGAATCCTGTTTATGATTCTTTCTATAGAATTGTATTAATTTAATTGCTATTAATTTACAGGACTTTCCTATAAGGGTTACCCGAAAAGAAGTTAATAACAAGTGTTCTAAGTCTGCACCTTTAATAAATTAACATACTTTTTTCTCTTTACTTCAATTAGGTTCCATCTGCTGGTCCTGACTGCACCAATTCATTACATCAAGCTATTACAGCATCATGAATAAAACAATGAAACTTCAACCTATGGAAAATATTTCTCCCTAGTTTGACAGGATTTAAGGAGATTTACCATCCATATATCTGCACCTCCATGACTATTAGTCACAAGGTCCTTTTGCAGGTATATACAGAATTTGAAGGGATTCATCAACATCTCTGGGCCTCTCTTGGGCATTAATATTCACATACTTTTGGCCAGATGTCTTTTTGCAAAGCTTGTGACAGCCTGTGAAGAACACTCACCCGTTGTAGACTAGACACTTCCTGGAACTCTAAATAATTTCCAGAATAGTTTATCTAGTCACTAGCATTCTGCCTTAAGAAGCCTATTGGTTCTTTTACTGTACCTAGGTTTCAGTGGAGCTGTCTCAGCAAAGCCAAATATTAGTAAATATAAGCATGATGTTTGGTAGCTACTGTTGAAATTGAGGCACAATTAATTGATATGCTAAAGGGTATGGCTGATAGATAGGGACATGTTCAGAGCACTCTAGTAATAAATAGTTTCTCTATGACAGCCAAGGAGACAGAATTGGTACACATATTACATATTGGCAGGATCGTCATTTTGCATTTTCCATTTAGTATGAAGTCAGGAACCTACCAAATATTCTTACTTGATTAAGCCAAAGTTGGTCAATATAAGTGTAAGAAAAATATACTTTTATCTACATTTTTAATTATTTTAGATAGAATAGAATTTGATTTTTATATATAGTGGTGCCTTTTATATTAAAGGTATCCTAAAATCAACTCAATTGGCTAGATCCTGGTACTCCAGGGATTCTGAATACAAAGCCATTTCCTAATAAAAATCTCTGTCTAGTAACTTTGCCATAATTACAAGACTGGTCCCCTGAACAATATCATATTCATGTTTCTCTTGATATTTCAGTAGTTTTTTCAATGATCAAGTCACTCAAAGGTGAATTACTCTGCTAGATTTTTTTATTTTTGTTTTCAAGATAATGTTATAATTTAGAATACAGAGAGGCATGCAATTACCTATTATTATTCTCTGAATATACATTATTTTTGTACAGAGGCAACATATTGGTCCAATAAAAGATAATTGCTTCACCCATCTTGTCCTGGACAAAAAGTAATTGCACAAAAGCAACTGCATGAGTATTATACAAATACTTGTGGAGTCTGTATTAAATAGATACCCCAAAAATGTATAAGTGCAGACTAAATGCCAGTTCACAGTTCAAAGATAATATACATACCTCCATCTCTGTCCTGATAGTATGCTTGGTGTATTATTTATCTAGTGCTATAATTCTCACTGCTATTTTACAAAATTAGTAACAAAGCCCTGATTCCTTAAAGTATAAATGAGATCTAACTCCTGCCCATGCACACACACATTCAAGCACAGTATCTGGAGAGGTGTCACTCTGAGGTCCATTGGTGTCAGTTGTTATTCTGTGTCAGGAATTCCTATCAGGGTTGACAAACTCACTACACCTCACACATTGCTTTCACAATATGTATCTATAAAGAATATTACATAAGGTATTTAACCAAAGGTAAAAGTAAGCTGGTGCACTCTTGTACGAAGTACCAACAAGAGACTGACCAGCTGGGGACAGGGCTCTGGAGGCCACAGTGAATCCAGGCTCCAATCCTGGGGATCCAGCAGCTAGACAGCACAGTCCCTGCCACCCTGGACAGCCCCAAGCTCCACCCACAAGCCCCCACAACTTTCCTGCCCTGACTCCTAGGTATTGTCCTATCACAACTGTCCCAACTGCCTGCCCTGACCCCGCTCCCTGGATAGTTCCTATAAGAAATTTAAGTTATTTTCACCCCTGTATTTAACAAAAAGTAATGTCGCAGCTGTGCTCATAATCAGTGTATGCATCACTACCATGTGAAAAGTTATGTATATATCCTGGAACTATGTAATCCATGCAGCAGCCAAAGTTGAGAAAGAGTTTTTCCCCCAAGACAGGAGAAAAGAGGCATCTCCTTCCATCACGTGCAAATTAAGCTAACACAATGGAAGTCCCAATTGCAAGAGAAATCATGAGAAAAAAACAGGATGATGGGGATGTGTGTGTGTGTGTGTGTGTGTGTGTGTGTGTGTGTAAAAACAACAGAAAGAAGCATCTTATCTGGAGATTCATTTTAAAAAGGTCTTTCAAAGGCTAACTGGTCCAGCGGTTCCCAATCTTTTTTTATACCATGGACCGGCAAACCCATTCACAAACTTTTGGCAGTCCAGTAACATTTTAGTTGCATATTTGCATATTCATTATGTAAATAATGAATATGCAACTAAAATGTTATCTGTCTACCTAGCCCCAACCAGCCCCTTGCTCCCCAGTGCCTAATAACCTTTGACCCCCACCCCTTGCCCCGTGCCCTATGACTCCTTAACCTCTGATCCCCATAGCCCATGCCAATACCCTCCTGCTCCGCCTCCTTCTGCCACCACCTCAGCCCCAGCGCCGCTGGAGGGCAAAATCAGCCACCACAGCTGTTCCTGGACTGGTGCTGGTTGGGAACCGCTGAACTGGTCTGTAAGAGGAACAAAACAGGAAAGAGATCTTGGAGTTATTGTGGATAGTTCTCTGAAAACATCCACACAGTGTGCAGTGGCAGTCAAAAAAGCAAATAGGATGCTAGGAATTATTTAAAAAGGGATAGAAAATAAGACAAAGAATATCTTACTACCCCTGTATAAAACGATAGTACACCCACATCTTGAATACTGAGTACAGATGTGGTCTCCTCACCTCAAAAAAAAAAAAGATATTTTGGCATTAGAAAAGGTTTAGAAAAGAGCAACTCAAATGATTAGAGGTTTGGAATGGGTCCCATATGAGGAGAGGCTAAAGAGATTGGGACTTTTCAGTTTAGAAAAGAGGAGACTGAGGGGGGATATGATAGAGGTATATAAAATCATGAGTGGTGTGGAGAGGGCGAAGAAAAGAAAGTTATTTACTTGTTCCCATAACATAAGAGCTAGAGGACACCAAGTGAAATTAATGGGTAGCAGGTTTAAAACTAATAAAAGAAAGTTCTTCTTCACACAGCGTGTAGTCAACCTGTGGAACTCCTTGCCAGAGGAGTCTGTGAAGGCTAGGACTATAACAGAGTTTAAAAAAGAGCTAGATAAATTCATGGAAGTTAGGTCCATAAAAGGCTATTAGCCAGGGCAGGGGCAGATGACCATTTTGCGGAGCTCAGGGCAGCACAATTTTGCGGGGCCCCCCTTTGCCACGGCGCATGCGCGGGGCTTTTTGAAGCGCGGGGCCCGGGGCAGCTGCCCTGCTCACCCTGCCCTATATCCACCCCTGAGCCAGGGGGTAAAGAATGGTGCCCCTGGCCTCTGTTTGTCAAAAGCTGGAGAAGGATGGCAGGAGACAAATTGCTTGATCATTGTCTTCGGTCCACCCCCTCTGGGGCACCTGGCACTGACTACTGTTGGCAGACAGGATACTGGGCTAGATGGACCTTTGGTCTGACCCAGTATGGCCATTCTTATGTTCTTATGTTATGTTCTTTCCTCATCCTTCACTGAGGGAGCAAAAAAGGCAACATTTTTTGTATTCATTAAAGTCAGATCCTGGTCACATGGGCTAATGATGCTGGGAGGATGCTTTACATGGGAAATTGCTTTAGACAAAGATTTTAGGGTATGCCTACACTACCCACATTATAGTGCTATTTCAGCAGTGCAGCCATCAGAGTGCCAAGACATGGAGCCCTGGTCTACATTAGGGAGTTACTTTGCAATAACTCCCCTTATTTCAAAGTAACAGGTCGAGCATCCACACTATCAAGCCTGTTATTTCCAAATAACGGGATGGTTATTTTGAAATAACAACTCCTACTTTTCATGAGAAATAATGCTTATTTCAAAACAGTTATTTCAAAATAGCCGTTGTATGGACCCTCTACTACTGCTATTTCGAAATCACTACTCACCAGAGTCATTCAAAGTAATTACTCTCCAGTGCTTCCTGGGCTCTAAATTGAGGTAGCATATCCATATTAAGGGAACCTACCTCGGACTAATTTTGAGACTTCCCTGTAGTGTGGACATGTTACTTTGAAATAGTTATGTCAGGAGTTATTATTTTGAAATAAGTTATTTTGAAATAATTTCCTAGCATAGACATACCCATAGTGAAAAAACCAAACCAAACCAAACCAAAAAAACACCCCACCCCTAAGTGGTGGTAGCTTTATCATTGGGAGCACAGTGCTTTTCAGTGCTAAAACTTCTATCACTCAGCAGGGGTGGAGGGGTGTTTTTCACTCCCCTAAACAATTCAGTTTTAGCACTGAAAGTGGCAGTGTAGACACAGCCTTAGCCTGATAGAGTTAAGTTTAAACTCTTAAGAGGCATTACACAATTTGTTCTACATGTTATTTGGTATCTTTGTCACTATCTGTTAAATCTTAATCTTTGCAAATAAAAACATTTGCTTTCACTATAACTAGATTCCAGCACTTTGTTGTTATGTTGGAGTTGATCACAGCTGAATCAAAGAAGTCTCTGTAAAGTCTGTCTCTTTGGAAACAGCTTACCTGGTTATTTCTGTTCATCTCCAGTGACAGGGGCTTGATACTACAGGGGAATGCTTTTAAGAAGTTTAGGAACTGGGGCAAAGTAGGGGGTGGCAGAGCCCAGGAGATAATGCTTGAGTGGCTGAAGGGCTGGTAATATCAGGGCGTTGACATCCAACTACCACAGGAAACCCTCCTTTTATCTACCAAGGTGACTCACAGTTCTGGACATGCTGAGAAAGTGTCACAGGAGTTGGAGATGACCAATAGCCCAGCTGATAGTATTCAGCACATGTCAGGTACTGAGTTGTGAGTGATTTTTTGCACGTCTCCAGAACTGGACAGGTGCTTTATAAATGTGGGACACAAAGTCAGCTGTGCTGTAGAAAAACCTGCAACACAATATGAAATGCAATATATATGTTGTTTATATATATATATAACAAGCAGTAGCCTAGTATTTTAAGAGTTAAGTAGAATGTTCCTATTGTATTATGGAACCTTGCATATAAATGGTGCGGTAAAAGGTCCTTCTGGCAATCTTTAGGGTAATTAACAGTGAAGTGAAAAGTTGCTAGTGTAAAGTGGAACCAAGAACAGAAATAGTGGAATAAAAAAGGTGCTATTGTAATATTGACTGTAGTATATAACTGTGCAGTAAAAGGCCCCTGTACAGCAGAAAGGATGGCATGAAAACCCCTTGTTTTAAAAGGGGGGGACAGGAAATGATGTAGCAGGCACTATTCAATTCTAATAGATGGGCATAAGCAGCCAGAAGACCACATATGTACAGGGCCGCTCCTAACCAATTGGCGGCCCCGGGCATTCGCCCGGCTCACCCATAGGGGTTGCCAGATGGTTTAAAAAAAAATACTGGACAGAAAAAAAGGGTCAGGGAGTAACCAGGGAAATCTGGGGGGAGGATTCAGGAGGTCAGGCCAAAATGCGGTTGCAGCCTGCCCCTAAGACTGGTTTTGTCAGTGGCCCCTTGAAAGTGGCGGCCCGGTGCGACCGCCCAGCTCGCCTGCCCCTAAGACTGACTCTGCATACGTACCTCAGGCATGTATGCTGAGGGCAGGATGCCAAGCAAGTTATTCATTTCAAATGTATGTGCTCATAGTTAAAGGGTTTAGCCAGTGGTAATCTGGTTCGGGAAAAGATTAACTTTCAAAAATAAAAGAAAACTTCTTCAGCTGAATTTATTTTTGGCTCAGTTAAATTGGCTGAAGGGAGATGTTGAGTGGGGGAGGGAAAAAGGAGGATCAAGAGCCTCCACCCTCCATTTATCTCCCCTCTCGAGGCCTCAGAACAACTGTCAAAAACAATCTCTTATTGTCAGAATATTTTTAGGCTGCTAAGGTTGACACAGTGCAGAAACCAGTTCTGCAGCCTTCTGTGGCTTACACGCACACTCAGTGTTGTCTGAATAGAATTTTTAAATAAGAAGTAACCCTAATTCAATAGTGGTATTCATCACCAGTCAAAAGTAGTTCTAGAATTAATATTACATTTTACATTTAGGGTCTGATTTTGATGGTACTTCAGATGGATTCATACAGATATATCTCCACAGTGACATTATTTAGATTTTTTTACCCTAGTGTAAGCAAAATCAGAATCATGTACACAGATGCTAAGAGAGTCTACAATTTAACGTCATGGTTACAGATAAAATAAATAGTAAGGTACATTCCACAGTATGGTGATTTTTATATCTCATCACTATAGGTGATCTTGAGAACTATGGGTTAACCATGTTACTTCTTTTTTTATTTCCAGTTAAAATATTATTCTAAATATCTCTCAGCTTTAGAAGCTGCCTCACAAATCTTCTGTTTTTTCAGGCAGTACCAGGAGCTGATGATCATAATGTAAACAGTAATATCTATCCAATTGAACATATTAGGACCGTAATTCTACCAAGAGAAAAACATAATAGGTTGGCTAACATCACCAGAATCCCTCAATGGAATTTCAGCCTCCACTGTGATGGTCTGGAGTATTTAATTTGTTAGAACATACTGTAAGAAAATTACAATTCTGCCTGTTCTCTGTTGCTCATCGGAACTAGAACTCACTCGATTAAATTGTTCCACAGTGCTACAGGTGGTGCATGGGGGAGAATATTCTTGCTACCCATATGCATCATCAGAGCTGGCTCTAAGGGTTTTACAGGCCTAGGCAAATCAGCAAATATCACCACATCAACCTGCAGTTTTACTGCCCTAGTATTTTGCTGCCTTAGGGAAATGTCTGTATGGGCCAGGCATCCTAGAGCTGCAAAAGGAATATACTGAGTCTCTTTATTTAGGTGTGGGAGATTTATTGCCTTGCTGTTGGGTTGCCATGGATGTTTAACCCTTTCTAGATAGATACATTAGTATTACGGCTATATTTACAGGCATCCACACACCACCTCCTGAAACAAGCAGCCCTTCCTCCTCCTTACCACCTCCAAATCTGTTGCAGCTTCAGCTGCTACATTGTCTGTCTGTCAGACTTTCTCCCCTGTGGATAAGCGCTCTCCCTCCACCAACCATCAACTAGCTGACTATTTATATTGATGCATTGTACCATGATAACTCTTCCCAATGTGCCTTGTTCCTTGCAAGATGGGAGAGGGCTTTCAGATTAAAATCAGACTATATATTTACAAAAAAAAAAAAATCCTTTGCCCTGTGCTGGCCCTTTGTTTTTAAATGTGTTTGAAAAGCAACAATTGGGCCAATCTAGTTTCAGTTGAACTGCAATACAAAGACATAGACAACAGCCCTTGTGCAAAACATGCTTTTTTTCTCTTTACTTCAATTAGGTTCCATCTGCTGGTCCAAACTGCACCAATTCAGTACATCATGCTATGACAGCATCATGAATAAAACAATGAATCTTCAACCTAGAATCTCAGTATACATACCATAATACATTCATGGCAACTTTCCTGCTAAGTTTACCTTTGAGAAACATTACATTACCTCCTTGTTCCTTTCCCCAAACCTCAGTCTTAAGTTCCAGTTGGACTGGCAGAGATTCTGTTTCATTGTCAGTTCCAGTTGGACTGGCAGAGATTCTGTTTCATGTATGCTCTTATAGAAATTACCTTTCAAGCTGAGTTATGCTTTCAGACTCCTTAAAATATCATAGATTTTCAGCACAAACTGGAACCTAATATCAGTAATGAACAGATGGCTTATATCTTGCTTTTTTGACAAGCTCAAGTATTATGGCTAAAACCTTCATAATTACCCTCATCATTTTATCTGTGATTGCTTAGTATGATGATTTCCTGAGCTTTGTTGTAGTAGAGGTAATCTAGTCAAGGAACATTTTCAGGCTCTCTCAAAGATTCATTGTTCCTATTGGGGTTATACCATTCTGTTTGTCTTGATACTTTGCTGCACTTATGGAGAGCTCTCAAGAAAAAAATAGTTTGGTCTTTGGCCTCCTCATCTCTGCTCTTGTTTGTTTCTAGGCTTGCAAGCAGCAGCAAAAGCTGCCTATATGCTAAAACAAAACATCACAGTTTTTTCTACAAAAGCGATGAGGAGTCCTGTGGCACCTTATAGACTAACAGATTTATTGGAGCATAAGCTTTCGTGGGCAAAGACCCACTTTGTCAGATGGGTCTTTTTCTAGTTTATCAAACACATGCTTCAGGCTAATTCAAACCAGCCATCCTGTTGAATTCGGCAGGCTGCTGATTTCTGCACATATACATGCTCAGAACTTTTTTTGGGAAATTTTAAAAGCATCTAACCTTAATACTACACTAGACACCACTTTCAGCAGCTTGTAGGATATGGGTAGCTACAGGCTGCAATGGAAAGTACACTGTGGCCTCACTATGGCACAGAGCACTAGGTATATCAGTGAAAGGCTGTGGCACGGGGAGGCAGTAGGCTCAGAGTGAACCTTGTCTGCACTACCTCCCCACCTGCTAGAGCCTTTTCTTGCTATGGAGCTCCAGCAATGGTGGAGGCAGCCTTTACCGTTTGTTTCCCCCTTTGTTGGAGCCTTCCTCTGTGGCAGGGAAGGGTTCCAGCAGCAGCTGGCAGAGCCTTTCGGAAGTCAGAAAACTGAACACCCTTGCCCCTGCCCCGTCTTTTCCCCAAGGACATGGACGCATTCTTGCCCTGCCCTTTTTCAGAGGCCCTGACCCCGTTCACTCCATCCCTCCCTCTCTTCATTGCTCACTCTCTTCCACCTCTGTTCACTTGTTCATTTTCACCAGGCTGGGGCAGAGAGTTAGGTGTGTAAAGGTGAAGGCTCCAGCTAGGAGTTCTGAGGTGGGGCTGAGGGGTTTGCAGGTGCGTGAGGAGGCTCCCAGTTGGGGCTGAGGGGTTTGATGTGGAGGGAACAAAGGACTGAGACAGAGGCTTAGGGGGTGGGCTCTGGGCAGTGCTGACCTCAGGCAGCTCCTGGAGAGCAGCAACATGTCCCTATGGCTCCTTGGCCCAGGAGTAACCAGGGGGTCTGCGCACTGCCCCTGTCCACAAGTGCTGTCCCTGCAAGTCTCATTGACTGCTGTTCCCGGCCAATGAGAACTGCGGAGCTGGAGAACCAGGCAGAACTGGTTGCTTCAATCAACTGGATTTTTTAGTAGCCAAAAACTCAAAAAGTAATAGCAAAATGTTTTTTAAGTAAATCAGAAGCAGGAAGCCGGCTAAACAACCAGTGGGGCCACTGGACAATTGAGATGCTAAAGGAGCACTCAAAGATGATAAAGTCATTGCGGAGAAGCTAGACGAATTCTTTGCTTCAGTCTTCACAGCTGAGGATATTGGGGAGATTCCCAAACCTGAGCCATTCTTTTTAGGTGACAAATTTGAGGAATTGTCCAAGATTCAGGTATCATTAGGAGAGATTTTGGAACAAATTGATAAACTTAACAGTAACAAGTCACCAGGACCAGATGGCATTCACCCAAGAGTTCTGAAAGAACTCAAATGGGAAATTGTGGAACTATGAACCGTGATTTGTAACCTATCCTTTAAATCAGCTTCCGTACCTAAGGATAGCTAATGTAACACCAATATTTTAAAAGGGCTATAGAGGGCTATAGAGGTGATCCTGGCAATTACAGACGGGTAAGTCTAATGTCTGTACCAGGTAAATTAGTTGAAACTATTGTAAAGAATAAAATTGTCTAACACATAGATGAACATAATTTGTTGGGGGAAAGTCAACATGATTTCTGTAAAGGAGAAATCATACCGTATTAATCTGCTAGAGTTCTTTGAGGGAGGTCAGCAAACATGTGGACAAGGGGGATCCAGTGGATATAGTATACTTAGATTTCTAGAAAGCCTTTGACAAGGTCCCTCACCAAAAGCTCTTAAGTAAAATAAGTTGTCATGGGATAAGAGGGAAGGTCCTTTCATGGATTGAGAACTGGTTAAAAGACAGGAAACAAAGGGTAGGAATAAATGGTAAATTTTTAGAATGGAGAGGGGTAACTAATGGTGTTCCCCAAGGGTCAGACCTAGGACCAATCCTATTCAATTTATTCATAATTTATTCATAATTGGAGAAAGGGGTAAACAGTGAGGTGGCAAAGTTTGCAGACGATACCAAACTGCTCAAGGTAGTTAAGACAAAAGCAGACTGTGAAGAGCTTCAAAAAGATTTTACCAAACTAAGTGATTGGGCAACAAAATGGCAAATGAAATTTAATGTTGACAAACGTAAAGTAATGCACAGTGGAAAAAATAATCCCAACTAAACATACAATATGATGGGAACTAATTTGGCTACAACTACTCAGGAGAGAGATCTTGGAGTCATTGTGGATAGTTCTCTGAAAACATCCACTCTGTGTGCAATGGCAGTGAAAAATGCAAAGAGAATGTTAGGAGTCATTTAAACAGGGATAGAGAATAAGACAGAGAATATCTTATTACCTCTATATAAAACCATGGTACGCCCACATCTTGAATACTGTGTACAGATGTGGTCGCCTCATCTCAGAAAGATACATTGGCATTGGAAAAGGTTCAGAAAAGAGCAACAAAAATGACTAGGGGTTTGGAACGGGTGCCATATGAAGAGAGATTAAAAAGACTTGGACTTTTCAGCTTAGAAAAGAGGAGACTAAGGGGGAATGTGATAGAGGTCATGATTGGTGTGGAAAAAGTGAATAAGGAAAAGTTATTTACTTATTCCCACAATATAAGAACTAGGGATCACCAAATGAAATTAATAGGCAGCAGGTTTAAAATAAACAAAAGGAAGTTTTTCTTCACTCAGTGCACAGTCAACCTGTGGAACTCCTTGCCAGAGGATGTTGTGAAGGCTAGAACTTTAACAGGGTTCAAAAAAGAGCTAGAGAGATTGATGGAAGTTGGGTCCATCAATGGCTATTTGCCAGGATGGGTAGAAATGGTGTCCCTAGCCTATGTTTGTCTGGAAATGAGTGATGGGAGGGATAACGTGATGATTATCTGTTGGCTACATCTACACTGCGCATTGTTGCACAAGAAGATATGCAAATGAGGTGCAGCGATGAATATCACCGCGCCTCATCTGCATACCTAATGAGACACCATTTTTGCAGAAGGGGCTTTTGTGTAAGAAGGAGCTGTCTACACTGCTCCTTCTTTCGCAAAAAAACCCTCTTGCGCAGGAGCCGTTCTTCCTGAAAATAAGCGGCAAAATGGCTCCTGTGCAAGAGAGTTCTTTTGCGCAAGAAGGAGCAGTGTAGACAGCTCCTTCTTGTACAAAAGCCCCTTCTGCAAAAATGGCAGCTCATTAGGTATGCAAATGAGGCACGGCAATATTCATCGCCATGCCTCATTTGCATATCTTCTTGCACAACAATGCGTAGTGTAGACGTAGCCCTCGTGTTCCCTCCCTTTGGGGCATTTGGCATTGGCCACTGTTGGCAGACAGGATATTGGGCTAGATGGACCATTGGTCTGACTCAGTATGGCCATTCTTATGTTTTTATGCTCTTATGATTAGCTGTATGCCTAGGCAACCCTAGGAGGCAGCAGGACACTACCTGGCTAAAAATAGCAGTCGATGGATACACAGTTTGGGTAAACGCAGTCTAGGGCATATAAACCCTTCAGTCTGTATCTCCTTGCCTAAGCCATGCCTCTCTACACCTATGCTTAAACCTATGCTTGGGAGGCTACATGTGTTTATACTCTGTATGCCACCAAAAGAAACATACAGTGTAGTCATGGCTTAAGATACTTAGGTGCTTTTGAAAAATCTCCCTCTTGACCCACAGAATTACCTGTATCAAGGACAGGGTGAAAGAGGACTCCCTGAGGATCACATTCCTGAGCTTCTTTTGAAAGGTTCACTGAAGGAAAAGGGATTAGAAGCATTGGGAAGGGACAGGGCTATAGCATGAACCTGGGAATTCATAGGAAGATAAGCTTTAGTCTTATGGTCCGGGCTTCCCCAAAGCCCTGTTCTTCAGGCATTCCCTTCCCATGGTAGTCTTGCAGACTCACCGAAAGTCTTGAAATGAAACCCTTTCTCCAAAGAGATCATAGACACACATTGAATGCAATATAAGAGAACACTGTGATGCAGTTCAGGATGAATCTCACCAACTGCATAAGCTTCAGAGCCTGAGCACCAGCCTGACCAGGCATATGCCCATATTTACCATTAGAGC
This sequence comes from Pelochelys cantorii, assembly GCA_032595735.1. NCBI lineage: Eukaryota > Metazoa > Chordata > Testudines > Trionychidae > Pelochelys > Pelochelys cantorii. The sequence continues at coordinate 32,190,142 of CM064328.1, forward strand.
ACCAACCTGAGCCCTGCTAGCACACATCCATTGACCTGGCTTGGGAGATTTGATCCCTGCTGCAGTGTAGATATACTCTCAGCCTTATCAGCCCATCTCCATCCCACCCAGGGGGAAGCAGAAGGAAGTACAGTTGTCTGTGCTCCCAGGAGTTCAGAGTTTGATGTTGTGGGAGGCTTTTCAGCTGTGCAGGCAAGTTACACAGGGGAGGCTTCTAGCATGCCTCTGTCCATGTCTGCTAACACAAGGGCCTATTGTGTTTTCAGGATCAACTCCTAAAAATAAAATATCTGTTCCAAACACCCGCAGCAACAAGTTTACGAGTGTTGAAAGTTTGCTATATTTGTATAATGCAAAACCAATAATTATCGCCCACCATCCCATGCCCCTGAAAGCAAACCACCAAGAAGCTTTCAGTGGAATCCTTTCCTTTTTTTTTCAGTCCCCAGCCAGACAAATTGTTTGGGCTGCTTTGCTTCTGTAGAAGAAAGTTCTCTGATGTGAAATATTACTTAATGATGTGACAAACAGGGCAAGCCATTCATGCCAACTCATTTTCAGGCTGTCATCTCTCAAGAAGCACAGCAAGCATGGGACATATGCCCAGGGAAAGCTAGAAGGAATAAAAGTATGTGGTTAACCAAGTAACCACTGGATGACACTCTTGCTCCACACAGCTACAGATTATTTTACAGTGGAAATGTGACTTGTAGAGAAAAGTACAAATGGGGGATTTTCAAGCATTTAGTATGCTCTGTCTTAATGCAAGGGACAAATACATTTGTGTTTACCTTTATAAATGTCTTCACAATTAAATGCTGGTTTCTTTCTATGATGTTTCGGTTAAACAGCCTGATTCAATCTGGGTTTAGCCACTGCTAGCTGTGTTCTCCAGATCCAGAGCAATGAAGAAGTAACTTCATATGTCACACAGGGCGGCTTTACTTACAGCATCACTTAGAAGATTAAAAATAAATTGAAGCATATGTCACATCAAAGGGGGCAAAAAAAGGACATCTGCATTATTTGATGCAATAATGAGAAAGTTCTGCTGAGCCTTGATTTGAACTGTATGGGAAAAGATGAGATTGGTAAGCTTCAGGTTAAATGTATTTCAAATTAAATTGTTTCTGAAATTAGCATTTAAGTGGGCTAGGGAAAGCTTGCTTTTTATACTTTTGACTTTTGACATATTGTTGGTAAATTGAGCTTTACCCTTTTAACTTGAAGAGTTTACAATAAAAAAAAATCAAAGCAATTTAGCTACAGATATCTAAGGCTGCATTTCGGTAGAGTAAGCAAGAACAGCTCTCCTGCCTGAGGCAAATCTTATCACCCATGACCATCTGTGCAACTACAAACTGTCTACCTCTGGCACTGCATGATTCTGTAGACACTAGGTTATGGAGTCGCAAACTAACATCTGTCCATTTTGACTGATTCTCACCTCCACCCCCCAAAACTCTTCCCTAATGACTCCTTCCTTTTAAACTAAAATCAGACACACTAACATCTTAATGGCAGACACCCATAGTGAAATGGGGACTGAACCAGATTGTTCTAATTTTTCACCCCTTGTCACAGGATAAGTAAAGAGTAGTAAAGGCTGGACGCAGAAATAGGCAGACACAGTCATGAAAAATTCAAGAGGAATAATAAGAATTACTCTGCCATCTTTGTGCCCATGGTTTATGTAGCTGGACTGGGGAAGGCTCCTTTAGTACTGAAGGCCAGTAGACTTCCAGTAGACTAATGTTCTGTATTTAATGCATTTGATTTCCCCCTGGGGCTCACTTGCAAATGTAGCTCAGGCCAAATTGATGAAGTATCAGTTAATGTGAGTCTGACAGCTTGGAGAGGACACAGCTGCAATGAGCTTCAACAGTCTTAGGACAGGAAACAATCCCTCCTCCCCAGCAACACCAAAAGGCACGAAGGCCAATATTTGCTAATTTGGATGCTTTCAAATTAAACACTGAAATTCCCATTAATACACCTGAATTGAACTTGGCTGATTTTCAGAGGTGATTTTCTAGAGTCCTCTTTTACAGATGAATTTGTCCAATTATGCAAAAAACAAACCAACAAACAAACCAACAAACAAACCCTTTCCTTATTACCACTATGAAACACATGCTATATGGAGACTGGATGGAGACTGGATGTGTCATGTTTAGCAACACCTGCATACCACTGGCATGATGTGCCAATAAAGTGGGGAGCTGAGACCTACTTCCTTTGGTTTACCCTGAAGCTACAACCTTTGCTTCAGTTATGTGCAATATGATATAGGAGAACAACCAATTTCAAGTATCTCCCCTCATACTTCACTTCACAAATGTTTTTGCAACTTGTGCCCACACAACCAGCACAAATTCAGCTTCTTGTAAGTGCCAATGGAAGTCCTCAAATTCCACTTAATACACAATATTTGTATTGTGAAAGCAATTTTTAAAATGTATTTTGGGCCAAAGCCATGGATCCACACCCAATCTGACTGTGGTTCCAGGCTGGGAAATTAATGCTCCCACTCATCTACATAATGCTTTCAGAACTACACAATGAAGGTTACTTCCACCAAATGGAAGACGAAGCTCCCTGCAGCTCCAATGTATGCTATGGGGGCAAGGTAAAGAATAGGAATGAATCTCACAAGCTTCAGCACTCTCTGTATGGCCCAGCATCCAGCTTCTCATTCCATCTCAACTTTTGTAAGAGAACTGCATCAGGTCCATTGCCAGGGAAGAATCAGTGTAAAAGATATGAATGGTCATATTGGGCCAGACCAATCTAACCAGCATCCTGCCTTCTGACAGTGCCTGGTGCCAGATGCTTCAGATGGAATAAACAAAGCAGAGCAATTATAAAGTAATCAATCCCCTGTTGTCAAGTCCAGCTTCTGGTACTTAGAGGTTTAGAAACACCCAGAACATGGAGTGTGAGCAAGCGTGCCCTGTGTCCTAGGGGACACGCTGCCCTGGAATCATGATCAGGGTCCTGTTGCCCCTATCCAGTCCAACTGTCTCCCACAATTTAGTCCAACAGCCTCCTTGAGGTAGGCTTAGTGTCTTTAATGCAATTATAATTTCACAGCTCGATATAACACCTGCCACTCAATGCTCCCCACCCTATGCTGGCGGGGTGATGGGTAGGGGGACCTGGGCCCACCCACACCTCTGGGTCCCAGCCCAGGGCCCTAAGGGAGGGGTGATTACTCTCTCGCTCTTAACCCCCTTTTGGTTGACGGGGACGCCACCCGAAACACGTCAACCCACGGGCCATAAGCCCAGCCCTGGGCCACTTCCTACACACCTGGCCCTTTCCCCAGTTGCCTCCTGTCCACTCGAGCCTCGGAACCCCAGCCCGTCACAGTGCAACTGCCATGGTAGATGTGCCATCCTCACCGTTCCTCCCTCTCCGGAGCCTCCCTGCTCTCCTTCCCCTCGCCGTCTGTCCTTCCCCTTCTGGGCTGCGGTGGGCCAGTTTTAAAGATGGCGCCGCAGCGCCACATTGGTTGCCTGACATCCGCGCAGGTGCGCTGTGTGTTGCCACGCGCCTGGCATGGAGCAGGTGCCACCTGGTTGCAGCTCCCCTGCCCGACTGCACCTGGGCGCCCATCCCGCTGCCGCGACACCGTCCCTACCTCTCCCGGCTCGGCACTGGCCACGGGAGTATGGAGCTCGGCAGCTTCCTTGCCATGAACCCGTGGCCCAGCGGCATCTATATAATACGCCAGTGGCGCTGGCGCCGGCGCCGCCCCTTCCTTCCCTGGTGTGGCGCTCGACACAGGAGTGTGGAGCCCGGCGGCTCTGTCACATGGAGTTACATCTTTGACCATCTTGGCTAATAGCCATTGATGGACCTATCCTCCCTGAACTTATGTAAGTCTTTTTTTTTCAACCACTTGGCCTTCATAACATTGGGCAATAAGTTTCACAGGTTGACTGCAAGAACAACAAGGAGTCCTGTGGCACCTTAGAGACTAGCAGATTTATTAGGGCATAAAGTAAAACCCACTTCATGAGATGAATTGGAGTGGAGTTTACAGAGGCAGGGAATTATATATAAGGACAACAAAAGAAAGGGGTACTTGTGTAAATGAACTAATCAAGTTAGGGTGGAAGTGACTCATTCACAGCAGTTGATGTGGAAATGTGAGTATCAAGAGAGGGGGAATTGCCTTTGGACTAGTTAACCAGTTAAGATCCTCATCCACATATCTGTGGTTACCCTCAAAGAATAGATCAGTGAGGCATGGTTTTTCTTTACAAAAGTTATGTTGACTCTTTCCCCAACAAATCATATTCAGCGATGAGTTCGATAATTCTATTCTTGACTATAGTTTCAGCCAATTTTCCTGGTACTGAAGTTATGCTTACTGGCTTGTAGTTATCAGCAGTGTTCCCTCTAAGCTACATGGCAGCACAGCTTCACAGGTGATGCTGATTAATCACCTCTGAAGCTGTGCTGCCACGCAGCTTAGCGGGAACACTGGTTGCCAGGCTTGCCTCTGAAAACTTTCTTAAAAACAGTTTTACATTAAGCTATCCTCCACTCATCTGATACTTAGGCTGATTTAAGCAATAATTGATATACTACAGTTAGTAGTTCTGCAATATCACGCTGAGATCCTTCAGAGCTCCTGAAAGACCATCATCTTGTCCTGGTGACTTACTACTGTTTGATTTGTCAATGTAAATGCATCAAAGTAAATGCACTTAAGTCCCAAAACAGCACTTGTAAGTGTTTCAGCTTGTAAGTTGTAAGACTTTCAAAGTACAACTGATGCAATTAAACAGATACAGAAGAGATCTGAGAGGACAGATTGAGCCCCACACAGAATTTCTCCTGCCCTTGCACCAAATGTCTTTGAGACAAAAGTGGCAGAAACACAAAAAGATGTACGTCTTGAACAATATGAGGCTTAAACAATAAGCTTCACAGTCACAAATAATTAGGCATTTTGATGAGTGACATTCAAGTTTTCTGAGTTTCTTAGGCCCTCTTCCTCCTGCACACAAAAATTAAAGTGCTTTAAAATGAGTTTTCTTACAAAGAAGCTTTTCCCCAAATTTGTTCAGTTTTTAAAGTGTTTTGAAATATGATACATAATGAGTAGCTATGAAATCCCTGCACTTAGAAAACCATTTAAAACAAATATTGGCTTTTACAACTAAACATGATACTGTGAGAGAAAAGGAAATATTCATGAAGCAAGTTATTTGGGCCTGGAAAAATTTACAACTTGGGCCCATGGCAGTAGAAGTGATGAGCTCAGGCTAGATGAAAACTGGGTATTAGCTAGGTTTTTCTACATTGTTCAGGGATGTGAAAAGTCCACACCCATGAGCAACACAGTTAAATTGACCTAACCCCTGGTATACGCATCACTAAGTTAATGCAATAATTCTTCCATCAACATAGCCTCTCATGAAAGTGGATTAACTATGTCAACAGGTGAAGACCTGCAACTTTTTAAATGTAGATGTGTCCTCAGGCTAAAAGTGTTTAACTTTTTCTGAAGTGTTGTTTTGTGACACTTTGTGACCTTGATGATGTTTGTGGGCATCTGCTATTTAGTGAACTAAACTTGTCCATATAATTGTGTATCTCAAAATGCAAGTAAGATTTCTTCAAACAAATGGATTTCCAAAGCCTTTGTTCTCCAGGAAATATGGCCCTGCTCCTCAGCTTGTGTAAGTCTGCATAGTCTCAGCTGAAGTTAGAGGAGCTGTTCTGATCCATAGCAGCTGAGGATCTGACCAAATATGGTTTTGAAAAAAGCAACATCAGCAGTGACTTCTGTATTTATTATACAATGATTTCTGTTCTGGTCCACTGGTTTTGGTTGCTCATAACTTCTAAAAGTTTCACTTTTCTGTCTGAAGTTATCCAGACTTGGTCTCTGTCCAAAGGTATTTTCAGGCAGCTCTTCTGTAGGCTACATCTCATCCCCTAGCATGTCCTGCTTCCAGCTTGCAGTCATGTGACATTCACATGACTAAAATTCCCTTGATGTGGGAGGAAACCTAGCATAGATGTGTGTATGGGGGTGGGAGGATAGACTTGAGCTTCCGTTAAAGGCCAGCTCACCCTGTGACAATCTGTTCCTCAAGGGTCAGTCCTAGGACCAATCCTATTCAACTTATTCATAGATGATCTAGAGAAAGGGGTGAGCAGTGAGGTGGGCAAAGTTTGTGGATGATACTAAACTGTTCAAGATAGTCAAGACCAAAGCAGACTGTGAAGAACTTCAAAAAGATCTTGTCAGACTGAGTGATTGGACAACAAAATGGCAAATGAAATTTAATGTGGATAAGTGTAAAGTAATGCACGTTGGAAAAAATAACCCAAACTATACATACAATATGGTGGGGGCTAATTTAGCTACAATTAATCAGGAAAGAGATCTTGAAATTATTATGGATAGTTCTCTGAAAATGTCCACGCAGTGTGTAGCGGCAGTCAAAAAAGCAAATAGGATGCTAGGAATTATTAAAAAAGGGATAAAAAATAAGACGAAGAATATCTTACTGCCCTTATATGAAACTATAGTATGCCCACATCTTGAATATTGTGTACAAATGTGGTCTTCTCACCTCAAAAAGATATTTTGGCATTAGAAAAAGTTCAGAAAAGAGCAACTAAAATGATCAGGGGTTTGGAACGGGTCCCGTATGAGGAGAGGCTAAAGAGACTTGGACTTTTCAGTTTAGAAAAGAGAAGACTGAGGGGGATATGATAGAGGTATATAAAATCATGAGAGGGTGAATAAAGAAAAGTTGTTTACTTATTCCTATAACATAAGAACTAGAGGACATCGAGGGTATGTCTAGACTGCATCCCTCTGTCGGCAGAGGGATGCAGATTAGGCAGGTCGACATTGCAAATGAAGCAGGGATTTAAATATCCTGCGCTTAATTTGCATAAAAATGGCCACCATTTTTGCCGATTCAGCACTTTGTCGGCAAAAAGCAGCGGTCTAGAGGGGGATCTAGAAAGAAAGAAAGCCTTTTTTGACAGATTCCTTATGCGTCCTGCAAGGAGGTTTACAGGATCTGTCGAAAAAGGCTTTCTTTCTCAACAGATCTCACTCTAGACTGCTGCTTTTTGCTGACAAAGTGATGAGTCAGCAAAACAGTGGCCATTTTTATGCCAATTAAGCACAGGATGCGGACAGCCCCCCAAAGGGAAGGGGTAATGAGGGCGGCAGAGGGGAGGGGGGAAACCTGGGAGGAGGGAGCTGGAAGGGGGAGGCAAGGGGAGGAAGGGGGAGGGGAAGCTCAGGGTTGGGGGTCTTGCAAGTCCTCCCGTCTCGCAGCACTGCGGGTGCAGGGGCCTCGGCGTTCCCGGGGGGGAGTGGGTATGGAGGGTAGGGCAGAAGGGACGGGGGGGTGGAAGAAGCACGAGGGGGAGCAGGGGTGGGAGGAGGAGCGATAGCTGGGGTGGCCACAGGGGCTGGAGCAGCAGGAGGCAGCAATCGGTCCGCCAGGGCCTGCAGGTGCTCGCGGAGGGCACGGCCCTGATCCCGCAGCTCCTGCAAGCTCTCTCACCGCAGCTGCAGGTCCTCTTGCACCCACTGCTCCTGGCCGTGGACCTGCTGTCCTGTAACTGCAGCTGCTGCCTCTGGAACTTCTCCAGGTTGCGGGTGCGCCTGCTGGCCCGGGTGCAGGTGGATGTTCCAGGCGGGGTGATGCGCCCTGCACTCACAGATGCTGTGGCTGCGGTGAAACAAGAGAAGTGGTCAGTTCTCCCTGGGGACACAGTGGGTGAAACCCAGCCCCCCTCTGCAAGGTGAGGATGGCAGGTCTCCGCACCATCATGTCCTGCTATCCCCTGGAGTGTGAGCTGGCCCAGGACTGCACCCCAGCCCCTGTGCTGCCTATAGTGCGGTGTGTGAGTGGTGGGGAGGGGAGATGTGCCCTGCCTCTGTGTAGCAGGGGTGTCTGGAGGGAGGGCAGTGTGCAGTGTCTCTCCCCGGGGTCAGGAGCCTCTCATGTGCCTTCATGCGTAGATGCATGTGGGGAACAGGCCAGGGCCCCTGCATGGCACCGAGCTGGGGCCACATGTCCTGGCTGGCACGGCAGATGCACAGGTTGCCACCTGCTCCGTGGTTGGCAAGGCCCACGCGCATGGTCCCTGGGCTCCCTCTCCCTCCCCCCGCCCCGCATAAGGGGACTGTGATGGCACTCACATGTGGAGGCCTCCCTGGCCTTGGATGAGGCTGCTGACGGGCTCTCCGGTTCGGCTCGGGGGTCCTGGGTGCAGGGCACACTCCCTGCAGGCTCCTGGCTGCCGTAGTTCTCCTCTTCCTCCTCTTCCCCTGTGTCAGGGGCAGGGCCCTCTGCCCCAGGGTCAATGACGACCAGGGGGGCACGGACCATCTGACCCCCCAGGATGTGGTCCAGGACCTCATAGTGCGGGCAGGCCTCCGGGTCAGCCCCTGGTTGGGAGGCCCTGGCATAGACCTGCCGCAGCTCCTTTATTTTACTCCACACCTGCTCCTGTCTGTGCATGTGGCCTCTGGTGGTCAGGCTGGCAGCCATGCAGCTGTAGATGGCCACATTCTTGTGCCTAGTGCAAAGATCATGGGCATTGGAGGCCTCCCCCAAACCTCAATGAGGCCCACGATCTCCGCACTAGACCAGGAAGGCACCTGCCTTTTGCGGCCCCTGGCAGGCTCCTGGGAGCTGCCAGCCTGGTCCTGGGGAGTGGTGGAGGGCTGGGTGGCAGCGGGTGGCTGGCTCATCCTGTGCCAGGTGCACAGTCTGCTGGCTGTGTGCTGGCAGGCTTGCAAGTGGCACAGGCACTGTGGCCAGAGTCTGCCCCTTTAAGGGCTCTGGGGCTGGGAGGGAGCAGACGAGTTTTCCTGGTTGTGCCCAGAGTGGCCACCAGGGCTCCCTGGAAAGGGCTGGAGGCCCCCTAATTCAAAATAACTGTCTACACAGCACTTATTTCGAATTAGCTATTTTGAATTTGGTGTTATTCCTTGTAGAATAAGGTTTACCAAATTTGAAATAAGGGCTCCACTATTTCGAATTTATTTCGAAATAGCGGTTTGCCTGTGTAGATGCTATTAAAGTTAATTCGAAATAACTGTGGTTATTCTGAATTAACTTTGTAGTGTAGACATACCCTTAGATATTAATTGCAAATAAAATACTAGGTCCATATAATAAACCAGAGATCATATTAGTTTCATGTTCAGAGCTAATAAATACAATAGTAAGAAATAATAATCATACTTAGCTATTAGTCAGCATTTTTCATCAGGAAATATAGTTTAATTTAGCTCCAACTACTCAAGAGAGAGATCTTGGAGTCATTGTGGATAGTTCTCTGAAAACATCCACTCGGTGTGCAGTGGCAGCCAAAAAAGCAAAGAGAATATTAGGAATAATTTAAAAAGGAATAGAGAATAAGACAGAAAATATCTTATTGCTGCTATATAAAACCATGGTATGCCCACATCTTGAATACTTCGTACAGATGTGGTCACATCATCTCAGAAACGATATATTGGCATTGGAAAAGGTTCAGAAAAGGGCAACAAAAATGATTAGGGGTTTGGAATGGGTCCTATATGAAGAGAGATTAAAAAGACTTGGATTTTTCAGTTTAGAAAAGAGGAGACTAAGGGGGGGATATGATAGAGGTCTATAAAATCATGACTGGAGAGGAAAAAGTGAATAAGGAAAAGTTCTTTACCTATTTCCACAATATAAGAACTAGGGATCACCAAATGAAATTAATAGGTAGCAGGTTTAAAACAAACAAAAGGAAGTTTTTCTTCACTCAGCGCACAGTCAGTCTGTGGAACTCGTTGCCAGAGGATGTTGTGAAGACTAGAACTTTAACAGGGTTCAAAAAAGAGCTAGCTAGATTCATGGAGGTTAGGTCCATCAATGGCTATTTGCCAGGATGGATAGGAAGGGTGCCCCTTGCCTCTGTTTGTCTGGAAATGGATGACAGGAGAGAGATCACATGATGATTACCTGTTGTGCTCCCTCCCTCTGGGGCATCTGGTATTGGTCACAGTTAGCAGACAGGATACTGGACTAGGTGGATCAGTATGGCCATTCTTATGAAATCTCAAAGCACTTTACAAAGGGAGATCTTTATCATTATCTCCTTATTACACACAGGAGAAGCAAAGTGATTTTTCTGAGGTCATCCAGTAGGCCAGTGGCAGAGCTCGGAACAGAAACCAGTTCTCTAGTCTGAAAGAATCAATTCTCATAGCATCCCTGTAGTCTGGGTATTATTTTCCCATTGTACATATGGGGAATATTAAAAGTGAGAATTTAAATGACTTGACTAAGACCACAGAGAAAGTCAGAGCCAGAATTAGGGTAGGATTTAGTTGTTTCTGGCTCCGAGGTCTATGTTCAGAGTTGTTTCCTTCCTCATCAGTCATTTCAGGTAAAGGTAAAACTAATGTATATTTAACAAATTATAGTTTGTTTGAAATCCTTGGACACACATCCTTTATATGAGATATTTTCCATCTCATTAGAGCCATACATGGAACAAAGCCAGAGGATACAATAAAAAGATGAGCTCGTCCCTCCTTCTCCAGTCAGAGTACAAGCATAAGGATCATGTGGATATTACAAACAGAACCTTGAAGCACCTTTGTCCTTCAAGCAAAATTGGTGTACTTAGTTGTTTATGAATATCCAAAATTATCTTCCAGCTCAGTTATATCAGTGACAGAGTCTGATCTCTGGAAATAAACCTATAGGGATGTGAGTTAATTTGTGATTTTGCTAGATGCCACTAATGTATACTTATATTCTCTTTAGTTATTGTGACTGTTTGGAGGACGATCCTTATTTATCATAAGGTCCTAAAATAATGCTGACAAGCTATTTAGCACTGTATTGCTGTACTAATGACAGTATGTAATAAAAGTTGAGGTAGGTCTTGCAGACATATTGTTTTCTTTAGCAAGTAAGAAGCTATTTCACACTTTATTGTTCTTGTATTTGGGTTCTAGTGTAAGAAGAAAATTATATTGTTCATTTTGATCTATTGTTATTTGTTTCAACGTCTGCAAAATTGGCATAATGACAACTGCTTTGTAAAGTGCTTTGAAACCTACTTATGAAAGTGCTGTACAAGAGCTAGGTATTTATATTGCAACCAATATGCAAAATAACAAGGAAACCTCTCTCTCTCTCTCTCTCTCTGTATTTATGTTCATAGAATATGGCTAAGTCATTTCCATTGAGGAATCATCACTAGTCAGGATTATTATTTCCTTTCTGCTGTCTATGGCTTCTGCTGTTGCCATGCAAGCAATTAGCATGATGTGTATTGTCAGAGTACAGCCTTTTCTTGACGTGCTTGTGTCATTGCCATAATGTTACTGGAGATGTGGTAATTTTCAATGGTATAAGTAATTGCCTAGAAAGTGACAGCGCCACGTGTATTCTTTTTTTGGAATGTTCATTATTGACAGTGGGTCCATTCACTACAACTGACATCATAATGCATCAGCTCTGTAACTGCGGCAGTTTATCAGTATCATTACTGCTCCAATCTATGAAAAGTAGGCCCTGTGCATGTGCAGTAGTCATATTCGAAATGTAAACATAGTGGACTAAATTCTGATCTCAGTTACAGTGTTATAAATGCAGAGATTCACTGGTGCACATCTGTAGGCAGAGAATGGAATTAAGCACATCTTGGCCAAATGAAAATATTTCAAAATACCCAAATGCTCAAGTCTATCCTGTAAATGTTCACCTCCAGTTCTGATGCTGGATCTGACGTGTTTCATAGAGCTCAGGCAAGGGATGGAAAGGTAGCTTTAAATGCCCTCACCCTGGAAGCCATTCCAGAAACTGAAGTTTATGGGTTCTAAACACACCTTAACTATTCCTTTTCCCCTAACTCTATTGTTGACTTTTATGAGAAGGAATAGCATTGGAGTCTATAATCCCTCTAGGCCACTCAAAACCCCAACACAATGGGAATCCTCAATGGGCAAGAGTCATCATGTGTGATTTATTTTTTTTGTGTTTTCGGGGGGAAAGGGTGCAAAGCAGAATTCACATACCTCAGAATCAGGGCCTTTATTAACATAGCTGCTAAATTGAACAGTTGATGTAACTTGGGCAGACAATAGCAGCCTCTATGTACAGGGTTAATATGCTTTTAGTAGGTTATAACTATTTGTATTTGTGAGGATTAATGGACTGAGACATTTTAGAGTGAAGTTTACTGTATATCCATAAGCTGCAAATTCTGCAGATACCTTCCATGTGAGTTTCTGCATGCTGTCCTCTTAATGACCTCAATTCTGATCTTTAAAGTTCTCACAAGGGTTAAGGGGTAATTTATTTCAACTCATCCATGGGCATTTCCTGTGCAGAGACTCTCAGTCATGCAAGGAACATAATGGTGTGTTCAGAGTCCATAATCATAGTAATTGAGCACCTCATGGTTATTGATGGATTTAGTCTGAAAGCACTTTTCTGAGGCTATGTCTACACTACAGGGTTTTTCTGGGATACCAGAAAAATTCCGCCGTGTCCAGGGAACGCATCTGCTCTTCGGCTTTTTTTTTGTGGAAGAGGAGACGTGCTCTTTAGAAAGCCCTGTCTTCCTCCTTCCACGAGGAAGAAGGGCTCTTCCGAAAGAGGAGACTTTTCTGAAATTTGGCCCAGTGTAGACCGTTCAAATTTCTGAAAAGCCTCTTCTGAAATAACTATTGGAAAAAGGTATGCAAATTGCAAAACACAATTTGTGTATCTTTTTCCAATAGATCATTTTAGTGTAGACATAGTCTGTGGAAGAGAATTATTACTATTTTACAGATGGGAAACTGAGGCATGGAATAGATTAAGTGAGTGTGTCTCTCAAAGTCACCCAAGAAATCTAGAGGAGCTGGGATTTGGACCTCTGATGTCTGAATCAGATATCAGTATGCTTATTACAAGACTCTGCTGTCTAACTAGCTCTAGCCTTTCCTACATCTCGATAAGCTGATGAAAAAGCAGCTCTCTTAAAACTTGATTCAGTCTAATAGTCTGATTAATGAAAATTGGGTAACAGTTTTCCTGTCATTTGAATACATTTGAATTACTTTCCCAATGATTCCTACACGTGCTTTGGAACTTTTAAAAACAATAACCAAATAGCAATAATGCATTGGATATAGAATCATAGAATGATAGAACACTAGAATTGGAAGAGACCTTTAGAGGTCATCGAGTCCAGTCCCCTGCCCTCACAGCAGGACCAAGCACTGTCTAGATCATCCCTGACAGGTGACTGTCTAACCTGCTCTTAAATATCTCCAGTGATAGAGATTCCACAACCCCCCTAGCCAACTTATTCCCATGTTTAGCTACCCTGACACGCAGGAAGTTTTTCCTGATGTCCACCCTAAACCTCCCTTGCTGCAATTTAAGCTCGTTGCTTCTTGTCTTATCCTCAGAGGCCAAGGAGAACAATTTATCTCCTACCTCCATATAACACCCTTATCCCCTCTCAGTCTTCTCTTTTCTAAACTAAACAATATGAAAGATATCGAGTGACTTTAATGTTAGAAATCTCTAGCATGCAAGGCACTTGTGACCTCCAGAGTACAAAGCACAGGTGAAATAAAATCTATAGAGCGTCCATGCATAATAATTTTAAAATAATGTTGTGAATATAAAATTGTTATATTATTGCAACTAGAAATACAAAAATAACTGACATTTGTTTAAGCACTGGATTGTCCTGGAAGCTATTCAACACAAAAGGATTTTCAATCAGGTGTTTAAATAATAGGTTTTATATTCCAACTATAAGTAATTACTGAGACAGTATAAACAGATAGGTATCTGATATGTTAATTTATGCTTGGAGGGAAAGAGAGAGGAACAGAGAAAGTGTATGAGAGAGATGCTTTCATCTTAGACTTTCCTGCTGGATACCCTGAAGTGTTCCATTCATTTAAACATAAGAATTATTTCACATTGTTCATCTACGATAGCATGGGCAGATCAAGATATTTACACTTCCTTGCTGCATGGATCCTACTGGTCCTGCTAGAAAGGCCCCTTAAATCTAAGAGGAGTCACTTACTGTAAAAGGTAAATTTCATCGGCTGCACATATTTAGTATGTGCATTTGCCTCTCTTGCCGTCTGAAGAAAAATTCCTTCTCAGTTCAGTTTCAACTCTGTGTATTCAAACACATTATGGATATGATTCAAAGCCCACTGTGTCAGTAGAAGTCTTTCAGCTCATTTCAATGCCATTGGGGTCAGTCCTCATAAAAGGTTAGGTAATATAGGTTAACTTCACCCATGCATCAAGACATGTGTGTCCTGCTCCTCATATCTACCCTTAGATATTTCCATCATTAATTAACAGAATACATGCTTTTTGTGTGCTTAATTTCTGTACAATGGTAAATTGATTGTATACCATGGATGTTAGGTAGTATGTAATTGAATAGTTGTGTAACCACATCAAATTTTAGTGGTTACATGACTATTTGATAGTCTCTGGGGGTGAGCTGGCAGCCAGTGTGCGCCTGGCCCCACTCCCAGGGAGCCCCCTGTCATCCCACACTGCTACCTCTGTATCAGAGGCAGCAGCATAGGGTCACAGCAGCCCGGGCCCACTGTGGACAAAGACTGCTTTGTGGCAGCCTCCTCTGCCCCTCCTCCCCCCCACTTCTGCCTCTGATAGCTCAAGGCAGGGGCAGGCAGCACCAACTCCTGCCTGCCCCCCACTGCTGCCTCTGTAGGCAGCAGCAAGGGGTGGAGGCAGGCAGGTTCACAGAGCCAGCACGGAGTGCGGAGACCCAGTTTAAAAGCTGGCAGCAGTGCAGGAGTGGGGGAGGCAGGTAGATCAGGTGCTCGTGGGGAGCCAGCCTCCATGAGCCCAGCTCCACCCTCCCCGCCTTTCTGCCTCTGATACAGAGGTAGCAAGGCGGGGAAAGGAATACCCAGGCTTATTGGTTAATCATGTAGTTGTCTACACATTGACATCCCTATTGCATATATAGTTAGGTATTTACATACAAAAAGGGTAAATTATGCATCTTGCTGGCAGTCTGTTTCATGTGCATAAATCTTTATGCTAATATGGAATCACAGAGTCACTACCAGGGTGCATGTGTCTGTTAGGACCAAATTCCAAGCCTGGGGCCCTAAATGGCAAATTATAGAATGTGCTTGAGCAACTACAGTAATACCATGTATACATTAGATTCAAATTATGCGCACATATCTGAAATTAAGGCCCGTAATGACAGACGATCAAATAATATAGTAAAATAAACCAATAATTTTCAGGATTTTTTAAAGAAATAAAACAATCTTCCTCTCCCCCTACCTCACCATTCCCCTCCATCATTTACTTTGCTTAGGATTCAATCCAGTGAAGCACTGAGTGCCTCATGAGGGTTGCAGATGGATTTGGATCAAGCCAAAAAAGATACCAGAATATATTGGAATTTTGCAGTTCTTACTGAATAAAGTAGTTCTGAAGCTTTAGTCACCCATCTCTCACCATCTCGATATAAATGAAGGAATCAGCACAAAATAATACGGAAGGCTTTTTCCAATCTGACCCAACTGATACTTTTTGACATTGGAAATACAGTATTTATAGATCTAGCAAATGGGGACAGGAGAAGCAAAAAAGAAGAGAGGAGCAAAGAGGATGGGGAATAGATTATCTTAATGAATATTTGGCTGGATAGATTTGATAGGTTTAATATTTAGTTTCAGCTCCCTGCTTTTCAGGAGTAGAAGAATGAATTTATTATGGATACAAAAAAAGAATGTGTTTTAATGTTAAATTATAACACGTTTTCAGGACTCTCTCATATTTACAGATGGAGGAAATAACATGCCATCTATTTCAGTATCACTAAAACCAGTTATGTTTAGGGGAATTTACAATTGCCGGTTTCCTGATCTTTTCAATAAAGCTTGGCCTTTTGCATTAAGAGAAAAAAAATCCCATGATATTTAAAATATCTTTATTCTGACCTTTCTTAAGGGCACACCCAATTTGTAGTACCGAATAATGTGAGCAGGATAGCAAACCTGAATCTTGAAAAATCACTCAATCGATAACATGTCCCTGTTAATATGATCCATGCATACCTTCCATTTGAATGGAACTTTCCATGAATCTGAGTTTATTCTTTTGCAGTGACAATATATGTACTAATTTGTTTAGGCGCTAAAGGTTTTTTATAAATTCAGAAATGAAGATTTGTCCATATGGTGCACAAAGGTCAATGGAAGGGGTAATACTGCCTTAACATAAAAGATTTCTTAATCTGGATATCTGGTATCTACACAGAATATAGATATGCAGCACTTTTCTTTTCTTTTTCTTTTCTTTTCTTTTCTTTTCTTTTCTTTTCTTTTCTTTTCCGAATTCAATATATCTCAAGTTTTTATATGACAAAGGCAGAAGTGGGGCCATATATCAAGATATCAACTAATGATACCCTTCTATTTTTATTGTAATCTCTTTGGGTACGTCTACACTTGCTCCCTAGTTCGAGCTAGGGTTGCAAATGTAGGCGACCGAAATTGCTAATGAAGCGGGGATTTAAATATCCCGCGCCTCATTAGCATTATTTCGCCAGCGCGTTACTCCTCTCAACAGCTGATTCGAACCAGGAAGTGTGCGCCGCGACGCGTTAGTTCGAATGAATTACCTATAAAATAATACAACTGCATGGGATATAAAAATTCAACTTAATATGGAATGTCATTTGAAAAGGAATAAATGAAAAGGAACAATTTGAGATGGAAAAAAGACTAATTCTACAGCACATAAGATTGTTTTATGAAAACATTTTAGCACTGACAATAACTACATCTTAGATTCAATGCACAGCTGATGGCAAACCATGCTTGTATCTGTTCCCACTGCATGTAATTAGCTTCTAAAACATATCCACATCGTAAGTTTTAAACCTCTCTTTTATCTTTCTATTGGAGTACTGATGTCTCCAAAAAGGGGAGTTTTTAGCAAGTATTTTATGACAGATGTGATACATAGACACTTTATATCTTCAACATCAATAAAGCAATAAAACTTAATTGGTTACTTCAATATGAAGAAGCTTATTTCTGACACCTTGAGGCAGATTCACAGCATGTGTGAAGAAGGGGGCTGGTAAAAGAGAGGCTGGGTCAAAGTCAATATCACTTTATGAATTACTTCTTATGGTTCTGGTCTGCTAATTACATTGATGCTGAATGATTCGTTCCCTTTCCTTGTCTGGCTAAGGCAAGGTGAACTATGATTGGCAATACACCTGGAGAGACTTATGCCGGAGTACATTTCTCTCTGGCCAATTTATGTAGGCCCTGAACAAGGAAAGCAATTAAATACATGCCTGCCTTAAGTATGTGAGTACCACAATTAGCTTCAATAAGACTTCCCCGGTACTTAAAGCAGCAGGTGCTAAAATGTTTTGCTAGATTGGGGACTAAGGACTTGATCTTGTGAGATAAAGAGGACCCTTTAACTCCTTTTGCCTCTTGGATTTCAGAACCTTAAAAATATTCTAGAAAGAAATTATTCTCTTACATGATTTCAAATGAATATATAGCCTTATTGTAATAGAGATGGACTGGCAGAGTTGCCAACTCTGATTGAAGCTGATCTGGGAGATTTTTCCCCCTCAATGCAATGTAATGTCATTTTCTTAAAATATCCTATTAAAATCTCCAGGATTGCTTTCCATAGTCACCTGGAGATTGATGTTGATTCCAGGAAACTGTAGGGCAAACCTGGAAGATTGGAAACCCTATCTGGCTGCTAAAAGTAATGTCAAGAAGGGGAAAATATGTGGAATATGTGATTCAAAGAAATGTCTTAAATTCTTTCAAAAATATAACACTGCTCACTTAGTGCTTTACCCCTACAGTCTTGTTAAGAGATCCAGAACTTTCAACCTTTACTCAGAACACTTTACTACAAATTACTATTATTGTAAAATTGAAACTGAAATATCTTTCTTGTAGTAATGTCAAGTGTTAACACAGTCTGTCATGAAGTAGTATTCTGAAATGCATAAAGAAATTTTTAGATACCAGTTTTGCTCATTTGTTGCCATTTTTACTCATGTTAATAAAGAGCTTATTATTTTCCAATTTTAATAGTCCTATAAATTGCATTTTTGGTACCAAAAAATAAGAGGAAAAAATTTCCCAGTAAAGAGTAACCACTTAATTTAAAGACAATAGTTGATTATCATAGTATTCATTGATTTACGGCTAGTGCATGTGATTTACAGTAGCTTTTTCTTTCCCTTTGTTTGTTAATTTTGTTGATGTATTCCATAAAGCTATATAATGGATTCTTTTAGGTTCTGACACCAGAGGAACCCACATCACATTTCTGTAAATATATAGAAGAATTACCTAAGTAGTCTTGAGCTTGGATGCCAGTTCCTCCAGTTCTGGGCTCTCAAGTCCTCCATATCTATGAAGGTTCAAGTATCATCTATAGGGGTGTGCTGACAGGCTCCTTTGGGTGATCTTTTCTATCACCACACTTGGTGACATTTGTTTACTGAAGGGTCAAATGATGCTCTATCCTGACTAAAGCTCTGTAAAGGAAACCTATCAGGGCCTAAAAGGAAAGTGTCCTTTCCAATGTGGCAGCTCAATATGAGGTGCCTTCAAAGTTACTCCACTCTGGCTTATATGGACCAAAAACAGTGGGCTCACCTACAGGGAGGAGTTGATCTTGTGGCTATGAATAGTGGCAGATCTAATGGTTCCTCTGCTTCTCCTCTTTTGCTTCTTCCACAGGCATTCATCCACTGCATGTTTAATCCCTCCATACTGTTATTGAGAGCCTTATGATGAAGCAAATCTCCATGGTATATGGCTACCCTGATGTAGCCTCTGTCCTACTGAGGAGAGGAATCATGAAGGTTCTACTGCACTGAAGACCTTCAACACTCAATGAAGAAGGGGCAGGAAGCAGAGTTTAGCCTGATATGAGTTACTGATGGAAGAAATCTAATGCAGTTTCCACAGCCCTGGTAATCTCTGCAGGCCTATATCAGCCTAGTTTGAAGAACATAGAATCATAGAATACTAGGACTGGAAGGGACCTCGAGAGGTCATCGAGTCCAGTCCCCTGCCCTCATGGCAGGACCAAATACTGTCTAGACCATCCCTGATAGACATTTATCTAACCTACTCTTAAATATCTCCAGAGATGGAGATTTCACAACCTCCCTGGGCAATTTATTCCAGTGTTTGTCTACCCTGACACTTAGGAACTTTTTCCTAATGTCCAACCTAAACCTCCCTTGCTGCAGTTTAAGCCCATTGCTTCTTGTTCTATCCTCAGAGACCAAGGTGAACAAGTTTTCTCCCTCCTCCTTATGACACCCTTTTAGATATCTGAAAACTGCTATCATGTCGCCCCTCAATCTTCTCTTATCTAAACTAAACAAACCCAATTCTTTCAGCCTTCCTTCATAGGTCATGTTCTCTAGACCTTTAATCATTCTTGTTGCTCTTCTCTGGACTCTGTCCAATTTCTACACATCCTTCTTGAAATGCGGTGCCCAGAACTGGACACAATACTCCAACTGAGGCCTAACCAGTGCAGAGTAGAGCGGAAGAATGACTTCTCATGTCTTGCTCACAACACACCTGTTAATGCATCCCAGAATCACGTTTGCTTTTTTTGCAACAGCATCACACCGCTGACTCATATTCAGCTTGTGGTCCACTATAACCCTTAGATCCCTTTCTGCCATACTCCTTCCTAGACAGTCGCTTCCCGTTCTGTATGTGTGAAACTGATTGTTCATTCCTAAGTGGAGCACTTTGCATTTGTCTTTATTAAACTTCATCCTGTTTACCACACACCATTTCTCCAATTTGTCCAGATCATTTTGAATTATGACCCTATCCTCCAGATTAGTCACAACCCCTCCCAGCTTGGTATCATCTGCAAACTTAATAAGCATACTTTCAATGCCAATATCTAAATCGTTGATGAAGATATTGAAGAGAGCCAGTCCCAAAACAGACCCCTGCGGAACCCCACCTGTTATATCTTTCCAGCAGGATTGTGAACCATTAATAACTACTCTCTGAGTACAGTTATTCAGCCAGTTATGCACCCACCTTGGTGGCTATAACATATGACATATGACTGGCATAACATATGACAGGAACAGGGCCCATTGATTTAAAGATACCTTAAAGGTATCAGTTCTGGCAACAGATTGGGGATGCAAAATTGCAATCACACCAGCAGGGAAACTGATTTTAAAAATCAAATCCTTAATGCTGTTCTTTGCTTTGGATTTATAGAAATGCTTCAATGGAATGTTACTCTGCGTTTGTTTTGTTTCTCTCCCATAGTTCTTTAATAGATCCCTAAACAGGTGCTATCTTTAGATATGTAACACTTCCATAGCAAAAGCTTTAAAATCAGAAAGAACAAGTCACTGCTTGATTTCATTACTTATAATAGAACCAAAGGCAGTGATGTTATTCACCAACCATCTGAATAACTAGATAAAATGGATGGCTTCCTTACAATTTGATTAGATTTTGTGTCAGTCTTTACACTGACAGATTTAGAGAAAAGTAATAAAAAGACAATGTAATTTAAAAATCAATAATATGTATGGGAGAGAGTACAGACAAGGTAGCTTTGCATAGTTGGTAAGGTGCTATAATGTTTAGCTTCTCCTTTTATTGTGTTTTTTCTAATTTATTAACATTTAACCAGATTTCTAGGGATTTTTATCTTTTATAATGACTACCGAGCTATTGCTGAGCATTTTCATTACAGAATGTTATTTCAGCAACTAGGAAAGAGATAATGTATCCTTCATTAAATATAGCTGGGGAAGGGAGTTCTTCTGCAAGCCCCTTTTAACAAGCATATCTTGTCCCTTATCTTTTCCCCTAAGGGTATAGCTACATAGCAGCGTTATTTCGGAATAACATCAGTTCGGAATAACATCAGAAATAACAAAGAGCAAGTATACACTGCAAGCCATTATTTTGAAATAATGGCGAGCTGGAGGACTTCTAACGCCAACTCCTGTAACCCTCATTTTACAAGGAGTAAGGGAAGTTGAAGGAAGTTGCACCAAAAGCCGAAATAAACTATTTTGACTTACACTACGCAATTGACATAGCTCAAATAGCTGCCCAGGGCAGCTATTCTGCCACAGACTCTGCCCCTGCCCTGCCTCTGCTCCACCCTGCCCCACTCCTGCTCAACCCCCATGACCCCTCCCTCAAGGAATGTGAGCTGGGGGATTATAGGGACCACAGCAGAGGTCAATTTTCCCCCTCACCCTTCACTCATTGCACCAGCAGGAGTTGGAATGGCCTGGCAGCCTGTTCCTCCGCCCTTCCCCCCCATCCTCCCCCAGTCTGCTGTGCCTCATTTCTTCATGGCAGTGGAAGTGGAGTGTCCTAAGGCCAGGGCATTCTACTTCCTGCAGCTGCAGTGAAGCAGAGTGCAGCTGGCTGGGAGAAGGTAGCACGGCAGAATGGAGCAGGCTGCTGGGCTGCTCTGGATCCCGCTGCTGTGGTAAGTGCAGGAGATAGGGCTATTCCTGCTGTCACCCCTGTAATCCCCCAGTTCCCTCCCATCCACAGGTCAGTTGAGGCAGCTGCCATGGGATTCCCCCAAAGCATGGGGTCTGGGATGGCCACCCCGAATCATTCTATGGTTCAGGATGGCTCTGATGACTAAGGATTTTGGGTACTCGGCTTGAAGCACTTTCAAGACCCCTGATTTTCGGAAGATGGCCCCTTAGTACTTTTTGAAATTCAGAGTCCTTAAGGCATCTGAAATTGGGCACCAAAAATGGGGGCACCCAAATTCCTGGCTCTATTGGGAAAATCCTGACCTTTGCATCATCTTTTTCTAGCTGACAGGCTGAGCAGCTTAGCTGAAGGAGGAGAAGCCCTCTGCTTGGTTCTCTTAGAAGAGTGTTAACCCCTTTCCTGCCTCACTTTGTGGGGAGGGGGGTATGTACACCCATCATTGGTAATTTCAGTGCCATTATTAACACTTACCATTTCTATATCAGTTTCCAAAGAATCTGGAATGTGGGTTAATGGCATGGAGAACAATTTTCAGTGATCTGGTTGCTCCTTTGGGCATTCCGACAGATGTCTTCCTTATGCTTTACTGCAGAATCTATTGAGTCTCTGGCGAAACTCCTTTACCCTGAAAGTCGATAGGCAAAGATATCAGAGAGAACACTTTCTTTCTTTCTACTTTTATTTTCTTTCAACACTTTCTGCATCTTTCTTTTGAGGCTTGTCCACTCCATTGAAATTGTAATCACCCTTAAGGCCTGATTCTCCTTTATATGATTCTTGGTACCTGATCAGAATGTAGGAATGGGGATTTTAGATTCTTCCCTGAAAAATCATAGAGGAAGAGTCAAATTACCTCTGGGCTGTTTAATGTTCTTCTTCATAGAGTATGTTTATGAGATAAATTCTGTTCTTAAACAGGGTGGGAACAGCACAAAACATTCAACACACAAGTACATTTTCTGAACATGCCTCCGATTCTGGTGTGTGAAAATAATGATGCTTTAGCTTTGCTACCAAGTGAGCTTTAAAAATACTTTTTATATTTCTTTTGACCACTATAAAAAGAAGTATTATATGTATCAATTATGCATGCTCCAAAGTAAATAACTTTAGTGTGAAGAAAGGAATGATGGTAAACAGCAGTACCAAGGTTTCCTCTGAGGACTCCAATATCCAGTATGTTTTATATTATAGTGTCACACACAGAGACAAGACATTGATGTTTTCTCATATTTTGAATGCAAGGTGCATAAAGATACTGGAGACAAAAAATATTCATTAGCAGGCTGACCAACAGAGCTGACAAAACATAACCTATCTGCTCAAAAATAGGAGATTGGTTTGGGTGTTGGTGCAGATAAGGATTCATCTCTGATTTTCAGATTGGAATTTGCAGGGGGGTCAAAAGATCTGAGGTGCCCAACTCCCAAAGGAAACTGAGAACACAAAACCACTGAAAATCTCAGTATAATGGTGAGGCTCAGACTACTTATTAGAGTGACAGACTATCCAAATCAAAACAATAAAGAGAAGGTCAAACATATGTGTAGCCCTGCAGACAAAAGCTCTTCACTTTTAGGGAAAATACAGTTAAAGTTCATTGTAAACAGGTAGACACAGTGTCACCAAAAAGTGATAACAGGCATTCACATGACACTATTGTAGCTGACATTGCAAGATATTTATATATCATATGTGCTAAAGATTCATATGTACCTTCATGCTTCAGCTATCATTCCAGGAGATATGCATCCATGCTGATGACAGGTTCTGCTTGATAATGATCCAAAGACTAACACATGTTCATTTTCATCATTTGAGTCAGCAGATGGTTGAGTTTCTTTTTTGGTGGTTTGGAGCCTCTAGCATCCGCGTGTTGCTGTTTTAAGACTTCTGAAAGCATGCTCCACACCTCATCCCTCTCAGATTTTGGACGGCACTTCGGATTCTTAGACATTGGGTCAAGTGCTAGAACTATGTTTAGAAATCTCACATTGGTACCTTCTTTGCATTTTGACAACTCTGCTGTGAAAGTGTTCTTAAAATGGATGTGTACTTCTGGGTCATCATTTGAACCTGCTATTACATGAAATATATGACAGAATGCAGGTGAAACAGAACAGGTGACCTGCATTTCTCCTCCCCCCCGCCCCACCAAGCAAGGAATTCAGTCACAAAGTTAATGAATGCAATGTTTAATGAGCATCATCAGCAGGGAAGCATGTCCCCTGGAATGGTGGCCGAAGCATGAAGGGGCATGTGAATGTTTAACATATTTGGCACATAAATACATAACAACATCAGCTACAAAAGTACCACATGAAGTCCTGTTCTCACTTTCAGGTGACATTGTAAATAAGAAGTGAACAGCATTATCTGTGTAAATATAAACAAATTACAGGTTGAACCTCTCTCTGGTCCAGATGTCCACTTCTCATGGGCATGACCAATTTTCCCATGATCCCATAACGTTTGTTACAGCCACCAGTCCTGGCTCTCAGTGTTCTGTGCTGTTATTTACCCTAAATGTTTTCTAAGAGCCCAGTAAATAATGGAAGTGTTGGTAATGCTGCTAGACAGTATTGACCTCCCATTGTTCAGCAAATTTTCTGGTTTGGTACCAGTCAAGTCCCGAGGTTGCTGGTCTAGAGAGGTTCAACGTATGCTGAGTAGACTTGTATGCTCTAAATTTTTACTTTGTTTTGTTTGTGAGTGCAATTATGTGTAACCCTTCTGCCAGTTAGAATTGGCAGCAACAAGAGCTGGGTTTAGTATCTAGCCTTCCTTTTCAACAACACAACAAAAAAACAGCACAAGCACCCACCCAATGACCTGGGATATTACACAGCACCCCTGTGGGTGCCTCCAAGAAGAAACATTTCCCATCTCATAAGCACAGAGTCTGAGTGTAGCAAAAACCTTTAATAAAAGGAGGGAAATACCTCAGAATTAATTTGGGAAAACATTGCCATCATGAGCCAAAAGACACTCCTCCAAGTAAGTTGGGCAGTGTCCTTTCCCTTCAAGTTCTTAAGTCCAGCAACCCAAAGTCTTTTAAACTGCACCCCACTTGCATCCTTTCTCTGTATTCAAACTCGTTGGTGTTTTTATCAAATATGTAAGCTGACAAGGGTATAGAAGGTAACAGAATCAAATTCTCTTGGGGAACAGAGATAGGAGGAAACAGTGATGTTCTTTATGGATATAGAATCCTTGGATACTTTGGACTCATTCACATGTGGTCTGGGAACAAAAGCTGGGTAAGTGCATTAACCAAGATTTTAAAACCAGTCCACCAAACAAATGTAAACTGTAATATCTCAGGGTACGGCTACACTAGCTCGTCAGTTCGAGCTAGGTAGGGTAATGAGGGCAAGCGGAGCTGCAAATGAAGCCCGGGATTTAAATATCCTGGGCTTCATTTGCATGTTCCCGGGTGCCGCCATTTGTAAATCCCCCTTAGTCCGAACTCCGTGCCCGCAGCTACACGCGGCACGGAGTAGGTAGTTCGAATTAAAGATCCTAATTAGAACTACCGTTACTCCTCATTCCTCCTTATAAAATGAGGTTTAAGGGTAATTTAGAAAGAAGGGTTTTCTTTCGAAATAACCACGTCTAGATAGCGTTTCTTTTTTCGGAATAGGGTATTTCGAAATAGCGCCCAGATGCGATTATGCAAATGAAGCTCAGGAAATTCAAATCCTGGCTTCATCTGCAATTTCGAAGTGCCTAATTTACATCCCTCTGTTGAAAGAGGGATGTAGTCTAGACACATCCCTAGTGTCAATGGGCAAGCACTGTGGAGGAGGAGATGTGGGGGGGGGCAGAGCCCACAAGCGAGGCAGCTGGTTTTCCGGTGGGAATCAAGGCCTCCGAGGGCATTGGAGGTTTGGCCCATGTTCTGCCTCTGCCAGAGCTGAGGGGGGACCCCAAAATGGTTCAGATGATGCTGATTAGTTTGGAGACCCCAGCTCTTAGCAAACACCTCCCCGTTGTTCCCCTGACCATGTCTGTCTCAGCACTTTGTGTACAGAAACAGGCAGCATGGCCTGGGGGCAGCAAAGGCCGGGAGGCCCAAGGCCTGAGCCGAGCTCACTCTGCATTCTCAAGCAAGTGGCACGATCCCTCGGAGCCTCAGTTGCCCCATCAGCAATGAGGGGATGAATGTGCTTGTATCCATAAAATGTGCGTTGGACGGACGGATGAAGACTCCTTGTGAAGAACTCTCTAGCCAGTGATTTTTTGCCCCACTGAAGAAGGAGCTGAGGGTCCATTGAAAATGAGCCCTTTAATTCCCCTTTTCAATGTCCCCCCTCACAGCTACCACACTGTCTTCCCTGGTGCTGAGTGGATCCGAGCCGGATCCCCACTCACCCTGTGCTTGGCATTTGCATGCTTCCCCACGCTTGCCTCTTCATCCTCATTCTCTGCTCCCCTGCTGGCAGGCCTCTACTGCCCCTGCCTCATCCCCTCACCCAAATGAGCTGCACAGCTGCACCTCTGCCAGGCATTAGCCTCGCAAGATTGAGGAGCTAATGGAGACCGTCCACACTGCTCGGTGCCTAGGAAGCCAGACCCTCCTCTGGCCAGGTGCAGGGAGCTCCTGGGAGAAGCTGAGCTGCCGGGTGCCCCCCTCAGGGGACAGCACTGCCAGGGCCTTCTCTGGTGGCTTCTGGAGCTGAAGCTGGCTATTTGCGGTGGCAGCCACTGCGGCCTGGCAGCCAGCAGTTTGTGGCCCAGCGGTTGAGAACCACTGCTCTAAGTGATAAGGCTCAGATACAGCCCTCAGCTTTCAATACTGGCTCTCTAGCTCAAGCTGCAGAGACTTACACATTTCAGCTCTGGCAGTTCCCCAGCTGAATCTTCAGTGTGCTGGCCAAGATGGTGGAAGTCATATTTAGACTTCAAAATAAAAGTGGTTTGACTTTAAGAGTTGCTTAAAGGGACACAAATGTTAGTCATAATTTAAATTATGTAAACCTTATTTTTTATGCAAAGAATCAAATCAACTGCCACCATCTCTAGACTAAAAAATGTTGATTATATATTTTATATTAGAACACACTGAAAACAAAAATTCAGTGTATCCATTTGTAAAAATGCAGTTATATACACTGCCACTTAGGGTACGTCTATATTACAGAGCTTCTCTGGGATACCAGATTTATCCCAGAAAAGCTCTGCCGTATCCAAGGAACACATCTGCTTTGCCAAAAAAAAAATGTTGCAAAAGTGGACGTGTTTTGTTGACATCCTTGTAAACTTCATTTCACGAGGAAGAAGAGATGTTCCGAAAGAGGGTTTTTTCCCGACATTTGGCCCCATATAGATGAGCCAAATGTCAGAAAGGCTTCTTTCAGAAGAAAAGTGGAAAAAGATATCCACATTGCAGTTCGCAATTTGTGTATCTTTTTCCGACTTTTCTTTGTAGTATAGACATAGCCATACTTGTAGCTTGTAGCTCAAATGTTAAGACAAGTTTCTTCACTCTTTCACACTACCTGCTGAAAATTTTACATTGTGTCCAAGTGAAATTGCATGCCTGTAACATGGTTGAGACTCACTGCTATGATGCCTCCTGCTGGTCACAGTGATAATTAACTAAATTCTCAGAAGGGCTCCCCCTTCTGGCTGTCTTGCTTGTTGTTGCCCTAGCTCTGGACCTGTGTTGCTCCCAGAACCAGGGTATTCTCTTCAGGACATTGCCCTTTGGAAGTGCCCAGTTTTCAGGACATCGCCCTCTGGAAGTGCCCACTAAACTGATATCTCACCCCCAGACCAGGGGTTCCAGCAGTCCTCAGTATCACACAGGCCACCATGACCAAATGGTAGAAGCCAACATCTAACCCCTCACTTAAGGAACAAGCTGCAACCTGTATCGGCCATGCTCCAGTATTAGCTACCTGTGGTGCAAAGAGGGAAGTGGGGACCCAGGCCTATCCAGTATTCTGGATTCTGGCCCAGGGGCACTTTGGCATCAGCTTTGTCCTACCCTCCTTCACTCTCCTCTACTGCCTCTCATTTCCTGGGCCACTTCCATGTGCCCCTTGTACCTCGTTGGCCCCTGTATTAAGGCCTATAGCCTGGCAAATATCAGGCTGCAGCCGCTCTCTCTAGTTCCCCTGAGCCCACCTAGCGCTGCTTTATCCAGGGTGCTTTCTCTCAAGGAACAAGTCCTGTACCCTCCCTTGTTCGGACCAACTGCCCTCTGATGCTCTGCGCAGCTCCTTATAGCAGGGCCACTCCAGCAAGCCACCTTCTCATTGGCTCCTTATAAGGCTCTCAACACTACAGAGTTTTGTCGGAAAAACAGATGTTTTTCTGACAAAACTTGAGGAACATCCACACTGCAATTGCATTCTTCCTCAAGAAAATTGAAAGAACAGAGGGGTTTTTCCAGCATTGGTAATCCTCATTCTGCAAGGAAGAAGCCTTTTTTCAAAAGAGCTCTATCGCAAAAAGGCGTGTGTGGATGGGGAAGAGGCAGTTCTTTTGGAAGAAGAGGAAAGAGGAAAAAGCACAGGTGCCCTGGTGGCCACTCCATCCATAGTAATCACATAGCTTACATGCGAGAGAGAGTCCATTCAGTGTGGATGCTATCATTTGAAAAAGCAGATGGCTTTTTCGATGCACTTTGGCAATGTGGACACTCTCTTTTGGAAGAAGTTTTTTCGGAAGATCTCTTCTGAAAAAAGCTTCTTCTGAAAGAAGCCTGCAGTCTAGACGTAGCCTGATTGGCTGGGGCTCTGCATAGGCTCCCTCTAGGCTACTTTAACCCCTTCTGGCCAGAGTGGGGTAGCTGCTCCTCTACAATGCCCCAGTAGGCTCAAAACTGTTGGTTTAAAGCAGCATAGAAACATCTTTCTTAAAATTAATTCTCTCCATTTCTGTCCTGTGGTCTGCCATGGGTATCTCTAATACACCCAAATTCTGGTGCATATTCAGAACAGCATGACAACACTGCCAGATCTTACATAGCTCTTTATCTTATGGTTTCCAGGACTTCCAGCTCTAAGCATGTACAAATCTTACAGCAGGCCTTATAAAATCACAAGACGAGATTACAAATAATGAAGGCTATTTTAAAATAAAATATAATTTCAGGGTTTTTTTCAATTTGCCTTCTGGTTTCAGAGCCTTCAGTGTGCTCATGTCACATTTTCCAGCTCTTATACACAACCATGGGGACTAGAAACTTAGTTTATTTAACAAAAAAAAAAGAAAAAAAAAAGAAGGCTGATTATTTTAGGTAATCACTTGATTCCAGAACCTGGGGCTTTAAGAAAACCTACATAGGAAGAACTGGCAACAGTGTCATCTTGGAGTAGTCAGAGGCTATGTCTGCACTGCAGAGCTTTTCCGGGATACCAAAGGTATCTCAGAAAAGCTATGCTGTGTCAATTTTTTCGGAACAGTTTCTGAAAAAGCAGATGCGTTCTTTTGTTGGCATTCCTGTATTCCTCATTGTATGTTCCGAAAGAACATTGTATGTTCTGAAAGAAAAGGTTTTCCCAAAATTTGGCCCTGTGTAGACAGGCCAAATTTTGGAAAAGCCTCTTCCAAAAAAAAAAGCGGAAAAAGATACGCAAATTGCAGTTTGCAATTTGCGTATCTTTTTCCGATATAACTCTGCAGTCTAGACATAGCCTGAATTTGCTGGTGGTAAGTAGTAAGAATTATATTTGGGTTTAGTCTTGCTCTTCATTGACAACAGGGGATAGCAACATTTTTATCTTGAAATATCAAGAGAACTCATGAAGTTAGAGATGTTTCTTTGCTGAAGAGGGTATCTGTGACACACAGCCAGAAAGGTGTAAGCATCCTGTATCGTAAATAACACAAATTCAACATTTAGGGATATACTGGTAGATAATGTTTGTTGTTTTTGTGTTTACATATATATTAAAGTAATAGGTAACAGCCAGAGTGGATTTGTAAAGAACAAATCATGTCAAACCAATCTGACAGCCTTCTTTGATAGGATAACAAGTCTCGTGGATAAGGGAGAAGCGATAGACATGGTATACCTAAACTTTAGTAAGGCATTTGACACAGTCTCATATGACCTTTTTATCAATAAACTAGGCAAATACAACTTAGATGGGGCTACTACAAGGTGGGTGCATAGCTGACTGGACAACCATTCTCAGAAAGTAGTTATTAACAATTCACAGTCATGCTGGAAGGGCATAACAAGTGGGGTTCTGCAGGGGTCTGTTTTGGGAATGGTTCTGGTCAATATCTTCATCAAGAGTTTGGCATAAGGAGTATGCTTATTATGTTTGCAGATGATACCAAGCTGGGAGGGGTTGCATGTGCTTTGCAGGATAGGACCATAATTCAAAATGATCTGGACACACTGGAAAAATGGGCTGAGGTAAACAGGATGAAGTTTAATAAGGACAAATGCAAAGTATTCCACCTATGATGGAAGAATCTGTTTCACACATATCAAATGGAAAGTGGCTGTCTAGGAAGGAGTACTGCAGAAAGAGATCTAGGGGTCGTAGTGGACCACAAGCCCTCTATGAGTCAACTGTGTGACACTGTTGCAAAAAAAAAAAAAAAAGCAAACACGATTCTGGGATGCATTAACAGGAGTGATGAGGCCTCAGTTGGAGTATTGTGTCCAGTTTTGGGCATCACATTTCAAGAAAGATGTGGAGAAATCGGAGAAGGTCCAGAGAAGAGCAACACAAATGATTATTGATCTAGAAAACATGAGCCATGAGGCAAGGCTGAAGGAATTGGGGTTGTTTAGTTTAGAAAAGAGAAGACTGAGAGGGGACATGATAGCAGTTTTCAGGTATCTAAAAGCATGTCATAGGGTGGAGGGGGGGAAATTGGTCTCCTTGGCCTCTGATGTTAGAACTAGAAACAATGGGCTTAAACTGCAGCAAGGGAGGTTTAGGTTGGACATTAGGAAAAACTTCCTAACTGTCAGGGTGGTTAAACACTGGAATAAATTGCCTAGAGAGATTGTGGAATCTCCATAACTGGAGAGATTTAAGAGCAGGTTAGACAGAAATACATCAGGGATGATACAGAGTCATAGACTGTACTTGGTCCTGCCATGAGGGCAGGGGACTGGACTTGATGTTATCTCGAGGTCCCTTCCAGTTCTAGTATTCTATGATCCTATGAATCTATGATTATTAGAGTAAACAATGTAAACCAAATGATTAACCTATACTATATTCATCTCTCTTTGAAGTGTATAGCAAATCACTTGGCAATTGTATTATCTTAATCTGTTTAGCTAATTACTGGTGACACTTAGGAAATAGATCTATTTTGATGTCTTCATAATTGCCTATTGTTCACATAAGGGCTCCAAGCTGTCAAGTAAAATCTAAGAACTGTATAAGAATGTCTGGAGTCCTGATTTTTTGTACCTCAGATCTATTTTATGCTTCTTGCAGGGGAAATTTAAATCATAAGATTACCATCTACAGTCCCTTCTGGGATTACCCTGAATTGGACGTTGGACTATTTCTGATAGAACTCTTTGCAACTACAAAGTTCGCTATCTCTAATATGAATCTGATCTCAGAACTGTACTTGTGTCTGCATGTTCTGATCTTTTAACCAATACCCTCTCTTTTCTTTTAAAATATTTTAGTTAATAAGGACTCACTGTAAGGATGTATTTGGGTAAGAGCTGAAATGTTAATTTCCCTGATAGGTAATGTGCCCTATCCTTTGAGACTGGTAGAACTTTCTTATATGATGAATAAGATTTTCAACAACGCTTAATGTATCTGACTTGGGTGTCTGGGTGGAGGAGGCCTAAGGTTGGGTAACCAGTAAGTTATTATAGAAACTGTTTTGTTCTGGTTTGAAAAATCTAACTATCAGAATCCCCCCCTGCTTTGTGGATTCTCTGCCCCATTCTTCGAGGTTTACTGTAATTGAGTGACCTCAGTGTGGCTCCTTTGGGACCCCGGTCATAGTATCTCCATTGAATAAGTAGCTTGCGACTTGTTTATGATATCACATGACAGGGACGAATTTAGGAGATGCATAAATGAGTGTATTTTCAAAATGTGGTGAATAACTTATAGTCCTAGTGATAATTACCAAACATGCTTATTGTTATAGAACAGTGAGTGAATGTTTATAGAAAACTACCACATGCATTATAGAGTGCACAACACAATTTACGAAATTTTCTATAGAGTTCTGGTAATTATTACTGGAATTATTGATTTTTATCTCCTGAATGAATTAAAATTCAGTTTGTTATAATGGAAAAGCACAGTCCTATGCTAATTGAAGTCAATGGAAAGACTTCCATTAATGTCAAAAAGCATCCGATTAGACTCAGACCTCAGTAAGTCCTTTTATATCTGATTCAGTAACTACTTAACTCCATAAATGCCTTAAAAAATAATAACTGACATGCACTATTGCAATCTATATAGGGCTAGATTGTCCCTGGTTCTTGACTATGTGTTCAGTGCTGAGGAACACAAAAATATCTTTTGTCTCCTATCCACCACTTTACATGACCCCTACCCAAGTGCTAGAGACAATCACAGTCAGTTCCTGAGTTCTTGAGCATACATTGATTTCTTTTTCCTATTTTTCCTCTGGTCCCAAGCGTGAAAAAATACCATACAGAGAAGACATTGGGCCATGTACATTCCCACACTTGCCAGAAGACCTGCTGGAGCACACACGGGAAAGTATGCTGTATCATTCAAAGAGATGAACCATACTCATTCTTCCAGATGCTGGGAGAGCTCTGGAATATTGCCCAGAATCCTGAGGCTTGAGATCTAACATACTCCTTGGAAGTATAAATGGAGGAGGACTGAGAAGAAATTGAGAGGTTATGTTAACCTTATATGAGGCATTGGAGAGATGAGTGAGTATACTGCACTGCAATACTACCTCCTATTTGGGGGTCCTTATTTTAAAGAGGGAGATAGAAAACTTGGAGATGTTTCAGAAAAGGGATACAACAGTTATTTGAGTACTGGAACACATGCCTTACAGTGAGAGACTTAAACGTTCCAATCTAGTTAGCTTACTGAAGAGAAGGTAAAGAGGCAATTTCATCACAAATAATAATTCTTGACTCACTGGGTATGTCTAGATTACATGCCTCTGCCAACAGAGGCATGTAAAATAGGCTAGCCGACATAGTCAATGAAGCCGGGATTTAAATATCCCCGGCTTCGTTAAAATAAAAATGGCCACCGTGCTGTGCCAGCTCAGCTGATCATCGGCACAGCGCGCGAGTCAAGACGCGGATCGGTTGACAATGGAAGCCTTTGTCGACCGCTCCCTTATGCTTCGTGAAACGAGGTTTACAGGAGCGGTCGACAAAGGCTTCCCTTGTCGACTGATCCGCGTCTTGACTCGCGCACTATGCTGAAGATTAGCTGAGCCGGCACAGTGTGGCAGCCATTTTTATTTTAATGAAGCCAGGGATATTTAAATCCCAGCTTCATTGACTATGTCAGGTAGCCTATTTTACATGCCTCTGTCGGCAGAGGCATGTAAGCTAGACATACCCAAGGAGAGGTTATCTCTTACTAGAGAGCTCCTTAAATGATCAGACAAAGATATTACAACTAAGTTTCAATGGCTGTAAATTAAAGCTACAAAATTTAATCTGAAAATAACATCTGTGTTTTTGAGAGGGATTGTAATTAACTACTAGAACTGATTCCCAAGTGATGTGTAGATTTTCCATCATTTCAGGTTTTTAAAAAGAACATTTGAGAACTTTCAAATGATTTTTTTTTTCCAAAAATGCAGATTCAGTGACACTGAAACATTTCAAGAATTAGTTTGATTTCACTGAAGTGTTCATTTAGAAAAAAAAATCTGAACAAAATCAAAATGAATGGCTTTGATTTTTTTTATTTGGAATAATTGTTTTATTTGAAAGATCATTTGATTTTATTTTTAAATTAAAAATAGTTTAAAAATACTTAAAATAATAAAGAATCTGGGTTTTTTTGATCAAACATATTTCATTAGGCCTGAAATCATTTTTCCTTTGTGATTGTTCAAACATTTTTGTTTTCAGTTTGACACAAAATGAATTTTTCCCACTTTTTGAAACTGACAATAAATTTTAAAAAAACCCAGTTATTCCACAACTGTAATACTGAAGCGTATGTAGAAATGATTGGGGATAAGGTTCTGTGATGTGTATTATGCATGATTTTAATAATGCTCATCCCAGATCAAGCTTAGGCCAATTTGTCACAATCTAGAGCACAACAATATGCATAGCATTATGTTTTGCTATGATTTGAGAGTGAAAATAAATGCATTAGTGTTTCAGTGCTTCATTAGAAAAGAAGGATAAATGCAGGTTAAATGAAGTAGTCAATCTTTATTTAGAGACAGTATAAAACAGACAGCACAAAAATCTAGTTCTATGTTGGTGTGATTTGTTTTGTAATTGGGACCATAGTCCTTAAAACAACAACCGTTGACTGCAACTGCAGTGATGGTTGAAATGAGACAACCACAAAGGGGCACTGAAGCAGAATTTCAAGGAACTTTTTCTATGTGCCAGGAAGCGCAAAGGCAGAGTTTAGCACCTCTTCTTGTGGAAGAGTGTTATGACAGCTCATTCAGCTGATGAAGAGAAATGGTAGATGGCAAGAATTGTATTCTATATAGGTTCTTATATTGCACTCATCACCATAATATCTGAGCACCATTCAGCAGTGTGTTAAACAACATGACCAACACCTGTAAAGCGCTGGTTGCTCTCATCCTCTCCCCAGGGGGAGATGGAGGGGAAGGGTCCATTGGAGTATTGTGTGCAGGCAAGTTTTTTTTGTGTGGGGGAGCAATTTTTGTGTGTGTTGCTGTGGGGTGGTTTTTGTTTTGTGTTTGTTATTAATATATATATGCTACTCATTCATATTAGAGAAGACAAGGTCAAAGAAATGCACCTTCCCTTGGAGTTGAAGATGATGAAAAGTGTTTGGGTCCTTAGTTCCTGTGGGAGTTCATTCCATAGTTTTGGACTGGCTCCTATGAAACTTTTATCACCAGCGCAGAGAAGCTTTATTCTTACTGTAGAGAGCTCCACTATACTGGAGCAAAGCTGTTGACCACAGTTTTGATCCTGGAGCTGTAGGCAGGTTTTTAGATATTCTAGACAGAGGCCAGGGAGCACCTTGAAGATAAGGCCCATAGGCAATCACCAACTTCCAGTCCCGTGATGAATTCATCTTTATTTGTCACAGTGAGGTCTAAAATAGTTACCCTGTGTTGGGTGCAATACCTTTTGTGTTAGAAAATTACCACCTATACATTTTAGAATCTAATAATTTTCTACTAGCTGAATGAGACCTTCATCATATCTATCCCAAAGTGTAGTCACCCAGAATAACAGTGTTTCTTTCCACGCATTATAGACAAGTACTTATGGAGAAACTTATCTGCTCTCGGATTTGATTCAGTGGTCTGTAACACAGCCACTTCAGTGCCCCTCCTTGGCTTTCTTTATTAACACATTGGCCCAAATGCGACAAGGGTCCCAGCATACAGCCTACACTAAGAAACCTGGAAATAGACCTGTCTCGCCTGAGTCCCAGCTACACATTTGTTACAGAGAACAACCATTTGGCAAGTTTCTCTGCCTCAAGGCACAGGACATAATTACATAATCATGGGTATACTGGGTCAGACCAAAGGTCCATCTAGCCCAGTATCCTGTCTTCCAACAGTGGGCAATGCTATGTACACCAGAAGGAATGAACAGAAAAGGTAATCATCAAGTGATTCATTCCCTGTCATTCATTCACAGCTTCTGGAAAACAGAGGCTAGGGACACCGTCCATGCCCATCCTGACTAGTAGCCATTGATGGACCTATCTTCCATGAATTGATCTAGTTCTTTTTTGAATCCTGTTATAGTCTTGGCTTCACAGCATCCTTTGGAAAAGAATTCCACAGGCTCACTTCCACCTATGCTGTCCTGAAATCTACTCTTTGCTTTCTGAACACTTAGCTTTGCCCCAATACAACACTATTCTTATTGGTGTAAAGAGTCTGCCATGTACTAGACTGTAGTCTCTGTAACATTTCAGTGCTTTACACAGCATATTTGAGGTCAGAATTCATGGAATCCTTCTGTCAACACACCAGCAGAAACACGGGCTGGTTTATTATTTTAGGGATTATCTTCCATTTTGGCTTGAGCCCCTGCCTGGTAATCTGTGAATTTATAGCCACTCTGAGTTTTTTTGCTAGCCAAGTCTGTGCCCACTGGCAAGCACAGAGGTTTAAATGAATGAACTTTACTGGGGGCACAGGGTGAGGAGGAGAAAAGGGGAAGACCAGGCTGAATTTGGGACAAATATTTATAATTAAACACCTCCCACCACCAATTTGCCTCATTGTGCATAAATAACAGTCCCAAACAATTGGACCCTGAATGGCTTGATGCAGTTTGTTTTCCTTCCTACTCTTAGTTCATGGATCCCTAATATCTCCACTTACAATTTGTGGCTCCAGGACTCTAGGAAAATCAGGGTCCCTGTTTTGTAGGAAATTCTGCAGCTCTACCAAATGTACTGCATTAGAGATTTCAGGAGTTACAACAGGAAGGCCTCATCAGAATTGCTAGGCTGACATAGATGGTTATTATGAATTCTTCTGCTCCTCCTATAGGGAATGCAGCTGGTCTCACTCCTCTGCTCAGCCACCTTCTTCAGCAAACTTACTAGAAGCTGTGGCCTGGAGGTGAATTCAATTGCCATTTTTCTCTGCTGGGATCTGTGCCTGTATAGCCTATAGGCAAGAAAGCAAGCCTATAGATATATACATTTATTATTTCCTTATGATTTTGATTATATGTTTATTATAATAAGCTATGGTAGGTTTATGTTGGCAGTTTGGCTGTAACACAAGAGTCTTCCAGGCCACGTCCTGTATACTGAGCTAAGGCAAAGTTCGTATTTTTATCTGGGACCTTTCACCCAGCAAATATATATAGAGCAGGGCTAAAGCCGAAATCAGCTATGCAA
This sequence comes from Pelochelys cantorii, assembly GCA_032595735.1. Lineage (NCBI taxonomy): Eukaryota > Metazoa > Chordata > Testudines > Trionychidae > Pelochelys > Pelochelys cantorii. Next base: position 32,226,733 of record CM064328.1, read on the forward strand.
CTTGAGCTATGTCAATTGCGTAGCTTAACTCAAAATAGCTTATTTCAGTTTTTGGCGCTGTCTACACAGCAGGAAGTCTGAGTTAGAGCACTCTTCCTCCGACTTCCCTTACTTCTCATAAAATGAGGGTTACAGGAGTCAGAGTAAGAAGTCCTCCAGCTCAACATTATTTTGACATTATGTCGAAATAACAGCTTACCATGTAGACATGGACTCCAAAATAACACTGCTGTGTAGATATTTCCCCAGATAGCACAGTTAGCTCACATATATTTGGGACCTTACACTTAGATAAATGGGGATAAGATAGAGTGACTTTCTATGGTATAGACACCTCCAAGAATACCTGCAAACTTAGTAGGCACATCATTACTTAGAAAAACCTTACATACCCATTTGAGACCAGACCGAATAACTGGGTAGGACAGAAATAATAAATGTGATAGACAACAACAAAAGGTCCACGGTAATGAATTGATGCCTATGATCATGTAATCTGAACCCTCCCAAAAACAGTACATACAAAGGCAGAAAAAGAAATCCATGTGTGCCACAGTAAAGCACAGAAGAGGGCAGTATAAACTAGGCTCTTAACATGGTCTAGCAGTTCTCCTGAGTTGCAATAATCACGGGTGCTACAACACAAGAGGGATATCCTCTTATTCCTCATTTCTAAGCCTCTATTCATATAGAAGTGACTTATCACTGGTCTATGCATTTTAAATATCAGTACCTCCAAAGTAGCGTCAGCAATTTTGAAACTTTAACGAGCATGTGGCATCATCTGATTTACTACATATTGTAACAAAATATTTAATAATACTTAGGAGCTAGCATACATTTACTTAATTGTGTAAAAACATGCTTATGAACAACACTAATTACTTTTCATTTTGTTGTCTGGGTCGACCTGAAAAATGACTCTAATTTATATGAGCTAGATGCATGTCTCTATGAAAGTATGACCAGTAAATTCTTTGGGAGTTTCAGTGTATTAGCACACACATAGCTGATGGAACTAAGGGTGCTGGGAGCAGGGAGGGGCTGCTGCATCCCTTGGCTTGAATTGTTTTCCAGTATATACAGGTTACAGTTTGGTTCGATGGCTCTCAGGACTCCCATTATACATTACGCCCCCATTCCAGCACCCCTAAACACACAGCAATCTCACTGTTACAATATAAAGTTACTAGTGAACCTGAAGAGAGGAGCAGTCAGAGGATTCTTTTTAGTGGCACTAGTATTATGGCAATAAATGTCTCTTTCCCAGAAAAGCCCTGGGGGAATACAGGGTTCCATGATCACGAAGGAAAAGTATATGGAGGCAACACCTCTGCTGAAGAAAATGCTGCTTTCCTATAAAAAGGACTTTTTAAAAAGATGAGGTTAAGATAAGAAAATTTGGGAAGGGAAGAGCTCTATCTTACCTCTATAATAGATTTGCTGGCCTCACACAGCTTCCCCAATCCAATGTCTTAGGTCTGACCTCCGGGAGGCTGTGCCTCCAGAAATGTAGATTATTTCTTCAAGGAACAAATGTGTCAGTGAATGTAATATCTGTAATAAACTAAATTAAAAGATAGGCAAGGGAGAGGAGAAGCAGGGTAGGATTCACCCCTTTTATTGCCCCTTAGTAGTTTCTTTCCATTTGATGTATAGATTTGTAGGTGCCAGGGCCAGATTAGATCACTGCATCACCTTGTATGACCTCCTGTATAACACAGGTCATAGAACTTTATCAGCATAATTCCATAATTCCATAGCTTTTAGAAAAACATCCATCTATTTTTAAAAAAATAGTCAGAATAGTCATAAATAGTTATGAAGATTCTACCATGATCCTCGGTGACTTGCTCCAAATGGTTAATTATTTTCACTGTTAAAGATTGATACCCATTTGAATACCACTCAGATTCATATTTCAGTGGTGAAGACTAGGGCCTTCATTATGTCCTTTGCTGGATTGCTAGGCAAAGGGGAGAAGACAGCATCTGAATGAGGAGCTTTCTCCTGCACTGTGAAAGAGTGCAAAGATCAGTCAAGACAGTGCTACAGTCCCTAGAATAGGCAGGGAAAGGGTGAGGCCATTAAAGCCTCACCTGTCCCTACTGTTAGACTCTAAGGCCTCTAGCACTCATCTGGGTGGACAGAGAGAACATACAGTGTCCTTTCAAAGACAGCACCGGCAGCAATGCTTTTCCTGTACATTTGCTCAGATCCTCCAAGTCATTTGGGTGGCTAATTCCTGAAGATCTGGGCTAGTGCACCTGCTTCCAGGAACTCCTACTGGCACGATGTGTTCCCATGCCATCCTCTGGCCTGCACAACCAGTGGCTGAAGAACCATACTCTGCAGTAACTGTATTATAGAGTTTATTACATGGGGTCAAATATTTGGTGTAACGCCCATCCCCGCACTGCACTGTTCAGCTGAATGGGGAGGAGCTGCAACGCTTCAATTACCCTTCCTGTTTAATGATTCATTGACTTTCTTTACCCTGGAGACCATAAGCCTCACTTTCTCAAATGGAGGATGGATGTTCCAAGCACTGTCAGGTAATGGAAAGTAGCTCTAGAGTCAAGAGTCTCTCCATAAAGGTAAGGTGAAGATTGTGAGTGTCTGCAAAGTGATCTGAAGGGTTTCCAAGGCAGTAATAATAAAAACCAAAAGAGAGAAAGTTACATAAATACTTCACACTGGAAAAGCTTCTTTTCTTTTAGTTACTGAAAGTCTGTTCATTTTCTGCAGGAGATGATGTATTTATTGCTAACTGTCTGTCAATCTGCAGCATAAAAATATCAGCCATAATTATATTCATACTACCAGGCTTGACATTAAAGTTAATCTGAAAAACACTCATTTTCTGATGCTACCTTATATAACCAGCACATAGACGCAACAGTGGTTCACTGTTGGGTTTTGTTCTATTTTGTTTCAGCCTAGAGTGTTACTTGACAACTGTGAAAATGTTGGCTTGCCCTGAGTCTTACAAAGGGGCGCATTAGAAGAGCCTGACATTTGTCAAATGAAGCTGTTATCAGAATAGGCTATTTTTAGGTCCCTCTTGAAACCCCATGATAAGTACCTGAAAGCTAATGATCTTCCTGTTTCAACAGAGGTCTGGTTTCTTGAGGAAAGACAGACATTGGAGCAGAAGGGTTCTTGCAATGTATTATGATAAGTTGCAAGATGAAGGGACTATAAGATGTTGTTTTGTCTTAGTAATAGTCCATAGGGAATCAATACAACGATGTGCAACATATTTCAGAGCTGGCTTACTGAGATGTGAGTAAGAACTTTATAATCAGGTCAAATCTTGTTCCAAATGTAAGCCTATTAAATATCCACTTTTATTAAATCTCAGAACAACAGAAATGTTTCCAGGAGTTTCTTGTTTACATTTAAACTCCAGTAGAAACTGTTTATTTTTTTAAAATGAACTTTCCCCTGAAATGAGAGCTTGTGCTAGCCTCTGTGGGGCTCTGTGTAAAAACCAGCAGGTTTTCATAATCCCCCAAATACTTCTGGGATGGGAATGGCTCAAAACCAGGGATGTCAAAGGTGCTTAAACATGATAAATTGGTCTCCGAGTGAGCTTCCATCACCATCGGTACTCCACCAAGATGAGAAGAGTAGCTGGCATCGATGGGAGAGGAGCCCCTGCTGACCTTACCGCACGCAAGATGCCATGGTGAGTATATGACTTCAGCTACGCTATTTGTGTAGATGAAGTAGATTGATGGTACTGGTAGGTGTAGACAAGGCCTAGGAGATGTAATAGAGTTTTGTTACTTGCATAGCACCAGCAGTCTGCTAGGAACCCTACAGTCAGACAGGAAGATCAGCTAGATAGTTTACAATCTAGAGATAGCAGTCGAGAGAGGGGTGGGCACTTGTCATTACTGGTGAGTTTGGAAAAGGGACCCAGAGGATTTGAGGGGGAGAAGTTTCTTCAAGTGGGGTAAGTCACAGTGAACTACGAGGTTTGGGTGGTGCTGCCGAAGCACAGCATCTGGGGTGGCTGCATACTTGGCAAATGTTGTAAAATATTGTACTTTATCATATTATTGGATGGGGTAGGAAGCTCATCCAATGTCTTATAGCAGAACAAAAAATAGCTATGTGACTGTCCATTTAGGAAAACGTGATCACTATTAAAACCCATTAACCTGGGTTAAAGATGAGTGTATAAAGCCATTTCCCAATCACTTTGCAATTGTAAGGTAAAGCTATTGTGAAAGTGGCTTTTAAAAGAATACCCTCAGACCTGTAACAGTTAGTTACAAAGGGCAATGTGCTGTCTTTGCTATGTAAGCAGAAGATAAATTGAAAAAATGAGGCTGAATTGGTCTCTCATTTGCAATGTGTTTGATCCGAAAGGGAGTGTTCAGAATTGAATGAACTCAGGTTAATAAAAGACAAAATTTAAATTAAAAGTAGCTGAAAATGTAGCAAAGTTTCTTAAAATCAAACTGTTTTTAATCTACTAAATGATAAAAATAAAGCACAGACTAGCAAGTGTAAGACTGAGATTTTCAAAGGAACCTAAATGTGTCCAACACCTAACTCCCTTAGATGTCCTTGAGAATACCATAGAATCATAGAATCCTAGGGCTGAAAGAGACCTCAGGAGGTCATAGAGTCCAGTCCCCTGCCCAAGGCAGGACCAATCCCAACTCAATCAACCCAGCCAGGGCTTTGTCAAGATGAGACTTAAAAATCTCTAGGGATGGAGATTCCACCACCTCCCTAGGTAACCCATTCCAGTACTTCACCACTAGTGAAATAGCTTCTTGGCTACCCTTCCTAGGTCACTTCCTACAACTGCTCTACTCCCTCAGCTTCTGGTCCCAGAAAAAAAGAAAATGAAAAAGAAACCAAAGCATTAGTCCGAGCTGTTTTCCGCATATAGTCCTGTTCCCCTCAGGGAGGCTTCTACAGCCCCTTTTAGCAGGAGATTTCAGGACAGGTCTGTATTCTTCTCCACCCTCCCCCATCTTCCTTTTAAAATCTGTTTTCAAGTAGAGCATGCTCAGGTGGGATGGAAGGGTAGGGCATCATGAGCCTTACACTGCTCTTTAACTCTTTTTGGCCCAGAGTGGGGTTTCTACCAAATTAAGCACTGCCTGAGCTAGATCACCATGAAATAAAGGGTCTTGTTTATGTCAAAATCTCTTTTTCTCTTTCTTTACCCCTTATTTCCCATCAGTTCTGGGATATCCATATGTAGATGGCTAGTGCTTCAGTGGAACTTTACCTCCAACCACAGCACAGGCAATTTATCTTTGCTACAATTTATATTCCTGACACTAGTTGATCCTAGGTGAAGAGTGCAGTGTGGATCTGGCAGCTTGCACTCTCCAAGTGTATACAAAAAACAGGACTATGTAGCACTTTAAAGACTAACAAGATGGTTTATTAGGTGATGAGCTTTCGTGGGCCAGACCCACTTCCTCAGATCAAATTGTGGAAGAAAATAGGCATGACCATATATACCAAAGGGATACAATCAAAAAAAGTGAACACACATAAAAAAGGACAAATCAAATTTCAGAACAGAGGGGGGGATAAGGGGGGGGGAGGTAAATGTCTGTGAGCTAATGATATTAGAGGTGATAATTGGGGAAGCTATCTTTGTAATGGGTAAGGTAATTAGAGTCTTTGTTGAGACCCCGGCGTAAAGTGTCAAATTTAAGCATGAATGACAGTTCAGAGGTTTCTCTTTCAAGCCTGGTGTGAAAATGTCTTTGAAGCAGTATGCAGGTAATCAAGTCATTGAGACAATGCCCTTTCTGGTTGAAATGGCAAGAAACTGTTTTTTCTTTGTGATACTGTCTGATATCCGTTCTGTGTGCATTGATTCTTTGGCGAAGCGTCTGAGACGTTTGTCCAATGTACATAGCAGATGGACACTGTCGGCACATGATGATATAGATTATATTTCTGGATGAGCAGGAATATGTGTTCTTGATCTTATAACTGAATTGGTTAGGTCCAATAATGGTGTCAGCAGAGTAAATATGTGAACAAAGTTGGCAACGGGGTTTGTTGCAAGGAAAAGTCCCAGGGTTGGTATTAGTGTGGTATGTCCTGTGGTTGTTGGTAAGAATCATTCTGAGGTTAGGTGGTTGTCTGTAGGAGACTATGGGTCTGCCTCCCAGAGCCTCTCGGAGTGTAGTATCCTGTTCTAGTATAGGTTGTAGTTTATTGATAATATGTTGGACGGGTTTAAGTTGGGGGCTATAGGTGATGACAAGTGGTGTTCTATTGTTGGTTTTCTTGGGTCTGTCTTGAAGTAGATGGTTTCTGGGTATTCATCTGGCTCTTTCAATTTGTGTTTTTATTTCTCCAGGTGGGTAATTGAGGTTTATAAATGCCGTTATTTCAAATTAACTTTAATAGCGTCTATACAGGCAAACCGCTATTTCGAAATAAATTTGAAATAGCGGGGCGCTTAATTCGAATTAGTTAAACCTCATTCTACGAGGAATAATGCCAAATTCGAAATAGCTAATTTGAAATAAGCGCTGTGTAGATGCTTATTTCGAAATAGGGGGCCTCCAGCCCTTCCCAGGGGACCCTGGTGGCCACTCTGGGCCAAACCAGGAAAACTCCTCTCCTCTCCCCCAGCCCCGGAGCCCTTAAAGGGGTAGACTCTGGCCACACTGCATGTGCCAGCTACAGGCCTGCAAGCACAGAGCCAGCAGTCACTGACCCTGACACAGTGGCCCCAATATGAGCTGGGCAGCCAGATCCAGCCAGACCTCCACCGCCCAGTCCCCCAGCTCCCAGGAGCCAGCCAGGAGCTGGAGAAGGCAGGCGCCATCCTGGACTAGTGCGGAGATGATGGACCTCATTGAGGTTTGGGGGAAGGCCTCCAACGTCCATGATCTCCTCACTAGATGGAGGAACGCGGCCATCTACAGCCGCATAGCTGCCACAATGGCCACAAAAGGCCACATGCGCACCCAAGAACAGGTGTGCATGAAAATTAAAGAACTGAGGCAGGGATATGCCAGGGCCACATGGGGCAGCTCCCCAACAGGGGCACACACCTGCCCCTATTTTGAGGCCCTGGACCACATCCTGGGGGGCGGGATGTTCCGTGCCAGCCCAGGGGGGCAGCAAGTCGGGAGCAGAGGGCCCTGACCAGGGCACGGAGGAGGAGCCACCACGGAGGGTGCCACGGAGGGTGCCATGCCAGCTGGATCCCTGAGCTGTCCCAGCAGTGGAGTCACCAGGGTCGTCCGGGGAGGCCACACCATGTAAGTGCCATCACTGTCCCCTTCCCGGGGAGGTTGGGAGGGAGACCAGGGACCGCGCACATGGGCCTTGCTTACCACGGATCATGCAGCAACCTGTGCACATGCAAGCACGTGCTGTGCCACTCCAGCTGCGTGCCACACAAGAGCCGTGGCCTGATAGCCACACGTGTGTGTGAAGAGACCTGACATGCTCCTGACCCCGGAGCGGGACACAGCAGGACGCCCTCCCTTCACAAGCTCCCTCTACACAGAGGCATGGGACATCTCCCCCGCTCCTCGGCCGCACTATACGCAGCACAGGGGCATGGGTGCGGTCTCAGGGCAGCTCCCACTCCCAGGGATAGCCGGACAATCTTCCCATGGCCTCTGTGCAAGCACATCTGCTCTGATGGTGCAGGGAACGGTCATCCTCACCTTGCAGAGGAGGACTGGGCTTCACCCACTTTGTCCACACGGAGAAGTAACCACTTTTCTTCTTTCTCCACAGCCGCACCAGCTGCAAGTGCAGGGCACCCCACCCCACCTGGGACATGCTCCCACACACGAGGGCTCCACAGGAGGACCAGCTGAACACTGCAGGGGTACCGAGAGCAGCATCTGGGGGCACTGCAAGCCCTGCACTGCACCCTCGACTGCTGGGTGGAACTAGATTTGGAGATCCGGCGGGAGCAGCTTGCCCAGGGTTGTGCCATCTGTGCCCATCTGCAGACCCCGGTGCAGAACGTGCTGACTCGTGCTGCACCAGCACCTGCTGCCTTTCCAGCTCCCGCTCCTCCTCCCACTCCTTCTCCCCCTCCCGCCTCTCCCTCTTCAACCTCCACACCCTCCTCCTCAATCTCCACACCTCTCACCTCAACCTCCACACCCTCCTCCCCATCCCCCCAGGGACACTGAGGCCCCCGCACCCACCGTGCTGGGAGACAGTTGGCCTGGTGAGACTCCCCACCCCTGAGCCCTGAGCTTCCCCTCCCCCTTCTTCCCCTTGCTTCCCCCTTCCAGCTCGCTCCTCCCAGTTTTCCCCCTCACCTCTCCCACCTTCTCTCCTCCCCTCTCCCGCCTCCTTTTCCCAGTCTCCGCAGAGTTTCATACCCCCCACCCAGTTTTGTTAAATAAAGAGAGTTTATATTTTTGAAAATACGTGTATTTTATTTGACTTCAGGAAGGGGGGTTAGGGAGGGGTAAGTGGAAGGATGTGAGGGTGGAATAAGGCACAAGGCCCCAGTGGGGCACGCCAGGGAGACTTCAGTCCTGTTCCGTGTAGAAGCTCTCCTGCAGGGCCTCCTGGATATGAACAGCCCCCTGATGGGTCTCCCAGCTGGCAGCCAAGCAGGGCTGCGCATACAGGCCAGCCAAGTGGTCGGCCTCTGCCATCCAGCCTGGCAGGAAAGCCTCCCCCTTCCACTCACACAAACTGTGCAGCACACAGCATGCCGCCACCACGTGCGGAATATTCCTCTCAGAGAGGTCGAGGCGGGTGAGGAAGCATCAAAATCGGGCCTTCAGCCACCTGAAGACCCCCTCCACCACAATGCAGGCCCTGCTGAGCCTGGCATTAAAGGCCTGCCAGAAAGGGTTGAGGTGTCCCGTGTAGGGCTTCATGAGCCAGGGTTGTAGCGGGTAGGCCGCATTCCCCACCAGGCACACAGGCATGTCCACATCCCCAACCCTGATGTGGCCGTCGGGGAAGAAGGTCCTGGCGTGCAGCCTCTGGCACATGGAGGAGTTGCGGTACATGCGTGCGTTGTGTGCTTTGCCGGACCAGCCCACGTTGATGTCCAGGAAGTGGCCCCGGTGGTCAGACACGGCCTGCAGGATGACCGAGAAGTACCCCTTCCGGTTAATGTAGAGGGAGGCCTAGTGTTCCAGGGCACGGATGGGGATGTGTGTCCCGTCGATTGCCCCCCCACAGTTGGGGAAGCCCAGGGCGCCAAACCCCTCGATGACCATGTCCAAATCCATGAGGTGCACGACTCTGCGGAGCAGCACTCTATTGATGGCCTTGACCACCTGCAGAGAGACACACAAAACCAAGAGTCACTGGAGTGCCAGGGTGGCCAAGAGTGTTCCTTCCGCACCACTGTCCCATGCCCCCACTCCGCAGGAGCAACCCCCTTCCCCCCCGCAATCCTGGCCACTGTGGGCAGTCTGAAGTGTGGCTGGGACAGAACAAACCCTCCCATGGAGGGGACTTGCACCCCCTCCCTCCCTTTTCCCTGGGGCAGCCCATCCACTCCTTGCTCCCCCCCCACTTCCCTGGCACAATGGCCGGAGACTGCCATACCTGAATGAGCACTGCTCCGACGGTGGATCTCCCCACGCCGAACTGGTTGCCGACGGATCGGTAGCTATCTGGCATGGAGAGCTTCCATAGGGTAATGGCCACACGCTTCTGGAGGGGAATGGTGGGCCTCATGTGTGTGTCCCGTAGCTGCAGAGCAGAGGCGAGCCACTCACAAAGCTCGAGGAAGGTGTCCTTCATCCTGAAGTTCTGGGTCCACTGTTGGTCTCCCCAGCACTCCAGAACAATGTGGTCCCATCAGTCGCTGCTGGTGTCCAGGTGCCAGATGCGGCGGGGCATGCTGGCATCTGGCTGCTGCTCCTCCATGGCCAGGGGGGTCCGGAAGAGGACCTGGGGGTTGGGCTGCCACAGATGGTGCCAGGCAGTCTCCAGCACTTGCTGCCAGGCTTGCAGCAAAACATCCAAAAGAAGCACCAGAGTGCCCAGGGGCAGCTCTGGCTCGATGGTGCCGAGTGCTGTGGTGTCCTGAGTGAGGGCAACCAAGCAGGCAGAGAGAAAAATGCTTTGCTGTCCCTCAGCGAGGTAGGCAAGCAAGCAGGGAAAGCTGATAACCGGCTGTCCAGGGGGTCCCTTTAAGCACAAGCCTCATATAGCCTCAGACAGCAGCCACACAAAGCAACTACTGACCTGATGCCCTGCCGGAACTGGTTTCAGCTCGCCTTAAATGCGATTCAGTGTCCAATCAGTGTGGACATGCTATTTCAATTTAGCAAAAAGCTATTTCGAATTGCATTTTGTGTATAGACGCGTTATTTCAAAATAACTTATTTCGAATTAACTATTTCGAATTAAGATATTTTGAAATAACGCTGTAGTGTAGACATATCCTAAGACTCTCTATAAATAACGCTGTAGTGTAGACTATCCTAATACCTCTCTTCTGGAGTATATGGCTTCTTTACTGCAGGCTTGCACTGGTGCAGCAAGTTGCATTGCTAAACTGTAAGCTTATTAGCTGAATTTTAAAACTCTGAAATTATCTTCACCATGAATACCATTGTTACTGTCAACCTCTCCTTTATCTGCTGCCACGTGCCATAGTTCTGTCTGTCCCACTGAATTAACTTAGCACATTCAAAAGCACAGTCACTGAGAAAAGCTGTAGAGTATGCACACATGAGAGCTTAAGTCAACATAAATTATGTCACTCAGGTGTGTGAATTAGCCACTCCCCTGAGCAACATAGAATCTCAGAACACTAGAACTGGAAGGGACCTCAAGAGGTCATCAAGTCCAGTTCCCTGTCCTCATGGCAGGACCAACACCATCTAGATCATCCCTGATAGATGTCTATCCAAACTGCTTTTAATTATCTCCAGAGATGGAGATTCCACAACCTCCCTTGGCAATTTATTCCAGTGTTTAACCGCCCTGACAGTTAGGAAGTTTTTCCTAATGTCCAACCTAAACCTCCCTTGCTGCAATTTAAGCCCACTGCTTCTTGTCCTATCATCAGAGGCCAAGGAGAATTTTTTTTCTCCCTCCTTCTTGTAACACCATGGTGTTAACTGCCCAAGCCATTAAGCATGCAAGAGCAAGTTCAGATTAATAGGGGTTACCCTGGTTGCAAATACAAGGGCAAGGGTATTAGTACAAGCCATATATGGGTTGGAGACAGAAAGTCAGGAGATGGCATGAACAGTGACTCTGAAAGGAAGTAGATAGAAAGGTTTCTTTGGGCCTGGTGCTTGCTATAGTGATTTCTGACAAGGAAATTGCCAGCTGTTTGTTTCTTCTGTGTTCAGAGAATAAGGACTTTGTGTATACTTTACATAGATAAACAAGTTTACACCAAGAATATATTTGTCTCATATCACCAATTTCTCATCCTAACAGAGGCCATACATTTTGGCTCATCACTTGGGTCATAAGGGCAACATATAAATTGCATTTCTTTATACATTACAAGATTGTATAAATATATTAATTTAGGGTGAGAGTTTTCAGAGAGGAGGGGAAGTTGCAAGAGACGGTCTAACACAGTTATTTAATATCACACACATTATTTATTATTCATTTTGGCTACCTTGTTTTTTACCATTGTAAGATTTGGTTGAAATGAAAAAAACCAAAATTAAACAGATTTTCTTGTATCAGAGCAGCTTAAGTTAAAGTAAATATGTGTCTTCTCTGTGCTGATCAAAGAATAACACGGGCTACAGACTGGCAGTAGCAAAAGCTTTAGAAAAGAGAGTATTGTATCACGTTCCACTTTCAATCTCATTTTAGTGAACTATAAGAAAATATTATAGAAAGAATTCAAGGCAACAAGAATCACTTCACAGGACATCGCAAGCCTGTTTAGATCCTTCTCAGATAATTCCTTATCTTGTTCTTCTGATCTGTATACATGTGATGTAATGCTGCTGCTCTGAATAGGTTCTTATAATCACTCTCAAAGGATTGTTAAGAGCATCACATCTACCTCACGAGATCTTAATCACCTGCAACAATCTCTCCAGCTCCTATCATTAATGTAATCTCACTGTTTTAAAATGAAATAGGACTCATTGAAATAGGATGTCCATTTTAGAAATGCTATAAGAAAGACTCATTTCAGCGCTTGTGCTTTATTGTCATGGTTTGAAATTCTGTGAAAGCAAAAAAGCCAGAGGCCGATGCACAACAATGGATGCATTGAAATCTCCCAGTGGAACAGACATGCCAGGCAATGGATGAGAACTGCATTGTTGTCTCTGATATGCAGTGAAAAGCTTAATCAGTCACTCATGACTTATAGAAATTCCAATCACCTGCTGGGTTAGGATCATAATGTCTATGCAGCTGAATTACATTTGCTATTCCCTTTACAGTTCAAACATTTGAATGTGAAATGACTAGCACAGAATCAGCATCTTCACTCATCACATGAAATAATTTACCTGACTGGGGAATATCAGTACTTCTCATACATCAGTTTCTGGGCTGTTTCAGTGTTAATTTCTAATACTGTACCTGATATTTTCAATTATTTACAGCAGCCAACATCTTAATTGTGTGTTTGTTTCCCTCTTTTTTTCTGAAATTCCTACAATACCTTTGTTTATCCATTCCTTGTAAGATTCTTCAGTTTGTCACTGGTCACCCAAGATCAAAGTCATCTTTGGAAAGGACATTTACTACATGACTGAAGTATCATTGTGCATTAACCAGAAAAACCAAATTGGTACAGACTAAAATTTTATTATTGTAATTCTGTTAAGCTTTAATTTATTTGGTTTTATTTCTAATAAAAGACTAAAATTCTATGCCTCCAAGACAGGAAAATGTGTAGGAATCACATTTTATTTTAGAGAAATAGTGTAGAGAAAATGGTATTCTTCAACTGCATATGCTTGTTCAAGGAACAGTGGAAATAACACGCACAGATTGAGAACTAAATACACATTTCTTTCTAGTAATGTGGTTTCTATCACTTCAGCATCTGGGGTATGTCTAGACTACATGCCTCTGCTGACAGAGGCATTTAAACTAGGCTATCCGACGTAGTCAAAGAAGCCGGGATTTAAATATCCCCGGCTTCATTAAAATAAACATGGCTGCCACACTGTGCCGGCTCAGCTGATCGTCGGCACAGCGCGCGAGTCAAGACGCGGATTGGTCGACAAGGGAAGCCTTTGTTGACTGCTCCTGTAAACCTCGTTTCACGAGGCATAAGGGAGCAGTCAACAAAGGCTTCCCCTGTCGACCAATCCGTGTCTTGACTCACGCTGTGCCGACAATCAGCTGAGCTGGCACAGCGCGGTGGCCATGTTTATTTTAATGAAGCCGGGGATATTTAAATCCCGGCTTCTTTGACTATGTCAGGTAGCCTAGTTTACATGCTTCTGTTGGCAGAGGCGTATAGTCTAGACATACCCCTGAATTCCTTCCAAGTATGTATAATCTACATGCAAAACCTCTCTGTGCAGGAGAAAGCACTGTTTTCCTTGTTTCACAGGTGAAGATGAGGCTCAGAGAAATTAAATGATGTGCCCAAGGTCACACAGGCATTTTGGAACAGCTGGGAGCTGACTTCATGTTTGTGGATTCTCAGTCAAATGCCCTACCCAGAAGATCATTCTGCTATATTTATGAAATGAGAGCTGGGAGCTCAGCAGCACTGGAAGCCCCATGTGAAACCAAAGCTCTCAAACTTTAGGGCAGGGGCTCCCAAACTATGGTATGTGAGACATCTCCAGGAGGGATGCAGGAAAAATTGTGTAATCGTGGATTTTATTTATTAAAATCTTGGCAATTACAGGCCAGTAAGTCTGAGTTCAGTACCGGTTAAGCTAGTTGATACTATAGTAAATGTTTATGTTCATGTTCCATGTAGAGATGACTGTGGAAAGAGGAATAGAGAAAAAAGTTCCCACAAATAGGGAGGAAAAGTGAGCAGATTGGTAGATAGACAGATTTGAATGAAAAGCCTAAATGCTATATGACCTCTTTCCACAGTCATCTCTACATGGAACATGAACTCAAAAACCATAAACTCTCAAACCCGGTGTTCAAAATTAAACACAATGAGGCTACTTACCTCAAGTTTATTCCCTGAGATGTGAATGTGGGTAGTCAGAGCTATCAATGCATTTTCCATTTGGACCCCAGAACATCCAGAATAACTGCTGCAACAAACATCAAAGAATCCTTTATAATTAACGTGTTATTTATCTTTTTCCTCTGAAGCAGCAGGGATGTCCATGGCTGCAAATGGGACAAAGAAGGAGAGCAAGGGCTGATTGGGGGGATTTGCACCTTTCTCTGCAACATGTGGATACAAGTCACTTACCAGGATTATCTGGGTAAATCTCTCTTAATCATACGCTTCAAGCACTGGTGCGTCTTTAACCCTCCTATTTTCTGCCTGTGGCACATAAGAGTCTAGCATCCTGTGGTCTCTAAACCTGATCTGTAATTTTGGTTGCTGGATTTAGTGTGCAGGTGCTATGTGGTGTTGGTGACCTATGATACAGAGGAGGGAAGACTAAATGAGCTCTTCTGGCCTTGAACTCTGGAGAGAGGGTAGATCTACTTAACAAAAGGAGGTGTGTTCTTAATGTAAGCAGGGCCTGAATCAGTGCTTCCATTACAGCCAGCTGGAATGGGAAAGAAATCCTGAGTGTGGTTATATAAATACAGTTCATTCAGCTTGCTTAGGCCTTCTAGATATTCAACTGTTAGAAGGTATTTTGCCCATTGTAACCAATTTGGCTGTTGAGGGGTCACAAACTGTGTTAACACTAAATGCAGGAATTGTAAGATACAACCACCAATGCTTGCAGTTATTGTGGGAATGCACAATGCAGAAATTCAGACTGTTTTTAACCCAGTTAAAAGGAGAGACCCTGTCGTGTAAATACACTTGGCTGGTCTTTCAGCTCCCTATAGGTTAAGCTAGGGAGAGAGGTGAGTCCGCAGGCTGCATGTCTCCAGGTGTGTGCCGTAAGGTTGGTTCAATCTGCTTCTCTCCACTATTTCAATGATAGAGTTAAAGAAAGGCTCCATAAGGAGTCTCTTTTGTACGTAAATTTACTTCAGTGGATACTGGAATCTCTTGTGGCTGAACTATGCTTTGGGCTGAGAGCTGAAATCACTAGGTTTGGCTCAGAGCCAAATCCACCACAAGCCAGTGCAGGATGGCAATAGAAAGGCATGAGGAGGAGCCAGCAGAGCGGTGGCTGCAAGGGGCAACGAATGGCCAGCAGAGTGGCACCAGAAAACAGCGAACAGGTAGATGGCAAGTGACCAGTGGAGTGGGTGAGATGCATCCTACCCGTTCCCTCCTCAGGATAGGAGGTGAACGCTATAGATCACCACTGAACTTTGGTCTGTCCTGACCAACAAGGGCAGTGACTGTGAGTGTGGTGAAGAGAAGGGTTGGGCATGTGAAGGGGACATTTACATTTCTGGACTGGAGAGCTTTAGAGGAGGACATTGTGCAACCTACTTGAGCTGGGATGTTTACTTGTGGTTTTGGTTATGAACTGTGTTTGTGGTGTTTTCCCAAATTAATTTTATTTTTTAAATAAAAATTAATTTTTAACTTTCCCCTTTTATTAAAATTTCTTTTCCACATTCAGACTCTGTGCTTGTGAGTGGGGAAACATTGCCTCTCAGAGGGATGTTGTGTGAATTTCCCAAGTTACTGGGTGGGGGCTCAAGCCAGTTCTGTGTTGGATGGATGGAGAGGAACCTCTAGCTATTGAACCCGGGCCTGGCTGCTGCTGTGCTACCTGGCAGAAAGGTTACATTATGGTTAGCTAGCCTGCATCAGCTGACTCAGTCTAAACAGCAGTGAAGACATGTCAACTCAGCTTTTAGCTTTACAGTTTGAGTTATATAACCTGTAGAGCAGCCTTAGTTGAATTTAGGCTGGTTTCCTGAATTAAGAGCTGAGTCACCCTTTTGTCTCTGCTATTTTAATGTGAACAGCTGACCCATGTTAAGAACACTGTTTTTGCAGGGTATGTGTATTCAGAATACAGGATGGGAGAAGGAGTATGATACTTTAGCAAAGCAGTCAATGTGCTTTGCAGCAAATGTCATGTTAGGTTTTTTGATAGGGGTTTAGGAGATCACTAAAGAGACAGACAAGGGAAGGGAGAGGTAACATTAAAGGAAGGGAGAGGAAATGAGGCAAAGGAGGACCAAAGGCCCGGTCTACACTAAATCTGGAAGGTCGGGGAAAGGTACACAACTCCAGCTACATAAAACTCCAGCTATCATTTTCACAGAGGGAGGTCGATGAGAGCAAATGCTTCCATCAGCTTCCCTTACTCCTCGTGACTGTGAGGAGTACTTGTGCTAACAGGAGCCCAGACCTCAGCATTTGATTTAGTGGATCTTAACTAAACCCACTAAATTGAATACCAGAAGATTGATCTCTGATGCGGCAAAGGAAGACGTGGCCAAAGAGAATAATGATATGTCTACACTGTGATAAAAACCCCAAGACCTTGAGCATTAGATCCTGGGTCAGCAGATTTGAGCTCATGGGACTTGAGAGTTAATATTGATGTTTAAGCTTGAGCTGGAAGCTGGTCTCTGAGGTGGGGTCACCTTGTAGGCCAGATACCTGAGACTGAGTTGAAGAGGCTGTGAGGATAGGAGTGGAAAGTTGTTAGAGCAAGCAGCCAAACAGCACAGCATGGAGAATGTCCAGTCAACACTGCAGAAAATACTCTGATGACATCATCACCTTTGTTTTGCAAAGGTCTATCTGTTCTATGGTATATTCAGAGGTGTTGAGCAGTTCATCACAATGTACTGTATTAGGGAAAGCTTTAATCTGCTATTACTGATTTTTTCTCACTTAAAATAAAAATTTTGCATTTATTTACGGCACTTCTTTTTGAGCTGTAACTCATTTTACACGGACAGAGTGGGAGGTCTGGAAATCTTCGAGAACTCAGCTACTATTGGATTCCCTACCTTGTAAAATAAAATAATAATCATAATAAATAAGCAGACTGTGCACAGCTTTTAGGGGGGCACGGCCATTGTGACATAAGAGCTGTATAAATCACAGAGAAGTTGAAAGGATAAAGTGATCTCCTCTCTACACAAATTATTTAAGAGAGAACTATTGTTTGCAGTCAGAAACCTGGTCACTTTTGTAGTATTTCAGATACTATCCTTAGTAGGATCTTTGGTGGACTGAGTAGCTATTAGTAGTCCTCCACCCTGAGTCATGAGGGCAGTGGAAGGGGGCTCAGTCCTCAAGCCAGTCCCCTAGGAGGGTCAGCTGTGTTCAGCTTGGGGCGGAGGGAAATTTCATAGAATCATAGGGCTGGAAGAGACCTCAGGAGGTCATCAAGTCCAGCTCCCTGCCCAAAGCAGGACCAATACCAACTAAATCATTCCAGCCAGGGCTCTGTCAAGCCGAGACTTAAAAACCTCTAGGGATGGAGAGTCCACCACCTCCCTAAGTAACCCATTCCAGTGCTTCATCACCCTCCTAGTGAAATAGCTTCTTGGCTACCCTCCCTAGGGTCACTTCCTACAATTGCTCTACTCCCTCAGCTTCTGGTCCTAGGGGGAAAAAAAGAAAATGAAAAAGAAACCAAAACATTAGTCCTAGGTGTTTTCAGCATATAGTCCTGTTCCTCTCAGGGAGGCTTCTACAGCCTCTTTTAGTAGGAGATTTCAGGGCAGGTCTGTACTTTTCTCCAACCTCCCCCCATCTTAGAAGGGTTGCTTCCTTTTAAAAGCTTCCTGTCTTCAAGTAGAGCATGCTCAGTTGAGATGAAGGGGTAAGGCATCATGAGCCTTACACTGCTCTTTAACCCTTTTTGGCCCAGAGTGGGGTTTCTATAGCCTATTGCATACAGCATGTCATTTAGTCTCACATATTTTGTATGTGTTCAGTATGCAAGATCAAATATGTAGCAAAATACATGTGAGGTAAAATGTTCTTTCTGGAACACATTTAAAACATATTTTTTCATTTTAAATTTTAGAAATTTACCAATGAAAGAAGGCCCTGTGGTCTAACACAATTTACTTTGCAGAATATTGACAGGAGTTATTTGGAAGAGAATCGATTACTTGTTAAGTGGAATTTCTGGTTTCAATTACATTGATGGTAACTGATTTTAAAGAAAGTCCTGAAAAAGCTGGTTTGTTTGTTTATTTCTTTTTAAACATGGCTCTTTGGTTGTTACTTCTTGGGACTTAGGGTTTTGAATGAACTTTTCTAACCCTTCTATCATTCTTTGGTCACTGTTAGGATCATGAGACGGGGAAATACAAGGGAACTCCTGGGTCATTGAACTCAGACCCTTTTGGATTTGTTATTTGATATCCTGGAATCTAAGACATATACTAACTTTCATAACCTGGCACTTTTCATCAGAATAAACCTGTTAATTAATTTACTAAAATAAGGAATACATTTTACTGGTGTGGGCCAATTTTTTTCCTACCGCCAAATAATATTTAGGAAAAATCATCTGATTAAAACAAAAGGATTTCCAAACCAATACTCTAGCTTTATTTAAACACTTTTAAAATAAATATGTTGAAATGCTGTGTGAAAATGATGCCAAAATAGTCAATAATAGGGGACATTATTTTTAAATGTTCTCCTGTAACCACTTCTCTCTTTAAATTTAAAATGTATGTTGAGTGAAGTTTTTTTGGGGGTGGGGATGGACTGCATTGCAGTTCAGAAAGAAATTAATAGCCTTCAGTACATTTAGAGATGGTTGGCAACTCTACTGTGTATGTTGTAATAAAAATATTTTATTGAATGAATGTAGTTAAATTTAGGAGCCAAATCATACTCACACCCAGCTCTGTAGCCTATGTAGGTCTAGGGGCACCATTTGCAGACTTGGGTTCCACTCTTGCCCCAGCTACACTTGAGTTTCTGTCTGAATGGAAAGCGTAGAGGAGGTAAAGTGAATAGCTTTTCCTTCATTTAGCTGTATTTATTTACCATTGCCTCCTTTTATGCAACACTACTAATGTTCCCAGAGCTCCTGAACCCATTTATTTGTATCCACTTCCTGTCTGGAGCATGGGTATTGCACCCCAGAAGGCTTAGTTTCTATCAACTATAGTAGGGAAGCACTTAAAATTTTCAGGGCTGTTGTCAGAGCCATTGCAGACAGGCCAGGAAAATAAATAGACTCAGGAGGTCACAAAAAGGAGACAAAAAAGTGGAGAAAACTGGAGTTGGAGGCAATTCTATAAGAAGGTAAGAGGAACTTGATATTTTGGTGAGAGAGAAGGCTTCTATTAAGCAGAGATAGATAGGCAACAATATGAAATAGGAGGGGTCTGGTGCAGATGAGTTATTTTCTCTTTTGGGTTCACATGTATTTAATAATACTGTTGAGGGCTGAGACGCAGTGGTTTAGTCTAGGGTTTTAAAAAGACACTAAGACTATGTCTAGAATACATCCCTCTTTCGAAAGAGGGATGTAAATTAGACATATCGAAATTGCAAATGAAGCTGGCATTTTACTTTCCTGTGCTTCATTTGCATAATCACGTCACAGCATTTTTTAAAAAAACGCTACTTCAAAAGTGAAACTGCAGTCTAGACGCGGTTCTTTTGAAAAAAAAAGCCTTTCTCAAAATATTCTGTACTCCTCAAAAAATGAGGTTTACAGGATCTTTCAAAAAAGGCTTTTCTTTTTGACAGGACCATGTCTAGACTGCGGTTTCACTTTTGAAATAGCGTTCTTTTAAAAAAAGCCATGCCGCAATTATGCAAATGAAGCTTGGAAAATTCACATCCCAGCTTCATTTGCAATTTTGATATGTCTAATTTACATCCCTCTTTCAAAAGAGGGATGTAGTTTAGACGTATCCTAAAGGAATGAGGCATCTAACTCCCATTGAATTTCCATAATATCTAGGTGCCTTACTCTCTTAAGCTTTGTTGAAATATCAGCTCCTATGCATAAACTTTTCAGTTTCTGGGTGCTAGATTCTCATCTACTTATTATTAGTGGTGATGTGAATTGCATCAATATTCTAATTCATGGAGGTTATCGATCAACTGCAAACAACAAGCACAATTTATTATAACATTGGATAATCTGATCAGATGAGATGTAGGACGGGGATTTGCAGGTGTTGTGAGTCACCAGTTAGCAAAACTGTGAGAATATGTCTTTGTTTCCACAACCTTTAAATTTATCTTCTAACCTTTTTGCTTTTGTAGTCCTCTTCTCCTTTTCTCCAAAAGACTTCATATAAAGAGACCTGTGCAATTAATCAGGCACCCAGTTTTTAAAAAAACCCTACAAACAAAGAGATCAATAGGAATACAACTGTTCTAAACAATTAGAAAACTCTTCCAAAGTGATAGGGCATAAAGTGTTTTGTCTAATTTCCAGTCAAGACAATGAAAAGACACATACTGATATCACTGAGAGTTGGATCTTGCCCTGATGAATGAAAATGAGAACATGAGATCTCTTTGTATGTCACATTAGTCACCAAACGTGCAGTATTAACTGGAGTAGTTGACAAATTTTCAAGTGAGATTCCATTAAAAATTTCTTCAAAATATTTCAAGTTTTCATTGAAAAAGCATCAACCCCAAAACCTAAAAGTTTAGTTATTGGTTAGTTATTAGTTATTGATAAAAAGTTTCAGTTGGGGGATTTCAACAAAACTAAAAACTCGACAAAAAGAACATTTTTTACCAACGTTGCCATTTCACGGAGATGGAGTTGTTAAGTAAGCCTAGTGGGGCAGTTACATTGGCAGGAATGACATTTTAACGTAAATACATACATAGTTAGGTCAATGTAAATTGTCTTACATCAGCCTAACTATAGTGTAGACCAGGCCTCAGTCCAACTGTGTCAGCCTTTTCACTGACACATCCTGGCCAGCCTCTTGCAGCTCATTTCCTTCCCCTCCCCATCCCAAGGTAGTTCCCTTTCTTCCAGGGGCACCTCTTTAGTTAGTCAGGGTCTACTGAACTTTTAGGGTCTCCTTGGATCCCAGGCTTACCCATTTGGAAGTGTAAAACATCCTAGTCCAGATGGAGACAGCTAGGTAATATCTCCCTCCAGCTGATTGTTATCTCCCTTGAGGCAGAGTACCTGAGATGCTGTCTTACCTTTGTCATGGTTTTACCTTTCCTGGTTGGCAGCTCAGCCAATAGTTTATAGCTATCATCGATTGAAATCTGTGGATTCAGGCAGACAGCTATAGACAACTGATTTTGGAAACTGAGTCACACATAATAGTCATAAGTAGTAATAGATATTTTCAGGTCATCAAAATGGCAGAAGCCATTTTAATGATTTAAAGAAGCATTTTTGTTTTTGGTTATTTTGTTTTTGGTTCAAGATATTTTTAAGGGCTTGCAGGAACTTGGGAAAGGTTGTCTGTTGGGGAGGGACATGCAGAGAAGAAGAGGCTTACTTGGAGGTGTGGATTTTATAGAACTAAACCTCCAAGCTACCCTGTAGAAATTTGGAGTGATGTTCTTCCAATCAGGCTTCAGACTTCATAATACAGAGATGCCACTGAGAGAATCTGACCTCTCCTTGGCTATGTGAAAGGTCATATTACTGGATCTCTGTACAACATTTGATATAGTTGACTATGAAAGCCTGCTGTACCACCTCAGAGCTGTGGCAGGATTAACAAATTTTTCCCAAGATGTTTTCAACATTCTTTCAGAGAGCATCCAGAGTCTGCACTGCTTTTCCATCTCCCTAAATCCTGACCTATGGATTCATTATCACCTCAATTACCCTGGCCTCCTGTTCAGCTATCTATTGGGATCGCAAAATCTGCAAAATTTATACGTATAGCAAAATCTGATCAGGAATTTTTCATTGAATTATTTCTGTGCTGGAAAATGAAGTTTCTAGAAAGAAAAAAAATTTCTATGCGAAAATTTTGATTTTGCTAAAAATTTTCAATTTTATAATTAGGAAAATCTAATCAGATTTTTTGGGGGTTGTGTCATCCTGAATTTAAAATTGGTTTGTTGAACTGAATCTAAATTACTGTGTGATGTTGCTGGGGCATGAAATCTGCAAGCCAAACTTCAGAGGCAGAACCCTGCACATACTCAGCAAAAGGAGGAGTGCATGCAGGTTCAGGGAGCTGATCATACAATTCTTATTGCAAGTTGGGGCTTTAACCAGCTGGCATATTTCACCTTAGTGGTGGCTGCATTTCAGTGCAGGAGGTGGCAATTATTGGATACTTTATATAAGCTTTAGCAACTCCACCCAGGTAAAAAAGACACGCAGATCAGTATCAGCTACACATACATACAAGTTAACAAGCTCTTAAACAATATTTCCTGCTGAGAAGTATGATGAACCCATTATGAGGAATGATGTGAGGCCTTTCGGGGGCTCTCTGTGCTTCAAATCTATCAGTATGTGTCATATTTACAGTGTATGACAAATGAGCTAAGGGCAGAAAAACCTGGCCTGGAAAGAGATTAGATCATCCAGGATGAAAAAGTGCCAACACTGAGAATTTACACCAAAAGAAAGTAATAATAAAGCCATATATACAAGATATTTGAAATAATTCCCCTTCCAGGACATTTTTGTCTCTCTCTGTTACATCCACCCATTTTCCGATCCTCTCTGACCACCACATTCTCTCTCTTTCTCCCTCTCTCTCTTTTCACAAAGATGACATCACATTTGTTTAACCTTGAAACCTGAGTAGGCTGGGGTTTGATTCCCCTCCACTCTCTCAAAAGTTATTGAGTGTCCTCTGTAGAAGATGCCCTATTTCTGGTCTCTGTTATTTTCCTTCCCTGCAGCCATGCTATGGCTCTTTACCTTTATTTTGTAGTGCATATCAGGGGTGGGTTTTTTCAGAGCACTCCCCTTCCACAGTAATAAATGGAAGTTTTGTCTGTTACTTCAATGGGAGCAGAGTTAGACCAACACTGAGGGTATGTCTACACCACAGAGTTTTTTCTGAAAAACAGCTGTTTTTCCAAAAAAACCCTCTTCACTTACATCCACACTGCAATAGTGTTCTATTTGAAAGAACAGAGGGGTTTTTCCAACATTGGTAAACCTCTTTCTACGAGGAAGAATGCCTGTTCCGAAAGAGCTCTTTCAGAAAAAGGCATGTGTGGACAGAGAAGAGGGAGTTCTTTTGAAAGAAGAGGAAAGAGGAAAAAGCACAGGTGCCCTGATGGCCATTCCATCCATAGTAATCACAGCTTACATGCGAGATAGCGTCCATCCAGTGTGGATGTTCTCTTTCGGAAGCAGATTGCTTTTTCAATGCACTTTGGCAGTGTGGACGCTCTCTTTCGAAAGAAGCCTGCAGTCTAGACATATCCTGAGTGCTTTAGAAAATCTTACCCCAGAGATTGCACAACATGTGATCAAACTCACTCCTACTTACACACACAAAGACAGACATATGAAGAAACAAGTTGAGCTGTCCGTTAATGAATGTGCTGGACAAAAAGCTCTTATGAGCCCTTATGGCATGACCTGTGATACACGGTGTATGCCTAAGCATTTGGAATATATTCTCCAGAAATAGCTGGCTGGCATCACATAATTTAACTTGTTGCAATGACCTCCTGCAGTGCAACACATTTTTTTGTGTGTGCACAGACATTGCATGGAAGAAAAAATCATGCTACAGGCAGTTCTAATAAGAACCAGGCATTCAATGAAATATGATTCCCATTTTCTGTAGTACCCTTTTGCCATTGTAGAGCTGTTTCTTCCTCAGACCCCTTTCTTGCAATGTCAGGGCTGTGACGCTGGTTTCCCTTCTTTCACTGATTGTGAAGAGCAGGAGACCAACCGATAACGTCAAACAGCTTTCTCTGTGAACTCAGAATTGTGCACGTATGAGTTGATCTCTGCAACGATTTAGAGCCACTCATATGTACAATACATTCCATTGCCAAAAGTGTGTCTCCAAGCTACTAAAAGATACTTAAGGCCCTGTGATGTTTAAACAGAAAAAGATGTCTTTTATTAATCATATTTGCACAACTGACCAGGAAAATTCATTTCTTATGTTTTGAGAATTAATTTTCATGGAGCAAAGTGAATTCAGATTAACCTATGGATCCAAGTAAAACTGTGGCTTCTTTGTTTCAGGCTGGAGGAAGGCCAAATCACGTTATAGCATACTTAACTAGTAAGGTTATATCTTAGGAAAGCCCCAGCAGGCTTTGAGAAGGAATCAGTATCTAACAGAGTCAGTGGGTGTACAGATGTCTCTTATGCTAATTCCCTAATCTTATATTAGAAACCAGAAAGATATCAACTTTATTCTCCTTAAGATTCAGAGATATATGTAAATATCAGAAAGTCTCACAATTGTTATGTTAAGGTACAATTTCACTTTTAAAACAATTTCAGTTCTTTATACTGCCTTTAAAATTAATTTGTGCACAAAAAATATATGGAAACAGATGGGGAAAATATATTATTGAAGTTGTTGAACAATAAAATGATAGAAACTGAAAGCATCTTCATCTCTTTTTTCCAATTGTTTCTTCTTTATATTGCTCTATTTTGGCTTTATTTAATAGCGATTGTTCTGACTTATTTATTATGACTTTCATCTAAGTATATGGCTTATGTCTAGATGTTCACTGTCTGTATGTATAAAAAAATTGGACCAAACTTTGCAAGTGTGCCTACCTAAAGTTAGGCATATTTTGCTACCTAAACAAGTCTGTCTAGCTAGGATTTAGACCACACTATGGTAATCCACCGAGTCAAGGCTTTTTTAAAGTCAATGAATGACAAGCACAGTGGGATCTTGTACTGTCTATACCTTTGGGCCATCTGTGTGACCACAAAAATATGGTCCACTGTGGGGAATCCTCTACGAAAGCCCATTTGTTCCCTTCTCATGTTTTCCTCAAGGACACCCTCAATATGGGCATAGATCGTTCTCATAAAGACCTTATAAATATGAGAAAGCAGACAGATGGGTCGATAGTTGTGAATGTCTTCGCTTTTGCCTTTTTTCAGCAGAAGAATAGTTCACAATCTCTTCCAATCTTTCAGAAAATTGGAATATGAAAAACGCATATTGTTCAGAGTACGTCATGCAGTTGGATAGACAGACTGTTGAGCTGGTAGATCAATATGTATATTTTGGACAAGTGTTGCAGATGGACAGTGAGTTGGGTCTGGAGTTGAGCAGGAGGAGGAGGTCAGGCTAGATTGCCTTTGGGAATCTGCACAGTGGTTTTTTTTATCCCAAACTTTCCACAACCACGAAAGCCCATCTCTTTAACACCAGTATCCTTCCAGTAATGCTCTATGACTGTGAAACCTGGAACGCGATGCTTACAGAAGAATTAAAGCTACAAATCACCCAAAAAGCAACGGAAAGATGCATGGTGGGTGTAATTGTACACAATTTTTGTGTAGTTTTTCATTTTGAGTTTAAATATTACGATAGTGGATTTCTTTGGTATTCCTTCCCCCAAAAAAGATGTTGAATTTTATTGCATTATGGTTACTCTTGCCAAGTAGTTCAGCTATATTCACCTGGGAAATTAGATCTCACGGTCCATTTGTACTAATTCAAAAACAGGGCAGGAGGGTGGGCTGTTCCAGGACTAGCTGCTTAATGGGATCTAAAAACTTTGACTCTGCATCCCATACTGACATGACATGTTCCCAGGCAATATTAGGATAGTTGAAATCCTCCACTATTTTTGGGTGCTCGGGTTTTGCAGTCTCTCTGATCTCCCTGAGCACTTCAAGAATCAGCATCACCATCCCAGTCAGGTTATTGGGAGTTTATTCCCAGTGCTTTACTGTTATTATTCAAACAGGGAAATTTCTTTCCATAGAGATTCTTTGATGCAATTTGATTCATTTAAGATTTTTACTATCTTTGATCCTGTTTTCTTTTTGCATATAGAGCCCATCTCCCACCAGCATGATCTACTCTCTCATTTCTTTCTTACCCTGATAGTATTCTATCCCACTAATCATCATTGTTCCACCAAGTTTATGTCATGCCTACTATATCAATATCCTCATTTTCTACCAGGCACTCAAGTTAACCCATTTCGACATTGCATTTGTATACAAGCACTTAAAAATTCTCAGTATTTAGATGTCTGTCATCATGTGATGTAATTGAATTGGATGGTTTTTCATTTGACTATTTATCTTCAGTTCCTACTTGTACTTTATTGACTTCTACTGTCTCCTTCTTACTGGGATATAGAGTATATCCTTTAATAAATTGTTCACACAGAGATGTCTTTGTAAAATCCATTTGTTTCTCTGCACCTATCAGCTTTCCCACAACCCCTAGTTTCAAAATTTCTCTATGAGCTTTTTAATTTTACATGCCGGCAATCTAGATCCATTTTGGCTTTGGAAGAGCCCATCTTTCCGGATAGGCTCCTCCTTTCTCCAAAGTTTACCGAGTTCCTTATAAATCTTGTGGCAAGATCCTTGCCCAGTCCCCTCACTGAGGTCCCTCACTCTAGGACCTCTTCTTCATCCACAGATCAACCAGGGATTTTTTCTGGTGCAATTACCTGTGGCTTTTATTGTCCATGCCAGTTTCCCACCATCTTCTATTTACAGAGCTTTGCTCACAGCAAACTCAGCTAGCATCTTCTTCTGGCTGGGGAGCACAGTCAGCCACTATATGGCTCCTCCCTTTCCACTTCCCTGCTGGCTGCCTTATCTAGCCCTCTGGCTGATGAGGCCCACAGCTGTTTCCCATTAGCCCCTCAGGCATAACCCTTCTCAACTGGCCTCAATTGCACTTTTTAGCCAGGCTGTAATGGCAGGGCTCTACCTTAGACACCAGTCTGTCACAACCTAATCCCTCTTCCTAACCCTATCATCTTATCCAAATACTGAGACCCCATAGTTCTGCCTGTCTAACGGGTCCTGCATGTAGAACTGGAATTATTTCAGGGAGTCCTAGAATTTAATCTCTTAGCTAGACCCTAAATTTAATCTCCAGGCCCTTTATCTTACCTTTCCTTATGTCACTGGTACCTACGTGTTCCATGATTACTGACTTCTCCCCAGCACTGTGCATAAGTCTATCTAAATGTGTCAAGAAATTCACAATCTTCTCACCAAGCGGGCAACTCCCTATGCAGTTCTTCTGGTCATCACAAACCCTACTGTTTATATTTGCTGTCAAATCCTCAGTTACTATTGCCTGACTCTTCCTCATAGCTGGGATTCCCTCCCATGTAGGGATATCCTCAGAGTGAGAGGATACCACAACATCATCTGGAAGGAGGGATTGTTTCTCTTTGCTGCAGCTTAATGTTCTTCTTCCCTGAAATATTCATCCTCCTGCACAGCACAGTGTGTCAGACTGGGGTGGGACAGCTCTGTTGTGTCCCCAAAAGCCTTGCACCTCTCTACTTCCCTTACCTCCTCCATTTCTCCCCCTCTGTTTGCAAGAGCCTATACATGAGTCCATGAGCTGTTTGCACCAAAAAATGCACACATATGACACCTGCCCACAAGGTAGGTAACTGTACATGCTGCATTCAATGTAATACACTGACTAGCCTCTACTCTGCTGCTGGGCTTCTGCCTGCATTATATTTACTCTTGCAGGGTTTCATTTGTTTGTTTGGGGAGGAGGGTTATTGGCTTAAATGTAGAGTATGTTTGTTAGAGGCATCTTGCTCTCACATTTCCTATCTAACCTCCATCACAACACACCCCTGTTTGCTAGCTTCTCTGGTCACTTAGCAGCTGGCATTTTAAACCCCTGTTCTCCCTGAGTTACCCCACGCCCTCATAAAGTGATTCCAGATCAAAGGTGGTAGGCGAGAGGCATGGGCAGTGCACAATAGAGACGAGGGGAAGCTAAACCTCTCCAAACCTCCCTCCACTGAGGGGAGAGGAAGTAGCAGATTTAGGGCCCCTGAAAAAATCTCCCTGTCATGGCAAAGAGCTTTTATGATCTTGGGGCCATTTGGGAGAGATGGGGAGGAGCAAGTGGGGGTGAGCCTCAGTGAGAAGGGGTGGAGTAGGATTGGGGCAATGGGGAAAGGAGTCAAATGGGGAAAAGCACCAAGCTCACAGATCAAGTGCAGAGAGCTCTGCTGTGATCAAAGCCGAGGCCTGTCAGAACCCCACCCCCACCTTAGTCAGGGCCATGAGAGAGAGGAGCTAAGCTCTAAGCGTGCCCCCCGGCTGGGGTCACAGGGATGGGAGTGGCTGAGAGCTTGGTTTGAGGCAAGGCCTTGGCTGGAATACGTGGGGTGGGGATCAGCCTTCCCAAAGGGAAGATTCACCTGCCACCCATGGCTGGAGGCTTTTTAGGAAGGTCTCAGCCTTGCCTAGCAAGCTGCTAGGCCCCATGCACGCAGCCCCCAAAAGAGATCACACTCTAAACTTCAATCAAGCAGGCACACAACAACAAACTCATGCCAAGGGTCACATATTCACTCCCCCTTCACCTGCAGAAGCCTCTTACAAAACTCCCCTGTTTGCTAGTTCCCATTAAACCTGGCATTTTAATCACCCCAAACTGTAAACCAGTTCTGACTATAACTGCAACTGTAAATTGTCCACATCACAAGTATTAAGCCTTTTTTCCTAACTCCACATACTATGGAGGGCTAGAGAATACTGTAGTGTACATGCAGAAAGTAATGGGGATCTCATACAAGATTTCCTCTAACCTGCATGGCAGCATGGCCTGGCAGCAGCTTAATGACTCCCACCTAGGGGCTCATTAAGCAGATGCTGGATCATGCTACCATGCAGCTTAGAGGGAATCTTGATGCGATACCTTTGATGTTCTTGATTGATGATTCATTAGCATGCCCATGCTTAATCAAAAATGGATTCAAACTACTTACATTTGATTCCAGATCCATATTTTGAACTTTTCCATGTTTAGAAACAGTGTTGGGGATTTGAAGTGGTCCACCCTTCAGTCTATATTAAGATAATTATTTTCCATCAGGACTTAGGCTGGTTACTGGATCAGGCATTTTTATTATGTCTTTAAGATACAGCCAAAAAACCAAAACAAAACTGCAATGGAAATAAATTTCCAGAACAGAAAAGCCCCATAGCCAATCACTTCAATGAATATCTTTCATGTGCAACCCATTAAAACATCAGGTTTAAGTATTAGAGTTAAAACTGTCACGTTACTAGCCAAAAGAGATGTTAGCTTTTCATATAATCTAGTGTATATGTTTAGGCAGTTTCATGGTTCTTTTTGATCCTACAGTCTCTTTTTCATATGGGGTCCAATCCAATTCTGATCAGTGAGACCAAAATTCCTTGGCTGGCTGTAAGGCTTCCTCAGTAGACCAACTCAAGCTGTGTGAGGTGCAGTATATTAAAGCTTGTATCAGACTGCTTGCCATTTGGAACAAAAGGCTTCACATCTTGGTTCACTGGACTTTCAAGGATCAAACTGCTCACGGAACACAGCTAATGGCATCTCTTTGTAATAGGATTGGAAGTCCCACTCATCATTGTTTCCAAACTAAATTAAAAATTGCCTCTCCCCCACTTCTAAGGCTATGTCTATACAGGCTTCCATGCATGGGTGCTGGATAATGTGCAAGTCTGTGCATGCTCCCAATACTGATTGTCCTCCTTATGCTGTGCAGCACACAAATATAGCACTGGGTACACATGTATACCTGCACCCACACTGACACTGCAGGTACATGGTGGTAATGCTATCATGCAATCAGTATCCCAGGATTGAGTGTGTCATGAAGACACTTGAAGAACTGTGTTGCTGTGCATTGCTCATCCTGTTTCTTGCCTTCCCCACATTTACTCATGGCAGTTCCTGACCATGTTGCCCTCACTTGTTATTCCTTGCCAAACTTGGTGAGACACATAGATCAGTGGGAAGATGACATTGTTCTGATCCTGTTGCAGGACCAGTGGGCATGCAGTGGAGTAGGTGAATGTGGACATAACTTTGTGGCACACTGAGTGTGGCTGACTTTGAGGGCTCATTCAGCTCACATAATATAGGGATGGTGAATGCTGCTATTGCCATGGTATGCCTTTGGGTTGAATGTCGCTTCTGATGCAAGAGAACAAGTATGCTATGGTGGGATTATATTGTTCTGGAAACATGAGATGACCAGCGGTGTCTTCCAAACATCTCGATGAGGAAACAGACCTTCATGGAGCTACAAGTGATGCTTACACCAAACATACAATACCTGGAAAGCCATACTGGTGCCAGAGTGGGCCAGTCTGGTCTTGTGGCAGCTGGCAACACTGGTTATCTGTATGTCCTTTGGAAGCCACTTTGGGGTTAGAAAGGTCACTGTTAGTAACACAGTTGTGAAGGTTTGTGAGGCCATTAACACTGATCAACCCATAGGTGGTTGTCATAAGAAAAGTCCCAGAAATAATAGCTGCTTTTCAGAGGATCAGGTTTCCAAACAATGTGTGTTGGGAGGGGGGGCCTTGATGACACCCATATCACAATATTTTGCCCACTAAAAGGGGAAAGTGCGCAAGTGAGTGGAAGAGGTTACTTTCCCTGTGTATTGCAAGGCTTAGTGGGACATAGGCTATGTCTACACTGCAGAGTTATATCGGAAAAAGATATGCAAATTGGATGTGGCAGAGCTTTTCCGGGGTACCGGAGGCTCTGCAGTGTAGACATAGCCAGAGTCAGATTCATGAATATGAAGATGGGAAACACTGGATAGAGTTATGGCACCAAAAGGCTGAGGAGAGCACAATTTTACTTGGACCATGAAGAAATAACTTGATGCCTCAGAAACAAAATTGTTCTGTTCTCTGTGTTTGTGTCAACTGTTGTTTTTGGGGACTCTGCTTACCCCCCTCTGAAGCTGACTCATTAAAGTGTGCCCCACTATCAATTACCCTGGAAAAAAGGCACTCAATTGAAAGCTTGGTTTCTGCACAATAGTCATGGATTGAATGTTTGGTAGATGGAAATCTCATTGGCACTGCCTAGGCACATAACTGCATATGTGACAAATATGGTACAATCATCAACTGATGGATATTCCATGATATTTGTGAGGAAAAAGGGGAGTGCTTCTATTTAGGGATGGAAGCAGGACAAGTGTGTCTTACAAACTCTGTAGTGGCAGCTGGATTGCACCCATGTGCACACTGCCCCTACTTCCCAGTGAGTCACAGAGGTCAGGAAAGCCACAGGTGTGCACATCATTGAACAGCAAGGAGGCAGAGGATGGGATCTGGCTTGGCCAAAGGACACCTTCACATTCTATGCACCTGCTGGATAAACACTTGACAAACACTGGCATAGACATGTGGGGCTCATAGTTTTGTGAGGGGCTTGTTCTCATATAGCCAGAGGTCATTAGACATTTGTTCCTCTGACAGTGGATACAAAGATATTTATAACAGAGCCCCTCCACTGGGTTATCACCTTTCAGTCAGGTTTGTGCTGCACAGGTTGGTGGCCAAGCTGTAATGAGGTCATTGTGCAATGCTTTTGTGTTCGCTGGTCCTACTTGTTTACTAACCTCCGGTTATCGAGAGCACTCAATCTCTTTTAATGACCTTATCAACATTTGCTTTTTTGGGAGGCAGGGTGGAAAAGGATATGCAGCCGTTCTCTTTCTTAAAGGGCTCATTGGCAGCATTGCTAACTGCAGTGAGTGACTGTTATAGAACACTAATCCCTACTGGGGTGAAACTGATCAGTTTCCTAGGGTGGGGGAAGGGACCATTGAATCACAAGGGAGTGGCAGAAACTTTATTGTTTATTGTTACTGGAATTGTGTTTCGATTTTCAGCATGTGAAAACAGACAAAAAATGTTCATGTCCCCCTTGTGTGTGCTGTGGAGTTCTACTGTACTGAGAACTGGCAGGACAGTAAGCACATAACACTAACTGTACTTTCCCTGTCCCTCCCATGTGCCTTTGGGATTTTAGATATGTCTGAGCATGGACATTGGGTGGCAGGCCAGGGTGCATGTGTGGAACAGCCAAAAAAGTATTTGCAGCATGATGGCACAAGACAGTTACACCATTTCATTTCAGGTGATGAATGTTGGGGCTCAACCCCCAAAACATCTTCCATTCATCAAACTTAGGAAGGAAGGGCCACACACGCAAGCCTGGAAAAGGATAGCATTGATTAAAAGTACTATATGGAAGGTGTCATTACAATATTTATAAAAAGATCTGTCAACCAAAAAACATTAAGGTAATAATTCTTAACACCAGCCAAATGTTAATGTCTTTGCTCCCATCGCCTTGCTATCTTTTTGAAAATGGTGGGGGGGGGGGGGAGGGGAGGGATGGAGAACAAAAATTCCTCTTAGGGATAACCAGGAATGGCTCCTGCAAAAGTTTTTGGTGGAGGTACTTTGTGGGATTCAAGGATTCCCATAGGCTCATCTTTCACCTCCTGGACAGTCATCCTGGGGGAAGGGGGTTCTTTGAGGGATTTTGGGGGCCAGTGGAGAATGTATTCTAGTGTTCCCCATAAGGTTCCAGTGTTCCCTGTAAGCTGAATGCTTGTACGGTCACCCAAGAGAAATTAAAATGCCGCCCAGCTGATAAGCAGAGTGCCCACAACAAGCAGTATGTGTTTCTGCTTGTGGTGCACATCTACACATCCCTTGGTGAACATAACAAAATTTATTCCACATATAGATGGAAAAATTACAGGGAACATTGGTGTGCCCCCAGACTCCATGTTCTCCTCCCAATTACTAGAGGGTGAGAGTTCTAGAAAGAGGGTCTTCCAGATCATTGCACCCTGGATGGTAGCTGGGGAGGTGTTGGTGTTGGTGATCCATGGACAGATGCATTGGCCCTCTGGCATGCCTCCTGCTTCATGAACCAGTACATCTATATCTCTTTCTGCTGAAGAGTCCAGTCTTCCAGACACTGGTGCCTCTTGGCCATACCAACAACTAGGTCTTCCAGGGTCCTTCTCTGTGTGCCTCTGCTATCCCTAGGGTGTCACTCCTGCCCTCCTGGCAGAATGATTTCCCTCTTGGGAGCTGAAGCTCTGCCAATTACAGGGTAGCACTGTGTATTTTTTCCCTTTGGAAGAAGCTGAGAAATCCTCTTATAACACATACAACTTTGCTGTAGAAGGCCACAATATTGATACTTTTTGATATTCTAGGAATCTGGCTATCCTGGGTTCTGAGATCACTTTTGCAGTCCACAATGAAGGAACAGAGACTAATAAGGGTAAGAAAAAAATATTAATACTTAAAACTATAAAATGTTCATAATATCTCTAGGGATGATGGCCTGGCAGTTCCTTCCAACAGGTACATTACCAATTTGTGATTTCTTCTTTAAGAACATAAGAATGTCCATACTGGGTCAGACTAAAGGTCCATCTAGCCCAGTCCATCTAGACCATTGTCTTGCAACAGTGGCCAATGCTAGGTGCCTCCAGAGCAGGTAATCATCAAGCGATCCCACCCTTGTTGCCCATTCCCAGCTTCTGACAGAGGCTAGGGACACCATTCCTATCTATCCTGACTAATAGCCATTGCATCCTGACCTATCCTACATGCCTTTATTTAGCTCTTTTTTGAACCCTGTTAAAGTCATATTGCTATTGCACAGAAGTGTTAAAATCCAAACCAAAAGATGGGGAAGAGAGGATCTTTCCCCCTCCTTTGTACAGGCACCTTTTCTGTAGGAAAATAAATGTCAAGGGAGGAAGTGTCTGAAAAAACCTTGCAGATTTTTCTCTAGATCATTCCATAAGAGGAGGGGTGGGGTATGGCCTACACAAAACCTGCAGGAGGTTTGATCCAGAGTTCCTGGAGGAATACAGCTGTCTCTTTGAAAGTCCAACACTGTTACAACTCATTCCCAGCTCTTTGCTTTCTATGTAATTAGGCTCCTAGCTTCCCTCCCCCCCCATTCACAGCTGCCCTTTGAACACCTTCAGATTGGCAGAGGAGAGGGTTCTTTAGAAGAGAACATAAGAACATAAGAATGGCCACACTGGGTCAGACCAAAGGTCCATCTAGCCCAGTATCCTGTCTGCCAACAGTGGCCAATACATTTCAAACTACATTAACATATGCATGGATTTGCTGTTAGTTCCTGGAAGAAATGATTCATGATCCTCTATCCTTGTCTGCATCTTGTGCTCAGCTTTCCCTCTCTGCCTTCCCAATACAGATCTGGGCATCAAAATGTAGA
Organism: Pelochelys cantorii; assembly: GCA_032595735.1. Taxonomy (NCBI): domain Eukaryota; kingdom Metazoa; phylum Chordata; order Testudines; family Trionychidae; genus Pelochelys; species Pelochelys cantorii. Next base: position 32,260,900 of record CM064328.1, read on the forward strand.
TTCTACGTTGAAGTGTGTAAATCCCATATTTGGACATTGATATCAGGATTTAGGAGTGTAAAATGGGCTCCCACTGGCATAAGTGCCAGTAAGTGCTTCCATAACTGGAATTTGTATTTTTGACTGAGTAACTGAGTTAACTGTCCTCTCTATTCATGAGAAAAGCTCCCCATAAAAGTCTGCAAAGCCATGACATTGTCCTCCCTCAAATCAATTTTTAAACTTCAGCTCTGCTGTGATGCTTACAAAACACTATAAAGTTGTCTGTTATGACAAATATAGTGCTTTCACTGTTATCCACTTGTCCTATTTATTTCCCCACTCCATTTGTTTGTATATATATTCACTGCAAGTCAGATCTATAAACTGTAAACTCTTTCGGGCAAGGATTGGCTTTTTTATTATGTGTGTTTTCAGCACCTAGCACATTGGGGCCCTGAACCTTATTGTGGCCACTAGCTATTGTCTCAGTACAAATAATAAAGAAAGTTGAACTGTGAATGTTTAAGCATAGGTCACTCTCCATGTTCTAGGAATTTCTTTAAAAATGGTTTTAATACATTTGGCTAGAATCTTTCAGACTGAATGTGTCCCTTTCAGAAAATGCTGATTAGTTAAAACTGAGAATGTTCAATGGGTCCATGTTGATTTAATCAAAATTCTGATAGAAACCAGACTTGGTTCCGTGCCAAACTTGCCCATCTTGCTAAAGAGCCAGGAAGCTCCAACTCTCAACCTTCCAGCCACACAGCTCCCTGGCAGCTCCTGCCAGCACTGTGGTTCATCCAGGCTCTCAGGCTCCTTGGTAGCTCACCAGGCAGATTGTCTTGGAGTTAGGTCTCCCAGACTCCTCTGCTCCAGGGCTGCCCCATAGCTGGGGTTCACAGGGTCCCTGACACACTGTCCCAGAGTTGGGAACTTCTAAGCCTATGTCTACACTGCAGGGAAAAGTCAGAAAAAGGTACGCAAATTGCAATTTGCGTATCTTTTCCCACTTTTTTTCTGAAAAAGGCTTTTGTGACATTTGGCCCATCTACACGGGGCCAAATGTCAGAAAAAACCCTCTTTCAGAACATTCCTTCTTCCTTGTAAAATGAGGTTTACAGGGACACTGAAAAAATGTATCTGCTTTTCCAAATTTTTTTTTCGGAAAAGCAGATGCGTTCCTTGAATGCTGCAGAGCTTTTCTGGGATACCTTAGTCTCCCATACATAGCCTCAGTCTCCCATACTCCTGGCTCCTAAAGCCCTGTGAGTCCCAGCACCCAAAGCTTGCTGGTTCCCCAGACCGTGCAACAGCCCACTGGGTTACAGGCAGTTCAGGAAGCCTTGGAGATATTTTGAAAAAGGTCAAAACAAAAAACTGGTTTAGACTATTGGAATTTTCAGAGTTCTCACAGAATGGTCATTCCAATATCTAGCCAGCTCTAGCTTTTAATGTTTGTCTATCATTAATGTAGACACTATACAGATTGCTATTTTATATGGCCTTTTGTTGCATTTAGGAGTAAAAATCTTGGCTTACTAGTCAAAAGCCCATTTTGTTAAAAGCGTTTTAAGTTCATTTTAATCCAAGTCTGCTATTTACTATGGGGACAATATCAGTTACTGTACGGCAAGAGCTTTTTAGCCTCTGGGATATTTCATCAACATATTCATTAGCATTATAGAATTTGTTTTTAAAAATGGCTTTACTGAGTTTCTTATTTTTGTGTGGCGTAAAAGTAGTTCTTGCATGGGTATTTACTGTAGCCGAGAGAAAATAACTCTTAGATTGTGTGGTGATACCATGTATGTTTCTTGTTACATATTTGGTATACCATTAACAATCTCTTTCTTTCTTCTGGCTCAGAAAGAAAGGGTACGGCTACACAGCAGCGTTATTTCGGAATAACTGACCTTATTCCAAAATAACAAAGAGCGTGTCTACACTGCGAAACATTATTTCCAAATAATGTTGAGCTGGAAGACTTCTTATTCTGACTCATGGTAACCCTCATTCCACGAGGAGTAAGGGAAGTCAGAGGAAAAGTGTTCTTCCTTTGACTTCCTGCTGTGTAGACAGACCCAAAAGCTGTATTAAGCTATTTTGACTTCAGCTATGCAATTGACATAGCTCAAGTTGCTTAGCTTAATTTGATTTTTGCCCTGCTGTGTAGACATGTCCTAAGAGAAATAGCTTGATTTTTTTTTTGAGGAAGTGTCAAAAAAGATGGACTTCCAAGGGAACCTGACTGAAACTTGAGCTATGGAGAGGCTACCACCTCTGCATAACAAATCCCCAATATGCTAGGATCAAGCAATCTCAAAGTTTTCCTCCACACTTTTTCATGGCAGCCACATTTCATGGTAACAACATGGCTGATGGTACCCAGATTCAAACTCACAAACAGCACAGTGGTCTTCTGTGGAGCACTTTTGTCTGTGGAATTCACTAGTACAGTTGAGCCAATGCCAATTGTGATGCAAGACTCATCTCTTCGTTCAAGGTTCCCTAATAGTGTAGCAGGCAGAATGGCCCTTGAAAGATGCTTCTGAAATAGATTACCTATAGATACAACGTCATATAAGTAAGCAGCTTACATGTATGTGGAAGAGGAGGAGGGTGCTAAGTTCCCTGAAGAATAAATTATTTAATTTTTAAAGTATGTAACGGTGCCTAGATTTTATGCTGATGTATTCTGTAGAAGTGCACAATGATAATACATAACATTTTTTTTGCCATTGGTAGCTTATTTATTACCTCAATAATATGAACTGCCTAGCTCGGTCTTTTCCATTTTGTCACACAGTAAGTTACAAAAGGAACTAGACAACAAGAAAAGATGGGACCATTGGTGTACAGTTCCCCAAGTTTACAGCCAAGACAGTCTTCTGTGTTCTCCTAATGGAATTGTGATTATGGAACATATTTATGTAACAAAGGTTTTTAAGCTTCCAGGCAGCCTTAGAGCTTTTTTACTTAATGAATAGTGCCTAGGAAAGAAAACAATACAAGAAGAAGTGAAGTCTGCTATTATTTTTCATGCCTACAACCAGCTACTATATTGCTGTCAGGTTGTGTTGTGTGCACTGTGCATCCTTTAGCGGTACTTAGACATACTGACATAAAATACAAAGATGATCCAATTACATTTTCTGCAACTGCATCTCATTTTGCTAATGCTTACAAATTAAGGATGTCTGTCACCCCAACATGAGACAGAACAATATAGCATTTTAAATCCAGTGAATTTTATAGCATGCATCATTTAAACACAGAAGAAGCACTAACCATAAATAGTTGACATATAGCACATAATCTCATGCTAGTCGATATGAAAATGCAGCTATGTGGGGAATACAAAATTAATTCACTCCTAGTCATGTAATAATGGTAAAATTATTTATTTGGGGCAATTTACTGTTAGTAATATATTTTCATAGAGCAATTTATATGCAAAAGGAAAGTGCATAGGTAATTCCAGTGTGATCAGCATGTATTATATTGTTTTTCCTTTCCAAACTATTTTGCCACATTATAAATGGAAAAATTCAAGAAATCCAATCAAGCTCTACATTTCCATATCTGAATTCAAAACCTAATAAAGTATATGCTGACAGAACCACTAAAAGATGGGCTTGTGTTTAGCTAGCTAGCTAGATAAACTACAAATAAAATCTGCAAGAAGTTTATTATAACTGGAGTTGCAATTTGTACAGTACAATTCATAGAAATGATATGGAACTTCACTATAACAGAGTATCTGTGTAAGCAAATTAGGAGATAGTGAGTGTGTGGTATTTGTGGAGAGTAGGAAAAGCCATCCCGCTCCTGTATTCTCTCCTTAGTGTATCTGGTATTTCCTGCTAGTGATCCTGGGGTAGATAATATCAGTCTTCCTGTAACAGTAGCCACTGAAGTGGCCAGGGTATTGACCTGTGTCATCTTGGCAGGGTCTAGGAAATCAAGTCCAATTTCTTACCAGTCAGACTCTTGATACACCCTTCTTAATTGGACAGCAGAGGCTGAATGTTATCGCACATGTTTCATCCTGCTAACTGCCTGCTGCTACAATGGCAGTGAATGCTGTCAGGTGCTGTTCAACCTTGTGTCATTTCCAAAGAGGACTCAAGTCCCCTTACAAGAAGTGCGCGGGAGAGTGGTTATAAACAACCCACAGTCCATGTGTTGGAGTGGCTGGGAGGGAGAGAGGATTGGGGAAATATGTATCAGTCACTGGGGGTTTTCACAGCCTCTTTGAAAGCTTTAAAACTTTGGCCCTGATTCCTGAAGACTTCAATGGAGATACCTGACGAGAGAATTTAACTGTTTGGCTTTAATTCTTGTAAATGTCCATTTAGGCAGACAAAACTTTACCAAGCTATTTCATAAAAAGAGTCAGAGGCTTAATGACATGTTCAATTTTTTAACTGAACATTTGTTTATATTTTTATCTGTGATTTGCATAGGAAGTGTATAACTCTCTGTTTCACTTGCTTTTGAAGAGAAAGCAGAACTACCTTAGTGTCAAACATTTCTACTTTTTGTATTCATTTTTATTTTTATTGCTATTAATGTGGTTACATATGGGATAACCATATGGGCAAGATATAAGTATCAGATGGCTGGCCAGAAGTCTGGCATCAGCAGGAATTAGTTTATTAGGCCAGGTTTCCAAATGGGAAAATGGATCTTTAGGCAAATGAGTAATTCTAGAATGCCTGGAATTTAATGATTGGTCCAGATCAGACTTACAGAATGGCAGTCTTCAAAGTGGAGGGAGAAGTATTCCCACTGAAGTCAATGTGACACTTGGTGGAGTAATGGTGCTGCTCAAACAGGATGAGGCTTTGGTATTTAAAGTTTCCCGAGCCAGTGAGGTGAAATAGCTAAAACACAATGTAGATTCAGCTTCATGGGATCACTTCAGTGGATCACAAAAATCATTAATCTTTGTAATGCTGTAGTACATAGAAACCGCACCTGAGATCAAGACTAGCAGGTTCTATGCAGATGCATAGAGTTAATGCCAGCAGACGGCTCACAATATGCATATAGATATGTCCTCTATTCCAAACCATACAGGGACTTTGTTTTAAAACAGAGTGTAATACTTTCGCCAGACTTACTTTCTCTGTCCCAAGGAAGGAGCTACTCCTGATCCCCAATGCTGCAGTTATAAAACTTTCTTCTCGATACTTTATCATAGTGTGAATGAGTTCAGTCACTACTGAAGCACTTCCTTACAGCCAGCTGTGGTGACTCTCTCCCCATGTGGTACCCCCCACTGATGATTGCTCTAGTGGTGTCTCTTCTTATAACTTAATCTTCTGGCCAGGTAACAATTTTGTCCACCCTTCCAGGAAAATAACATTCCAACTCAAACGAACAAAAACTCTCGTATACTTCACAAACACAGTCCTCAGTGTTCTTTGTCCCACTCCTGGGCTCAGGAGAATACCTGTTCACTTTGCCACAGAAGACTACTAACCAGGACTTCTCTCTGGAGGACTAGATCCTGAGTTGCTGACATTCAGGGCTTCTTTCTGCAGCTTCCCATTACAAACCTATTTCTTCCCAGCTGCTCTTTCCCTTCAGAGAGTTTCACTTACAAACTCCTTCCTACAAGCCACTATTTTATCCCAACCCCCATTAATCCATCCAGATCTTTTCCCATAGCCCAGCTTTCTTGGAGGAGCTCAGTTTTTCTTCTAAACCTTCTCCTAGTCAGGCTGCGGTCTCAGTGCTTTTCCCCTCACTATATACCCATCCCCAGAGAGCAATTGAAGACTCTCTCCCTAAAGGCAGGTAGGCATGCATGCATGCATGCACGCACGCACGCACACACTCACTTCTTCCTTTTTTGTGGCACAGCATCCTTGCCACAAATTAGCTTCATGATCTTTTAAGTCTGGCTCCCCCTCCGGTTGCCACCTGATATGCTAATTAGCCCCTCAGGCCACATTAGCCCCAGAATGTTGTGCCAGGAAAAAGAGATGGAAAAAGAATGTTCATCTACTTTCTCACCCATTACAAGGGGAAAAAGCAAGAGAACAAGAAGGTGAAGGTGATCCTTCTTACTGGAATGACTCCAAATAAAATGAATGAACTGAGAATCCTGCTCTGAGAGACCAAGTGCATTATACTTAATTCCTATTGGCTGTGTCTACATTGGCACGATCTTGCGCCAAAGCGACCGCTTTTGCGCAAAAACATGCTGCCTGTCTACACTGGCGGGGAGTTCTTGCGCAAGAACACTGACGTTCTAATGTGTGAAATCAGTGCTTCTTGCGCAGGAACTATGATGCTCCCGCTCAGGAATAAGCCCTCTTGTGCAACTGTTCTTGCGCAAGAGGCCAGTGTAAACAGGCAACATGAATTTCTTGCGCAAGAAAGTCCGATGGCTAAAATGGCCATGGGAGCTTTCTTGTGCAAGAGAGCATCTACACTGGCATGGATGCTCTTGCGCAAAAGCACATCTTTTGCGCAAAGGCACATGCCAGTGTAGACGCTCTCTTGCGCAAATACTTTAACGCAAGAACTCTTGCGTTAAAGAATATTTGCGCAAGATCATGCCAATGTAGACGTAGCCATTGTGTCTTTCAGCTTTTTCATTAAAGAAGGAGGCAGAGAGGGAATTGGAGGTTTACAGACCTTGTTAATTAGATGAGTCCCATTTTAATTGAATCCTCATGACCCAGGCCTACTTTGTGGACTTCGTTTTGGTCTCCCGTGCCTTATTTCCTTTCCCAGTCATTTAAAATTGTAAGCTCTTTTTGCACAACAGGAAGACACATTAAAATAATTAAGACTGGGACACTGCAGTTCAGATGCAGAATTTCCCCCTCTTTCATCTGTAATACATTTTGCAAGGTTTGAGTCACTGTTGCCATGATGCGGTTAAGGTTGCCAGATGGTTTCAGCAAAAATACTGGACACACTTGACATTACATCACAATCTACATTACATCTTATTGAGAAAACACCGGACATTTATATTTTCTCATTTATATTTTCTCAATTTGTTTCCCAAACTGAAAGCTCAAATACTGGACTGTCCAGTTCAAAACCCTAGCAGGCTTGCTGTAACAGAAAACCCACACAGCAATGAAGTAGGCAGTGGTACAAGCTACCTGCAGTGTCAGTTCTGTCCCAAAGCATAATTTTGGAAGCTCATTCCAGAAAATGTGTGTGATCTGGTGGGGAAAAGGGCAAGGTCTTAATAGCCAGTTAATAGGGCTGCTATGGATCATCATCAATAAACTACAGCTGTTCACTGCTAACTGAGCTTCTGGTACCATTAGGGGTGAAAAAGGACCCACATATGTAAGCAAAAATTATTCTCACTGACAGAAAGGGGAGCAATCCGCTAGGCTGGAGCAGGAGGCAGGTGGCCTTAGACAGAGCCTGCACTGCCTACAGAAAAGAGGAACAGGAAATCAGAGCCTTCCCATTAGGTGGTAGTGTGGGGACAGAAGCAACATTGTTGGCTTCCCAGGAAATGCAATGAAGATGGAGGTAAGAGCAGTGTGTGGAAAGGACCTTCCCATAAGGCTATGGCAGTCACAGGAGTTGGTGGCAGTTGTCACCTCACAGAGCTAGCAGAAGTACTGAAGAAAGAAAAGGGGTCAGATTGCCACTGTGGCACAGTATAGGATGAGAAGGAATCAAATGCAGTCATTCAGGTGACTGTTGGGCTGATACATGGGAAAAGCTATAGGAGCTATATGGTTCAGGGGTAATTTGTGTGGGGAGGTGGAACTGCATGCTAGCTGTGAATGGAGCTGTTCTCTAGCTTGCAATGTAAAGTTTTGCTTATGATGCTGGAGGGGTGACCAAACCTGCACTGCATGAATTTAGATTACTGCACTGAGGAGCCCTACTTTGCTACTTTTGGTAGTTGAGTAATAGGTGTAATAATATCTAGATTCACCTCAGAAATTCATTTTTGTTCTTCTAGTTGGGTCCATTTTCTTCTCCCATTTTTCTTGTGGTACCTGCAACACATTAGCACATGAGTCCTCTCATATTTTACAGATGCTAAAAATGAAATCCTATATGAGTTGCACAAACTACTAAGTTAAACAAAGATCTCTTCTCAGCTATCAACAGCCTAGTTATATTACAATGCCAATCTGCAGCTTAAGCATAAACCAAATCAAGGGATGAACAGACATTTTCAAAAGTTGTTCTCTGACCTGTTGACAAATACTGTATATAAGGCATCATACCAGATTTATGTATCTGTCTTGATTTTTGGAGCTCTTCTGTTATACTGTGTGGTGCTATTTCCTATATATTACAGGACAGTGCACAATTTAAAAATTTATTTAGTGATGAACACTTAGGAAATCCTGTGTAGTGAACAAATACATTTAATAAGAAATAAACAAGGCTCATCAAGCAAATGGAGAAGTTAACTGTAAAAGTTAATAACCATACAGGTTTAAAATAAATGTGATTTTTGAGGCACAATATGGACAGCCATCTCTCCTCATTTTTACACACACACACACTACCACCACCCCAAATATATGTGAAAGGTGTGGTTCATAAAAAATAATGGAGCATACTAATAGTTCTGTAGCTATGGTCAATGTCAAAACTGTGTCAGAACCAGTACTAGAACTTGGAGCTCTTTCATTATATCACCTGAATGCCTTATCACCTACAAATTTCACTTTTCACTAAATAAATGATGCTCTTGCAAACACTGGCAATCCTCTCCTCTTGTGCACAAACCCACAAAACCTCTCAACCTCAAAATATTTTAGCTGGACCCTTTTGTTAACCCTGCTCTCCCCTCCCCTTTCCCAGATTGCCTTTGGAATAAGGATTTTTAAGACTAAATAGTAATCACAGCTATTTAGAAAGGAGTGTGTATGTGCATGAAAGAGAGAGTCTGACTCCTGAAAACAGGGCAAAAGCCAACATACAAAACCTGATCCTCCTTATTGTGTCTAGTAGGTACAATATTTAATTAATAAGCAATTTACAGTCCAGAGGAAATATGGCTACATGGATTTTACAATAGTAGTGGGGAGCTGGTAGTGGTTTTCTGAGTTAACCATTACAAATGAAAGCATAGATTTGAACAGAATAAAAGATATAGAACAACAAGTAGTGTTAGTTCACCATCTGTCCTCCCACACGTCTTCTGCAATTTAACAGATCATCTGTAGTGTAAAAGTAAACCAATAACTGTGACATATGGATGCAAGCTTCTTTGAGCCAATGTTCAGTGAGCAGAAGAGTGTAGGTTTTCAATGCATGTAAGTGCACATTTTAATGTCTATGTGAGTGACCAGACAACTAATTTGTGGTTTTGTCTGTCTTCTTTAGCACAGAAATACTCTCACACTTGAGACACCAGAGCAAAGCCAAGTCCTTAACAGCAAGCACAGCCTTCCTGAGAAAAAAATCTTACATTTCAAACTGATGCTTTCACTCTACACGTAATATTTAAATGCAGGGTAATGTCTCTTTCTTCTACATCTTCATAGGTCTTGATTATTTAGGGACTGGCTGAGAATGGACATTTCTTTTTAAATAATCATGACTTTTCTTTAAGTGGTAGTAATTGAGTCTTGTTGTTAACTCTGTAAGAACACCTCTACACAGCAGTGCTATTTTGGAATAACTGGCGTTATTCCGAAATAACATAGTCCGCATCTACACTATACGCAGTTATTTTGACATAATGTCAAAATAACGTCGAGCCGGAGGACTTCTTACTCCAAGTCCTGTAACCCTCATTTTATGAGGAGTAAGGGAAGTTGAAGGAAGAGTGCTCTTCCTCGGACTTTGTGCTGTGCAGACAGTGCCAAAAGGCAAAATAAGCTATTTTGACTTAAGCTATGCAATTGACGTAGCTGAAGTTGCGTAGCTTATTTTGGCTTTAGCCCTGCTGTGTAGACATGCCCTAAATGTCTTGAGATGTGCAGTGTAAAAAATATATATATATATTTTCAGAAGCAGTTACAATACCATTGTAAGAGTGGTATTCTCCAGACTGCCAGCCAGGTGAATGGTTTAATGCTGAACTGAGGCGATCTCTAAGCATAAGGGTGGTTTTCAGTGGTCTAAGTCTAATGGAATTTTTTGCTGATTTGGCCAGATTTTAATAGCTTAAAAATATCTGGTTTGCACAGCTGTGTTAGTTTCTCTCATGAAACAGTTGTTTTTTACTCTCAATGTTCCAATATTCTGTTGCCATTGAGCACACATAAGTTGAAGAAAAATTCACATTTCATATATGACCTTTCAGAGTTCTATTAGCTCTACATGAATTTGGTTTAAAAAAGGGCAACTTCCTTTTTAAAGGGCTATGCTCTGTAGAGGTTAATATGGAATAAGACAGGATCCAAAAAATCTGTGCCTCTCATATGGTACATGAAGGTGTATATGGAATAAGAGAGCCTTATTCTATAGCATGTATTAATATTCAAATTGAGAGCCTGAATTCAAAAGACTCAGCCTGCCTGTGTGAAAAGGGAACTGAATTAGGACCAAGGGCACTGGAACCAGAGGGCCATGCAACCCCCGGTGAAGTAAAGAGTTCCTCCACCGCAAAGTGCAGCTCCTGCCAGTGCGGTTCCATGCCCGCTCAAGGCATGCTGTTTGGGGGGGCAATGGCACACCCTGGCCCCCCACATACTTTTGGCACCACTGACTGGGTCTCAGGAAATGTAGATTCATCCCCCACCTGAGCCACAACCTTCCTGTATTACACTGGACAAATCAGTTTCTCATCTGTACAATGGAGAAAATGCTTCCTTACTTCATAGGAGGGTATTATCCATTGCATGATTGGGAAGCACTCAGGTACAACAATAATGAAGACCTTATAGGTGCCTATAGAGGTGGATACAAATCAGTAAGTCAGAGTTGCACATTGTCTGTTTCTACCATTCATATTTCCAGGTGCAAATAGTGGCAACAACCAGGGGAGCTCCACTCTTTGAAAATCTAGGTTTCCATCACTGTTCAAATTCATATACTTAATGGGGAGCTCTTGCTTCAGCTATTTAGCAACCAGTCCATGTGATGGAATAACTTTACTTTATATTTTAATTTTGCAAACCTTTGGAAATTCCTATCAAAATATGTATGACAAGTATGTTATGGTTACACAGAGAGACAAGTATTCAAAAATCAGGAAAGACAACGTCAAGGTTGCCTGTGCAACCTTAACAGTGCTCCATTATTAGATGGTAAATAGTGAATGAGCTAGAGGAGCCACAGATTGAATAGTTGGGATTAAAATAAATCTTAATCAAACGACTCATTCATTATGCACTTATCCAACCAGAATCCTAAGGGAGTCAAGTATCTTGCAAGGGAAAACAGTTAATATGTATTTAAATCATGACACACAGTGGGGCAGAGTTGCAGCTGCAGGGATAAACTACACCATAGCTTTTCCTGACTATGTGCTTCACTGTGCAATATTAATATTCTTTTATACAGTATTAGGGATAGAATCTGTATACTATAGTACCTGCACACTTTCAATGGGATCAAAGTTGAATATTAATATCCCATATTCCTAATCCTCAACAGAATTACCACAGGTAATTCCACAATACTAGGACTATGATATATTTGGATTCAGGCTTTAGCTACATTCTGTGGTGTATGTGGTAGACATTATTCTGAATGAATGAAATTTCCCATGTATCATGAAGTCTTTCAAAGATTTTTCTATAGAATTATTGGTTAGCTGATAACTTCTCCCAGGAACCATTTCTACAGTAATTTTACAACTTTATTTTTTATAAGCGGCAGGGATTTTAGGCACCAGATACACAGTGAGCGACGGTACTATTTATGAAAGCTGGGAAGAAAGGAACAGTATTCTGAAATCTGATAAATGAAAAATGGGCAGGGTGTCAAATTTAATCACATTTGTATTCACAAGTTGTTGAGAGCAGATGCTGATTTATGATCTATCAACAGTCACCAGATTTTCTGACTGCTTTATATACATATGAATGGATGGACGGATGGATGGCTAGATAAACAGACAGTGAAATTATGTTGCAAATTATATGGCACCAAACCCAGTTACAACAGATATCACATCCAACTGATATTAAAAATATGGCAGATTTTGTCAGAGCAGATCTCTGGAAAGTCTTCATTTTGCAATATAGGAAGCTTTCAAAAGAAAATATAATGCTTTGGCTATACAGAATTCAAAACTACAGCTCAGCAATTCAAGTTTGGATTCAACGCCATTATCTATATGCTACCACAGACTGGAGGTAGGGAGCATTATAATGATTTTTATTTCATGATAATATCATGCAGCGAGTCATCTCTAGGGATGTGAATTGGTAACTGGTTAACCAGTTACCTGGTAAGCATCACCCTTAACAGGTGATGCTTATGGGGTACTAGTTAACTGGCACCTGGGAGCAGCCCTCCAGCCCAGCGGGGATTGGAAGCCTCCCCACTCCTACACAGTGCCACTGCTGCTGGCCACATTCTGGTAAGAAATCTGTTGAGGGGCCATGTAACCCTGCATTTCCCCACCCACATGTTGCCCAGGAAGATTCTGTACTAGGTACCAAGAGAGGCTGGGAGCCCAGCCAGGAATGGAGGGCAGAGAGTGCCAGGCAGGAAGGGTTTGGTCAGTGAGTCACAGACCCCACCTCCATGTGAGAGAGGTGTATGGGAGTGTATATGTGTCGCCCCTTCTCATTTGAACCCTAAACACTTAAAGATAAGAAGGCAAATAAAAAGAATCCAACCTCACAGTATTTCCTTTTATCAGGGGCTCGGTCAACTTGATATTAATTTGAATGTTTGTGTGACTGATTGCCATCGAACTCACTTAAACATGGGTAATTTCACCAGGTGTCCTATATTCAGCATACGGAAATATGGTCACCCTATCACATGAGGTTGTGACCTCGTGAACAATCTCGCAGTGTCACTCACTAAAATTTGGCTGAGTCAAGACTCTGTCATGACACTGAATGGCACTGCAACCCTGTGCACCAGACTGCAATACCTGGAAGTCAGAGCCAGCCCCATAGGCCCGGAGCAATGGACCCAGATAAGTGTCAAGCTCTCTTTCCAGCTCATTTCCAATGAAAGGATCACCTGTCAGTTGCAAAACATGGCTCTTCCACTGGTTGGTTTTGTGATTATGGCATTGGACTTGGGCTCAGGAGAGCTGAATTCAAGTGTTCAGCACCTACAACTGAAAAGAGACTTTCTAAAGAACTCAGCTCTCACTTACGTACCTTAGGAAGGGTCAGTTTTTTGGGAAGTACAAACAGCTGGCAAATCCCATTGTGGCATTTAGACCCATATTTTCAGTAGAGTTCAGTGTGTTAAGCTCTATTGAAAACCTGACCCCTAATTTCTCAGTACATGAGTTTCTTCATCTACTAAAAGAGGATAATTCCTCCTTACTTCAGGGTTATTAATGACACTTCAGTACTATAATGGAATCCCATAAATTAATAAATATAACATTTGTACTGAATTCATCCAGAACTAAGTTATTAGGACTCATTTCTGCAAGCTCTGGGTGAGTAACCCCCGTGAAGTAAATGGGACTATTTGCGTACATATGTTTCTAAACATTGCTGGATCACACCCTAAGTCTGAATAAGAGCTGTTTCCATCTCACTGCAGGAGGACTGAAGCAATAAGAATAATATAGTCCCCATCAAGCCACCCACTTATCTTCCTTTCTGCCATTTGACAAACTTCTGATGGCTAGAGTGCTCACATTTCTCCGTTTATTTTCACAAGGCATTTTGCTGTGATAATTTTGTGGGTGTAAAAATAGGTTGATTCTACTTTTGAATGACTTCTAACTCTTAGCCCTTTACAAATGTAGATCCAGAAATAAAGACATAAGCTTGTAAATAAACCTGTGAGAAGAAAAGGAGAAATGGCTTCTCAAATGTTATTTAAATATGTATTTTAGTCAGATGTGTAAGTCAATGTTGCTCCACTGGAAACAATGACACTAGGCTGATTTATACCCACTGGGAGGCTGGCTGACAGCAGTTTTCTTTTAATATAAAATCGTGACTTCAGACGGATGCAATCATATAAAGAACTAGACAGCAGTTGCTCCCAAATCATCTTTGAAAGAGAGAAAGATCTTCAGATGGAATTTGTATTTGAATCCTATAGGAAAACAGACTAATTTCTTGTACTTTCCATATGTAATTGTGCATATTTCTTCTGCTAATTTTAATATACACTGCCCATCAGCCAGTCTCTTGCATTAGTCTACTAAGCTTATATACCCTGAACTTTCTAGAACCTGTAGGTCAAGCTGTCTTTTAATCTGAATTTGTTTGGGGGGGGGGGTTGCATATAAAGGAGATGTGTAGTATCCCCATTAATTTCAGTGCAGTGTTAATGCTGAAGCATAATGATGATTTATAATCACAAGTTCTAACTGTTTTACTGGTGACTATTTTACTGGAAGCTTTTAGGTATTGGGTCAATTTGTCAGCTGTTAGGTACTGGGTCAAACCTCTGCTCAGTGAACTGGAAAAAAGATCTGTTTGAAAAAAATTGACTGCTTTCCCTGAAAACAGGAAGTCCTGAAACACGAAGCAGGAGCCTGGTCTACAATTACAATTTAGATCAATTAAGCTTTGGCACTCAGGGTGAAAAATCCATACCCCTGAGCATTGTAGCTATCTTGACCTAACCCTGGTGTACATGTAGCTAGGTCAATGGACTAATACTCCCATCGGCTTAACTATTGTATCTAAGGGAAGTGGTGTTGCTGCAACAATGGAAACCTTCCATCCATTGATGTAGGCAGTCTGTACACTACAGTGTAATGCTGGTGACATAGTTACAGTGCTGTAGCTATGCATCTATGGTCCCTATAGTGTAGACATGGTCAGAGACTTTCAAAGGGGGAAAATGTGCAGGAAGCCACAACAGCAGCAGCAAGCTCTTTGACATGGGACAGGAGTCCAACAAAAGAGAAATTATTCTGTAGTTTGCTGAGTCTCAAAATAGGGCAGATTAGAATTTGAGACATCATTCTGAAGCGAAAAGGAAAAATCACACAATTGACTTAGAGGTATGCTGGGCTAAGGATCTATGCATTATATCAGTTCCTATAGCAGTACTCTGCTGAGAAGCTAAGGTTGCCAAATCTCTAGGACTGGCCTGGAGTCTCCCGGAATTGGCATCAATCTCCTGGTGACTATTGAAAGGAATCCTGGAGATTTAGTAGAACATTTTAAGAAAATGACATTATGTCGCATTGGGGAAAAAATTCTTGAGGATTAGCTTCAATCAGAGTTGGCAACCCTATAAGAAACTGGACACAGGAAGAAAACACACTGAGGCCATCTGCTGGTCAGTGAATACTTGTATTCAGCTAAGTACTGTCTGGCTCCACTTGAGGAAATCAATCACTATGATCTGAGACTAGACCGGAGTCCAGTACCTCCCATGCAGAGCAGTATCCTAGAGTTAACCTTGTATGCTCACACGCCTGCACCCTAAAAGCAGCGTTAGAAAATAGGGCAGGGAACTGTTTAAAGTTATACAACAGTCAAGCCATGGTAGGAAGTTAAGCAACTGGGAAGCAGAGATTCAGTTTAGCAGTGAAGCTGGATGGGCTACATTGGAATTGCAAAGTTTCAGGAATCAGCACTGTGTTGAGTTTATTAACCAGAAAACACCTTTGCCCATCAGCAGTGAATGTGAGGCTCCAGTCTGGGCCTAGGATTCTCACAATGGCACCAGGAGCCAGAGGGGTGAGAGGCAGACTCTGGCAGTGGTGGGATGTGCAGGAGTCAGGCATTTATTTAGATTTATAAAAATGTGCCTAACAAGCTTTTGGTAAATATAAAAAGAGTTACAGGAAAAACATATACTTGATACTATACACTTGTGCCAGCCAGATCAAAATGTCCTACGGCCTCTGGATTCATCTAGGCTAATACATCCCTTTCCCCAACCCCCGCTATTATCCAGTAACGAGGTTTACCGGAGCGGTCGACAAAGGCTTCCTTTGTCAACTGTGCCGCATCTAGACTGCCGCGCTGTGCTGGATCAGCTGATCGTCAGCACAGCGTGGCAGCCATTTTTATTATAATGAAGCGGGGATTATTTAAATCCCAGCTTCTTTGACTATGCTGAATAAACTATTTTACATGGCTCCATCGACGGAGCCATGTAGTCTAGATGTAGCCTAAATGTTGGAACTACTCCTGTAAAACCAGGACATCTGGTCACCTACCTTCAAGCAGCACCATCAGGCAAACAAACATCTACCTTCTGTGGTTCTACAGTTTCAAATGACCTTCAAATGTAGCTGTGTGTAGAGCAATGGTTCTTAAACTTTTTTTTTTTGCAGATCATTTGAAAATTGCTGAGGGTTTCAGTGGACCACTTAATGAGCTTTCCAAATGTTGTTTGTACCGTTAGTTAACTGCTGTAAAGTGCTACTCTTAGCTAATTACTGTAAAGCACTTGGAATAAAAGCACTGTATATAAAAATCTTGTCTGGACAATAGAGTTCCAGTTGTTTGGGGAGAGCTGTCTCTCCCCCTCTGCAGCAGCTACTGAGCTAGGACTGGGAAGACTGGGTATGTGTTTCTCTCTCCTCTCTCACAATGGCAGCTAGGGTTGCCAGATGGTTTCAACAAAAATACTGGACACACTTGACATTACATCACAATCTACATTACATCTTATTTAGAAAATACCAGACATTTATATTTTCTCATTTATATTTTCTCAACTTGTTTTCCAAACAGAAAGCTCAAATATTAGACTGTCCGGTTCAAAACCGGACACCTGGCAACCCTAATGGCAGCCCCCAAGCTGTGACTGGAAAGGAGGGGGGTCTTTCCCTCTCTCCCCAGCCCTGGCAGTCTCAGAGTGAGGCTGGGAAGGAGGCCATCTCTCCCTGATTGCTGCAGCCTTGAATTCTTCTCTGGTGTCCACAGCCCTGCGTGTCCCAAATTCCCCCACTCCCTCGTCTCACTCCACAGCTCCCTCCCACCTAACCCCTATTACCCCCACTCCAGGTCACCACATCACCTTACATGTGCATCTTCTCTAGGGTCCAGGAATTTAATTAGTGGAGCCCACACCCGTGCGGCTGCATTACTTAGTCGGGCAGCCCTTCATTCTCTTGTGTACAGCTGTCCAGGCCTTCCCCTGAGAGAGAACTATCTGCAAACCATGTGAATGGAGCTTGTGGAACACAGCTTGAGAACCTCTGGTGTAGAGTACACTGCAATTATCAGATCTGGAGGTGCAAGGGGCACAGATCACTGTGGGGAAGTCCACAACTGAAGGGAAAGTGTGCATCTTCTTGCAAAGCATAGATACGTGATGCAAGCAGCTTTGATACATGCCGGACCAAGTGAAGATGTAACAAGCCCCCAGGTTACACATGTGAGTAATGAGAGGCTGATATTTTCTATCTGTTGAAGTATGGATATGTGTTTGCCTCCATTTGTGTTCCCCATCCTGCTAGCATAAACTCAGTCTTATGCAGACTGGGCTTTGGCCATATTGTTGTAGTCACCCTCACACGCATGCCGAATGACTAGGGGTGACCAAATTTTGCTGCACAAGAGCGAGCTTTCAGGGCTAATAAAATATTGCCTAAAACTGCTGTGTGCTTCCTCTTTTAAAGATCAGAAACAAACAACAAATGGTCTGGTAGCACTTTATAGACTAACAAAACATGTAGATGGTATCATGAGCTTCCGTGGGCACAGCCCACTTCTTCAGATGACCGGAGTTTTGAGTTTAGGATGTGCAGATCCAAAATAAATAGGAGAGAAGGGGGGGTGGGTGGGAGACAGGGAACAGAGGGTATGGAAAATCAAGGGGGAAAACAGGAAGGTTTTTCAGAAACAGTTCCATCTTTCCCTTTTAGGATATGCACCGAGCAACAGTCAGAGATTACTGAGAGGTGGTGGGATGGAAGTAGGGAAGAAGGAATTCAGCATGGCATTACTTTTTCATCCATTGCTGAAGAACACTGTTATCCAACAAGATTTCTGCAGTCCCCTGTACCACAACCAGCTTTAAAACCAAATTGCCAGGGATGGGGGGATCTCAGGACTCTAGATTTGCCAAAGATGCCTTGTCACAACTTTCTCAGAAGTCTTTCCTAAGAGATACATTGGGTCTGATTTTAAGAGGTGAGACAAAGAGAACGGCAAGTGTTCAGGTTCTGAAAATCAGGCCCTAAGTGTTAAATTGGGCACCCTAATGGGGAGGCCTGCATAATATTAATGGGTATTTTTGAAAGTTTTAGGCCAGCTTTTTTGAGTTCCTCCTAAACTTTGCTCCAAGCAAAATATAGAATTGAGATTTTATTTAAATGCCAGAATTTTAATTTAGATTAAAGTATTTTCTTCTTTAAAAAGAGCTTTGTAAAGTTGCTTCCATTGATCCAGTAGGGGTGGATAACATCTGACAAACAGTTAATTTATTCTTTCCATGTTAGCTGCTATCTGGCTGAATGTGAGTCAAATCTATACATGGATGTCAGTCAAAAGAGCCGTTGGGGGCTTAGGAGCATCCGAGGGATCAGGACTAACACATTTACCAAACATCTGAAACCTCTGTACAAACCGTTCAGTGCTGTTTTCTAGAAATCTTCCCGCTAAAGAAGGAGCTGTTTATAATCCCCTTGGAGAGGAAGTTTACCCAGCAGCAAATTGTATGAGTCAGACAGGTAGCAAGTACGAGTCCTGAAAATCTCATCAACCTCCCTATATATTAAGGGGCTTACATGAGACAGTGAAGGTAAAAAACACCCCCACTATCATGTAGCATCTTCACACATTGTTACTTTACTATGAACAAGGGCCATTTACAGAAGGCCAAAGCTACCATGGATGTAACCACAACAAATGCCTCCATCAGTTCACAGCTTGCGGATATATTGTCTGTTTGTCTGGCTTTCCCTTTTGTCCCACTGCTCTCTGCTAGTGACCTACTGTCAGAGTAGTTAGGAGATTTCAGTTACACCATTCTCACTTCTACCTCTTTTTATAGCACCACAGTCTACCCATAAAAATAACTCTCTTTAAGTCTTTAGAATCTTGGTGGAATAATCATGCTTTTAATTCTCCTGTTCTTTAGTTTTCTAACTCTACTTAGTACTCATAAAAGTATCACATCAGAAGCATCAGTGACTGAAATTCTCCATCTAGTTATAAATCATGTGGTTAGTAGTATTGTATTGCAAGTGGTTTTGTGACTCTGTCCCAACTAGGTAGCACCTTGAGGGTGGAGAGGGCAGTTCAGCTGTCATTCTTAGTCCTTGAACTCTGCTGAGATTACCAACCAAGGAACTAACAGCTTTCATTGCTGATTGAGTTTCTGTGATATAGAAAGCTATTTGCTGGTCTGACATTTATTGCTCATGGCCTGGTGCAGAATAACTACAGCTGCTCTTAAACCCAGGTCTGTAGGATTCATGACAGTAGTCATCTTCCACCTATCCAGCTGGAAGCCTGCTGACTGTTGCTTATCTGGGACCCATGTAGCCTAGACTCAATGTGAGACTCTGGCCTTAAGCCAAATTGGCAAAATCCCAGAGCAGCTGATTGCCTTTATGGTCCTATTTGCAGCAGGGGAGGCTTAGGTTGGAAATTAAGAGCAATTTCCTAACTGTCAAGGTGGTTAAGCACTAGAATAAATTGCCTAGGGAAGTTGTGGAAGCTCCATCACTGGAGATATTTAAGAGCAGATTACACAGACATCTATCAGGGATGAGTAGCTGGTGCTTGGTCCTGCCAGGAGGACAAGGGACTAGACTTGATGACTTCTCGAGGTACCTTCCAATTCTAGAATTCTATGATTCTATTTAAACGAGCAACAGGAACAAGAAGCTGTCTGAACAACTGTATTCCAGCTTGTTCTGGCTCAAGTAGGCATGACTCCTGATTCCTGACTTGTGACTGATCTCTAGTTTCTCTCCTGTCTCTGATTGACCCAGAATACCTCCTGGTTCTGATCTCTGACTTACTGGTATATTTATGCAGTTAACTCTTGATTCTTGTCTCATGACTCTGGTGCTGACTAGGAGGTCTGGCTGCCCATAACACAGCTGTAGCATTCAGTCTCTGCTGTCATACAAAATATTTGACTGAGGGGCAAAGAAATTTCTGAAATAAACTGGATCCAGCAGGATTGGATCCTTCAGAGGCTGGGTAAGAGGAGACATAATGTACAGTTCACCTGTCAAATGTCAAGACCTCTTAGGTCTGTAAAACTGGAATAAGTCAGGTAAAACCATAATGAATCAATATTTCTGCTGTGAAAGCCTTCTTTGTAGTAATTTTTCAACAAAATAGTTTGCTCTTTCACAATTTCAGCAATGATATTATTGATAAAATGTTTCCAGTTTACATAAATAAAGCAAGAAGAAAAAATACTTCTGGGAGCCAGTGTTTCATGTAAGCTGAGTGCTTGTTCAGTCACTCAGGAGAGATTCAGATACTGGCCAGCTGATTAGCAGAACACCCAGAGCTAAGTTTATTGTTTCTACTGGTGGTGCACATTTGCACATGCCTCAGTGCACATAAATATTTATTCCACACATGGATGAAAAATTCATACATGGATAGAGACAATTAGAGGGAACATTGCTGGGTGGAATTAATAAAGAGAATACTAAAAGCATAAGAAGGTCATACTGGGTCCGACCAAAAGTCCATCTAGCCTAGTAGCCTGTCGTCTGACAATGGCCAATGCCAGATGCCCAGAGAGAGTAAACAGAACAGGTAATCATCAAGTGATCCCTCCCCTGTCACTGATTTCCAGCCTCTGACAACCAGAGGCTAGGGACATCATTCCTTACCCGTCCTGGCTAATAGCCATTGATGAATCTAACCTCCATGAATTTATCAAGTTGTCTCTTGAATGCTGCTAAAGTCCTGGTCTTCACAACATCCCTGGCAAGGAGTTCTACAGGTTGACTATGAACTGAGTGAAGAAAAACTTCCTTTTGTTTGTTTTAAACCTGCTGCCTATTAATTTCATTTGGGGACCCCTAATTCTTATGTTATGGGAACAAGTAAATAACTTTTTCTCATTCACTTTCTCCATACCTGTCATGATTTTATACACCTCTATCATATCCCCCCTTAGTCTCCTATTTTCTAAGCTGAAAAGTCTCACTCTTTTTAATCTCTCTTTATACGGGAGCCGTTCCAACCCCTAATAAAGCACAAAGAACATAAACATGAAACTTTTATCCATTTATATGTCACCTTTGTAGAATGAAACTAGAACACATTTTGCAAGTTGCTTCTAGAAGAAATGGGAACCCAAAAAGGCTAAAATAATTTTTAAAAGGTAAATAAAATCACTATCAAATCGAGTAATATAAAAATGGTCAGTTTCAATTGTAAAATTTGCCTCTGCCTTGAAGCTAAACTTCCCACTGTATAAACTGATATCCTGGAGTTAAAATATATACTGTGCAAAGTGTAATCCTGGATTTAAGCTTTGTGCCATATAAACTGATATCCTGGAGTTAAAATTGCAGAAGCTGGTACTGAATCTCTACACTTTATAAATTGAAATAATTATATTGATGAGCACTTAGTATTTTTAGTAACACCAGACATGGCAAATCAAATAGAAAACAATTCTGAAACTTTCTGACAATGATCTGTTATGCTGAGGCCATGTCTACAATAGGATTTTAGTATAACTGCACCAGTGTACCTGCCCCATTGCAAACCTTGAGTAGAACTAGATTGTAGCAGAGCAGTGAGGCTTGGAAGAGTACAATTTATGCTGGTTTGAAACTCTAGAATAGGATGCACCAGTGCAAATGAACTAGTGTACATTCCAGTGGTGGAAAACATGCTGCTTCGTGGACTCCTTGCATTAGGGGCTGGATTTTTCTGTTGCCCTGTTCTCGATTATGGTAGTATGAAGTAAAATGTGACCAAAGAAAACAGGTACTTTTGATGCAGTGGAGCAATTGTGCTTGCTGACTGAAATCCTATTGTAAATGAGGCCTAATACATTTTAAAGCATGATATCTCAGCTCAACTGAAATCAGTTGTTTTGCCTTCAATGAGGCCAGAATGGATTTTGCCATAAAATCTTTGAGCTCATTTTTTTCTCTTTTTCCCATTTTTAAAGACTTCCTTTAATCTGTAAATATTTGTATATCCTCACTCTTACTTTTTGACCTTCAATAATGGGTTAGTTGATGTTTTAGAACATAAATTTTAATTAAATTTTCCCTTTGGGTTTTCTACCTGGAATGTGTTAATAGTTCAAGTTGTACCTGTCCTTCTAAAACTTAGAATCATAGAACACTAGAACTGGAAGGGATCTCGAGAGGTCATCGAGTCCAGTCTCCTGCCCTCACGGCAAGACCCAGTACTGTCTAGACCATCCCTGATAGATGTCTATCTAACCTGCTCTTAAATATCTCCAGAGTTGGAGATTCTACAACCTTCCTAGGCAACTTTTTCCAGTGTTTAATCACCCTGACAGTTAGGAATTTTTTCCTAATGTCCAACCTCCACTGCCTTTGCTGCAGTTTAAGCCCATTACTTCTCGTCCTATCCTCAGAGGCCAAGGAGAACAATTTTTCTCCCTCCTCCTTTTAGATACCTGAAAACTGTTTACTCCATTTGTACCATTCAGTATAAGTTACTGTTTTACAATAGACTGAAAAACAACAGCCGGGATTAATCTGTGAGGAGAGTTTATGAGAAAAGCTTGAAACTAGAGGAAAGATCAGGTATCAATAGGACTGTAGAGCAGGGCTACTCAACTTTGGAAGTCCCGGGGCCACAATGATACTCACAGCACATGCCGAGGGCGGCAACTTAAGTGTGGTTGCATATAAATGCAAATATATATGCAAATATATGCAAATAGCTCCTTTCACACCGATGGGCATGAATACAAAGATTAAGGCAAGACTACACAACACACAGGCCCCATTTAAGTCAGTTCTGCTGATAATAATAAAATGCAATATTTACCCGATTTCTATCATATGACAGCACTTTTAATGAGAAATGACAGTCCAGGAATTTAACTACTAAAACACATATCAATAGAAGACCATTATATTGACTACTTTTTTGTTTTGGCTCCCACCCGTGGGCTGAAAACAAATGGGCCGTGTGTTGTGTAGCCTTGCTGTATAGGGTCAACTCATCACTTGGTGCTTCCTCATGGCCAGGGAGCTCTCTTCCACCTGGGTCTGCTCTATCTCTGTGGTTACCTGCCTCTTCCTGTGACTTGGCCATCTTGTCAAGTCACTGCCAAGCCTCTCCCTTTCTGGGGTTGCTTCCTTGACAGGGCATATGGGAATCAGACCCTCTCTTCCTCAGGTAGGGGCCTTTGGTAGCAGTTTGGGTAAAATCCTGCCTTCTCTCAGGAGCTGAGGATTGAAGGTCTGTTTTCTTCCTTGGTCTACTCCTGAAGTGAGCAGTTCTGCTTCCCTTTGATCACCTGCTCCAGCCAATGCATGACTTGTGGGTATGGTGAGGCGCAGCTGGGTGAGCCCAGAACAGTTCTTTATCTCTTTGTCCAGTGTGGGGTTTGTAAACCCCATTAAAGGTCAGAGAATTTCCAACTCCTAGTCTATGACTGAAAACAGGTCAGTCATCATATGAAGTGTGACAGAAGAAACATTATATTGTATTTCTTGCCTTTCCTCAATCTTTAATAAAAAGTCACATTAATTTGAGGGTAGAGGTAGAGAAATCGCCATTTGCTAGTGGGGAAAAAAATAAAGAGTGGTGGTGAACTTAAGCACTTCTAGGTTGTACTTCACACAAAATATTTGTGGCCATGCCTCAGGTGTAATTTACGGCACCCTTTATTTTAAAATTGAGCAAGAGAATCCTATGAGAATATAAATTTGGACATGGTTTAATTGTATGCTAATCAGAAAAACTACACACAGTTACAATTGGTCATAGCATCTGTTTGTTTCCTTTTTGACAAGGTACTATAGCAGGCCATTCCTGGTGTTCTAAGGACAAAAGAGCTAACTAGCCTCATGGAATGTGATTACTTCTGAAGAATCAATTCTTCTGTGTAAGCATTAGGGGGCAAATAAAGAATACAGTGCTGGGAACAAGAGTGATTTACAATTGGACTTAATCTATCTGAAAACTTTTAGAAACTACATCAATGCTCCCCCCACCCCAATTTCATCAAACAGCACCTGAATTTTCTCAGTGCCATCTGTCTGCAGCACTAAATGAAGCCCAAGAGACCTGAGGGAAAGTAGAAACAAAGTTTTAATGATTAACCTAACCTTGTTGTCAGAGTGGATAGCCTGATAAATGGGACCTTGGTTGCCAGTTATCACATACCAAGTTACTACTGCTGTAGAAAAGATTCAAACCAATAGGAATTCCATTGCTATGTGCAAAACAGAATATACTCTCCCAGGATAAGCTTCATGGCTTCTGTGTGTGCAAAATGGAATTTACTCAGCCCTTCACAGTTTCATGGTAAATACACCCCCTGTAATTTTATCTCCAAGAACAAATATATCTGATTTCTTAATTGAAGCATTAAGCAGCTTGAAGCAGGTATATCCGGTATTAGTGTCTGCCAAGCATAATGAAATACCATCAGCACAAAAGGAATAAGTGGTACTGGTGCCAGGTCCTGACTCAGAAAGATGTTTATGCATTTGACTATGCTGATGTGCTTGAAGTTAGGCATATGTATAAATGTTTACCTGGCTGAATTAGGGCCCTAAAATAAAAGGAAATACTAGTCAAACCTTTCTAGTTTGGCACCCTTGGGATCTGAGCGGTTCCAAATGAGAATTTTCTGAACCACAGGAGGTCAATCTTGCCTAGCATCATTACCAATACTTCCACTGCTTACTGGACTGTTAGGGTATATCTACACTAGCCCCCTAGTTCGAACTAGGGAGGCTAATGTAGGCATTTGAACTTGCAAATGAAGCCTGGGATTTAAATATCCCGGGCTTCATTTGCATGTTCCTGGGCAGGCGCCATTTTTAAATCCCCCTAGTCCGAACTAACTGCCCGCGGCTACACGCGGCAGTTAAAAGTTAATTCGAACTAAGGGGGGTTTAAAAATGGCGCCTGCCCGGGAACATGCAAATGAAGCCCGGGATATTTAAATCCTGGGCTTCATTTGCAAGTTTGAATGCCTACATTAGCCTCCCTAGTTCAAACTAGGGGGTTAGTGTAGACATACCCTTAGAGGGCATTTAGGGGTAAGTTAGAGCTAAATAACAGCATAGAACACTGAGAGCCAGGACTGGTGGCTATAAACAAACTTTATGGGACCACAGGAAACTTGACCACATCCATGAAAAGTGGACATCAGGCTAACTAAAATCATTCCGGATGATGGATGTTTCCAGACCAGAGAGTTCTGAACCAGAGAGGTTCAACCTGCACTAGCTTCCATTGCATAAGTAGATATATGAGAAAAATGATATTTTTTCAGCAAAAGCAGTTTTTTGTGGGTAGAGTAAAGTTTTACACTTTTATAAAATACCATTATTTTTAACTGCTCATTTGTCAATCATTCATAACTCTCCATAGGTTTAATCTGAGGTTGAATTTTTTGAAAAGTTGAAGTAAAAAGAGTTCATCCATTTGGGAATTATAAGAAGAATGGAGAAACTGCATCTTTCTTGTTAGAAAAACTTATAGTTCTTATTGGAAGGCTCTCATGGTGATTTACATCATTAATATATTAGTTCTCACATCATCGTCTGAGATAGGTAGGTGAGGATCAATACATTACTTAACAGATAAGGAAATTAAAATCCAAGACATAATTCTTCACTTCCTTATACCATTTTCATCTCTATACAGTGAGTGTGAAATGGTAGTTTCTACACCCTTCTACCCATGTCCTGGTGACTAAATACCTAAGGTTAGGGCTGTGGCGAATTAGCTCCCCAGAAATGTTCTAAAATTGTTAAGGCCACACAGTAATTCAGTGATGCAGCCATGATTAGAACTCAAGGGTTGCTTTCACCTAGTCGTATAAAAAAAGACCGCAATCCATCTAGGTACCTGTGGCTCCCATCACTCTAATTATGGATTGCCCCACAATCATCAACAGAGTCTAAGCTCACAACAGACTTGTAAGATCAGGAATTACTCTATTTTTACAGACAGGGAATTAATACATAGTGTATATCAGGT
Organism: Pelochelys cantorii; assembly: GCA_032595735.1. Taxonomy (NCBI): domain Eukaryota; kingdom Metazoa; phylum Chordata; order Testudines; family Trionychidae; genus Pelochelys; species Pelochelys cantorii. The sequence goes on from CM064328.1 coordinate 32,287,053, forward strand.
GACAGGCCCAAAGTCTCTCAGGAAGTCAGTGGCTGAGCTGGGATCTGAAGCCATGTCTCCTGAGGTGCAGTGCCTTTCCAGCTAGACCATTTTCCTATCACCTGTGATCCACATGTCCTCCCTGACAAAACTGGAGAAATGCAATTGCATGTATGAAGCTGTTAAATAAGACAAAACACAGCTCCAATATCTGGCATAACCCCCTATTAGCCACTTTTCTGCCAACTTAATATATTATTATTATCAGTGTCCTTTGTTTATTACCACACCATCTGTTTTCAGTCCAGTGACAGTGTTTATATCCAAACTAATCTGAATGAACACTGAATGTAAATCACACAAGATACTATATCAAATGGTTTATTAACAATCCAACTATATAACATTCTACACAGCACTGTCTTCATCAATTAATAATTCAATCAAGTTGGTGTGGCAGATCTTTTTGCTTTTTTGGTAACTTCAGGTGCTTATTGTAACTGGTTATGTTATCATCTGTGTTGTTTAATTTTCTCCCACTAGTGGCAAAAAGGTGATACAATGGTTGTAATGACCATTGCTGATCTAAAACAATTTGTGCCAATTCCTCAGTGGGAAAGCAGAGGTATTCAGTTTCTCTGATATGTGCAGATTTAAACTACAGGTTGAAACTCTAAAATCCAGTACCCTCTGGTCCAGCAACATCAGTGGTCCGGCAGGACCTTGGGTATTGCTGGACCAGAGAGCCCAGCTAAGAGTGGGAGCAGCCAGGATCAGAAGTGCAGCCCTGGCCGGTTGGAACCCTGGTCCAAAAAACTCCCTGGTTCAGGACTACTCAGGTCCCAAAGTTTCCAGACCAGGGAAGTCCAAACTGTACTGGAAATAGAGGATTCTGTGTAACATGAAGTCTTTAAACCAGGGGTGGCCAACCCACGGCTCACGAGCCGCATGCAGCTCTCCTCCTGCAAAAGTGCGGCTCACGAAGCCGCTCCTGCACCTCCTCAATGGCCCCTGCCTCCGGCTCCCCTGTGCTCACCGGAGGGGCAATTCAAAATGGCGTCCAAGATGATGGCTGTCGACGGGAGCCTGATATGGCCAAAAAGCCTAAGCTTGTTTTTTAAAGGGGCAGCCTCCTTTTTTGTTGCTTTTTTGCTTGACAATTCTGGTGCAGCGCTTTGCATTTTTTCTGCCACTGTTTCAGCTCTCTTTGTTAAATGGGTTGGCCACCCCTGCTTTAAATCTTCATCTGAAGATTTGAATAATTCAGCCAGATGTTAGAGATCTCTTACATGGGGTAGCTAGGATTCTGTGGCCTGTAATGATTGCTATAAGGTCCCTTCTGAATTTAAAGTGTATGAATAGCGTTTATTGTACTGTTAAACATGACCACATTCTATCCCAGAGATACCATCCATTTAAATTGAGGGTAGAGGAATTCTTATACACAAAGCAGTGATGCTCAGACCTCGATCAATATTATTTAAAAGAGCCACAGGAGAGTGAATTCATTGTTTCCTTCATTATATTTCTCACAGAAAAATGACCAAGCAAGTGATATTATGTTATCAGCTACAATTGGCTAATAACACAGTAGTAGCATCATGGCTGCTAAATAACTTTGGTTAATAATTCAATTGCAGTGTCTTAATATGTGCTGCAAAGAGTTGCAGGAGATACAGTAAAGAGCCACTTGTGGGTTGTGAGCCTCATTCTGAGTATCATTGCTATAAAGCATCAGGTTCACAAGAGCTCAATGAATATGCAGAGCAAAGGTAGCTTTTCACCACTTTATTGCGTCCCCAACTTCCTGATCCCTAGGAATCCTGGGGTTGTTCTGCCAGTAGGGAGCCATTATGCTGGTGGGGATTGCTGGAGTACAGCATGTTCTGGACACAACTTCCTCCAGCCCCTGGCTTGCTGTCTATACTGGAAGAGTGAGGAACAGCTAAAGCAGAGCCATACTGGCTCTTTCCTGACAGAAGATATCCTGTGTGGCCTAATTAAGGAAGTTTTAAGTGTACTCTGTGTCACAAATAGGGCTGAGGAGCTGTCCCAAAGTTTTTAAAATGCTCTGGGATCCTTTAGGATAAAAGAAGCTTTATAAAAATGAGCAACTTTTGTATAGTATAATATTTAATATTTCATTCCACAAAAGCAATAGTGCCTCCCTTATCCACAGAGACATTTTTGACCCTACAGTTTTAGGGATAGTAATGCCACTTTTAGAGCACCACTAAAGGAGCATGAAAGTGAAAGGGAATCAAAAGACTAAGATCTGGCCTGTGGTACAAACTTGTGTTGGTATAACCACATTGCTCACAGCCATGAAAAATCTGCACTCCTGAGCAAGAGTTACATGACTTAACTCCTGGTTTAGACATGCTATACCAACAAGAAGGTTTCTCCCAATGTTCCCGCAAGTGTTTCTCTTGTGGAAGTAGAGTACCTATACTGAGGAGAGAAGCTTTTTAGTCAGTGTAAGTAGCTGCTGCGGTGCTGTAAGTATGGTCTTGCCCTTTGAGATGGAGGTAGATAAAGATGTTTATACAGTGAACCTTATTTAGCAGTAATAAAGTTAGTGAGGAGCACTGGGAAGACTTTTACATGGATGAGGTGTTTTAAATGTTCATGGGTTGCTTTCTCTCCCTCCACTTGCCTGTCAGCAGTGGATACACCTGCATGAAGAAGTTTATGAATGGGCTTGATACATTTCTGGCTGTTATGCTTGTGTCAAATAATTTCATTGCTCCTGTCAAGTTTTCTAGATGTTTGTTCTAACAGGTTTAAACAGAGCAATGTGTTACACAGTAGGCCCATTTTCAACAAATAATCATTCTTTTGCCAAAATACAAACTGATACACATTCACTTTCCCTTGAAAAAAATGTCCGTTGAACTCTGTGTCATGTGTTGAGCTTTTGTTTTTTAAATGTACTCCTATTTAGAGCTGGGAATAGTTTTTCTGAGGAAACTTTTTTTCTGAAAAACGTTTGACTGAAACTGTATCATATTCACCAAATAGTTTTGGACAGAAGCCAACAAACCAACCAAACACTCCACTCTCCCCCGAAGTAAAAATATTTCATTTACATGATTTTAAATGAAGTGTTTTGACTTTTCCATTTGAAATAACTGGATTGCAATTTTATTGAAAATTTTAAAAAGAAAGCTTAAAAACCCCTAAAAAAAATGAAAAGCAGTATTTCATGTTTTGCTTCTCCCTCCAAATTTTTGGTTCAGCTGCTGAACTGAAAAACAAGCTTTTCCCACAGCTCCCATAACTGCATACTCATGACTAACTTTGACAGTTCTTGCTTAGAAAATATTTCCACTATTGTCAATTTCCTGATAAAACTCCCGCTGAAGTCCTGGATTTGCTAGGGGTATTATGTACAGTTTTGGTAGGCAATGAAGCATCTAACTTCAGTTTTAAAGAAGTTTTAGAAAATAACTTTGCTTCGTGATAAACTGAAGCCCCACCAAGGGCATGTCTACACTAGGAAATTATTTCAAAATAACTAAATTCAGACTAATAACTCCCAAAATAACAAAATTGAAATAGTGTGTCCCCACTCTGGGGAAGCCTCGAAATTAGTTGGAAGCAGGTTCCATTATTGTGGACGCGCTACCTCAACTTAAGCCCCAGGAAGCACTGGGGAGTAATTACTTTAAATTACTCTGGAAAGTAGTTATTTTGAAATAGCAGCAGCAGAGCATCCACACTAATATATTTCGAAATAACAATTTCAAAATAAGCGTTTTTCCCTGAGGAAAGTAGGAATACAGATTTTGAAATAACCAGCCCATTATTTCGAAATAATAGGCTTGGTACTGTGGATGCTCTGCTTATTATTTCGAAATAAGAGGGGTTATTTTGAAATAATTTCCTAGTGTAGACCAAGACCAAGATTCCTCTTTCATGCTTTGTAGAGAACAAATGATTACACTTAAATTCTAAGCATCTTGGAGCAGTGATTCTGTCTTCCTTGATATTCTGAACAGCATTGTCCCTGCTCAGGAATAATGTCCAAAGCCTCATTAGACTTAGGGTTATGGAATGGAGAAAAAGTTCTGCCCACTCTCTGCCCCTACCCAACCATTTGCTTGTAGTGAGAAGCAGCAGCCATGCTGAGGCAATGCTTCTCATAGGAACCAGACTTCATTGTAAGCAGCCCAAATATAGCTAGGCAGCTGAAGAGACATCTTCTCACATGGCTGTATTAGAACGAGTCAAATCTAGTCAGGTATTAGCTACACGTCAACCCTCTTTTCTTGGCCTGCCAATTATTTGTGAAGGTTTCATGATGTTCCTCAGATCTGCTGATTAATGTAAGTATTTAGTGAACAGTTTGGGTGAATAATTTTCAAACCATGGGCTGGTCATGAATTCATTCCTGACTGCTTGCTACTCTGCTGTTGTTTTGTTGGTCATTTGAGTCACATGGTTTTATTTCTGCGACCTAACCTGGGTGACTGAATAACAATCCACAAACACACTTCCGGAAGGAATATTTGGACAAATCATCATCCATGAAACTTTTGAAACTCATGAACTTTCACAGATACTACCTTGCAGATGTCTGACTACGCATGAGTAACTAACAAAATGGGCCTCTGATTATTAGCAAATGGAACTCAATGTTTTTATTCACAAAAAAAAAATCAAATCAATTTTTATTTATTAGCTAACTTCAGCTCCAAAAAAACTGCCCCCAACCACTGATGTCTTGCTTCTTTACTCCTTTCCCTCTTTTTCTCTTGTTTCCTTTATTTCTGTTTACTGCTGAATGCAAAAAGCAGACAGTGAAATTCCATCGACGTGAGCATAAGCCAAAAAAGATTACAAAGAAATACCTTATGGTCCCAGAGGCTGATTTTTCTTTTTCCCCAGGGTGCTCCAGACCTGCTGTGACCTAAAGTCCAGACTGCACTCTTCTCCTTCCCCATGTCTGACACCCCCCAGTTCCTGCCCTTGATCTGCTCTTTGAGTCTCCATTCCACCCTAACCCCCATTCCCTTGCCCACCCACTGCTTCCTGCCTGTCCCTGAGCTGCCATATAGCTTCATGCATGTATCACCATTTTTTCCCATGGGAGTTGGCAACTATGCTTACGGTAGCAGAGGAACTTTATTAAAAATCTGGTTCTTTAACTTAACCTAAGGCAAAATATTGAGTGATGCACCGTAAACCTTTCCTATTTTCACTTCAAAATTACATCCAGTCACATCTTTCTAGTGCCAAAGTCACTGGAGCATTTTTCAGGATGAAGAGCTTGCACAATGAGGTTTTTTTCTAAACTAATTTGACAATTTTAGTATTTTATTTCATTCCTAATAGTTGAACAAAATGAACATTTTCTTTTTCCTTAACTCCATTTTGCTTCCTAACTGAATGTTATATGTGGAACATAATAAAACTAGTGTCATGAAGAACTGCTTCTCATTGACCTCCTTCTCTTCTTGCATTTCCAATTCTCTCTTTATTTGGTTTTTCTATTTTAGAAGCTGGTGAGGATCTTTTAGTGTTGAATCTCAGACACTAAGTCACATGAGATGGATATTGCTACAGCAGAATAGGTTCAAAAGAGTGATGTTTACTCTTATTTCTAATCTCTGTGGAATAGTTATGTTCAGGTTTCATTTGGTACTTTCAAATCCCTTTCCACATTTTAAATGGAAAGTATCCTTTTATTTAAACATTTTATCACTATAAGCAGGTAAGTATAATGTACCTCCTAGATTTGCAGATGACCTTCCGGGGCAAAGTGTGTCTCCCAGGAGCAGAACTTGGTGAACAGTCTTCTATAATGGAAGCCAGAACTGTCCATTGGGTAAGGCAAATCAGGACAACCACTCCACATGCTGTACTTTACAGGGCCCTGCGCTTTGCTATCATGGTGTCAGATGAAATACTTTGCATGCACCCATCAGAGCGTGTGTATGAGTCGTTTGAGGGTGGGGAGAGGAGGATGAGAATCTTGGGCACTAATCAGGGCAGGGGGACCTGGACAACTGGTGTCAATCCATGGGGGTATTCTGGTGGTGGTTCTCGGGTACACCCTGCACTATGGGAGGCAGGGGTGATTGTCTCTGCATTGGCCCTGTGGCCACTGTAGTAGCAATGGGATCAGAGGCAGGAGGTGGCAAAAGTGTGTGTGTATGTGGGAGGGGAGTAAATGCGGGGCTGGGGAGGGAGAACAGCTGAGTGGGGATGTCCCACAGGTCGGGACTCCCAGCTCCATCTCGTGGGGCTCAATGCTGTCTAGCAAGGGCCCCCAGCCCAGCCTGCCAGCAGCAGGGTCACAGGAAGGCCCTGCCCTATGAGCTCCCTACAGAGGTTTGGACTGGCTTAGACACTGGCCCTCAGCTAGCGGGTTCTTGTATAGCCCAGTGCTGGAGTGGGGCTGCCTCACAGGGAAATTTTTAAATTATATGAGCATTATTATAATTCTATAATTCTATATAAGAACTAAAATATCATATAACTATCATTATATAGCTGGTCATTATCAATATTTAACTTGCAGCTTGCAGCTGCCCTTGAAGTTCACTGTAACTTTCATCTGTATAAAAACTGCTAAGGGGGGTGAGGGGTGGGGTATACAGGCTTATTTTTCCTGTTCCCTGAGCCCCCTTAGGGACAGCTCCGATGGGAGCAGCAGATTTTTAGACTTTGAAAACTGGCTTCTAGTTGGAGGAAAATTCAGCGATGTGTAGCTTGAAGTTATTTATTTTAGACATTGTATGTCACAGCCTGGCCCTGTCTTCTCTTCTGGATACCAGGCTCTTGTGAATGGACCTAACTTGAAGATACGAAGTGCTTCTAAGCCATTCTGGGTCTGGGTAGCAACTGTTCTTTGTTCTAGTTCTGGGCCTCTTAAGCACAGTATCAGGTGCAGACCCCCACCACAAGCTCTTCTAGTTATTTATAAAGGGGCCAGATGGTGCCTGAACCTTATGATAGCAAACAGGTGAGAGGGTTCACTAAGAGCCAACCCTTTTGGCCCCAAGGCAACACACATGCACTTCTCAAACAACTGCAGTCCCTGGGCTCAGAGGAGAGCAGAGACAAGTTTTCCTGTGTACGCGAAAGAGCATTTTGTATCCCAAAGGGTGTCAGATGTGTCATGCCCATGGTTCCCACTCCCTTCTACACTAATCTACTCAGCAGGATGACATAGTGATCAGGATGGGGAAGTACACTCAAAGTGCACTCACCCTGTGTGGAGCAGTGCTGCATTGCCCCAACAAAGGCTAAACTCAAAGAACAGACCCTAAAGGCACAGTTGAACTCAGCGCTATTTGCTATAGCATCTAATAACCAAATCCTTTCTAAACTTTCGTGAATGTATGTCTAGGAGAGAGAATCTGTGGCACTGAACCTCATGCAAGATCTGGGGCCTCAGCCAGAGACTGAACCCAAGTCAGACCATGTATTAAAGCATATGCTCACAAGTTCATTGTCTGATACATGAACTTGGCAAAGTTGTCGCGAGCGCTCTAGGCATTACATATGTATGTAAATATATCCCAGCTAGTATAAATACATCCCAGGCTACTCCATGATAAGATAGTCTAACAAAATAACGAATAAGGATATTTTGTCCTAGATATCAGGTACAAAGGGCGGTAACAAAAATGTGCCTTGAAACATGTAAGGTGACGTGTAAGTTGTTTATTCCAGTTGTTTGTCTCAGCCTATAAATGTTGGAGCACCTCACCTCTGTGTGGCCTAGCAGACAGCTGATAGTCCTGTTGCTGACTGAACCACTCCTTGCCACTGGGCACTTTTGGGTTAATGCATCTGTAACCACAGAGCCAGGCCACTAAAACTCTGCCTTGAGGGCAATAAACTTAGTCAAGTGCCTTTGTGAGCAAACTGTGCCTGTGGTTTCCCCTTATAAGTAACACTGAGGTTGACTAAATTACCAGGCTGCATTATCAGCAGTTAGTACTGATAACACTGGAGCTCCAAGGACAAAAGCACTGAGTAGCTTAAACAGCATTACCAAGGCAACACCATTCTTGTCTTCAGCACTAAACAACAGAATGGACACATACACCACCCCAAACCACATCCAGTTCAGAGTATAGTATTAGTAATGATAGTTTCAAAGATTCAGAGGCCAGAAGGGGTGATTGTGATCAACTAACTTGACCTCCTGTATAACAAAGGAAATACAAATTCCCTGAAATAATTCCTGTTTGAACTAGAGCATATTTTGGTAAAGAACAAGATTTACTCCCTAGTAAATCATTGCTACTGTTTCTTCCCCTTTCCACATTGATAGCAGAAATGCTTGCTGCTTGTAGCAGGCTCTTCTGAAAGGGGTACCATTCAGTTGCCACTGGTCCTCCATGATCACTGGCTTTGCACAGATTCAGCAGATTTGCTCTTAGAGAAAACCACGTGGTTATTTAGCATGTAAAGGACCAGCAGCAGGACACCACCTCATTAACCCTTATAGACCCATGTTCTGAATACTGTAGTGCTACTATGGTCATGCTAATTCTCTTCCAGAATTTGATCTGAAGAAGTGGTTCTGGCCCACGAAAGCTCATCACCTAATAAACCATCTTGTTAGTCTTTAAAGTGCTGCATAGTCCTCTCTTCTGTTTTGTTAGATTAATGTATTCTTGGTTGGGAGGATTTTAAAGTCCACTGATATATGGTCACTTCTGATGAGAGAAAGAAAAACTCAGGATTTTAATGTCTCTTAAAACAACTGTTTCAATACACTTCTGTTTTGCAAAAAGATTTGAAATGGTTTGGCTTTGTTTGAGTGCAGAATGAAAGCAAATTCTGAAATCATGTAAGTGGCTGCAAAACAGAATTGTTATACTGTACTTTGGCCAGCTCCTAAGTCAGTTACCTAATTACATCAGCCAAGACACTGTACAAATAAAGAGATGGGTTTTGAATAGGGATTTAGGAGCATTCAGGCAGTCTGAGATCAGCAACAAAATGGATACCAGGAAGACTGACACATTTTCAGACTAAGTTAAATCCTCTCTGTTTCCATAGTTGTGAGTTTGTGCTTCTCAAGTTAACAGGAACTAGGAGAACCTTGTGGGGCTTGAATCATGAAAGAATGGGAATGAATTAAGCCCAGTAAGTTTGCTTGGAGGTCTAAATTTCATACACTTGATCCTTACAGAAGGACCATGCCCAGAGCTACCCCCCTTCCCACTTGCTAGACTCCACCGTAACCCCTAAAACTATGAAACACCCTTTCTAATTTTCCAGGTTGTTGCACAATTGTTAGGGGGAAGTTCCCAGATGAACAGTTAGCTTCAGCCCCTATCCTCTGCACTCCCACTATCATTGACTGCTGTTTTCTATCTTTTGAGATTTTCACATAAGCTCTATTATTTTACTCATATGGCTCAGTCCCTGAGCTGATGTTAATTTTGGTGTGACACCAGTTGACTTTCCTAGAAATACCAGTTTACAACAGCTGAAGATCTGGTCCATATAAGTTGATTCTCTCCCTAATATACTACCTGTGTACTTTCTATCCCAAAATAAGAAGGACTTCAGGGTTCTGAACTCATTTCATTTTATGGAATGGTATACAGATAATTTCAATACTTCTGAAGCAGTGCAAAGTGATAGGAGAAACTTCAGTACCAAGGCAGAATTATAACTATAACTTTTTGCAGAGATATAGCAAAAGAGGGAAATAGTTTGATGAGCCAATTTCTCATAGCCTAGTATTATCACACAGATTAGGAAGAGTCAGTGGTACATACAGCCTAAAAATCAAAGCCAGTTCGTCTGAATAGAATATATCCACATTCCAGATATTATTATTAAACCCTCTTCTAAAGCATCGATTGTTCACCTCAAAATTGCTTATTAACTGAGCTGAAAAATACATAGACTAAGCTAATAATGAAGTAACCAGAAGCTAAGAAATAAAATAAAACACCAAATGTTCATTTACAATAGGATCACAGCAGCAGCAATCTGATAATTTAACCTTCTGTCCTCTGAAAAACTCGGTGGAGCATTATCCACAGTCAGTGAGGATACAGTAATTGAGATAATTTCAGAAAAACAAGAGAAAGTCTATTCACTTAATCAAAGACCAAATAATAATCAGTTGGATGGACTGAGTGAATGAGACTGAAGATAGCTTGAAAGGTGGGAGTCAATGAGTTACCTCAAGCTATCTTGAAGACTGAGTTTAGAAAGAACACATTTCATTCTGACATTTGTGTTTCTGAATTGACTATCACCCCAGAAATGAAATATTACTTTAAATGATAAAAAGGGGAATGAGGATTTTGGAAAAGGTTAGTGGTCATATACAAGAAAATCCTTCACACCCATATTTTGAAATGACTGAAATAAACTCCCATTTATTTTATTTTCTTTCCTTCACCTCATAAGTCATGCATGCATGTGAAATTTCAAAACCCTTATCAGCAGAAACAGCTGGCCATTATAACAAGATTAGTGTTTTAAGTGGTATTCTGACTTTGAGCTGATGAATTATGTTAACCCTTTAAATGCTTGTGGATGTACAAACATACATCTACTGAACAGCACTATGTACAAGATGCTCCACTTTATGTTTACATAATCCACTCTTTGTGGATAAACTTGTTTATTGGCATAATAAATTAGATGCTAAGAGTAAAAAATATTGTAACCTTGTGGGTCAATGCCCACTAAAGGTAAAAAGTCCTCACTTACCACTCTGACCTCACAGATATTATAAACTTTTACTGGACATACAAGAACAGTTTCATGTTTGAGTATCAATTAGAACATACCAAATGAAATAAAATACAAGAGGGCGTTTAGGTTTCAAAGAAAACAGTCTTTAGGAAGAAGCACTGTTGGTATACCATTAAAACAAACAAACAAACACTTCCAAATATAAAATTGTGCTCTTTATTCCTATTTTGCTCCAATACTGCAATTTTCTTCCAATACTGGAGTTCTATATAGATAGTTTGTGTGTCAAAATTTAGTGCTAGCACTTGACTGATGTATATAACTACTCTGAGTAAACAGATTATAATTACAGGTAGTTTAGACACTTTGTGTGACACCCATCCCTGTAGCAGTATGATATAATTTACAAGGTTTAGATTTAACAGGAAACATCTCAAAAAAGGAACATATGCCCCACAACTCCCTGTAGCACCAATCTAGTTAATCTTAAAATAGAGTAGTTTGGCAGAGGTAATTTTCCTTTAAAAGACCATTACATTCTACTTTTTCCATTTTGCAGTTTGGCACAGATATATGGGAATCTTGTTTAAAGGTCCCAGTCTAACACTGCATTTAAACCTATGCTTGTTTCATTAACTCCAATGGGACCAAACTACAAATTTATATGCTTTGCTGAATAGGGAAGAAATTATTTGATTTATATAATATCCATATTTAACTAGGCACTCTACAAACAAACACACAGCAAAAGTCCATGAAAGCAGCTTGAAAATCTGAGACCAGGAATGAAGTATCACATTCCTGGGAAGGATGTAAATGTTATCTCCATTTTACAGGTGAGAAAACTGAGTTATACAGAAATGATTTGCACTGCTGAAGGTCACATAACTCAGTGGCACAGATAGATATAGGACCAGGATCTCCTGATTCCTGATACAATGGCTAAACACCTGCTCTGGCGAGGTGCTACATGTTTTCAACTGTCATGTATTTGTTTCATTTTGGTCATCTAAGCTTAAAAAAAAAAGAAAAGAAAAGACAACATGCATTTTGCCAGAAAAAAAAACCACTTTTTTTGTACGAATTTCTCAATCTGATGAGGTGATGAAATTTGAGATTAACTAATAATATTTAAAATAAGGGTATTGAAAATCAGCTTTAATTTTGCACCAGGTACCACTGCTTGAAATCACAGCAGTTGATTCAATAGTTGGTCAACTATTTCTTCCATGGATTCCATATCAGCTTTTCCCTTGTCCTCTCTGTGGAGCCAACAAGCAAGATGCTATAGGCTACGTCTAGACTGCAAGCTTCTTTCAGATGAAGCTTTTCCGGAAGAGATCTTCCAGAAAAACTTTTTTTGAAAGAGAGCGTCTACACAGCAAAAGTGCAACAAAAAAGCAATCTGCTTTTTCAGAAGATAATGTCCACATTGACTGGATGCTATCTCGCCTTTCAGTTGTGATTACTGTGGACGGAGTGGCCACCAGGGCACCTGTGCTTTTACTTGGAGGCGTCCTCTTTTGAAAAAACACTCTCTTCCACATCCACACATGCCTTTTTCCAAAAAAGCTTTTTTGGAAAAAGGCTTTTTTCTCATAGAAAGAGGTTTACCCCTCTTTTCTTTCAACTTTCTGTTGGAAGAATGCAATAGCAGTGTGGACATAAGTGTAGTTTTTTCAGAAAAACAGCTGTTTTTCCAGAAAAACTCTGCAGTGTAGACAGTGTGGCAGAGCTGCAGAATTTTGATATTTTTTTGGCAAGTAATTAATTGCAAGGTATTTTCTCAAAATCAAGTATATTTGTAATAAATGAAAATACTAGTTTGACACTTGTTCATAAGTATCTGCCTTTATTTTTTTTAAATAATATAATCAAAATTATTTTGGGGGCAGCACTAGGTTTTGTCCATAATTAAAATATATATACATGCATTGTCTATTACCAGTTTATTCGTGTTAAGGCCTTAAACAATCTTGTTCACTAACAGAGAACAAAACCCACCATTATGCACAAGTGAATAAGCCTGTGCAGCTCTAATACAATAATAGTAGATTCACAGTCAAGATGCCTGCATTAACTCCCTGATTTATACTTAATCAAAACTACTTTAAAATGTACCATTGGGGCAGAAGAGTAGTGTTGACATATGTAACAAATGACAGGGATCATCAGTGCTATGTTCTTCCCATTAAAATATGCTTTTTTAATAACACATTTTAATAATTTATTGCTGTTGTTTTTTAAAAACAGAGAAATGTAAATTGGGACGAAGCATGAAATGACAAGCCCTTTGACCTTAGAGAAAGATCTAAGGAAAAGTATCACACATGACTAAGGGTATGTGTATGCTACAGAGAAGATCAAAGCTGCAGCTATAGATCTTCCAGGGTTTGAATTAGTGGGTCTAGTGAAAACACGCTAATTCAAACTCAGAGGGGGCACTCTGGTTAATGCTGGTAGTCCTGCATCCATGATGAGTAAGGGAAGTTGAATGGAGTGTGTTCTCCCTTTGACGTCCTGCAGTGTGGAAGCGCCAAAAGTCGAGTTAAGCTACTTCAATTTCAGCTACACAATTAACATAGCTCAAGTTGTGCATCTTAATTTGACCTCTCCCATAGTGTAGACATGCCCTAAGTGTGTACCATCTATATGATTTTTTGCTTCCCGAATATAAGGCGATAATGGCTTCAGAATACAAGCCTGTGATTTCTAAACACAAGACTTAGCTGGCTGGTGTATGATGAAATATTACCAAATAAATAAATAAATAAATAAATAAATAAAAATGTTTTTAAAAGAAGAAGCTGGAACTATTAGTTTTCCTCACTCAATAGAAGCAACTATGTAATTATTATGTAATAGTTATATTAACAATTTTACTTCTGAAAACATTAACAGCTTATTTTTTTCAATTTAATATATTTTAATGTAGTAATAAAATAAAGAATATAGGACTTGTTGATGGTAGCACCTGCTCAGTGCTAGGCATTTTGAGACAGAGGATGTACAAATGGCAAATAGTGTATACTTTGCTCTCTCTCTTTACCTAAGAGTAGAGATGGTTGAAAACTTCCTGATTGAAGAGTTTTCATTGGGAAATGGTGATGCAAATAGATAAATATGCTTCTCAGAAATGTATCAGTTTAGACAAAAATGTTTATGGGAAATTATCAAAATGTTTCATTTCAATGAGCTCAAAATATTTTGTTTGAATAAGGTCAAAAAGTTTCATTTTGACTTTTATGTTCTATTAACATATAATGTAAGATAAAAGTAAAAACCTCAGATTAAGATGCGAGAAAAATAAAATATTTCATTAAAAATTCAGAGATTTCATTTTTTTCCTGAGTGAGGGCAAAACAAAATTTTAAAATCTCGGAATCTTCTGCAGGATGGAAATTCTTTTTTTCAAGCAGTTCTACTTAAGAGATACATCAGCAAGAAGGGTGGCCATTAATGTATCCCCAGAATACCAAACATTCAGATACTTCTGAGAGTGGCGTGGGTTCATCCCTGCCAGCCTGGTCTCACATGCACAATGGGTGGGGCATGACACCCCCCCTCCATTTGATCCTGCACAAAACCGCACCCATTTTTCCTCAAACAAACCTTAGAAAAGCAGGACTGTCTGGCTTAAAACTAGATGCCCTGGTCTACACTAGAGGATAAGTTCTAATTAAGATACGCAACTTCAGCTACATTAATTGCATAGCTTAAGTTGAAGTATCTTAACTCGAATTTTGGCACCATCTACACTGTGGGAAGTTGAAGGGAGCACACTCTCCCTTCGACTTCCCTTACTCCTCATAGGAGCAGGACTACTGGCATCAACAGGAGGGCCCTCTCAGTTCGAATTAGCATAACTTCACCAGACCTGCTAGTTGGAACCTCCATAAGATCAGCTGTGGCTGCTTCAATCTTATCTGTAGTGTAGACATGGCCCATGAATAGTGTGCCTATCAACAAGACTCACGGTAGGCTGCAAGTAGGAAAATTAGTTTTGGTCAGAACATTCATTATGCAAGAAAATATGATTTAGAAGGAAGTTAATTCACACATGGTATTACTTCTCTCTCATGCCTTCATGTTTTATTTTCCATTTAAAATTAGCTGAATTCCTTTATTTCCCTCTGTTTACTAAGACTGTGGTTTTCAAAACACATAGGGTATGTCTAGACTACATGGCTCCGTCGACGGAGCCATGTAAACTAGTTTACCTGGCATAGGCAAAGAAGAGGGGATTTAAATAATCCCCGCTTCATTAAAATAAACATGGCCGCCGCACTGTGCTGATGATCAGCTGATCTGGCACAGCACAGTAGTCTAGATGCGGATCAGTTGGCTGGGGAAGCCTTTGCCGACCGATCACTTATGCCTCGTGAAATGAGGCTTACACATGAGGGACAATCTGGTAGACATAAGCCCCACTTTCCTTCACTGCTCTCCTCCTCTGCATTTCACTCCTGGCTCACTTCTGTAGATCCCTGTTAATCTTGCTGGCTTCCGAGGCTCTCTTTCTTAGGGTGCGTCTACACAGAACCCTAAACTCAAAAAAACATGCAATTTGTACTACGCAAGTGCGTATCTTATTTTGAATCTATTTTGAAATAACGTGCTTTTTCGAGCCATCCCTTAACCCTTGTGCAATGAGTTTTACTGGGATGGCGAAACAGAGCACCTATTATTTCAAAAAAATATTTCAAAATAACGGGCACTTTGTTTAGATTGTGGGGTAGCAATTTCAGGATACCTCCAGTATCCCAAAATAGCCATGCAGTATAGACGTATACTGCATCTAATTCTCCCTTTACTTTGTATAGGAAGCCTGGACACCCAACTTCAGGCTAAGGATTCCACTAAGTGACAGGACACTTAGAAGACAGGCATTGCAACCCTGAGAGGAGTAAAACCTAAGTACCTTTGAAGATATGGGCCTAAGTGGCTAGGTCACTTTTTAAAATGAACCATAGGTGCCTAAGTCATGCAGGCATTTTTAATTTTTTTACCTGTGGTATAAACATTTTGTCTCAATCCAATGGATGGAAATTCACATTGATTTCTCACTTGTGAATCAAGACAACAGCACTTATAATGGCAAGCAAATGTCCTCAGACAAAACTTTCAAAGTTTGCAAAAATAAATTACTTTGTCAAACCAAAACTCCATATTTGAAATGTAAAAGGATCCATTCATTTCTAGGTATATTGCTTATTCTTCCCACCATACCAAGTGCTGTTTGTTTGTCCAGCTCTGCTGTTTGGATTTATTTGTTTCACAGAAATAGCAACATTGATTTGTTGTTTATTTACCCTAATTTTTTGTTTATTTACTCTAATGGTTGATAGACAGACAAAGCACCTGGGTGGACAGAATCATCATGACTAGATCTGTGCAGAAATGTTTTTCCCCTTTAAAGCTTGTATATGCTGCCCATCTATCACTTAGAAGTATACAATAGGTAAGAGCAGTGCTGTCAAGTTTAGGTATTATTTTCAAATTGGTGTAAGAAAAAAAAAATCAGATTCAATAGTAAAAAAAAAAACCAATATGAGTGTTTTTAGTTGAAAAGTTAAACCTATAGATGGAGCCCTGCAAATGCAGATGTGGACGCGGATTCCAATTTTGTATCTGTGCAGGACTCTAACTATAGACCACATTCTGATCTGATAATTTTATATTAATGTAGTTTCACTGATTTCAAAGAAGTCACTCCTGACTTACAGTTATCAGAGTCAGGCCGAGACACTGGGAGGAGGAGCCAGAGAGGGAAACAGGGAGAGGGACAACTGGGAGCCCCTGGGGGGGGGAAGACTAGCTCAGTGGGGAATCCCTCTGAAACACACTGAGCTCTCTGGGGAGGGTAACTCCACGCCCTGGTCTACTTCCTACCACACTCGCTGTTGCAGTCTTCTTCGCCACTTTTGTCCGGACTGGGGGCTTCACCGGCAGTTCCCTGCCGACTGGCCTCCACGGCTTGGTCCGTCTGCAGCTATTCCTCAGGAGCTCCGACAGCACCTCCTTTCCTGGTTGTTGTGAGGCCCAGTTGAGCTACTCCATCGGACCTTATAGCTGACCTCCAGCTGGAGCAAACAGAGCAGGGCTGTGGGGGTGGGGCCTTCTCAGCCAAGTACCTTGGGTTAACCCTTGCAGGCCTAGTGCAGGATTGGTACATCTTGTCACATACCCCCGATGCTGGCTTCCAGTCATGGAGTCTCTCCCCATTAGCCTCCAGTGACACACTTCCTCCCCTCAGTCTCACTGAACCCACTGCACAGGAGTATGCCCAGTGCAGATGGAATCCACATGGAATTGATTTGTGCTGCTCAAGCAAGTCCTGGAGCATGTGTGCAAATCAAGATTTTTCAAAGGCTTCTCACTGGGTAGGAGAGCAGGAAATGGGGCCTGGCAGCAGGGTGGAATAAGGGAACAGCCACTCGAGAGTGGCTTATTATCGGAGCAGGCCATGTGCTATACATGGAAAATTGTGATGTATGTCAATGCTGACAGATTCACTTTTAACTTTCTCCCAGCTTCTTCATTTCTCATTGGACTTAGGACCAGATGGGCTGGCAATGCTGATAAGAGGTAGGAAGCTTTGCACTGATATTGTATGTAGGCTTGGGAACTGCTTTTGCCATGAACTTTAATGAAGGCTGCATAATGTTCAATTTCCACACATTAAACAGGCCAGTATCAGTCCAGCATCAACATGGAGAGAACTCAGTGCACACTCATACGCATCAACCTTGCTGAGTCTTCTCTGTAAGCTTTCCCCTCAGTATCTTTATATCCAGATAACTGGGAAATGTATCTTTATATCCAGATAACTGTGGAAAGGCCCTGAACACAGGAAACTGGTGCCATTCCTCTCTCCAAGAGTTTGCTGCTAAGGGATGCACATTCATTGGTTTGAAAAGTGTTTTACTAGAAGAAGCCATAAATATGATACTCTGAATATTACTTGCCAAACATAGCACAGCTAATTTTTTAAAGATAAGGTTGCCCCAGGGCTGTTGCTGACTGACTACTGCTTGTTTCTTACAGAATTGTTTCCCTTGCCCATTTCCTTTTCCTTTCTTTACATTGTAGGCATGCTGTTTAAACACCTGAACATTTCATTCTGCTTACATATTAGACACTTCAGAGGGGTAGCCAAGTTAGTCTCTAACTGGAAAAACTTTAAAAAACAACAAATAGTCTAGCAGCACCTTAAAGACTAACAAAATGTGTAGTCATCTGAAGAAGTGGGTTGTGCCCATGAAAGCTCATGATACCATCTACATGTTTTGTTAGTCTTTAAGGTGCTGCTTGACTAATTGTTGTTTTTTAAGTTTTTCCAGTTACAGACTAACTCAGCTACTCCTCTGAAGGTTTAAAACATGTAGATGGTATCATGAGCTTTCCTGGGTACAACCCACTTCTTCAGATGACACTGTGGACAATCCTCCCTTCACCTGCACTGGGGTAAACCCAGATGGATTCCACTGTAGTTAACAGCACTGCTATGAGAGGAGAATCTAACTTGCTAGTTAGTCTCATGCACTGCTTCAAATTGTCTGCTCCGCCTGCCTGCAGTACAGTTGATTCCAAAGTAATTCAGGGGACATATTGCATCTGGAAATGCTGACTTAGCATGACTGGAAAGGAGGCCAGCAGGGAAGTAGGACTGATGTATGATTGCAGAGGCTTTCTAAATGCTATTTAATCAAAGAAGTGAGCTCATGAGCTGGAAAATCATTGTGACCTTTCCCTGGAAATAACACAACTTTCTCAACCAGGATATTAAACCACTATTCTGAGGAATGAACAAACAAACAGGATATTAAATCTGTTTTCTGGTATTCTGTATGAACTTTTTTTCTTTTTTCTGGTGACTTTTGTTGGAAACCCCCCCACCCAAGTATAAAGGATACATTTTCCAAGCACTACAAAGAATGTTAGTGAAATGATACCCACTAACATAAAAAAAACCCATGCTTGAATCCATCCAGTATGGTTTATAATAAAGACAGACTTCAGAGCAGGCTAGTTAGCTGGGTATATCACGGGGTTCATGCCAAGTTTTTTACTGCCTTTGTTAAGGTCTGTGCCCTGCTTTCACTAGCTAGACTCAAGCTTGCTTGGAAAGGCTAACCCAGGCACAGCTTTTGCTGTGCAGACATACCCTCAGGGGTTGATAGAGACTTGGAGAGGCAAGAAGTTGAAAGCATAGGATTATTTAAAATATTTAATATTATTCCTAATGCTATTTTAAAGACTACTATAAGCTTTGAAATTCAGGCTGTGCAGAATCTTTGACAACTGAAAATTATAGGGCCAGTTTTCACTTCCACTTTGTTATGTAGTGGGAGGGACAAACCAGCTGCATGTGTGGAGCAGGATGACCCTACAAAAGCCAAACCACTGAGAGTACTACAGGGTGGGACTCTGCTAGTCAGCCATGGCAGGACAATGGGTGAGCCATATGGATGGTGAAGTCTATGATAAGTCTATGTCCCATATGGATGGTGAAGTCTATGATAACTCAGTCATCATCTTTGCACAGTGAGTAGGCACTTAGAGCCAGCAGTTTGTAGGGACACTGTGGGAGCATATATTGCTGTAAGGGTGAAAAAGGTGTTCCAAGTAGCTGTGTGAAGACATTAGATCTCCATGTAGGCATCTCCGTCTCAGCCCACACTCATTCAGTGCAAGTACCTCAGTGCTCTATTGAGGAATAACAGAATTCATAAAATGTTAAAAAATGCATTTCTATTTGAAAATAGAGAGCTAAATGATTTATAACAATGGTTTGCTATTAAACACTGCACCTGCACAATCAGTCCAGCCAGCAGAGAGATTCAGTCCAATAGCTCTGCCAGATGTTTTCTAGTAGGAAAATATTAGATTAGGTCTGGGAGCTCAGAGTCCATGCCTTTGAGTCTATTCCTTCATTGGCAGGTGCAGTAGGAAGGAATTAGATAGTACCTTCAATATCACCTGTGTTCCAGAAACCACCAGAGCCCTTCATATGTATATGAAGTTAGGCCTTGCACAATTATTTGAACCCTACTGTCCCCATGGGGTGCCTACATATCACATTGTGTCTTCTATACCCTACACAGCCAATAAGGAGAATACACATGTAACCCACACACCTAGCTGTGTTTATACTGGTGCGATCTCACGCAAAAGTGGCCACTCTTGCGCAAAAACTTGCTGCTTGTCTACACTGGCCGCATGTTCTTGCGCAAGTAAACTGACATTCTAATGTATAAAATCAGGGCTTCTTGAGCAAGAACTCTGATGCTCCCGCTCAGGAATAAGCCCTCTTGCGCAAGAGCTCTTCCAGAAGAGGCCAGTGTAGACAGGCAACATGAATTTCTTGTGCAAGAAAGCCCTATGGTTAAAATGGCCATCAGAGCTTTCTTGCGCAAGACAGCGTCTACACTGCCATGGATGCTCTTGCGCAAAAGCACATCTCTTGCGCAAAAGCACATGCCAGTGTAGACGCTCTCTTCTGGAAGAGTTTTTGCAGAAGAACTCTTCTGCAAAAGAGTTTTTGCACGAGAACGCACCAGTGTAGACGTAGCCCTAGTGTGGTTACTGAACAATGCAAGTGGTACCTAGACCACAGCAACAGTTATGATCAAGAGACCTCAACAAGATTGACTGGGAGGCAGCTGACTTTTAGCTCAGAGGTAGAGACTCCCAGACTCTGCTCCATAGGGTCTAGGTTCAAATCCACCCAACAGCAGTTACAAGTGGGGGCTCATCTGGGATCTCAACTGGGTCTCTGAAGCTCAGGATGTGCTTCCTCACCTAGGGAGAGTATGTAACCCACACACCTAGGCTATGTCTACAGTTGTGGCTTCTTGCACAAGTATGGCTGTTCTTGCGCAAGAATCCACAGAGCATCCACACTGCCCACCCGCTCTTGCGCAAGGAAATTTACAGTATGGCGTCGTAAGAGAGGGTTCCTTGTGCAAGAGCTACACTCTTTTTTAACAGGTGTAAGCCCTCTTGCACAGGAGCTCTTGCGCAAGAGGGCAGTGTGGCCGCTCGGCAGGGATTTCTTGCACAAGAAAGCCCTATGGCTAAAATGGCCATCAGAGCTTTCTTGCGCAAGAGAGCGTCCACACTGCCATGGGCGCTCTTGCGCAAAAGCACAGCTCGCACATAGCAATGTGGACGTTTTCTTGTGCAAGACTTCTTGCACAAGAACACTTGCGCAAGATGTTCTTGTACAAGAAGCCGCCAGTGTGGACAAAGCCCTAGTGTGGTTACTGAGCAATGCAAGTGGTACCTAGCCCACAGCAACAGTTAAGATCAAGAGACCTCTACAGCATGGGCTCGGAGCCAGCTGGCTTTTAGCTCAGAGGATAGAGGCTCCTCTACTCAGCTTCAGAGATCTCAGGTTCAAATCCGCCCAGTGGCAGTTATGCACACATTAAGGGGAGAACAGACTACTGTGGTCAGGCAATTAACCCTCTGTAGGGAAATCCGTGAACCTCCAGAAAAGAGAAAACAAGGCTATAAATTACCCTCTCCTCCAGTCCCGTTGCTAAGTCATTTTGAAGAGTAACTGGCTCAGGTTGGTACTTACTGCTTCCCACTGTGCCTCCACATACACACACAGATAGACGATTTATCAAGAGATGTAGAGGTTGCCTGGGAAGCAAAACCCCAAATTTGTACTTGCTTTGATTGTTTGTAATACTAGCCCTGCCTGCTAGGGCGGCAGCTTTGCAGAAAAGGTGGTGGTTGCGAAAATGCCCAGAGTCCATTCCCCTCCTCCACCTATCCTCCCTACCACCATTTGCCTAAGGCTCTGGGAGGGAGTTTGTGTGGGGGAGGGATGTGGTTTGGATGCTGGCTCTGGGCTGGGATACGGGATTGGGTTGCATGAGGGGTTGCATGGAAGGAGTTTGGGTGCAGGATGGGATGAGGGGGCAGGCACTTGGAAGACAGGTGGGAGGTAGCCTGGGGTGCAGTCTCTATGATGAGTGTAGAGGTACAGGAAGGGGTCAGGGATTCAGGTTGGGGGGGAGTTTGGGTGCAGGAGGGGGTGAGACGTCAGCCTCTGGGAGGAAACATGGATGCAGAAGAGGTCCTGCTACACCTTCTATTTGCTAGGAAAAGCACTTAGTGGAAAACATAAGTATCATTCGTTATTCCGCACATGGAACTCCCTGTTGAGGACAGTATGAGCCATGTGGAGAAGGACTGCAGGACTAGTTTTGATGGGTCCACATTACATTATTGTATTTCATAGAAAAAGCTAACAGGTGTATCACCAGCTAAACTAAAATAATCCACTATACTCCCAGAGTTCCTTCTATGCATATTTGAATCCCAGGCAGTAATTATCTGAGTAAAAAGCCTATATGCTCTACCTCAGCATTCCACATTCTGCTAGGTCATTGTGATGCTGCATGAGGAGGGGTATATGTGACTCTGAGGTAATAGAGGACTTAATTATAATAAATTATTATTATGTGAGCAATCATGAGTATGAATTACATAAAGAAGCAAAATCTGCCCTATTCTTGATGATAAAATGGCAATTACAGTTTCTCTAGAGGACTAAGTCACACTGTTTAATTATCATAGTATAGAAAACTATCTAGTTTTAACAAGATAGAGCTGAACCTTGGCCACAAACTACTCTCTACTTCCCCCTACTATCTCTCATCTGGCATTTTGTGAGTTTAAGACGCATCACCAGAATTATCTAAAAAAGACCAGAGACAGAGGGCATGCGGTAGCACTGGAATAGCTGCTGGACTGCTTTCAAAACATTGTCTACATTATATATTTTGCTTCAGTGTAACTAAATCAATTTAAAGATTGCATCAGTGTAACTAGATCAATGTTTCTAAAATAGATCTTTTGGCTTAATCCATACCTCATTAAAGTCAGGGGGAATCTTTCCATTGACTTCAATGGACTTTGGACTAGTCCTTAGGAATGTAGAGATTGTCATATTGGATCAAATCCACCATCCAGCTCTGATAGTGGCCATAACCAAATACTTGAAAGGAAGATGTAAGAGCCCTCAAGTGCCAGAAATGAGGTAATCTCTACCCCCCACCACCTTCCACTCTCAGCTCTCAATCTGGTCTCTAAGGCTATGTCTACACTACAAGATTTTTGTGCAAAAACAGCTGTTTTTGCACAAAAGCCAGCAGAGCGTCCACACCGTCTTTTTGTGCAAGAAAATTGACAGTAAAACAGCAGAACAGAGGGCTTTTTGCGGTAGAATTATTCCCACGAGGAATAATACCTTTTTACGCTACAGCTCTTGCACAAAAAGGCACGTGTAGACTCTTTGCAGGGGTTTCTTGAGCAAAAAGAGCCTATTAGAAAAAGTACAGGCGCTCTGATGGCCAGTCTGTTAATGGCAATCAGAGTTTTCTTGCACAAAAGTGTCCATGTAGTGTGGATGTTCTCTTCCACAAAAGCACATCACTTTTGTGATGCGCTTTTGAGGTGTGGACGCGCTTTTGTGCAAGAAGTTTTTGAGGAAGATCTCTTCTGCAAAAAGCTTCTTGAGCTAAAACCCTGCAGTGTAGACAAAGCCTAAGAGAATGTTTACACAGCAGGGCTACGCAACTTGAGCTATGTCAATTGCGTAGCTTAAGTCAAAATAGCTTTTTTCAGTTTTTGGCACAGTCCACATAGCAGGAGTTAGAGCACTCTCCCTCCGATTTCCCTTACTCCTCATAAAATGAGGGTTACATGAGTTGGAGTAAACAGTTTTGACAAAATAACTATTTGCAGTGTAGACACGGAGTATGTTATTTCAGAATTATATCAGAGGTGAACTAAAGCTAGCGTGATTTTTGAACCCTTGTAAAATGGAGTCCTAGCTTTTCTAGTCATGGTAGCCATTTGCATATGGTAATGCAGCATTTTACTGTGTGTACATGTTTTTCAGGTATATCTCAGATATGTTATAAGCTCTTCATGGTAGTGACCATGTCTTCCTTTCCTATATCACAGAATACAGCAGCCCCATGATTATAGGGCTCTGCAAAAAAATGTAACAATAAATTGCAATACCCACCCAGCACTCCTTGTAATGCATATACACAAGGTGTCAACTTTAAGGTTTTACATTCAGCCATATTTCAGGCATTTCTTGGCTTTTGCATGATTAGTCACACCTTCAACAACTAATATTATTTATTGTTAAAAAGAACAGCAGGAAAATGTGATTACATATAATTTGGCTGCATTATCAATACATCCTTCTTATCTGATTTTTTAAAGTATCAATAATTATAAGTAAATGAAGTCAAATGATGCTTTTAGAATGTACATAGCTCAGTATTATTAATATAAGACATTTTAGCTCATCAAAACAAAGACAATAAAAAGTGGTATGACGGCAACAATAAACCTCATTTTAAATTCCCCACTCACAACTGCTTTTCATCAGTGCATGTCTATTGACTTCAGAGGAGTAACTCTTGAGTTTGCTCTGGTGTATGTAAGAGGAGGGACAGGCCCGCACTCTCTGTATGGTGTCTTAAATCCAGATTAAATTAATCAGAATTTGCAAAAAAGTAAGGCTGCTGTTCCTCACATACGACAACTAGGAAATGTGTACTGCTTTGAGACTCTGCTCTTTTTGTTTCAAAACAGATGTCTGGGTGGCTTTTTGTTTTGTTTTGTTTTGTTTTGGGGCCAGCCCCACTCTGTCAAACAGTGCAGATTTGACAGTTGCTTGCTTGAGGGACAGCTGAAATGCAAAGCATTTCTGATCAGAATATCATATTCAGCTGGAAGTTAATTACTATGGCTGCCTCAGTATAAATAATTAATTATGCAAAGCCCACACAGCTGCAGCTGGACAGAGTTAAGTGACTAGCTGTCAATGCTTCTCCATTTGAGAGAGGATGACGGGATTTAGAAAATAAGCTCTTTAACTGCTAGGCCTTGCTATTGTGTTGACCCTTCTTTCTGATCAGATGAGATTATGATTACCACTAAGTATGCATTTTTACAGAAAGGACATTTCTCAATTTAGGCTGGTTGGGTCCAAATAATAATCTCTTGCCGATGCCTCTGTTGTGGTTCACTGAGAAGCCACACACATCAGATTGTCAGAAGGAAACAGATTTGAAAAGCCTTTTAACTATGCAGTCACGTCCAGAGGAGTCACAAACCAAAGTGTGACTGAAAGAGAGAGCGAGAGAGAGAGAGAATGAGAATTAAGGCACATGGGTGTAATAATCAGTCTCATTGTGTATCAGGCTCCATGAAGAAAAGGCCATTTTTGCAGAAATTATGAAAACTGATGACGCCAGCATTTGGAAATTCAACCAGACAATGAACATCTACACAGATTAATTCATTTGCCAAAGAAAGATTATTTATTGAAACAGAGGGTGGGGAAATATGACTTTCTGTTTGTGACGATCCATTAGCTCTCATGTATCTTGGGTTTTGAATTTAAAAGTATATTAATAAGCCTAGAATGATATGGGATAAGTGTTTTTTCTCTGTGTAACTCTGATTTGGCAAAAATATGTTGCGCCTGCCGCACTGGTAAATTAAGCATAAAATAAAGGCTTAGTAAATGTACAACAAAATATCAGATAAGCAAACATTACTTGTAATAAAATAAACTGCTACAAGTAACAGGATATTTTATACATACAAAGACTCTAATCCAGGGGTGGGCAATAAATTGGCGGCTGTTCATCAGGGTTAGCCTCTGGTGGGCCACTGCTGCTATATTTATTCAAAGCAGTGTAGGCATCTATCTACCAAATATGTGAAAAGGGCTTTGAAAGAATTAAATGGAGAAAACAGTAATCTCTAAACCAGTTTATGGATTTGGTTGTGTATCTTCTGTGCTGAACTTTGGTCTTGCTGTGTTTCAAATATATTGCTACAACATAGTGATTTGGGATACCCCTGGATGGAAGGCACATTACAGAGCAATGAGTAAGTGACTGGAACATGTAGACAAATGCAACAGCAATTACACCCTCAGCCTGTATAAGAGTGTGAATGCTACCTGGAATGCCAGAGTCATTCCCTATCCTCTTAGGCAATTCTATGGGCTCCTTAACTACACCTGGAGAACTAGCATAGTTAGGCATGCATTACAGTGCAGCAGTTGCCTTTGTACTGAAAGACAGTAGCTGCCCTGGATAGGAGCAGGAATTCAGCTTATGACTCCTGGATGCAGGCAAAAATGCTGCCAGAGATACAGGAACGTTGTGAGACCAAGCCTGCTTCTACTGAAGCCAATTAGGACATTAGTCATTAGCTCCAATGGAAGCAGGATTTGGTCCAGCAAAGCTGTCAGTAAGGTGGGTTTATAGTACAGCTGGAATGGTAATAACGCATTAATATCAAGGGTCAGATTTACTGTACAGTTAGTTTTACAGTATAAGTATAAACAGTTCAGATATTAGTGTCATCAGGAATCAGTATGAATATTTAAAATAGCCATGGCCTGCCAAATTTAATGGACTTGGAAAAAGTGAGTCAAACTAATTCAGTGCTGCCAAAATTGCATCTCATAAACACGCATGATAGTTTACATTGAACCAGTCTATTTTCTGTTGTTTTTTTTCCTTCTGGAGGATCCCAGTTCAATCCCTAGTATCTCAGACTGAAGGGCAGCCATCACAGAAACATCCACTGGATCCTAAAAGAAGACCTCCAGATTCCTAGAAAAAAAATGAAAATACCCTGTGTTATCTGTTCCACTTGTGGTAAAGGAAAAAAATCCTAATGACCCCATTTTGGCAATTTGTGCTCAGGGAACTTATGAAAGCATTTAATTTCAGTTTTATCCTGAGAAACCATTGTTATCTAGGTATTTTTTTCTTAAATCTCAATAACATGAATTCTATTGGTATGTTCTGAGGCAGTAAATTCCAAGTGGATTACTTATGTTCCAGGGTATAGTATGTATTTTGCAAATGTTTATTATGCATACTAAATTAACATCAAATGGCTGTCAGTGAATGGAGGAACAAAAGCTAACATTCATGTTTCCTGCCCTCCACTCCAGGTCATCAACTCAACATCCCATCTGTTTCCGCTAAGCCCTTACCGCATGTACCTCCACACCTATTTGCCTGCATCTGGATTCCCTCATTTGCTCCTTCCAACATCTATTTCTATTCAGCAACCCCAACCCCAACCCCAACCCCATCTTCCCAGATGCCCCACTTCAGATCATAATGCCCCCAGCAACCTGCTTCTAACTAATGAGGTTTTTTCTTTTTTGCATGTTCTGTAATTGTTTGTAATTAGGGCTGTCAAGCAATTAAAAATTAATTGCAATTAATCACACTGCTAAACTTTGGATAGAAGTGGGTTGTGCCCACGAAAGCTCATGATACCATCTACGTTTTTGGTTAGTCTCTAAGGTGCTGCAGGACTATTTGTTGTTTTTTAAGTTTTTTCAGTTATAAAACTACCCAGCTACCCCTTTGAAACATTTGTAAGTTACATCTTCATAGTAAAGAGATTGCACTTCAGTACTTATATAAGGTGATTTGAAAAATAATATTTCTTTTGTGTATCATTATGCAGTACATATATCTGTAAATAAAAATAACAATATAAAGTGAGCACTATATATTTTGTATTCTGTGTTATAATTTAAATCAATTTTGAAAATTCAGAAAAACTTCCAGAAATATTTAATAAATTTCAGTTGGTATTTTGTTGTCTAACAGTATGATTAATCATGATTGATTTTTTAATCACAATTATTTTTAATCACATCAGTTAACTGCAATTAATCAACAGTTGTATTTGTAATCTAGCTGAAATTGCTTTTGTATTTTTGTTATGTATTGTTTTTCCCCATAAAAAGGAATACAGATTTAATTATAAACATTCATGCGATAAATTGACCCCAAAATATACTAGCTCTGGCACATAACAACTAAACTAATCAGACACCCTGATTTCTGTTATGAAATATGGTTTGATTTTATTTAATGGTGTTGCATAGAAGTATACATAACAATCATCTTATTTGTACTCATTTTTATACTAGGAAAGTAACTCAGCATCTCTCGGGTCCTTTCGGAGCGGCTCAGAGCAGGGGGCTGCAGGTGTGGGGAGTGCAGGAATCAATGCAGGGGCTTGGGAATATGGGGGGGCTCAAGGCAGAAGGCTGGTTGTGTGTGTAGGGGACAGGAGTGAGGATTAGGGGATGAGGAAGTGCTCAGGGCAGGGGGTGAGGGATGCAGGAGTGAGAGCAGACAGTGAGGGTTCAGGGAGGGGGTGGGGGTACAAGAGGAAGGACAGAGGGTTGGGAGGTGTGTGGGCTCAGGAGAGGGGATGGGGTTGGGGACTCCCGTCAGGGGGCAGGGGTGACTGCTGGCTTCCCCCTGGGGCTGGTCCAGGATTGGGGGGGGGGCACACACCCTGCATGCCAGCTTCTCCCCAGGGCCAGTTTGGGTGGAAGGGGGCCCATGCAGCCCACCCAATGGCTTCTTCCCAGAGGGGGCCTGGGCCAGCAGAGGCCACGCTGGCTGGCTAACAGCTGCTTCCTGGGTCTGGGGCTCTTGCTGCTCCCCTGTAGTCATTCTGTGATGACTGTCCCTGCTGTCACATGCCCCCTTTCTGTTTGATAGGAAACAATCACATTCCATACATATAGCTTTTTTCTGGCTTAAACAAATGCTAACATTGCTTTAAATTATGATAAGAGGAAGCTGCATGCCAAATTTGGTGATCCTAGCTCTTACCATTTAGGAGGAGTTCTTGAACAAACAGACAGACAGATAGACACACAAAGACAGACAGATGCACAAACTTTCGAAAATACATAGTAGATAACATGCGCAGTAAATTAAAGTGAAACATGCTTTGGTTTTGTTACAGAAGAGGAATAGTCATACACATTTCTTTCAAGAGAAGATTTCAAGTTAACTCCCTCCTCAAAACCTAGCATTTATGCACTGTCTGACAACAGCTGGTATATGGAGGGAGGTTATTTCCATAATCTGTTCTCAAAGACAGTGCACAGACTGTGGAGAGGTCAGACTCACCCACTTCTTGGCCATGGTTTTTATTAACACAGAAAAGGAAGGGCAGTGGATTGTGATTTTCTTTGTTGTTTTTAATTAATTGGTTAAATTTTGTGAAAGACACAGGACTAGGTTTTGGGAGATATGAGTTCAATTCCTGGCACTGTCCCAAACCTCCTAAGTGACTTTGGGCAAATCATTTCATTTCTCTCTATATAAGTTTTCCGTATGTAAAACAGTAGATATAAAACTTGCCTGCCTCGTAGTCAGGCTGGAAAATACTTAGATACTATGGAAATGGGGCCATATATGTACCTAGTTAGATGGAAGAGTAATAATACAACATAAAATTCAGCTCACAACTCCTCCCCAAAGTGGGCTGTATCCACTTGCCTCAGAGCTAAATTCATACTTTGTGTTTTCCTTAAAACCAACATAGTTGCCCCAGATATGAATGAGACCCCTAATGACTCTGAAGAACCTATTTTACTCCCTAGCATGATCAACACCTGCTAGCATGGTAAGGTTTCAAGCAAATTCGTTTTTTTTTTTTTGTGTTCTGTAACAGGTACTTGCACTGAAGATAGTGATACTACTTTTCCTCTATTTAACCCCCTCTAGATTTCTAGAACATTCTCAGGTCCTTTGTAGCAAACAAACCTAAACACAGTCATTGCTGGCTTACTTCATTGTGCTAGTCAGGTTCTCCCTTCAAACAACTAAGCACATGGAGATTTTACTTCATCTGCCATCTCTATGTTTAAGGCAGTGGTTCTCAAACTTTTTGGCCCATGGACCACCTGGCTCAATGTAAACCTTTCCGCAGACCACCAGTTGCTAACGGAAGCTCACCATTAATTACATAATTACCGCCGAGCCATTTTGCTTGTGCTGCAGCTAAGGAGAACAGTTTAATTTAAATTATTAAACTGATTAAGCATTTTAACTTTCTCATGTTCATTTATCAAATTTCATTTTAAATTAAAGTAAAATATTAATTTATGTCCAACACAAAAGGTTTCAATATTTTCTTTATTTATGGCAGGGATGGGAAATCTTTTTTGGGTCGGGGCCACCGACCCACAGAAAACTCAGTTGGGGAGAAGCAAAAAAAACTAAACACAACCCTCCAAAACCCCAACCCTCACTGATGTGGCCCCCAGCTAAGATACCTCACTCCTCTGGTGCCCCAGATCCATGGGGAGAGGGGAAGGGACAGGGAGGAATGAGGTTCTGGGCTTCCCATAAGTCAGATTTACTTTTTCTGGGGTTCCAGAGTTAGTGGATTTTATGGACCCCCTTAGGCTCTGGGGTGGGGACAAAAATGAAGGGTTCAGTGTGTGAGACAGATCTGCCAGTGAGTGGGATAGGGATGGGGCACAGGATCCGGGAGGGAGGTGGGGTGCAGTTGGGGGGGGGGTTTGCAAGGCCTGAGTGGGAGGCAGGGTGCAGAAGCAGTCTGGGAGTAGGGTGTCTGGCCAGGGGGAAGGAGCAGGACCAAGGGAGAAGATAAAGTGCAGGAGCAACAATGGCTGAAGGAGCAGGGTTGGGGTAGGTATCTAGCCAAAGGGAAGGGTACAGGAGCAAGAGAGGCTGGGAGTAGGGTGTCTGGACAGGGGGGAGGGTTCAGGAGCAAGGGAGGGCACCACAGCAAGCTTGGGGTACAGGGTCTTGGCAGGGGGAGGGAAGTGAGTGAGGAGGATTGGGATGCAGGGGTCTGGGCATGACGGGGGTCACTTACCTGGCTTTGTACCCTCTTGAAGCAGGGAAAACCTCTGGACAGAAGGGTGGGGAGGAGGAGGGAGCTTAGCCTCCCCCCCCCCCGTAGTGGGGAGCTTGCGCAGCCACTAAGCTACAACACCAGCTTGGACTTCCTGCTCAGAGGGTGTGAGTGTGGGTGACCTTCCCCTCCAGACTTGGCTCATGGCAGAGAATGGCAAAGAGTGGCTCCATGTGCTTCTGCTCCCCTAGCAGGATGGGGAGGGGCAGGGAGAGAAGAGCAGCAGTGCACGGAGCTCACCTGCCAAGCCCAAGCATGCCTCGCCCTGCAGCGCCCCTGCTGGGCTCCACGTTTCCCCTGCTGGGCCTGAAGCAGCAGCTCCAAGGTGCAGAGGTCCGAGAATGGCTCCACCGTTTTTGCCTCGGACCTTGGCTTAAAGACTGGTCTTCTGCAAATTCATAGTCCATAACACTCTTTCATCTCCTAACCTGAATGCAAGAAACAACCCTCCAGCACCAGTTGCTTCATGGAGACATTAATAAAGACTTTTCAAAACTGAAACCACTTTAGGGTAGTTTTAACGAGGTCATATTTGTTAAAGCATGACTGACAGAAATAATAAGTCAGCATTTATGAGGATCTCTCAGAAAAAGGAGCTGCAGCAGGCAGAGAGCCAACAGAAATTGTTGTATGGATGAAAATATCTCCTAAAATAGCTTCCTAGCTAAGCCTAATGCAATTAAAGTTAGTGATGTACATAATATGAAAACTGGGAGCTCTTCCTGCTAATAACCACTGTGTAACTGAGACAATCCATTTCATTAATTTAATATACACTTATATAGTCCCGTGATAGTGGATGTATAATTAAAGTGATAGGCTTTGCATTCCAAAATAAAATTTTATAACTGACAGATCTTTAAAAAAACAAACCAAGAACAGCAACAAGCTTGTGGGCTGGTTATTGCTCATTGTCCCGTTTAGTTTGCACATTTTGTTTTACCAAGCAATTAGATGTGAAACTCAAAACCAGCTGTTTGAACTTGAACTTTTTTCATGTATGTTCTGCTGCCTCATGCAGTACATCTTTCTGTATATCGCCTGTCTATCAAGAAACTCACACCTCAGGAGGATGAGACAGGTTTGGATAATAATAATTGTATCTTTTAGTAGAAAGAGGTGCATATATAATTTAATATTGGGTCCTGGCCCATGAATAGGGCTCCCAAGCCATCTGGTAATAAAAATAATAAAAATCCATCATGCTGTAAATATTTTTAAATGAGAATCAAATGACTTGTATAAGGGTATCTATTTTAGACTGGGGAAATATAGTTGCTCACTCTAAAACTTCTTGAATGCTTTTTAAAGAGGTTAAAAAGCAAAAAAATTGTTGATTGACCAGAAAGGTGACAATTAGCTTATAAAACCAGAAGGCTAGAGAGAGATTTCACTGACATTAAAAGGAGATTAATAACTAAGAATTGATGTAAGAATTGAAATACAAGTGCTGAGAAGCTTCAGAAAAGAGGAAAGTGATGCATATTAGCAAAATCTGATTATCAAAACTAATATTAGATTAGAAAGATGCAAAATGGAGAAGTTTTTGAAACATAGCAAAGTAATAGTCATGTAGTAGGTAAGCAGACTGTAAGACAGAGGCAGTAATTACATGTGGATATCTCTAAAATAGATATTTCCCTTTGAAATAAAGGAGATTAAGGGCCAAACCCATCCCCCAAATACTTCATGACGGTACTTCATGAGCCGAATAATTTATGATGAGAAATGAAATGAACCCCACACTGTCCCAGACATCTAGAAGTAACATTAAATTATGATGTATATGGCTTTCAATTAATCATGTCTTAAAAATAAATGTGAACTGTGATGTTTTTGACAAATGCCCTCTGTGCCTATGTTGCTAGTTGAGTAACAGACCCCAATGTAATGCTATGAATTTCTATATGATCTTTGAAAATGAATAGATAGGTTTGGAGTGTTATTTATCGCAACTGTATTGGTCCAGGAAGAGCTTTGTGGAATCTTGAAAGCTTGTCTCTCTCACCCACAGAAGTTGGTCCAATAAAAGATATTACCTCACCCACCCTGGCTCTCAAGATAGGTTTGGAGCATTTGGGATATTCCCTCATGTTTTTCTTCCTATGTGACATCCTGTCTCAGAATTAAAAAAACCCATTTCCTTATATTTGTTGTTTTACTGGCAACAAATCTCAACAACATCATCATTTTTTGTTCAAACTCTGTCAGAAGGGTAAGTGGAGAAAAAGATTTGGAAAGTAGTGAAGTGAGATTTGTATAACATTCAAGGACAGACTGACATGAGTTTTGCTCCAAGTCTGGGTCCCTTTAAGGGAAACAGAGTGATGAATCATGCTTCTTGCAAGGTTACTGATACAGCCTTTGTACTTGCAGAAGACCACTAAATAAAGACATATTGTTCTCCTCTGCTTATAGGCATTAATATATATTCTGTGCTCTAAAATCAGAAGCAAGATCTTCTACTTTCAAATGCATCACAGGTGGATTTCTATGTTTAGCTGTCTACGTACTGCATCATCAAGCATAGGAAGGCATTGCAGTCCATCCTCAAATCTTGTAATTGTACACTCCTCCACCATATGTCTCTATCTGCATTGCTGCCCTGCAGCCACATAGTGAAGTCTGGGCTTAGCCAAAATTCTGCACTGTGTTCTTTAGGTGGCATTCTCTCATGAACAGGGTAAAGGGAAAAAAAATGTAACAAAGGTTAGTATTTGAAGAAGGGAGGTTTTGCCCCTCTGTGGCTTGAGAATGGGGAAATGCTATTTAATCACTGTTGCTAAGTTTTGCACACCTGCAGGTGTGAGGTTTCATGAAAATTGCATTAATGAATTGATTTGCATGCTTACATATATTTTGCATTTCATCAGAAATTCCAGCTTTTAAAATTGTCCTGGTGAAAAGCATCACATTTAACAGAAATCTTGACCCTAGTAAAATCAGTGGCAAAGCTCTTTATTGTCTTTGATGGGGCTAAGATTTCATGTGGTGGTTGGCGGAGACAACTGTTGACTGGCAGGAGAGGAGAAGGGCAAGTTTTCTATAGTCATTGCTTTGCCCTCTTGCCTTAGCCTTAATCTAGAGGTAGGCTCAAAATGCAGAAGGAACATACAATTAACCCCAAATTTATTATTTTTTTAAAAAAATATAACTTTTAAGCCCATCTTATGATTTTTGGAAAGACATCCATGCTTTTGGAGTGTTTAAAAGTTTGACTCAACTCTATTCAAATGGGGTGGTTCAGTCTTCATGTTTCTTACAGTTCTTGGTCTGTCAGCTAACTGCCAATGAGTGCAAGTCCTGGTTTTCAGCTTGTGATAATGGGAGTTGGAACTGAGACCCAACCACACTCACTTCATGTATCAATATCTATTAGATAGGAATAGCTTTCACTGACCTGCACTGGATTCAAACTGGTGGCCTATGGGTGAAAGCCTACAGCTCATTGTGCCCTAAGCCATCCAACCCCACAATAAAACAGTCACTTAGGAAGAAAGAATGGATGGACATTCCCTCCCACAAAATGTGGTATGAGAGTTAAGTTCAAACTTAACCCAAACCCCTCAAAATGAAAAAGTGAAGGCATCTAACAATACATACCTTCTGCTCCTTCAGGGTACATATACACTGCAACACTGTTTTGAAATAACTAGCTCTATTCCGAAATAACTTAGTCCGCATCTACACAGCAGGAAGTTATTTTGAAATAGTGTCAAAATACTGTCAAGCTGGAGGACTTCTTATTCTGACTCCTGTAACCCTCATTGTATGAGGAGTAAGAGAAGCTGGAGGAAGAGTGCTCTATTTCGAAATAAGTATTTTGTAGACGCTCCCTATTTCTAAAGAAGTTATTTTGAAATAAGATACGCAATTGATGAAGCTCAATATGCATAGTTTATTTCAAGTTAAGCCCTGCAGTGTAGACACACCCTGAGTGGCACAGCCCCCCCCCCCAGAAGAAAAGTAACCACATAATGCAGATTACAATGCCACAGCTGTAACTCTGCTCCAGGAGGGATGGAAGCTTTCCAGCAATTCTTTCCTCAAACTTTCCACCACCATAAATGAACTAAACTTGCTGCCGCCCCTCTCCCCGCCCCCGCCCGCTACCCAGTCCACACAGTTCTGAAAAAAAATCACACTTGCTTATGTTTGATGTTATGGGTGCCCATTAGTTGGCCCATTCATTTGATATGGATTATATAATAACTATTTATACAGGTAACAAATTAAACTAGCTTGACTGTTCTCTGCTTATTTCTGTCAGATGGAATGTATACTTCATGTACACTAGCCAAGAACTTTATACGTTTTTGGCTCAGTTCTGATCTGTCAGCTTGCATGCATATTCTGAGCACAGTGTTGCTGCAGTCTAGCATTACAATGATTCAGAATTATTTTGTCTCTTTTCATTGAAAAAAGGTTTATTTGTCATAGCTTTGTGAAATTAACTGTGCTATCTGACTGTTGGGTGTTATTGCATACAGTAGAATGTACTTTGCAGTTCAGAACAGATGTATTCGTAGGGTTGGATAGGCTGACGGAATACACAGGAAATTATTCATTTTGTAGTGAAAAGTACAAAGAGCTATTCAGCACGTGTTAGCATAGTGAATCAAAGAGGATGGCTGCCTCTGAAGTCTGGGGTTTCAATGGATGAGGAAAGACATGAGAAAATATCTTGAAAATTGAGTGTGATTGATGCGCTGCACTTTTTTGCATCCCCTCTACTACAAATGCCATCTCTCCCTCTTTGGTGATTAAAAATGCTATGATATTCATTAATAAGAAATAAAAAGAACACTACTAGCTGTCGAATATGTCACTATTAAAAATAAACAGCACAGTTCTAATTACAGGGAAATCCTGAGCTAACTAGGGGTGAATACTAGTTTATTACTGGCAGCCACTGTATGTTGTACAGCAGTTTTGCACATTAGGAACATCAGAGTTGCCATACTGGAGCCAGTGGTCTATCCACTTTAATATATTGTCTGACAGTAGCCAGAAATAGATGCTTCAGAGGAATGCATCAGAACTCTGGAGTAGGCAACATAAATCTCACTCTGATCCTTAACAGCTAGAGATTGTCCCAAAGCATGAGATTTAATATCCTTTCAAAAATGTTTATATTTGATAAGTCTGATTTCTCTGGATATCCTTGAAAATCATAGACATCTCCATTCCCTTTTTGAATCTCACTAAGTTCTTGGCCTCAGTGAGTTCCTGGGGGAATGAGTTTCACAGCTTAATTACATGGTGGTAATGATCAACCATGAACAGTCACTATTACTGAAAACTGAATTTATGAAAGAGTTCGCAAAATTGTGCAAATGAAAAATGCCAAGTGTCCAAAAGAGTTTGTCTGGATCAGTGTTTCATTCATGGTGCATTGAGCTATTTCTTTCATGGAAAGAAATATCCTGATCAAATCCCTCTTGTCAGCAAACTACAGAAAGAGCAAGGCAAGTACGATGACTCCTGGTCTAGTAAAGCTGGCTAGCCTGATTACTCAAGACCAGTGTGAAGGCGAGAACAGGCAGAAGCCTCACTGTCTCTCACATTCTATATACAATGTTATGGCCAATCTCATTTTCAGGTTGTGTGTGTTGTGAGGGTGTGATGGACCGAGCCAGGTCTGGGCACTGCTGATGGCATCCACGTAGGGTGAATTGCTCAATACCTGGGCTTCTTACAGCCCCTGACTGGAGGCCCTTCCTAAATAGGCCACAAAACGGTCACACCAAGCAAAACACCTCAGACAGCCCAGCTCTCCCTGTGCCACAATCAGCCCCGGGCCTAACACACAGGTGAGGGGTTATAGAATCCAATCCCACCTACCCTGAACAGGTTCTCCCTGTCCCAAAAGACCAGCCACAGTTCCCAGGCAATTTACACTTTGGATCTTACCCACAAGATCATGCCGAGCCAATCCTTTAAAATCTAAAATCTAAAGGTTTATTAATAAAAGAAAGAAAAGCATGAGAGTAAGGTTGTTAAGGAGGATACATTACACGCATTGAATCACCAAGTTCTCAATACAGGCTCTTAGCAGAGATGTTATAAACTGCTATCTTAAAAGTCTCTGGTGTACAACCTATGTCAGGATGGGTCCACGATTCTTCACGACTCTGTTCCTCACAAGGTTGCATCTGGAATCAGGAGCAGAATTGGAGACAAGATGGCGTCTGCCTCATGGCATTTTATATCCATGCCTGGTCTCTTCCAAGCTGGAGCAGGTCACATGGCCCAGTGACCTATCCAAGTGTCCCAAGTCAGCAATCATGATGCTGGCTGGTTTGCAAGTTCCAGACACATTCCTCAGGTGTGTATTCGCTTCTCTGAGAGCCTTGCCCTGGTGCCTTGCTAATTAGCATAGTCACTGACTGCACATTAACACAGAGTACATATTTATAAGTCTACATACAGATATCACACAAGTACATGAGTAACATACATAAAATCAGTGGAACACAAGTTTTCATTTGACATCTCACATGGACCTCTTTGTACAGACTTTTGGGGCAACCCCAACCCATGGGTGCAGCAGTGACCTGTCTGATCCCTTTAAAATCCAGTAACTTGACAGGGGGTTGGGTACTGACGTTTCAAACAATGATTCTTTATGGTAGCAATGTACAAGCAGTCTAAGTTAATATAAAAAGAATGATGCTATTCCAGCAGAGGGAATACTGTTAATTGGAGCCAATCTTGGGGAAACCCCTGCAATTGCATAATTCAAAAGACTTTGCTCATTTTCTTTGGCATTTAACCACAAACCATGCACCAGCCCCAACCTCATCCTCAAACATGCACCCACAATATTATATTATTTATATACAGGTCTGTATATCTGCAATGTTTGAAACTTCTTTAGGAACAGCTCCCACACAAGGTTTCCTTAAAAAAAAAATTAAAATTTGGCATTTTTCGCAAGCTTGTCTATCACTTTGACTTTCTCAGGCATGGCTGAAAAGAGCCAGTGACACAACATGAACAGCATGTCAAATGCAGGCTATTCTTCTTTCGCTACAGAGATACAATTTTAGTAGTTTGCTTACAATGTAATGGACTTCCTGTTTTGGGAAAAGCACTTTCCTGTCAGAAATATGCTAGTATGTCAAATCATGTTCAATTTCAAACATAAAGAGTGAAGAAAGAAAGAAAAGAAAATCCACAATCCACAATGGCTTATCATATTGTGGGTAATCAGAACAGATGAGTTCCGTGGAACTTGCTAAGTCTCTTTCTACCTGTGCAAAGCTTATTATTATTTGTAGTTATGGAACAATACATGGAGCATTCCAGCACAGTCTCAATAAGTGTTTTTATATGATGTAAGCTTGCATGATTTAAGCTCTGGACTGTGTCAGGTTTTGATAAAAGCTGCCATCACCTCACTAGGAATTTCCTGTAATGTATAAACACTTGACTTCACACTAACCTTCCCTCCTGCCTCTTGCACATCCTCGTGTGCATATCAATGACTGCTGAAAAGGGCAATGCTGTGTACCTAGGCCTAGTCAACAGCCTGCATTGATCAAGGCCTAAGGATTACTGCCCCACTGACTGCTAATCAATAGATATTGAGTGCAACCCCCTGCTCTAAATTCAGCAGGGTTAATAAGTGTCTACAGAAAAGAATGGTCTGAAATACAATCTTCTTATTCAGTGAGCAGGGAGAGGTAGAAATGTTTGCTTCAGCAGCTGTAGATAAAGCCTGTGGGAGGCAAAGCTGTAGCTTTTACCCAAATGTGGCCTGGAGCATTCTTGATTTGCTAAGTGTGCTGCTGTGCATTAGAGACAGCTTTGTTGCTGACAAGAGAAATACCACATATGATTACATGTTTCTGAGCTCCACAAAGTCTTTGTTTGATCTCCATTGCACATAGAGGGCATATGAAGCTCCTTAAGTTTCCCTCTTTTAGACTTTTAGTTTTACCTTTTCTGCTTAATATAGAACTCTAAACACACTCAGGAGGGGGGAAAGGAATCAAATTTAATAGCTGGCAAAATGCCCTCTCTCTTTTACATAGATGATGTTGCCATCTTGAACTGAGAAGCAAAACTCAGAGAAACAAAAATGGTTTTAAGAAGCCCAATTGCTAATAATTTTGATTCTTGCAAAAGACAGCCCCACATTTCAAACAATGCACAGGAGGATGACTTAGTGTGAAGCCCAGCACAGAGATACAGTTTGCCAAACCAGCTGAATAAACTGGGATAGTCAACCAACTGCATTATCTCCTAGTTTATGATGAATGGTGATGTCTGAATGCTTGCTCAACATCTGTCTGCCCACTTCACTTCTAATTGCATAACCTTGGCTAGCTGGTATGGGTGGTATGCTAGATTTCACTGCTGCAATGTGAGACAAATGATGCATGAATGTGAAGGATTAGGTATGTTTATGCTCTGTAGCCAAATCTGCCTTTAGCAGATGCCCAATTTACTACAAGTGGGTATATGCTGTTAATGATGGATTGATCATTTTCAGTGGATTATTGGCTGTCCAAACATCTTCACGGTAATACATGAGGGTAAGCTTTTTGCTTATCATTAGGGTTTTACTAAAGTAGTCTCAAGGCTTGTTTCTCTACCAGAAGAGCTACACTTGCTGTTAGATTATAGTATAAGATGTGCATGATATAATTTCATTCATAAGGGTTTATGAAAAAAGTGTGCCTGTAAAGACAAATATACTACACTGTCTGCTGACATACGTGCCTATCACACAGGACGTCAAATGAAAGAAATGTTATTTGTTAAAAACAAATTGTCTGTCATTCTATTTTTCTGTGTAACAATCACTGCTTCTACTTTAAAATGGGGACTCAGGGCTTTCTCCCTCCTCAGCATTTGGGAGCCTGCACTGGCACTCCAGTCCTTCCTCCACTGTGGCTGGAGCACACAGTCTGCTACATGCCCCCCCGCCCCGCCTAGGCTCTGGTGTGTGCAAGGGGAATGTGGGATGTATCTTTCTCCTTCTCAGTCAGAGGCATGTCAGTGAGGGTTTGTTTTAGTTGTTTTTTTGTTTGTTTGTTTCTCACTTGTGTGTGGTCCCTGACTGATTTTTCTGTGGGTCAGAGGCTCCTGACCCAAAAAAGGTTCCCCATCCCCGATTTACAGAGATGGTCACCCCTCTGCTGAGTAGTACTAGTTGTCAGAACCTTGAAGATTGGCATCCCATTGGTGGAGAAATCAGTGACATGGGGTCTGGGCGCGTTGCTAGTGTAACTTGTTTATTTTTCTCTAACATACCAGTCCTTGAACAGAGGTAGCCACAAATATCACACAGCCAATTTCCTAGTTCAGGGATCTCAGACCAAACACTAGTGCCGCATTCCTAGGAAGCAACTCTGTCCCAAGAACTGACTTTAATTCACCAGATGAAGGCTAATATTGTCTCATTGTTTTCTTGTACTTCCCTGTTTGTCTATACCCATTTGCAGTCTCTAGTCTTGTACTTGGATTGGAAGCTCTTTGGGGCAGGGATCATCTTTTTGTCCCGTTTGTACAGCACCTAGACAATGGGGCTGTGATGCATGACTAGGGCTCCTAGTTAACATTACCTGCAATTTTTTCAAGCCATGTGCAGAATAAATTTTGTTATCTGCAGCATGAGGCATGTGCGAATGTGAACCATCAGTAGAAAGTCATGCTGCTGGCTGTGGGTGCTGTGGGCACTCTGCTAATCAGCTGGATAGCATTTGAATCTCTCCTGGAGGGCTGCCTAAGCACTCATCTTACAAGGAACACTGCTTCCTGGGTACTTTGCTTCCTGGGTACTTTGAGAATGTAAATAATGAACAAAAATAATACAGAACATCTGTGAGACTATAAAGCTTTATCTAGGGAGTCAGTGGGGCATAAGCAGAAACCATGGAAAGGAGCAGCCTTACCCACAGTGAAGCAGCAGATGAGCTGTCCTGCTAGCTTAGAACATGGTGCTGCTAAAGCCAAAGGATCTGCACCCAGTGGAGAATAAGGGTCAGTTCCACATAAGAAGCTGTTGATGGGTTCAATGTTATCTTTCCCGGTATTGTTCCCAGGGCATTAGAGGAACTGACACCATGAAAAATCTCTCCCTCTTCCTGCCTAGCCATTCCTTAAAAACCCACAGAAGACTTTCTGCAAATTTCCAGCAGGGAAAATCAGTTGGTTTGGACTCATTGCCCACATTTCAGGCAGACTAACATATTGCAGTAGTAGTTAGAGTTGGAAGGATTTGATTTTTATTGGTAAATGTCGATAAACACGCACACACGCACACACACATATCTATTTCCATCAGTAACAGTATATATTTACATATAAACAAAGTAAAAATGCTGTGTGAGATTTTTATTTTATATATTTTAATGTGTAATGTCAAACATTTGTGTTTTAATGGTAATAAAGCTTTAACTTTTTGAATCCCAACATCTACTGGCATTAAGTAGTTATTGTTGGAGCTCCCTATTGTTTAAATCCTCCCTAATTTTGCAGAACTTTGAAAATGTAAAATAAATTAAATAAAAATAATTTAAAATGAACATCAGTATTATCTAATAATATTACCACCACCAAAAGTTGAATTCAGACAAAACTAATTATAATCTGGATTTTCCAAGGTTCCCACCCTCCATGTAGGCTCATTAGCTAGGGATGATTTACCCCCAAAGTTCCTGCTTTGTAATGTGCCCACCTCATCTCTTTCTCTGTACATAATTTCACATCAACCTATTTTGTGTGGGTTTAGAATGAATGCCACTGGGTGGCAGCAGTGAACTCAGGTTACCTGCCAGCAGAGGTGGTAGTTTAAAAAAAAAAAAAATTTAAAAAGGCTGGCTGAGAAGGTTAGTCCTTCAGGGCTGAATTTTCAAAGCAGTGCACTGGGGTGTACAGTGATATTAATTGGAATTGCTTGGCCAAATCCCTAAGCAATGCTTTGAACGTTTATCCTTAACTGTTAAGGGTTCAACTGCAGTCCTGAGCTTTGTATAATATTTAGCCTGAATATAGCACAAAAAGATTGGAACATACTATGAATATTTAATAGTCACAGTGAAGCCTGTGCTGGTGCATTTTCCAATTACATCCCTCCAGCTGATAAAGTAGCTTCAAAAGAAAAAAAAAGATACTGTGCAGACCTTGTCAATGAACAATTTGGTGATGTATACACATACACATTCAAATTACCTACAGAATAGATTGGCATTATTTTGATTGTGAAAATGAATTTTTCAGCTGAATTACGATTCATAGCTCTCGTTAACATAATGGACACCTGCAATTTTCTCTCAATACCTTACTCTAGAACTGAAGCATGGAACGTGATAGCAATAACAGAAGTAAAAGAAGACAGGCTCAGGATTTCTGTGTAAGAGTTTGTTTTGGTTGGTGTTCTAAAAGAGATTTTAAAATTAGAATGTTTTATTGTCTCCCCTGTATTTGTAAGATTATTCTAATTGGCTGTCAAGGTCCTATTTCACCAAAGTGGCTTAGCACGTGCTTACCTGCTGTGCTGAACAGGGATGGACATAACTTTTAAGTGCTTTGGTGAACTGAGGCCTGATTTAGGAATGTGTTGTGCACACTGGGCATGCACTCTGCCATCATCAGGATTAGTGGGAATTCTACCCAGGATTCTTCCTATGGGTAGAAACAACAGGAGTGAAGGCTTTAACAAGGGGGTGGAGGAGATTCATCTTTTAACCACGTGAGCAGCAATGCTAAGTAGTAGTCTGTAAAAGCTAGTTTTAACATACTGGTATAGCTTGTCAAAATCGTGCAAGGAAGACAATTATTTGTACAACATGTTGATACATGTGTTTTGGTCATGTACAGCTTTAGACAGTGGTTTAGAAAGCAGAGCTTTGCTCTCGTGGACACTTATTTTTCACGGATGACTTTTATCTACTATTAAGGAACACTCCTAAAGGATCCCTCCTTCAGCCAGAAATGTGCTGCTGGTAATGAATGTGGAACCTTAACGACAATAGGCTTTTTTACCACATTGGGAATGGCATTCATTTGATGCTATTCAGGGGACTGACCCCAGACTCACAAAGCTGAGGCTCAAGAACTGATCTTGTTTTTCCACGAGGGGGAGTTCTCTGACTTCTACTGCTATAGGCAGAATCTGATCTCCTGACCCTTCCATAAGACTAGCTGAAAATGCACAAAGCCTGACTGAACCCACCTGTCTAACACTTTAACCATTTTTCCACAGTGCTGGTGACCGAGACTAATTTATTTAAACAACTCCTCACACAAACACGACTGCATACTGTGTTGCAAAGAGTAAATCATTTCATCCTTCTGCCTTGATCAGGGTGACACATGTCATTCACATGAAAATCTGAGGCAGATACGGCAGGGTGTGTTTGTATAGTTGTCTACTTAATGCCTTTTAAGCTGTCATTTGCTACTTATCTGGTTCAAATACCTGGACAAATGTAAAGAAAACATTAAACTAAGTCAAAAGTGCAAAATTATTAATCAAGTTGTGCAAACAAATACATCTAGCCTTGGTGGTTTGTCCACAGACGTATTTCTGGGATTGTGTAAATGAAGTCAGGGAGCTATACAGGGCTCTGTTGCTTATCATCCTAGTTTATCTCAGCCTCTTGTTTACTCTTCATTAGCTGCCAGCAAAAGACAAAATTGACCTGCAAAGGATGCACAAGGCCCATCATGCGCTTTGTTTTTAATTGCCAACACTATTCATTAATCAAACAAAGGAAAGCCATGCGTGGAGGTTCCACTGGGGAGCTAGCAGGTTTAGGCCTACCTAGTTTAGTATGCTAATAACAACTGATTTTCTTAATATGCCAGTCAAAAGCTCCTTTCTCTAATCTATTCTAAGCTGTTGTGACAATCGGAGCATATGGTGACAGCTGTGAAGTCAGAATGCTGCATCCCATTCGGAGAGGCTTGGGGCTTCTTTTCCATATCTCATGGGGAGCTCAGACACATGGTGGATGGAGCCTGAGACTGCTCCAGTGTATACTCTCTCACACTCCTACGTTCTGCATTTCAATCAATATGTCCTCTCAGTGGCAAAGAGAAAACCCTGCTCAGGAGTCAGAAGAGCAAGAAGTAATCCAGGCTATGATTTAATGGACATAATAAACATAAAATTACCAGTTTTATGTGTGATTCTTACATACAGAGAACTATTTTATATTCAGAT
The DNA here is from genome assembly GCA_032595735.1 of Pelochelys cantorii. NCBI lineage: Eukaryota > Metazoa > Chordata > Testudines > Trionychidae > Pelochelys > Pelochelys cantorii. The sequence continues at coordinate 32,330,677 of CM064328.1, forward strand.
ATGCAGTGTTATTCAATCTCAATCATTTCTCAGGTCCTCCATTACCTCTCACTGTGCATTCCACGTTTTTTCTGGAAAGGCAAATATTTCTAAGTGTTTTTATAGTTTATGAAACCTTAATAGATGGGAGTATCCAACCTAACATCATAGGCAGTAGAGTTAATGGGAGATTATATACACTTAGGGCATATCTAGCCTACGTGGAACAGTCAAAAGAGGATATGCAAATTCCCATATGGAATTTGCATATCTTTTTCCGATCGCACTTTTGAAAGCAGAGCTTTCGAAAGCAGAGCAGAGCTTTCGAAAGTGATAGTAATTTAGACACGGCTTTTTCGGCGAACCCCCCCCCCCCCGCCCTTGTCAAAAAGTCGCGTAAACCTCATTCTTTCAAAAACTCTGCTTTTGAAAGTGTGATCGGAAGAAGATATGCCAATTCCCGTGGAATTTGCACATCCTCTTTCGACCATTCCGCGTAGTCTAGATGAGCCCTTAGAGTGCATCTACACTGCAGGACTTAACTCAAAATAAGCTACACAAATTGAGCTACATCAATTGTGTATCTTATTTCAAAATAGCTTGTTTAGAAATAGGGAGTGTCTACACAGCACTTATTTTGAAATAGAGCACTCTTCCTCTGACTTCCCTTATTCCTTGTACAATGAGGGTTATAGGGAGTAAGCAGTCCTCCAGCTTGACAGTATTTTGACATTATTTCGAAATAACTGCCTGCTGTGTAGACACAAAGTAAGTTATTTTGGAATAACGTTAGTTATTTTAAAATACTGTTGCAGTGTAGACGTACCCTTACAGGGTTACTTACTTACACTCTGGGTTTTGAGTAGAACTGGTTGAATTTTTTAATAAACCAAATAGTAAATTCACATTTTTCTCAACACGGAAACTATATACAAATTTAGGTCAAATTCAGCAAATAGTTTTGGCTGGGAAAAAAGGAAAAAAATATGGAAGTGTCCAAATGCCTTGTTTGACATTTTTCCATGTCTCATTTCAACAGTTTGTTTTAAAAGACATTTTCAAAACAAAATATTGCTCAGCTCTATGTGTTACATGTAGGGTACCAGGTAGACCCCTCCAAAAAAACAGACACACTTGATTGTGGGTGGTGGGGGGAGGGGACCGGCCAGGAAGGGGGCGGGGCTGGCCGGGAGGAAAGGGGGGGGGCGGGAAGCAGAGCTGGCGGGGGGCCACGAGGCTGGCTGGGACGAAGGGGGGGTCCGGAGGAAGGGGGGGCAGGAAGCAGAGCTGGCGGAGGGGGTGGTGCAGTGGTGCTGGCTAGGGGAGATCAGGAAGAGGAACGGGCCAGTGGGAAGCAGAGCTGGGGCGGTGCAGGGGGGCTGGCCGGGGAAGATCAGCAGGTGAAGTGGGGGAGAACCGGCTGGCCAGGAAGGGAGGGGGGGTGAGCAAATCGGCCGGCGGGGAGCGGGACTGACCTGTGCAGTCCCGGGGGCTGCCTTTCCCACTCAGGCTCCTGGCGATGCACGAGCAAGGAGGAGGCTTCCCCTCCTCCTCACACTGAACCAGCTGATGGCTCCCAGCTGCAATCGCGGCCCCGCCTTCCAGGTGGGACTCTCAGCCAGTCCCCCTGCCCACGCCAGGCTTCCATCCAGTGCGCAGCCAGAAAAATCAGAAAATACCAGACATTGAACATGTCCGGTACTGTCTGATTTTTTTTACCGGACAGATAGCGCAAATACCAGACTGTCCGATACAATACTGGACACCTGGCAACCCTACACTCCTGTATGAGGCTTCTACTGATTACTGGGATTATAGACCTCGTCATAAATGACACTAGAAAATCTTGTGATGTAGGGGCTTCCCTGGTAGGTACAGGGCCAGCAAATATCCCTATGCCACCCTTCCTCAATGACTCCCAGCACATAGGCATGGGACATGTGGCCAGGAGAGGAAGAAATGTTAGGTTGGATGAGATACAGGCATTACCAGACTATAAACACAGCTGTAATGGTTTAAAGAGAGCTATTGCATTTGCACTGAGTATAAAGCAGCACTTATACCTGCTGTACCCCACTGTTGGGACCACATCATAATCTGGGGGGGAGGCTGCAAAGGTGGAATACAGACATCTTTGTTCTGAGCCATGCTCCACTCAGCTTTCTCTCAGCATTAGAGCCTGTATCATTTTAAAATACAAATCTCTGTGGTAATAAGAAGGAAACGTGTTTGTTAATGTTTCTGAGCATTATTGTTTAGAATGTCTAAACTTTAGGCCACACTTTGTTGAATTAAAAACAAATTGTTTTCTCACTCTAACCAATTGATTTGTGCCAATTTACACCAGCTGTGAATTTGGCCCGCTGTATGGATTATTAAGAAACATTGTATTTATTAAAAATTCTTATTGCAAAAAAGAAGAGACCTATCTAGGAGTAGCCTGTGCTCTTTTTTTAAATTAACAATGCTTAATTAGGCATGTACTCTTTTCAAAGGTTTTCTTTCTACTTTTTACCCAAAGAAACTTTAGTTTCTCTCGCTCTCTCTTTTTAAGAAAATGGGGGGAGGTGTGACAGGCTCAACTGTTTTGTGAAACGAACTCACTACTTTCCTGTGAACGGATGTTGGAAAGACAACTCAGTCTCCTGTGTAATACTATAGAGGTGGTTACTGTCTGAGGGGAATCCCACCCTTTTCTGGCACCCGTTCGCCCAGGATTCTTCCTGGGATGAGCTCAGCCACAAAGAATGGATCACAAATTACAAGCTCCCACAGCATGTCAACACCAGGGATCCAAGCTTTCGTTGATAAAAAACCCCCCAAATTATCCTATACAATAACCATAAAAATCTGTTCTGTCATGACTGAAACAAAATCTGACAGCTCCGAGCCCAGCCACCTGATGCTGAAGTGTTAATTTCCCCTCTTTCTATGTGTGTGCTGGTAATACAGGGTTTTACCATATATGTTTTTATTTTTATTTTTTTACAAAATGTAAAAACTAAACATTTTCAGTGAAAATGCAAATTCTACATTTTTCTGTGGCAAATAGGATCTCTGGTCAACATCAACCCCCCCATCTCTGTTTCTATTGTAACTTTAGAGACACACAAAATGAAAACACAAAGCCAATTTTCTACCAGCCATACCCATCCATTTGTGATAACAGCATCACTGTTTCATGCACCGTCCTTGTTGTCTTGACTGGCAGGAGGACTGGGAGCAACTACTGTTACCAACATGGCTGATGTCACTAACAATCCAGATGACAGTCCATTCTTGTCTTTCGTCTAATATTTACTGCGAGCATAGATTTAGTAGATGAGATTGTATATCTTGTATCAGATATAGGTACTGTATTATTATCTCTCCTTCAAAACTGAACAGAAATAAAGCAATAGAAACTTTAAAAGGATACATTAAAATCGTTTTTATTTTTCAAATTAATGTTTTGATGAGAGTTTCAGATTTGATATAAGTTGATCATAGAAGGAGCTAAAAATGTTAAAATATGTTTCTTAGTGGAATTAAGCGGACCCTCGTGCTGAAAATATACATTTTTTCCATCATGCTGCTTTTTAGGCTCTTCACTCATTTTTAAATAACAATGTTGTTATACAGCCAGTTTCAGCTATGCTAGTCTGTTTCAGCAAAAACAACAAGAAATCTGGTGGTGTTTTAAAGACTAACAAATGTATTAGGTTTTTAGGGCATATGCTTTCATGAGCTACAACTCACTTCTGGCTATCCCATCAAAAGCTCATTCGTGTGCACATCTACTAATGTGATATATGCCATCATGTGCCAACAATGCCTCTTTGCCATGTACATTGGACAAACTGGTCTGTCTTTATGCAAAAGAATAAATGCACACACATGAGACACAGGGCTGGCCTTAGGGCCGGGTGATCGGGGCTAAGGCCCAGGGTGCTGCAGCCATGGGGGGTGCTGCAAAGGGCTCTGTTCCTGCCCCATAGCTCCTTTTTCCTGTTGGTCAGGGGGCTTTCTCTCCCCCCCAGCACTGGTGCTCCAGCTGGGGACATGGGGAGGGCAAAGCTGCATCGCCAGTGCTGGCTTCCCGCTGGGTGGGAGGGAGAGAAAACCTCAAGCCTCGCTGCGTGATTTGGCTTGCAGGAAAGAAGCACTGCATCTCCCCGTCTCCCGGCAGGTGTGCTGCTGTTCTCCCAACCAGTGGGACAGGGATAGGGAGCACTTCTTCCCCATGAGCCAGATAGCGCAGTGAGGCTTTCTCTACCCTCCTCCCCTCAGGAAGCCGGCACTGGTGCTCCAATGGAATCGGGCCAATGGGAGCAGTGGAGGCAGTGCCTGGGACTGGTGTGGGCACGAAAGCAAGTAAGTGCTCCACCCCCTCATGCCCAGACTCCTGCACTCCCAGCCTGCTCCTGCATCCTTGCCCCTGGCCAGACACCCTACCCCCAGCCTCCTGAACCCACTTTTGCTCCTGCACCCTCCCTCCTGGCTACACACTGCACCATCCCTTGCTCCTGCACCCTCGCCCCTGGCCAGACACCCAATTCCCAGCCTGCTCCAGCACCCTTCCTCCCATCCAGACCTCACACCCTCATCCCCAAAATCTAAATAGACACATGGAGTGGTTCTAGCATTACAATAGATAATTTCCCATTCAGGTACTCTTATCTTCTCACCACTGTGGGAGATGACCTACACCCATTCTTATTTAATTAGTACTGATGTCACACTCCCATCTAACTACTCTTTTTTTCCCTTTCATCCGAGGAAGTGAGTTGTAGCTCACAAAAGCTTATGCCCTAAAACCCTAAAACCCTAATAAATTTGTTAGTCTTTACAGTACTACTGAACTCCTTCTTGTACAGGGTACAATGAATCTTCAGTAACCATAGTAGATCATTTGTCTGAATGCTTGCTGATGGTGAAACATCTCAGCAAACGGGTCAGGTGTAATAGCAGTTGGCCATTAGGGGAAATGTTAAAAATCTTTCACAATACAATCCATATGCTCTCTGATGATCATCCATAGGAACTAGAGACACATTTTTTCTGTTGCACGTGATTAATCTTTTTTTAATTTGCAGCAGCTAAAACAACTCTTGACCCATCTGTCTAGAGATGGAATTGGACCAACGCAATCTTGTGGTTGCTCACTATCTATAGGCTTATGCGTGAGTCTGCTAACTACATTTTCAATCCTGAGATTACCATTTCTTTTTTCTTTTATGCTGGAAGCTCAAAGGTGGAAACCAGGATTAATAAAATGCAATTAGGTTAGACTATCTGGTGCTTCAGGCAGTCTCATCATTTGAATACTTTTCCTGTGACACCTGTTACTTATTATTTATATTATGGAAACGCCTAGAGGCCAACTAAGAACAGGGCCCCATTGAGCTAGGCACTGATCATCTGCTAGTTCCTTAAACCATTGTAGTTTCTTTTCCAGGGTCAGCACATTGTTTTCATACTTCAACTTAATTTCTACTGTTGATGTAAGCAGTTAGTGTAGCACTCCCCAACTTAAAGTCAAATCATCCAGTTAAATAAAAGACTCTTCCAGGACAGAATATATGGAGGATCAGAACTCTTCAAACTCTTGTTCCAACACTGTGGTGAGGTTTGGTATAATTTTTTCCACAATTTGGACTGCAAAGCTATTTTTGGCAGTCTTATTGGCACCTTACTGGTATCCGTGGACATGCTGCTATTGTTGGCATTATTTTCCTTCTTATCAATGTTAGGAGACTGTTCCTTTTTCTGTTTCAGTGCTGATCTAAGTCCAGGTCTATTTTCCTTTGAATAGAAATATGTCTAGGGATACTTTTGCCATTGTCAAACCATGAGTTTGGTTCATTACTCATGAGATGGAGGGTACTATAGGAAAAGCTGGTTAAAAAGTAAAAACCAACGTGTGTGAAATTTTAAGATTTAAAAGCTGTTTTAATTTCAAAGTATTTGAAGTAGACCCATTTTTTCCCCCAACATTGTTCATGATTTGTTGATCCTAACTGTTTTGGGAGGGAGAATTTTTATCAACATTATTAAAATGGTTGTAGCAAAGTTTTGTTGAATGAAAACTTTGAGCTTCGATAAGTTAAAAATTTCAATACCCGTTATATCATATTTTATTTTTAATTAAGAAAAAACATAAAACCATCACCATTTTTCATTAGAAATGCCAATTTTTAATCAAAAAATCATTGTATAATTATTTATCTTACAAAAATAGCTTTGTGTTTGCAACATATTGAGTATGCCCAGTTACAGGACAGTCCACTTTCATTATCTCACTTTCCTTCCCTTCTCTTGCCCCTTCAGAGGCCCCGAGAACTTCCCCATTCATACCCAGGTTGGCTTAACATGGTCCAAAGGGCAAAGGCTGGTCTCCGAGTACTTCAAATTATTGGCAAAGTGGCTGGGAAGGTTGAGGCAGGGAGCAATAGATGCTCCATTGCACAAAGCAGACTGGAGTGAGCTGATGCTGTAGGATGGTTAAGGAGAAGGGCTCGAGAACTGGGAAGGGAGAAGTAAGGAAAGGCATTTATTCTAAGCTGGAGAATGGTAGTAAAGGCAAAGCCCAGTAAGCAGCAGGCAGGACCTATTTCATTGCAAGAGGTGGAGGCAGGCCTGGTGGTGTGGCTAATGCATGAGGCACAGGCCTGGCCGAAGATGCGGGGCCTAAGATGGCACACTGTGGTTGGCTGTGCCGCATGGCCAGGTGGCTCCCAGCCAGGGCAGCGAGTGAGCAGCCAGGTGGGCTGGCACAGGGCAGCGTGGGGCCCTGAAGGTGTGGGGCCCAAGGTAACAGTCTAGCTCACCTTGCCCAAAGTCTGGGCCACATAAGGCAGCTAGAGCCCTGACAGAGTTGCCGAAGCAGTTTCATCCTTACAGATAGCCCCCCTAAAACCTGATGGCAGAAAGTCTACTGATGTAACTGATGTAACCATTCAGCTCTGGGCTATTGCCAGAAACACGGGATTGAGAGGAGGCAGGCAAAGCAGGGTTGAGGTTCTCATCTCCCACTGATCAACAGCATGTTTTCAGGGGCAGATACCAAACCTTATACTACTGCTCCTGGAAGCTGGTAGAAGCAGGAACTTCTAAGAGCAAATCAAGCTGAATTCCATTGGCTGGCAAAGCTGCAAGGGAGAAGAGCATAGAAGGTGTGCTTTCTCCTGGGGCTTTTCAGAAGAGGCTCTGGAGTTTGCCAAACAAGAGGTGTGGCAACTTTCTGTGCTTTTGCATTACTAAACTTTAGAGGAGGTTTCCAGAAAGGGGGACCAAGCCCTCATCCAGTGACTGACAGGTCTAGTCCTGCCTCTTCAAACTGCAGAACAGAGGGAAAACCCAATGATGGAGTGATAAGCCCAGATAAGAGAGAGAGAGAGGACAGTCAATGCACAATAACTTAGCCCCTATCCCTGCTGCCACTATTGCTACAGACTCTGCAACCTCTTGGAGGCATTTCATAGGAATTCTCTCTAGTTCTTCCTCATCTGACTGTCATTCACTTAGGCAAAGGATGGTAAAGAGGGAGTATGGCCACAGGTTGATACCTTCTGCATTAAAGGCTCATTGAACAAGAGATAGCCCATGATTCCGTTGGTCAAATTACTACTAGAGAGAGCTCACACTCTGCTGATCATGATGGGAATGAGGTTTCGCTACTGTCCTCAGTCAGGCAAGTTCATGTTACTCTCAATTCAAAGCTAGTTTGACGGTCTAAAATTCAGCCTTAACACATCCCCTGCCTCCCTGATGTACCTATCAATAGGGGTTGCTTCTGATCAAAGGTTGCAGTAATTTCAGCAAAGGTACAATGCCAGTGGTAGGGAAAGACCTAAGTCCAAGAGAGGTGTTTGTGATCTGCAGAAGCAGATCATTTTCAAGAGTACTACACCCTGCAGCATTAAAGCTATACATGGCATTGTTTTCTCTTCCCACTCTCCGCTCTGGCCTCTTTTCATAGGTTGTGTGCCCAGCTAATGTGTGCAGGAACCTTTATATAAGGGCAGTATTTTTATTGGAGATATTCATGTGACAGAGAGAGAGAAAGAAAGAGAGAGAACCTACCAGACTATATTTCAGTATCCAGGCCTTTGAAACAGGAAAATCAAACTCTGTTTCCTTTAAACATTTTATTAGTTGGTTGAAGTACTCTGATTTCTCACAGGTTATTTCAATTTGAATTACAGCTTTTAACTTTTTTAAAGCAACACACTCCTTTCTGTAATTAGATGTAGCAATTAGATTATCTTTTTATATCACTCTGCAGTTTTCTTTTAACCTATCAAAAGAGGAGGTTGTGATTTCAGGTTCCCGCAGGAGGACTAAATCTTCTAAGATTAACTGATAATATCACTAGTGGAATTTTAAGTACAGCCAGAGGCAAAACTGCCAGGGCACTTTTGAGAGTTTTTCTTTGTTTTCATATTTATTTAATCTTTGTGTTTCTTAAGAAGGTTATCAATGAACTAGTAACTGGCGAGAAGTACTTGCAAGAAGTAGCACCCTGATGCCTGAGGTATTCAGATCAGGTTGGTAGTATTCTTGGTGAATTTTCTGTATGGGATAGCTGGCAATAAAGTTGTTATAATATTGGAGTTTGATGCCATTGTGAAGACTTCTGCCTGCACGTATACAGACACCATTATCAGCAGCAGGGATTGAGCACATGTCCAGCAGTACCAAAACCATTGATCCTTTCATCAGTCATAACACAACAATGAAAATGTGCACAGTAAACAAGTTAATGGGCAGAAGGGCTTAAAAACATCAACTAATAATGAGCCATGTGCAGGGCTGATGAGAGTCTTCTTCGGGCCCTAGTGGGGACTGGCTCCCGACTCCCTGGAAGGGGCAGGGCTGGGGGAGGCCAGCCTTTCTGTGCAACTGGGTATGCAGGGGGTGCACTACTGGGGGCCCCAGCAGCAATTTAAAGTGCCTGGGATTCTGACCTCTGCCGCTGCCAAGGTAGTAGTGGTGGCGGCCGGGAACCTCATGCCCCTTTAAATTGCCAGGCCCTAGGGTAGCTGCTTCCTTTGCTACCCCCGCTTCCCCATCAGCAATGTTGGTCATGTTATTATGAACTTGCTAATACTTCCATAATACACCAATACCATGAATTTGAAGATTACCTAGATTCCATTTAGTTCTGTAGCCCCAATTCAGGAATGTATGTGAATCCAACACATTCAAGAGAGCACTAAAATATACCCTTAGCTTTCAGAAGGTGCTAAAGTCCTATTGATTCAATGGGATTTAAGCCTAGGCTGAAATAGGGTTTGGAAAAGGTACGATGACCTGAATGAGTGCCCACAGGGCTTGATTCATAATTATCAAGTACCTTGTGACATCATCAAAACCTTTGTAAAAAGCTGCCATTCTGGTTTGGCTACACAAGGTGAAAGTAGTAACCAGTCAGACCCCCTACATATCTTTATCCATGTACATAACATGGACTGATAAAGGCTTTCCTGGTGCCTTAAAAGTACAGTGTTAAAAGTGACCACCTATTGCCTACCCATGTTTAATGAAGAGATGGGGAAGGACTTGCTTGAAACGTGAAGTGAGATACTGATACAGCGCCTCATTTTTGTTAAATGTTCCTTTCCTATCCAGGCTCCAGTGAAAGTGCATTTGAAGTTATGGTGCATCACAGAATGTTAGAACTTACACATTAGTATGACTTGAAAACAGGCTGGTCAATTCTTGGTGAGCAGAGTCCATTTCTCATGGCATTGACCAAGAAGTGATGTCAAGGGCCAAATGCTGGCTCCATGTCCTGCACAGCAAAGGGAACAGATAGGTGCCCTGAAAGGGCAAGTTGTAAATTCCCTTGATGTGAGGGAATGAATGTACGGCATAAACCCAAGATGGAGGAATGGATGACATACCCACTGAGGTAGGCTGGACATAACTACCATGTGAGAGAGAGAGCTGGAGTACATTGCAAGTCCTAGCTGGCAGAAAGCTTCTTTCAGGACTGCCTTAGTTAGCATCAGTTAGAGTAGACTCCAAACAAGCAAAGATTACTTTCTTATTATATTATTTAGTCCCATTTTTAATGCCAAAAAGCCAATGGTCCTTGGATGCTGCTTTTTCCCTTCCTCCAGCCTACCTCTTTCATTCTTTGAAGGTGAATCCTGCCACTCATGCTGTAGTGTCAAAATGGCTCCTTCTCATCCAAAACTTCACCTCTCATGGATAAACCAGTCACAAGAAGAGCTTGTCAGCATGGTGGGTTAATACCCACTTAGACCAGTATGATTTCTAAAGAGCACTAACCTGCTGCACATTAATTGGTCCATGTAGTCCTTGCTGGTGCACTTTAACATAGTGCAGTTTGAAAAAGTACTGTATGAAAAAGCACTAGGGAACCTTTAGCATCCACCAGCGGGGTCTACACAGACCAGTTAATGTACAATATGTATGCACACATTAGAAATCACACCCTTGTCCTGAGCATTAATCCACCATGGTGGCAGACCCTAAGAGTTGTGGGAGCATTTATTCAGAGGCTGGAGAAGGATGGCAGGAGACAAATTGCTTGATCATTGTCTTTGGTCCACCCTCTCTGGGGCACCTGGTGCTGGCCACTGTCGGCAGACAGGCTACTGGGCTAGATGGACCTTTGATCTGACCCAGTACGGCCGTTCTTATGTTCTTATAAGTTGAGGCTAGCAGGCCCAGACCTCCAATAGAGGGGAATAATAATGACTGGAGTCAGCTGATGCTGACCTCTGGCACGTAACCCTGACTCTGGTCTGACTCCCTAACAATAGCTTTCAGAAGGGTAGCTGTGTTCGTCTGTTTCAGCAAAAACAACAAGGAATCTGGTGGCACCTTAAAGATGAACAAATTTGTTAGGGTTTCAGAGCATACGTTTTCATAAGATTCAACTGGGGAAGTGAGCTGTATCTCATGAAAGTTTATACCCCAATACCCTAATAAATGTGTTAGTCTTTAAGATGCTGGACTCCTTGTTGTTATAACAATAGCAGCGTTGTTAACTAGGATCTTACTGTTCTGTTTTTACTCTGGCTTGTTATCAGTCACCAGGGATGGGCTACTTTGCAACCTCTTCTTTACCTTCCTCCTCCTTTGTGGCTCTCTTGTACTCCATTTGACTCTGATCCATGCCAGTTGTACACTCAGAAGTACACATGCTTTTTAAGCAGATGCTTCCAATGACACTCCCCTTCCCCCCACCCCTGACTCACCTCTGTCTCTTTTGGAGCATTTGTGGGAGCATTTATTTAGTATAGCTTGACTTCTTTTTTGCTTCTTTGTGTGGCCCCCTGGCTGTGTGTATGCCTGAATGTAGGTGTTTGTGTTCACATACACATGTACAGTAAGTAAAAGGAAAGAGAAAAGTCTGTGGGGAAAAATAGCATGTGCTAAATGCAATGGAGGAAATGTATGTTATTGGCAGTTTAACAGGGAAGGGCAACAAACTCCTGTCTGCTACGGAAGTGGTAGGTCTGACTTTTTAAAATTTATTCAGAGAGACACACTATCAGTGGTTCTATTGCTGCAGTAAACAGTAGTGCCTAAATCTTTTTTTTTTAAACCCACAAACATGAGAGGTTGTACCTGTGTTGATCCTGTTAAAATCTGTAGGAGATGTAAGACTAAAACCCTGGACACCTCTTTGAAAATATAACAGTTTCCAGGGAAAACAGATTTAGAAAACGTAAGAGACTATATTGAACTATTCCTGTTAAATGTCTGTAGGTGTCGTTTTTCCTTCCCTCTCTTTTTCTTTCCTACTCTGCTTTGCCCTCCAGTATATTTTTCCATCTCAAATAGTAAACATCTTGAAATCCTGGCAAAAAGCTTGAGACAGATAAAATACACATTAAAATGAAGTGGAATGCTTTGATTTTTGCCTGTGGGAAATAGAAAAAGTCTTGATTTTTTTGTGAGTCAGAAAAAAAGCTCAGAAGTAAGATGAGAATTCAGAAGGATGTGTCTGGCTATCCAGCTTGTTATTTCAAGTGTCTCTGACACTCATGCACTCTTTTACTCCCAGCTGAAGCAGTGTTATTTTTCTCTATACAGAAGTCTCAGCCTATTGCCTGTTCTGTACAGAGGTGATCTAGTTGAAGTTAAGTAGAACACTAGAATTATTCTTCCTCGTGGGCCCTGACTTCATGTTACAGGCATACATTGAGGCTAGAAACAGTCCCGTGGCCCATGTGGTATCAGTGCTGGTTGTTGTGTTTTCCTGGTAAATCTGAAAACCAATTATGTGCAAACAAAGATAGAAATGAAGTCTCAAAGTCTAGAGGGAAGAATGCAAGTGGACCTTTTTCTGAAGTTTTCATATTCCAGGGCAAACCCATCTGAAACATTTTTCACTCATTTCTAAATAAGATCTGTTTCCCAGCAGCTGTCTACCCTTATCCATCATGGCAAAATTCTCTTCTCGAACTAGGTTCTGTGTTTATGATTAATTTTATTTGATGTGCTGTTGGTTGAAAGGTGGGAGTCCACATACAAAGTACAGTGGATATCTTTATTTTACAAAGACTGATTCTTTGTTTATAATCCTTTTTTTTCCAAAAGTTTCAGATAACTTTCCCCCCCATTTAGTGGGAGGAGGGATTATGCATCACAATGATAATATATATTGGAAAGTTGTTTAGGTAACTGGTTTAAATCCAGTCCAAATCAATATCAAACAGAAGTTGCTACCATCTGATAGTTCTTGGTTGTATTTGTTTTTAATTGAAGTTGCCAGTCTCAGGCTAGTTCCCAGTAGACAAGCGGCAATACCACAGAACCCTCCCTCCAAGAACCAGAACAAAAGAAAGAAACACCACAGCAACTGGTACTGATTGGCTCCTTTATTGACTATCAGTTAAGTTAAACCCAAGATTGAGTAGGCACAGAAAACTGAGGTAAGTGTCTGCCTAATTTTAATTACAAAACTTTGTATGCCACAGTATGTGGAGTCACTGAAGTCAATGCAAAGATGCCTAAACTGCAGGAGCCAGATATCACAAAGTTGAGGATAATGCTAGAGGATGCAACCTTGAAAGCTGGAGCTAGGGGTTAAATTCTTTCCTTGTAATAGGAAAATGGGCTAGCAATCATATTCAGAGAGGATCCCTGAAAAATATGGAGCCATGCTGGAGCAGCTCTTGGAATGAATAAATCCTGAAATTGGGTGGTGCTTATTAGCATTTTCTCATCAAAAAAGCTTATAGAAATTAAAGAGTCATTTATATTAAACAGTCCACAAGGAAGAAAGGGAACTGTGTTTTTCTGCAGGTTAAACTATTTCTTATTACTTTCATAAGCACTTAACTCATTCTAGACCATGGATAGAGAAGGGATTTTTTTCCCTGCAGTGCTTTAAGTCATTCCTCTGTTTTGTAGCCATTTATTGCAGCTGTGTAATGACTATCAAACTGGAAAAGACATAAAACATGAAAGAAAGGTGTTGAAGTCAGCCTTAAGGTATTAAATGCCTGACAGCAGCTTGTGTAGCAGTGGAGATTTAGCTGCTGTGGGATGACAACAGAAGTTTGGTGGCAGGTGACGAAAGGCCCTGAAATGATGAGGCCATGACAGACTTGAATAAGACTTGATTGAAAAATGACAACAAATTTATGTATGAAGACAGAAAAAGAAGACATGCTATAAATTGGGGAGAATTAGGATATAGTTTAATGGAAAATAGATTAGATGTTGGTATATTTCATAACTGAAGATCGTAGAATACTATGGGAAGCTGGTGTCACTTTGTCTGAAACACTGAACTGGTGGTTTGAGGTTTTCTCTGTGTGTGTAAATTATATTTCTTTTCTTCACACACCCTGCTTTTCAGAAGAAAGTTTTGGAGACGGGGTGTTAAGGGCATGATTGTCTGCTGACTGGATGTCTTTTGGGAAGATACCATTAGTCAAAGAAGTTATAGTGCTCAATTCAACTGGGTGAAATTCCATGGCAGATATTTAGACCATGAGGTCAGACCATATGATTTAGTGGTTACTTCTGATCTTAGGAATCTATGAATTCTGCAGTACCGCTTACATAGGATTTAATGACATTGCTAACATGGAGTAGAGAAGTGTTACTATTTAGAAACAGTAATAACTTTCTAAAAGTGAAGAGCAGATCAAGTTTCAGCATTTCAGCCCTAGTTTGAAGTATGTAAGCATGATGATTTGCAGAATTAGGGCCCTTGTGGTTCAAAAATATATCCTTATGGAAATGAGTGATCCTGTAATACGTGCTGAGAATCACTATATCTCTGTTTTGACTGTCAATTCAAATGATCATCTTGAAATCCACACACTGTACGGAATTATTTCTGTAAATACCAATACAGTTTCAGCCAACTGTGGTTGTCTAGGGCTATGAGCACTCCAAGAATACAGTCTAACATAAACAGTGCTTTAGGCTATGAGGAGAAGGAACTGCAGTACCATGGTATTCAAAAAGCTATGCAAATGTATATTAGAGTATGTGTAGAGTATAGGGGCAAAAGGTTTGTATCAAGATGACTGTGTTAAATATTTCTGTAATATCATTTGTAATTCTAAAATTACACAAGAATACACAAAACATCTTTATCCCTGTTTAGAGGGGGTCACTCACCAGCTAGCGTGTTCTTTCATGGCTGGGCACTGTGTAGCAGTCTCTGCAACTCTAGCACCCACTGTTGACAGCCACTCTGAGCCTGGAAAGGCTTGCCCCATCTCACAACTCAGTCCTGTAGCCAGATCACTTATAATACCAACCTTTTCAGGGGAATAAAGAGTCCAACAAAACAGAATTCTGATGATCTCATCCCAGGCCTTGAACTGCATTCTTTACTTCCTTGGCATCCGGGGAACTTTTACATCTCCTTTCATAAAGGTCAACAGAGAGAACCTAGGCCTTTGCGCTAGTCCAGGTTTAGGCTCATGAACACTGTATTAAGCATTCAGATCTGCTTCTTCAAACTTGATGCTGTTTCCCTGGGCCTCATCCCACTTTCATCTGCCTCCAGGACTCTTTCACAAAGCCACTCCTAACGCTTCTCCAAGGGATTTTGGTTCCTTGTGTCACTTCCTAACAGTGTGTCACAGGCTCCCTGGAAGAACATAACTCCTCAGAGGCTGGATTTCCTGCTGCTATTTGCAGTGCCTTTCCCAAGAAGCAGCTTTGACTCACTAGGAGCACTGTTCTCCTGCTGAACTCTGGTAGCCTTTTATCAGATCCAGCCAATTAGCTATAAACCAGCCATCTTGGAAGTTAATTACTTCCAGGTGGGCCAAGATGAGATCTTTCTTAAAAGAAG
The DNA here is from genome assembly GCA_032595735.1 of Pelochelys cantorii. Lineage (NCBI taxonomy): Eukaryota > Metazoa > Chordata > Testudines > Trionychidae > Pelochelys > Pelochelys cantorii. The sequence continues at coordinate 32,345,942 of CM064328.1, forward strand.
GTTTTTATTAGTTCTGTCAAAAATCCATGGAAGGGGGATTACTGAATTCTAGTGGTTTGAGAGTACTGAGAACCAACTAAGTTTCAGAGTGAGAGTGGGTGTAAAGGTTCAAACACTTATCAGTAAAAAAACAAACCCATGAGGCCTGAGCTATTACATATCTGAGCATTTTACCCATACAGCTAGGTATTATCAGTGAGACTAATATGAAGATAATTGCCTACCTCATGAGGGTTTTGAAAATTTCAGATTGCTAGTGTTTGTAAAGTGATTTGTGATCCTTGGATGGAAGGTGCTAGTTTAATATAGAAAATATTATAATGATTTTATATGAATCATCCATGTGCAGTACTGGTCATTCCATCTCTAAGGGGATTTTGCTGAAATAGAAGGGTTCCAAAAAGACGAGAATGGTCCAGAGCCTGGAATAAACCTAACTGAAAAAATCACGATTGTTTTGCTTTAGAAAGGAGACGAAAAAGAGGGGACCTACGTGCATAAAATAAAGAATGATCTAGAGAAGGTAGATCAGGAACCTCTGTTCTCCCTGTGTGAACATTCAATGGAATTAAAAGGTAGAAAACAAGGAAATATTCCCACACAATCAGTAACTGGACCATGGAACATGTGGTCATAAGAAGTTGTTAAGGCCAAGAACTTGGCAAGATTCAAAAAGGGACTGGACATGTACACTGCTGGCTTTTGCTGGCATAGAGTATGCAAATGAAGTGCTGATTAACATTTTGTTGCACTTCATTTGCATAATCAATTCGAGCTGTTTTTGTAAAAACAAGCAATGTGGACATTTCCTTTTTGCGCAAAACCCCCTTTTTGCGCAAGATTCTTATCCCTCTAAGATCTTGAGCAAAGAGTTTTTTGTGCGAAAAGGAAACATCCATACTGCTTGTTTTTGCACAAAAACCCCTAGTGCAAAAACGGCTCAAATAGATTATGCAAATGAAGTGCGACAAAATGCTAATCAGCGCTTCATTTGCTTACTCTCTGCTCGCAAAAGCCGGCAGTGTAGACATAGCCAGGGTGATTGTAGTGGATTATATTACACATTTTGGATGGGGGTATTAAACATCATGCATTTAAGCAGTCTCTAATTATTAGAGACCAGGATAAGGCCCTATGTGTTGGACAGATTGTCCCACACCTGACTATTGGACACTGCTGGAGACAAGATGTTGGACATTATGGACCTAGGATCTGATGCATTGTGGCAATTCCTGTGTTTCTATAGACATTCCTTCTATTATTGTTACTACAAATTCTGTGATATGAAAAGTTACCTCTGTTGTTATTTGCCCCTCAATTTTCTTAAAAGCACAGGACCAGATTCTGGCATTCTGGCTACAGTGCAAGGAACAGAAGGAAGGCAAATGTCCCTCTACTTGTGTCCACATGCTAGAATTAGCAACACTGCTGCTCTCCTTGCATCCCTCTGAGTCGAGGATTGCTCCTGGCTCACTAACAGAAAAGGAACAAGAAGGAAGCAGAACCATAACTCCAACCCTTACTACTGTAGAGAGCATGAGTGTGCCATGCTTTATTTAGTATAATGGTGACTGTGTGGCCCTTGGATATCAAAGAACTACAGGAACCCTTGTGTCTCCCTGAAACACAATGGTGGTTTTGCTCCACTTAGAGAATGCAGTTGCTCATCTCCCGCAAAACAGGCTATGCCTTAAAGGCCCATTAAGTGGCTTTAGTATTAGTCATCATTCCATTTTGTTAATTAAGTGTAGACCTGTTTGCCTAACCCTCCCATTTGCTGAAGGTCAACTGTATTCTCTGGCAGTGCAAACGTTTTCCATTTATCTAAAACACCATGTCCCTCAAAGCTTCTGAGGCCATTTAGACAAGCAACATTGCAATGTACGTCACTATACATTTTCAGAGCAAAGCACCATTGTGTATAGTTGACTGAGTGGAAAATGACCAATCTTTCATCTATCTAGAAAGCTCCTTTTTTTAGAGCCTGATACAATTCTTGAAGACAAACTAAAGACCTAACTGTATGCAAACTGTATGCAGATCTAACTGTATGCAAATAGTCTTCCTTAAGAACCTGCTCCAAAGCCCACTGTAGTCAGTGATAGTCTTCTTATTGGCTTCTGGAGGCTTAGGAACAGGCTCCAAGTGCAAAAAGTAATTCACTTGCACATATCATGCAGTGTTAGGGTTTTCAGTAGTGGTGCAGTTGCTTGCTAATGTTAGAGTTAGGTCTCACCTCTAGCAAAATAATCAAGAGATGAGAAAAGAGAAAGAAAGTTGAAGCAGAAACACATGAGTAGAGTATATTTCAATGACCAGCTAGGTGAATGAACATGGTAACTCTCCACAATGTTTACTCACTGGCAAACCATGAAGTTTTCAGAGAGCTTGGCATATGATATATAAAGTATATATCTTTCATAGACTAAGCAAAGTGAGGATATTGGCTTCTGAAATGCATGTATCTGTTAGTACTTGCAATATATTTAGTTTACCTAATCTTTAGAGAAACACGCCCAACATGATCCAGACTATAACACTCACCCCTGTAAAATGTTTCACAAATTTTATAGTAATGTATTTCAAATTTTTAGTGCATTTTAAAACTTGAAAACATTGTTTCTGATCAAACAAAATGTGTAGTTAAACCAGAAACAAAACACTGTTTTGTTTTGTTTTGTTTTGTTTTGTTTTAGGGATGTTAAATTTCAATTAATCAACTAATTCCATCGACTACTTGATTAGTCGATAAGGGGAGCACTCACTATCCCACTGCGTCTCTGCCTTTGAAATATATAAGACCTGCCCATAGCTCTTGTACATTTCAAAGGGAGAGGCGCAGCATTTGGGACCCCACAAGAGCGAGCGGGGACTACTTCGCTCTTGTACATTTTAAAGGGAGAGGCACAGCAGTCGGTCCGGCCCTGCCTCTCCCTTTGAAATGTACAAGAGCTGCAGGCAGGCAGCTCTTGTACATTTCAAAGGGAGAGGTGCACAAGTTGGGACTTCTCTGCCTCCCCTACCCCCAGCAGTGATGGTGCTGAGGAGAACTGGCTTTTAAACCGGCTTCCCCCTTCCCTTGCTGCCTCTCTCTGATAGAGGCAGCAAGGGGGGAAGCGACTCGTCGAGTCACTACTTGACGACCCGATAAGCATATGCTTATTGGGTGGTTGACTAGTCAACTAGTTGCTTACATCCCTATTTTGGTGAAGGTTTCTTTGATCCTTTTTTAGAAAATAAAATTGAAGTAAAATTTGAAACTAGTAATTTTGAGTAAAGAAATCAAAACATTTTTAAAATGTTGAAACAAACCATAGATTTTTTTGTTCATATTTGGGAGGGGCACAGATGTTTCAACCAAAACAATTTTATAATTGTTCCTGAAATCAGTCAACTAGAATCTATTCACATTTTTTTGGCCTGGTATTACCAGGAAGTTAAATTTGTTTTACAGCTCAGGTTTAGGAGGTTTATCTGGAAATAGCAGTCAAAGTAATCTGAAACCAACACAACCTTTTTCTCCCTCTTTCAAAGTCAAAAAGACCTTTTCAATGATTTTTTCCACATTCAGAAAATTTTATCAGCATTCATTCATGAGCCAAGATCGTGTCCCAATCTCAACTTCAAACTATTTCCCTTTCGTCCCAAAAATGGCTGCTTAAAATGGAAATAGCATATGTTCTCACACTACCATTACTACAAAACTTAGAGTCCAAATCATATTCTTGTTGTTCTTAGAACTCTTTTATATCCTAATCCTGAAGAGCACGTAACCTCATATTTAGCTTTAAATATTCAACTACTCCATTGAATACAGTGGAGCTTCTCGTGCTTAAAGTTAAGCACATTCTTTTGATAACATGGCATTGATTAGGGTCAGCACATAAAATGCTGACACATAAACATTTGTCTTCCTCCCTTTTATTTTACGCTAAGAAGCTTTACCTTCCAAAGGACTTGGATCTTGTAACCTTGAAATGTTAGTTTACTGATCATTAGACTATACAAGATGTTGTGTGTCACAGAAAGCACAATGTACATATTGTACAATGCTGACTTTATTATGTTTTAGCTCCATTGGCTATATATTGCCATGTTAACTACATTTATCAGCTTTTATTATTCTAAAAAAATCTATGTCTTACAGCAATGCTGACAGATTAGTTGGCATCATGGAAATATGTTATCATAAAATCCTGTGACTTGTGAAATTATGTGATTTAACCTGCTGTTCCCTGTGCCTATTTCAGTTAGCTTTGCTTTACAGCAAACACATTTAAAAAGTGAGATTTGTCTCTTACTTAGAAGCTCATTAAGAACAATGAAAGCAGCACCCCAAGCCCCTTCCTGCAGCCCTTTCTCCCAGGGCCTGATCCGGTTCCTTTCAAAGTCAATGGCAAAACTGTAATCAGTTTCACGGAAGACCCTTAGGACAAACCATGTGCTTGAGTCCTCTGTTTGGAAGGTTCCCTTTGCTACAGAACTAACTTGATCTGTTGTGTAATGGGGAAAACTGGATTCTGAGCGGGAGGATGGAAGGCAAGAATAATAGCTCAGGAGCATTGTAATCCTGTGTAGTGCCGAGCTCAGCTGCAAACTCCAGCCTCCTGTCTGGGAGATAGACAAGGAGACATGAGGGATGCAGAAGGGTTCACTGCTGGGCCTCCTGAACTCCTCTCTGTTGGCTAAGAGGCAGAACAGAGGCCCAACGTGCCTATATTCCAAAGAAGCCAACAAATTGCAGTGGATTTTGTCTTCCATGCAGAGCAGCTGCCAAAAGGCCAAACACTTTGGCTTTAGGCAGGATTAAAAAATGTAATCATATGGACCAAAATCTACTCAGACAACACTCATGCTGAGATCACTGGGTAGTTGAGGACTCAGGGGGTAAACCTGTTGGCCAATGCTTGATTTAAGTAATCAGATAGGGAGCTACTCAGATGAGTGGAGTGTGAAGCAGCATTCCTCTGCCTCGTCCCTGGAGTAGCTACAGAGCTGCATTAAAAAACAAAAAACCCCCACACACTGAGGTGGTGGAAGGGCTCAACCTTTGAAGGGGGTGGAGGCATTTAGCAGCCAGCCTCATATGACATCCTGGGAGGTGTGCTGCTGCATGGATCCCACATCTGAGACATTATGGAAAGGTTGCTGAGACTCATACCTCCCTCTGACAACAACTGTGTTCTGTTCATCCAAAGGGACGCTAATGATACTACCAAGTTTAACTGTGGGTGGATTGCTAGGAAATGCAGAACAGTGGGAATGAAGATGAAGAAGTTAAGGGCACAGGTTATGTTTTAGTCCATCCTTCTGGTTGAAGATAAAGTCCCAGGTAGGGATATGCACAGCCTGGAGAACACATTGCTGCCCAGATGGTGCCTATGAGAAGGTTTTCACTTCCTTGACCATGGGATACTGTTCTGGTAAGGAGGATGGGGGAGGGAGGGGTTAGGGATGGTGTTCAACTGACTAATAAGGGGAAGATCATTTTGGGATACTGACTCACTAACCTAGTGAAGAGAGCTTTAAATTATGTTCAAAGCAGGCAAGTGACAAAAGCCCACAAGTAGGTATAAAAAGGTGATCTTAACAGAGGGCTAGATGCTGAGAAGGAAATGGAAAATTACTATAGGGTCACAGGATCAATAATAAGAATAAGAGTGGGAGAATCTAATCGCTATCTTAGATGCCTTTACACAAATGCAATAGGTGTGGGAAATAAACATGAAGAAGGGGCTGGGATGTCTTAGTACATAAGCTAAATTATCAGAATGTATTGATAATGTGGAGGGGATAAATCTGATGCTGTGGAGGGGATAAATCTGATGACTAGAATGTTGCTATAGGGGAATATAGCTTGTCCAGGAAGGACAGGCAGGGGAAAAAGAGAAGAGGTATTATACAACAAGAACATATACAATTATTCTGAGGTCCAAAAGGAAGCAAGAGGCAGACCAGTTCCAAGTCTTGGGATGAAAATAAGTGGGGGAAAACAGGGGTGATAACATGGTGGAGGGGGGGGGAGTCTCCTGTAGACCACCAAATCAGTCAGAGGAGATGGTTGTAGCATTTCTAGACCAAACAGCAGAAATATCCAGAACACAAGGCCTGATAATAATGGGTGATTTTAACAACACAGACACCTATTGGGAAAGTAATGGCAAAAACCAATCCCTAATATGTTGTTAGAATAGATTGGGGACAACTTCTTGTTTCAGAAGATGGATGACGTAGCCTGTGAGCAACCTTTTTAGTTTTGATTCTGACAGACAGGAAGGAATTACTTGCAAATATGGAATTGGTTGTGAATGGGGAAGGCAGTTTAGGTGAAAGTGATCAAGAAATGATAGATTTCATGACTTTAAGGGAGGAACAGAGCAGCAGAATAAGGAGAATGGACTTTTAAAAAGCAGACTTTAACAAACTCTGAGAACCTGTAGGGGAAGGTCCCAAAAGAAGAAAACCTAACAAAAAAAGGAGTTCAGGAGATCAAAGAGGCCATATTAAAGGCACAATCCTAAACTATCTCAATGGGTGGAAAGATAGGAATAACAGTAAGAGATTCAGTGATCTGAAAATAAAAAAGGAATTCCACAAAAAGTGGAAACATGGACAAATTGCTAAGAATGAATACAGAAGAATAGCACAAGCATATAGAGACAAAAATCAGAAAGGCTAAGGCACAAAATGAGTTACCCCTAGTAGGGATGTAAAAGAGTAGTTGACTAGTTGACTACCCGATAAGCCCAGGCTTATCGGTAGTCAAGCCAACTACTCACATTCCCCCTCCCTTCACCTCTATTAGGGATGTTAACTAACAATTAATTTACTAGTTGAGTAGTCAATGGAATTTCCATTGACTACTTGACTAGTCGATAGGCACTTCCGCATTCATCCTTTGAAATGTACAGGAGCCCCTGGTGGGGCTCCTGCACATTTCAAAGGAGGAATGCAGAACTCCTCATGCAGCCTGGGGCCAGTGGAAAGTCCCACTGACCGCAGGCTCCATGCTGTGCTGCTGCTTTGAAATGCCACATAGAGCCCGGGGTCAACTGGGGACTCCTTAGCTGACCCCGGCTTCTGTGTGGCATTTCCTCAGAACCCGGGGTCATCTGGGGACTCCCTAGCTGATCCTGGGTTCCGTGGAAATGCCGTGCGGAGCCTGGGATCAGTTGGGGAGTCCCCAGCTAACACCGGGCTCCTCACAGCGTTGCGGCTTTGAAACACTGTGGTGGTGTTTCAAAGGGGCAGCACCACACAGCTGATTCTGGAATCAGTTGTGCAGTGCTGCCCCTTTGAAACGCCGCCACGGTGTTACAAAGCGGCAGTGCCGCACCGAGCCAGGTACGGGCTCCATGCGGCGCTACAACTTTGAAGTACCCCTTTTTGCTTCCTATCTGATAGAGGCAGTGGGGGGAAGGGGGTATCAACTAGTTGACTTGACTATCCGATAAGCATTTGCTTCTTGGATAGTCAACTAGTTCTTAACATCCTTAGCCTCTATATCAGAGGTAACAAGGCAGGGGGAGGTGGAGGGAGAGGAGGGGGAGTAAGAGCTGGTGTTGCAGAGAGCCGGCTTAAAAGCAGGTTCCCCCCCAGCACCATCTCCACAGTGTGGGGGGAGACGGAAGACAGACAGGTGAGGCAGAGGTACAACAGGGAAGCCAGCACAAGTGAGAAGTGCTTCAGTCCACACTCATGCCGGGTTCCCCGCTGCGCCTCTGCCTTTGAAATGTAGCAAGAGCTGCAGGCAGAGGCATTTCAAAGGCAGAGACGCAGAGGGGATAGCGAGCACCCTCCTTCCCCTGATCAACTAATCGAGTAGTTGATGGAAATTCCATTGACTACTTGACTAGCTGACTAATAGAAATTTAACATCTCTCACACCTAGCAAGGGACATAAAAAGATGTTCTTTTAACACATTAGGATGAGAGAAATATCCTGTACTCAATATCCATTTGCAGTAGGCCATATAATGGCTGGGTAAGGTTTCTGTTGCTTCAGAGCATTAGCTAAGTTATACCAGTAATTGTACCCAGCAAGCACAAGCAACAATGTATCATTCTTGTAAAATATTTTGCAACAAAACTGGAACATTTTGTCAGCTGATTACAAGTAACAAGCCAACACTGATTAAGTTTCTCATGGTTCCTGAGCACTCTTTTGCAGTGTGACTTGAGAAGTATTGCTTTTGTTCATTTACCTGAAATGTCATAGCCTCAATTTTACCCAGCCCATTCAAAATTGTATGATCAGTATTGGCACAGTTTAGGATCTGAAGCTATAAAGCAGAATCTGATTTGCCAATTTGTGGTGTGTAAATTTTCTCACTGTTGTTTCTGTCATAATGTGAGGCTAATCTTCTTTATCATTTATCTCCTAATCTGTACACCCATTTTCATTATCTCCTTTCCATGTGAGAGACATTCTTCTTTATCATCACCCTCTTTTATGCCACCAGGAAAACTGGATGATTTTCCATCACTTTCACATTTCCATTCCTTATCTTCAGATAAATCTGCTAATTCCTTAGTAATAGGATTTCCATCATTTACACTTAGCTCCTTAATTTCGTCTACACTGGGACTATTGCTTCTGCCTAAAACTCAGTCTATAGTCCATCAGATTTGCCCCTTGCTACAGATTATATTGCAATTGAGCTTTTTGCTTCCTATATTGATCTTCTAAAGTCTTCTTTATGGGTATATTTTATTTTCTACGTAGGAAAACAGATAACAGTATTTCTTTTATATTGTTGTATAGTGAGAGGTTTGGTAGATATCTTTGGTGTCTCATTAAATATGTGCTTTATTAGTTACTCTTCAAGTCTTAAAATATAAGTACACTTTCAGAATTACACAGTAAAACAAGCTTCACAATATTGAATCTGGGTTTTCATTTCATTCTTATAGCTCACGGACTGACTGGCAGTGCCTCACCTCTTATTTACTTCATGAGGGCATGGCTGACAACATTCTAGTAGGTTCAAGGAAAATATAGCTCTCCAAAATTCAGAAGGTTCCACGAGATTCTAAAAAAGGTCCAGAACATTCTAGGAAGTGAGTGAAAAATGAATCCACATACAGAATATGTGAAACGTTTTACTACAAGTAGTCTGTTTTCCCTTTTGTCACTAACAACAAAAACAACCCCCAAGTCTGGTGCTCCCTGTGCCCAGCATCCCAGGTGGTCTTTGGGTTGCTGTCCCTAAATCTGGCCCTTCCTGTCAGGGGTGGTTTAAGAGGCTGGATTAGATGATCTCTCAAGGTCCCTTCCAGCCCTTCATGGACATTCCAGTCCAGTGTTTGGGGTCTGTTTTATGCATTGTGCTCTGTGCCAGCTTCAGAAAAGAGGCACGTTTCTACAGGCCTGGGCTACTACCTGTGGCTCTTAAGTTCATGCCGTTGAGACTTGTACTCTTGGCTCTGGTGATCCCCTGTTCAACCCTTGGAGTCAGTACTGTCTCTAGGAGGGTGCGGGGTCTGGGATAACTCCCCCCATCTGCCTCAGCCCCCACCCCATCTCTTCCTGCTCCTGTTTTGCCCCCAACCTGCCTCACTCTACCACTTCCCCTAAGCTCCTGCCCTTGTTCCACCCTACCTTGCTGTTTCCCACCCATGCTCTGTGCCTGCCCCACTGCTTTCCCCAAGCCCCTCCCCTAAGTGACAGCCCAGGGGATTAGCAGGGGCCTGGCACTGACAGCAGGGATTGGGACCTCTCTAGTACTCACTGGCGGATGGGAATGGAATGACCCAGTCCCAGTCCACTCTGCTCCATCGACCCCCAGCTGTGTTGCTCTGCTTCCCACTGCCAGTGAGTGTGGGGGTCCCACCCTTCCCTCAGTCCCTGCTCCTGAGTGACATGTCTGGGAGCTGGGGCTGGGTTGCTCCATTTCCTGCCAGTCAGTGCAGGGGTGGGCCTGACCCCTGCTGCCAGCCCAGGCCCCCCATTAGTCTCTTAGACCACCCTAGGCCCTGCAGGGCCCACGAATCACATGGGTCCAGGGCGGTTGCCCCTCATCATCTAGTGGATGGGATGACTCTGCTTGGAGTTGGCCAAAATGATGGTCAGCACATTTGCATCAAGCACAGAGCCCATTCCAGGGTGTCTACTTGCATTCATGTGACCTCTGCCTCTGTGCATGGCAACCATGCTGATTTCCCAGCACGGAACACTTTCCAATGACTGTTTCCCCCTCGGAGAGTATGGAATTTGTATTGTATCTCTGCCATATTTTCTCTTATGAACATCCCAGAAGCAACACTGTTTTCCTTTTAAAATAAAATTTACTTTTTTAGCCAATAAATAAACTTTGACCAATGTTGCTTGGAATGTGGAACACACATCTTTGTTTAAAATGCTTGGTTTTGTTCCATTGCTGAGATTTTGAACACTTGCATCTAAAAGATTTCTCTCCAATAGCAAGTTAACTCTTGAGGTCCTGTGTCCTGAGACTTAACCACTGTTTGCTTTAATTTCCTTGATGTTGTATTATATCTGGTCTTTTAAGGTGAAAAAAGTGTTCCTATGGCAAAAAAGAAAAGTGTTAAGTAACAATAATGGAACAAAATTACATTACAGTAATGGAACAAAATTAAGATAATGGTCGTGTTTGTCTTGTTGTGAAATCATTTTAACAAAGTTCATCTAACAGGTATTTTGCAAAAAAACCCCAAAAAACTGAAATTATATGTTTCAGAAGTGCATCTTCCAAAACCTTTGCTTCATATTGTTTTAAGTAGTAAAAATGGACTTTAAAAGATTTTGGCTTGCCTTTTATTTTTTTTTCTCCTTGAGATGTGGAAGACATTACATTTTAAATCATGACTTCTCATGTCAATTCTCCAGTGCTAAAGAAAGAGTTAATATCTAGTGTATGTCTTTGCAAGCTTATAGAATTTGCAATAAATCTGTGAGTTCATGGTTTCTTTTTAAAGCTGTTTTCTTATTTCTTCCATTTCCATTTGCAGTCATTATGTGCGAATTTCCATGACTGTTTTGCATGTTGATTTAGCTGAAAATTACTGTCGCTCACTTGTATGATGCTTGCATAATTAATGCCTCCCATCAGTCTGCAGCAGAAGGAATAAAATCTTTTCTGTCTCTGATGGAAATGGTAAAATACCCCTGTGGGGCCAATTAGATCACCAAATGGCACTGACATCCTGAAAGAAGCCACCATAGAGTGCTTTCATCAATCTTTTCAGAAGAGAGGATGGAGGTGGGGGAGAGGAGGAAGGAAAGTGTCAACACTCTAAACTGAGCAATAAAATGACATACAGACCACAGCTAATTTTATCCTGGGAGGCGCAGGCATGACGTCTCCCACTTTTTCAGACGTATTTCTTTCTGGCTAAGTATATACATTTTGCCACTGTTTTGAAAGCATAATGTCTTCATGACAGTGGGACTCTGTGATTTAATCATAACATTTTCCATGTCACTAGACTGCAAATACTCAGAAAACATAGCTTGTGCTGAATGATACTTCTGGCCAATCAGAATGCTTTTTTAAAATCAGAATACTGTTCAAGACAGTAAGTCTGAGTTGGCAGACAAATTAGTAAACATAACAAGGAGTCCTGTGGCATCTTAAAGACTAACACTTATATTTGGTCACAAGTTTTGTGGGGTGGAGCCCACTTTGTCAGAAGCATGAAGTAGAAACTTCAGTTTGGCAGGGATATATACACAAGCAAAGGTGGGAGTGTTACATTAATACGCAGAGGACCAGAACTAACATCGCCAATTCAAAGTTGCAGTGGGGGAGGTTTAGGTTGGCTATTAGGAAAAACTATTTTACTGGGAGGGTGGTGAAGCACTGGAATGGGTTATCTAGGGAGGTGGTAGAATCTCCATCCCTAGAGGTTTTTAAGCCCTAGCCCTGGTTGGAATGATTCAGTTGGAGATGGTCCTGCTTTTAGCAGAGGTTTGGACTCCACCTCCTCAGGTCTCTTCCAATCCTATGATTCTATTATTCCAATTCAATCTGGGTGGATGTTGCTCACTCCCATCAACTGATACAGAAGGTGTGACTACCAAAAGAAAGAAAATTACTTTTTGTAGTGAGCTAGCCACTCTCATTCCCTGATCAGACCCCGTCTGTTACTGACAAGCTTGCATATGAGTTCCAGCTTTGCAGTTTCATGCTGTGGTCTGTTTTTGAAGTTTTTGCTCCAGTATGGCAAATTTCAATTCTGTTACTGCGGGTTTGTCTACACTGCAGGGCTTAATTCGAAATAAGCTACGCAAATTGAGCTATGTGAATTGCATAGCTTATTTCAAAATAGGGAGCATCTACACAGCACTTATTTAAAAATAAAGCACTCGTCCTCTGACTTCCCTTATTCCTTGTACAATGAGGGTTACAGGAGTCAGAATCAGAAGTCCTCCATCTTGACAGTATTTTGACACTATTTCAAAATAACTGCCTACCGTGTAGATGTGGACTAAGTTATTTCGGAATAGTGCTAGTTATTTTGAAATAGTGTTTCAGTGTAGACATACCCTGAGTGTCCAGGAAAGTTGAAGTGCCCTCCTACTTTTTAATGTTATCCTTCCTGATGTCTGATTTGTGCCCATTTCTTTTGCATAGAGATAGTCTGGTTTGGCCAATGCACATGGCAGAGGGGCAGTTTGGCCAATGTATAAAGCAGGCAAATGAGCCGTGATAGTGTGGCTGATGTAATTAGGTCCTATCATGGTGTCACTTGATTAGATATGTGGTCAGAGATGGTAACTGGATTTGTTGCAGGAACTGGTTCCTGGGTTAGTGTTTCTGTTGTGTGGTGTGTAGTTGCTGATATTTGTTTCAGGTTGAGGGGCTATCTGTAGCAAGGACTGGCCTGTCTCCCAAAAGTGTGTGAGAGTGAGGTATCATCTTCCAGGACAGAGTCAGAAAGTACCCAGAAGTCACCTCCTACAGGACAGGTCCAACAAGAAAGGTAACGGAACATCACTGGACATCACCAACAGCCCCTTCATCAAGGATCTAGAACCTGTCCTGGAAGATGATCCCTGTCTTTCTTATGGTCTGGGGCTGCAGGGCGGGGCTGAGGTAGCATGCCACCTCCTTTCCTCAGGCTCTGGGACTGGAGGGGGGCCTGGGATCACAGGCTGCACAACCTCACTTTGCTTCTCAGGAGTTGGGGGGTGGTTAGCTTGGGGTTAGGTTTAGAGCTTGTGGCCATGCTGGGGAGGAGGCTCTGGGCTACAGCAGGAGTGGAGGGGTGGGGAGGGGGGCGGAAGGGGCAGGGCTTTGAACAGAATGGGCAGGGCTGCAAGCTAGCCTCCCCCAGTCAGAGGTTCACCTGCTGCCTATGCACAAGCCTGTGACACAAGCATTCATGTATATACAATGCCCATTCCCCACTGTGCCAAAGCTGCTCTGCTGTTGCAAGCATACAACAGATTAAAATTAAATGACTCCAAGTGGAATTTATAAGCAAAGTGGAATATGTTCTTATTGTTCACCTCAGGGGACCTAGGGGTAAAAACTGACTGAAATATCCCAAGTGAAACTGAGTGCACTGCTGTAGTCTTGTTATCTAGTCCTTCAGAACCCTAAGTCTTGCTTTTCTTTGTGTAGTCAGCTTCATACACTACCTTACAATTTGTCACCCTTCACAATCTGTCCTAAAGAGAGGTAAAAAGTGTTGTGCAGGTGTTATATATTAGGATGTGTTATAATACAAGGAGAAGGTTAAATATAATCTACAATCACCTCTTTACTGTATGCAATACGTCACATTCACCCCAATTTAATACAGCTAGATATTCTATCCTAGACATGCTCTTCAGAAAAGACAATTCATGTAAAGTTCAAGATTTAATACTGTCTGCTGAGAATTGAACAGGTAAATGAACAAATGCACAATATTGGCCACGTTCCTCTCTCAGTTACACTAGCATAGTTTCACTGAAGTCAACAGAACAAATAAACAGAGGTCTGCACCCACTCAAAGCCCACTGAAGTCAAGTCAAGGACTTCAGTGAGCTGTGAATCAGGCTGTATGTGAACTGGGTAAATTCATGACTAGGGCCTTACCAAATACACAGCCAGGAAAAAATGTGTCACAGATGGTGAAATCTAGTCTCTCCCCACAAAATCTGGTGTTTTGTGTGCTTTTGCTTTATACTCTACAGATTTCACAAGGACACTGGTGATACTCAAACTGGAGTTTCAGGGAGTGCCAAGATTATTTTAGGGACATTATGGTATTGCCATAGTTACTTCTGCACTAACTTCAGAGATGGGCAGCCTCAGAGAGGTGGCGATTGGCTGGATGTTCAGCTCAGAACTGCACCAGCGACAGCAGAGAAGTAAGGGTGGAAATACCATACTATGCCACCCTTTCTTCTGTACTGCTACCTTCAGAACTGGGTGGCCAGACAGTGGTAGCTGCTGACTGAGGACCAGCTCTGCTGGCAGCACAGACGTAAGGATGGCAAGGCTATGTTATGCCATCCTTCCATCTGTGTTGCTGCTGCTGGCAGCTCTATTTTCAGAGCTGGGCTCTGACCTGCAGCCACCACTCTCCAGCTACCCAACTCTGAAGGCAGCAGTGACTCTGCAAGCAGCAGTTCAGAAATAAGCATCGTAGTACAGCAACCCTCTACACAATCCTTTTAACCCCCCACAACTCCTTTTTGGATTAGGACCACTACAATTTCAACACCATATAATTTCAAATTTAAATAGTTAAAATCATGAAATGTTCAATTTTTTAAAAATCCTCTGAACATAAAATTGATCAAAATGGGAGTACTCTACATATGAATATTAGATACAGAAGAGAGAAATGATTATTTCAGGATCTATATCCTATGACTGAGAGCAGCCAGATTTTCCATTTAACGGCAAATTCTGCACTCTCTAAGGCTATGTCTACTCTACAAGGTTTTTTTGGCAAAAAATATGCTAACGAGGGACTCATTTGCATGAATCACAATCTCATTTGCATATTTTCTGCTGATCCATTTTTGTGCTATGGGTTTTGTGCAAAACCAAGCAGTGTGGATGTTTTCTTTTTGCGCAAAAAAACTTTTTCCGCAAGTTCGGTATACCTCCTTTTCTAGGGCATAAGGATCTTGTGGAAAAAGGGGTTTTTGCTCAAAAAGAAAATGTCCACATTGCTTGGTTTTGAGCAAAAAAATTTAGCACAAAAACGGATTAGCAGAAAATATGCAAATGAGATCACAACTCATGCACATGAGTCCCTCATTAGCATATTTTTGCCGAAAAAACTCGTAGTGTAGACATAGCCTAAAGGTTTTCCATTTGGAAACATTTCAAACAAAAAAATTCTAAATTTAAATGCTGAACAACGTTTCATTTTAGGTCAATCAATATGTTTAATTTCAATATAATTTCACCATTTTCTTCAGATTCTGACCTTTCACTTTTTAAACTGTGTTTAGATAATAAACAATGAATTTTGTTTTGAAAATCATTTTACAAATCAATATATTAAAAAATGCCAAAACACTTTATGTTAATAACAAAATATTTTTGAAATCCACACATTTTTAAAATGTTTTTATTTATCCAAAACCAGCATTTGACAAATAATTTTGCCAAATTCTACTATTTTCCTAGGCAAGAAGTTCCATTTTTAGTATAGACAATATGATAATTACTCTGGGGTACAGGGGATGGGCCACTTGATGATTTCCTGTTCTGTTCATTCCCTTTACAGAATCCAGCACTGGTCACTGTCAGAAGTCATGGTACTGGGCTAGATGGAACATTGGTCTGACCCAGTATAGCTGTTCTCATGGTCTACTACTATAAAAATGCCCACAAGAGGTGAGTCAACAGAGATACCTATGCATGGAAATAAAACCTCAAATAGGATGTATGTGATCCTTCATTATAAGCATTTTATTGTGGTAACTCCAGCTCTTCCTCTCAAGTTCCTTCCTTAATTATCTTTTTATTCCCATTTTGTTATGTCAAAAACATTCAGAAAATTTCAAAAGCTGGAAAATTTTTAGCCATCTCTACTTCAGGATAGGGATCCTTTTAATTTGTACTGCGAGACACCTAGCACTCTTGGGTGCTGTAAAAATAGTTAATAATAATAGGTCCCCAGCCAATATAGATACTTGCATCACCAGTAAAATCAGCTGTGTTATCTAGTTTATACCAGCTGAGGATCTGGTCCAATATTTTGACCAGATGGTGTCCTCTATGTTGCAAAGATCAACCATGCTATGGAACCTAGTCAGAATATGGTTCCACTGTGTAGTGCAGACATAATCTATCCATGGGGTACATCTAGACTGCAGGTTTCTTTCAAAAGAAGCTTTTTCGGAAGAGATCATCCAAAAAAACTTCTTTTGAAAGAGAGCGTCCACACTGCAAAAGTGCATCAAAAAAGCCATGCGCTTTTTCGAAAGATAGCATCCAGACTGCCTGGACGCTATCTCATATGTAAGCAGTGATTGGTATGGACAGAACGGCCTCCAGGGCACCTGTGCTTTTTCTTCTTCCCTCTTCTTTTGAAAAAACTCCCTCTTCCACATCCACACATGCCTTTTTCCAAAAGAGCTCTTTCGGAAAAGACATTCTTTCTCGTAGAATGAGGTTTGCCAATGTCGTAAAACCCCCCTGCGTTCTTTTGATTTTCTTTCAAAAGAACATGATTGCAGTGTGGATGCAGGTGAATTTTTTTCAGAAAAATGGCCGTTTTTCCGAAAAAAAATCCTGTAGTCTAGATGCACCCATGAAGTACACTTGTCTGAAAACCATGGTCAGCTCTGCTAAGTTCAACATTGTAGAAAAAATCAAACACACAGTAAAAGATCTTACCCTTTAGTAGCCTTTTTCTTTTAAAAAAATCAGTATGTAAAGAATACGGAAGAAAACCTGTTACAGGAAATATACAGCTTCTTCAATAACATGCTGTGGATACAAACCTTAACAATGTCCCAGTAAGAAGACATATGTACATCTTTAAACTGGTGTAAAAGAGGGTCTTTTTTATTGGCTACTTGATGTTCAAGTGGACAGAAGTGTTACATTAGTAGTTAATCTTGTTATCAAATACATTATTTTAATGTAGTATTTAAAGATCATTCAAAACACACTATAAATGTAACTTCTTTCTGAGCCTGGGTGATCTTCAAGATTGCTAGAAAACTGGAGCAGACTAAGAATTGCAGTCCTTATAATTTTCTGACCAATGTATAATTTTCTGGCACATTATGTAAATGTATATCTGGTTTAGTGCCAGGCTACTTCCTTCCCCCAACCTAAAAATAAGTTGGAGCTGTGGAAAAGTCTATCCACCAAGCAGAATCCGAAATGTCCAATCCTCCTGGAGGAAACATGGCTGACCAATCCTGACCCAAAAATATTTTGATAGCAGTGAAGAAGAGGGTGGAGGCAGATAAGTAAAGAGTAAGTGAAGCTGACATAAAGGAAAAAGGAGACCAAGAAGTATGGGCTCCAAAGGGGAATGGGATCAAGTCAGGAGAGAAGATATAGAAAAAGCCAAGTTGTGTGAGAGACTAGAAGTATGTGAAACTTTGCAGAGAGGACAGTTAGTTAGTTAAGAAGGGTTGGGGGATACATTAGGGTATGTCTACACTAGCCCCCTAGTTTGAACTAGGGAGGCTAATGTAGGCATTCGAAGTTGCAAATCAAGCCTGGGATTTAAATATCCTGCACTTGATTTGCATCTTCCCGGCCGGTCGCCATTTTTGAAATTTACAAGTCCGGACTAACTGCCCGCGTCTACACGTGGCAGGGACCTGGTAGTTCGAAATAAAGCCCTAGTTCGAACTACCTGTTAAACCTCATTCCAGGAGGAATAACAGGTAGTTCGAACTAGGGCTTTATTTCGAACTACCGGGTCCTTGCCGCGTGTAGACGCGGGCAGTTAGTCCGGACTTGGAAATTTCAAAAAGTGGCGACCGGCCGGGAAGATGCAAATCAAGTGCGGGATATTTAAATCCCAGGCTTGATTTGCAACTTCGAATGCCTACATTAGCCTCCCTCATTCGAACTAGGGGGCTGGTGTAGACATACCCTTAGAGGGGAAGAGGAGGAGAAATTCATATAGCATAAAAAGGGGCTTTTGTCAAAATATGCTAACTCAGCTCACATTATTATTACAATTATTTGGATTAAGGTAGCACCTAGATGTGCCCTATTGCTAGGCACTGTACAGAGACATAGTATAAGACAATTCCTGACTGAAAGAGCTTACCGTCTAACTAGACAGGGAGCAAGTGGGGGAAACAGCAGCAAATGAAGGGGAATTCACTTATGTGAGTTCACATAAGTTGTCAACAGAAGAGCTGGGAATAGAACCCCTGATTGTCCTACTGCCAACATACTAACTTATTCACTATACCACTGGGATATAGGACTATAACTGCAGGTTACCCACATCCCCTGGTGGTCAGCGCACTGGCTATCCGGACAACCTACTGATCAAGCCAAGGGTTGGCTGCAGCTCTGAATCCAAGTTCAGAGGGCTTATCACAGTGGAATCTAGGCCTGCCTGTTCTGACAGAGCTTTAAATGCTTTGTCACCAGATTTCATTTATCTGAAGTTTTGGGGAGTAATATCCTTTACCAGGTTGGTAATGGGGGCTGCTATCTGGCATAAAACCACCTGTAATAGCCAGCCAAGCCTTGAAATCATTGTGCCTGCTTCTTGGTCAGTACCAGGTAGTTTGCTAGTACATGAATTTTGTCAGCCAGCAGGTATAGCAGACCTTTTCCCAGAGTGTGCCTGAGGTACATCGTCTCACTTTTGCCTCGTTGATACTTGGTCAGATTTGCTTTGAGCTCTGCCTTCTCAAGGGCCCAAACATGGTGCTCTGAGTTGCAACTATTGATGAGTGTGTTGTTGACATAGGCAGCTGCATACAAATCATGTGGTTGCAATGATTGGTCTATTAGCTGCTGGAAATTGGCTGCAAACCCAATAAGTCAAATGACATGCTTATAATTGGTATAGTCTAGACAGGGCTGGCCTGAGCCATTCGTGCTCCCCGGGCCCTGGGAGCGCGGCGCCGCCCCCAGGAGTGTGGCGCATGCACGGCCCCACCCCCTGGCGCCCAGCGCATGCACAGCCCCACTCCTCGCCCAGTCCGGCAGCCCCGCGCAGCACCCCCTACAATGGGGCGCCCCGGGCGGTAGCCCAGTCAGCCCGTAGCTTGGGCCGGCTCTGAGTCTGGATGGAGTTTGGAAGGCCCTTTTTCACCTCACTGTACTGACAGTGGGGTCTGCCGGTATCTCTTCATCAGGTCTAAGGTGGAGATGTATACAGCAGTTCCCAGCCTTTCCAGCAATGAACAGGTACACATCAAACCTGGATATTGCCATGACATTCCCCAAATCCATACAAAATCAAGTTAACCCAATTACATTTGATACCAGTATGATCAGCCTCCTCCTCCTGCTGTGGGACTCCTCGATGACTTCAGGTGTGACATGGCCTGCAGCTCTTTGAGAACCTTTTCCACATCTTTTTTGGCAGAAGCTGGTGACTCTCACAGCCTTTCTGTCCTGAGTGAGTGACAATGTGGTGGTAGATCAGATACATCTCTCTCAGATGGTTTGAGAACACCAAACTAAAAGCTGCATAGTATAGATATAGTTTTAGTATGCTCCATTGTTGCAATAATTGAGCCTACACATTTACTCTCCTTGTGAGCTGAACTGCATAAAGTACGTGACATTACATAAGATATCACAATCATCTACAATAATAAATGTGGATGGTAAACAATACAAGAAGGAGACAGAAAAACTGAGCTAGTCTAAACAAAAAGGCAAGGTCTCTTCAAAATCACCTCTTGGTTAAAAACAGAAGATGTGGAACTGGAAATTAATGAAGCAAAGTGTGGGTGTCTCATTAGGCCTACTAGGTTGGCAAAGTAATAATATGGGCTATTTCCCCAACTACTGCCTTTTTATGTGCTGAAAGAAAAATACTTTTGTATTGGGGGAAACTGCGCGCAACCGATAGAGGCTACTGGAGTGAGATGCTCCATAATAGCTGCCATCCCCACCATTTTCTAGGATTCTGGGATACTGTCATACTGATCCTGACAGATGTCTTACTGAGACTGGGCCAGAGTGCAGGATCCAGATGACATCACCACACCTAGCAGCTCCAGCTGAATCTCAAACACCACCTGGGATAAAATGGGATTGGACTTTCACAGTAACAGCAGAGGCAACAGCTGCAGCTCCTCTCAACTAACTCCTCTTTCACCAAAGGAACAGGTATTACCATCTTCAACACATCTAAGGGACGGTTAATCATGGGGGCAAGGGTCGTTTCCTTTTAAAATCTCTTTCCAGTTAAAGAGAAAGGGAACAGAATATATTGTTAAAATGAAAGCCTGACTTAGTTCTTCACATTTCAAATGCTTTTGCTGTTTTTCCTTCTTTTCTGTACCTTTAATAAAAGGTTAAAAAACATGTAATGGTATTTGCCATGGGTACATCTACACTGTGGGCTAAAATCAAGTTAAGATACACAACTTCAGCTACATTAATTGCATAGCTGAAATCGAAATAGATTAACTAGACTTTTGGTGCTGTCTACACAGCAGGAAGTCCAAGGAAGAACACTCTTCCTTTGACTTCCCTTACTTCTCATCAATGAGGGTTACAGGAGCTGGATTAAGAAGCCCATTATTTCAAAATTATTTTGAAATAATCACCTTGCTGTATAGACTCATGCTCTGTTATTTTGAAATAATATGAGTTATTTAAAATAAGCGTGCAGTGTAGACATAGTCCATGGTATTAAGCAGGCTCTGTATTCAAAATTCCAAATAGCCTGCAATTACTCTTTCTGCTGGACTGGAAATATGGTATTGGATGAAGAGCTTCTTTTGTGGTGTTCAGTCACTACCAAGTAAAAATAAAATGTTGTCCAAATCATAATATCTTTCAAAAGAGGCTAGGTTCGAATTCGAATTGTGGTTTAGATTCCATTCTGAGTTTATTTCTAGGGTGGGAAAACTAGCTGAGATAATTTAGAAGTTTGTTCATCCTAGAAACTAAGGCTAGGTCTACACTGCAATGTTAAATTGGAAAAAAAAATGCAATTTGCGGTACGCAAATTGTGTATCTTTTTCCAATTTACTTTCGAAAGAGGTTCTTTTGAAATTTGGCACGTCTACACAGTGCCAAATGTTGAAAGAAAGTGCTCTTCTGACACAACCCTTATTCCTTGTAGAATGAGGTTTACAGGGATAGCGAAAGAGCGCGTCCACTTTTTCTAATTTTTTTTTAAAAAGCAGACACGTTCCTTGGATGCAGCATTGCTTTTCTGGGATACCTCTGATACCCCAAAAAAGCAATGCAGTCTAGACGTAGCCTCAGTGTAACCCACATGCCTACTGGGTGTGGTTCATTGTCCCAAGTACTGGCACTTAGAAAACTTATAGAGAGAAAGAATGAGTGTCTTCTATGGCCTTAGCTGAGAACCAGCTGGTTTTGTAGTTCAAGCTGTAATGGCTCATGCACTAAGCTCTCGAGAGTACAGGTTTGGTTCCACCTGTTAGCTTTATGTAAGTTCACAGGTCTTCTAGCCCCATGGCAGAGGAATCTTTGGGCTGTCTCCTACAATTTTTCAGGGGTTTATAACCTGGCCAAAATCTATCAAATTTTAAGGACAGCAGCAGGCACATCCCTGTCAAATTTCAAATCCCTGCTCCAAAGCATAGGGTCATTAAAGTCTCTCAACAAAATGATTGTGAGGTTTAGTTTTAACATGGGCAAAGCAATGTATTTTTTCCTTAACGTGTTTCTTGGAAATGGCTAAACCACTTTGGCCAATATTTTGAAAAAAAAATCTGTAGCAGCCTGAGGCAAATATTCAGCATAGGATATTTCAGTCCAGATGGTTAAAATTTAGCAAAATTGCAAGCACCTGAAAACAGAGCAATAAATTAAAGCTCTGCAAAATGGTGGATCTCTGCTTTATATCTATGTATATCTGCATCCACAGGTGCAGTTGTATTTTTTACTTTCTTTTCAGATCAGGTATCAGATGCAGATCCAAATTTTTGTATCCTTACAAGGCTTTAACACTGAGATAGGATGCTCATGTAGATACAGATACATATAAAAGGTGCAGCATGAATCATGGGTGATATACAAGTTAATTATAACAGATGAGTATTGGATGCGGATCCAAATTTTTATATCCATACTGGACTCTACTTATAGTGAAAACTGTTGAATAGCCTTAACTCTAGCCATTGCTATTATCGCTACTTATAATAAATACAGAAGTGTGTGTATGGTCACTGACACAGAACATAAAATTACCTTTTTCCTCTCAATAGCATCATGCGCATTTTAAAATAGCACTTTGCTGAGAGCAGTGATCTCTTTTATGCAAATCAATTAACGAAAACTCTCATGTAGAATAGCAATTATAATAATCAGGCTGCAGTGTTTTTTATGAAAGGTGAATAATGCTGCATATCCTGTGCACATAAAGATGTTGCCGATAGGATATATTTCCCTCTTTCTAAAAGCAAGTAAGATAAAAATAGAGATGCTCATATATATCACGGAAATACATTTTCTTTCCCATAAACCTATTTTTTTTTAAAGTGTATGCTGCTGGCAACTATTCTTGTTCTCAGACCCTTGCCTTCAGAAGCTGTCAAGTTCTCACTTGTGTACATGTCTTCAGAGGTCTCTTGGCTAGTTAGCTATGCTGTGCAACAACACAGCAGCAGCACTACAATGACTGACAGTTTATGTGCAAATTCTGTGTCAACTGAAGCACCTAGACTGTGCCCATGGACTTTTGAAGTCATTTTTTTGGTACTTACAGAGTGATTGTGACAGAGATCTATAATGGGTTTCTCTCGGTGCTGTTATAGAAAAATGCAACCCCCTTCCTCAATTTTGTTCAGATTTTGTTATTTATTAATATTTCAGGCTGCTTTGTGTGTGCTACGGCATCTCTCACCCCAGTTTTTTGGGGTCAGTTTTGGTTATTTTCCCAACAGTATGTCTTTGTGCAGATAGCCCTGCATAGAGGCAGGTGGAATGAGAAGTCAGCTCTCTGAGGGTTTTTTTTTTTTTGGAAAACTGAGGTGTGATGTTGAGGGATCCATTCTGACTGGTTGAGAGCAAATGCAGAGTAAGATGACAAGCAGAAAGGAAAGGAAATGGGCAAAGAGCAGGGATGGTCAAGAAAAGGGACCCAAAATGAACAAAAGGAGACAAGTTGTCCTGGCTATCTTTGAGCAACGGATTTCAGCATTCCTGGATCTCTGCAAGTCTTTGTATAAACCACACATGGTGGATGGGCAATAGGAGACTAGAGTGTATTTGTAGCTCTTGCTACTCAGAAGCTGTATGTGTGTATAGGTGCAGGGTAGGTTTAGGCATTGGTGGATTGCATTGGTACTTATGTCTAGGACTTAAGTCCCTAAGTGTAGAACTGGGCCTCTGTGCTTCAATACCCATCTGTAAGATATGGGGTACTGTCCTATCTCACAGGGATTCTGCAAAGATAAATACATAAAAAGATTGCAAAGTGCTCAGCTATTACAGAGATAGGTTTTTATGGTTGACTTAGATAGATTTAGGCTGATGCAGCCCATGTGCCCAGAATTTCCCAGTCAGTCCCATTCCTCAACAACATGTAAAGGGTTTTTTAAAATCCATTCAATCCAAATCTTTTCTTAAGCAAATATCTGATTTTTAGATCAGAGTGGTTTGGAAAAGCTTTAGAAAGGCATGGGAAACCAGTGGTCCAGAACTGATTCTCTGTGGTTAAGACATTTGGATGCTTATTTTAGCTGATTGTGGTAATCTACATTTCTAAAGGAGTTAAGTGAGCTCTCTGTGTCTTACATTAAATTCCATTCTACCTCTCACATTGTTAAATGAACTATGAGCCAGCAAGGTACAGAGTCAGAGGTTTCTTCCTGGCAGAGCAGACATTTAACTGTTCAGCATACTATTAGCATGTACTTTAGGTTAATTAGATAAGGCTAAATTAGGGGTCTTCGGTCTTTTTACTGGCTATTAAAACTTATAATAAACTGAAATTGTCACTGTTTGAAGAGATAACATCCAATAAAAGAAATAAAAGATGAAGCATTAATTCAGAGAGATGAATAGAAATAGGGGAACACTGACTCTTTGCTCACCACTGAGAATAATACTTATATGACATGGGGCATTCAGACAAAACCTCGAGGCAAAAAAGTGCCATGCATCATATTATGAAACAGAAATACATCTAATATATAAAACTACCAGGTCCAAAGAGAATGATGGCCTGGAAGATGCCAGGATGATTATTAGATAGATTAACAATGCGCTATCACCACCTCCATATCTCAATGGGAATGAAGCCAGTGTGTCTAAGTCACTGTACAAGCACATACCCTGGTGAAAGACAACTGCTAATGTGAAGCTGAACTGAAATTTATAAAAATTACAAAACTCCTTCTGTTCCCAATATAACATGAGGACTCAGCGAAGTAAGTGATAATAAAGCCAGTTTCACTTTCATTTATAGGTCACTCCAAGTATTGAGTTCAAATTTCTGTTTCCATTATTTCAAGTCTGAGGATTTCACTGTCAACCTTGCTGCTGAATACTGCTTATGACCTTACTGTAATCTTGTTAAACAATAGTAATTCCAAGAAAATGAATGCTGTAGCAAAATTTAAATATCTTGGTTATTGTTACACAACCAAATCAACATCTACTGTAAGTAACCAGCATATCATTTGGGGATCAATTTCTGTACAATATGGGTGTGTCTAGACTACATGGCTCTGTCGACGGAGCCATGTAGATGAGTTTACTAGACATAGCAAAATGAAGCGGCGATTTAAATAATCGCCACTTCATTTACATCAAAATGGTCGCCGCGCTGTGGCAATCAGCTGATTGTCGGCACAGCGCGGTAGTCTAGACGGGGATCAGCCAACCCCAGCACCCTTTGTAATCAGATCCTTTATGCCTCGTGCAATCTTTATAACATGTTTCTCTTTAGTTCTTCATCCTATTTCAGAAGCCCATGGTTTTATAATTTTTACCAAGGCTTTACAACTCTCTTTCTACTTTGAGCCCTAGCATGAGCACTATTTAATTGGAAATTTAGCTGAGGTTGTAGATACTCACCTCTCATTTGTGTATAAATAGGTGGTTGGGTATCCAAACCAAAAGCAGGTCATATGTTGGTGCCTTAGGGAATCTGTGGGTAGAAAACATTTCCAATCCAACACAGCTCCAGTTCAGAACCTTTCTGTCCATCTCTCTGTTTCTCTACCATTTGTCCCATTGTTTCTCTAACAGCTCTTTATAATGTACACATATAGATTTAAAATGTGCTAACATGTACTCCATGCATTACACTGTACTGTACATTTAATACTTCATTAAAACTGCCATCAAAAAGGCTAGCAATAAAAATTTACAAATTAGTTAAGTTCAGCTGATCCATTTTGCTCATATAGCACCTAGAAATGTACTAATAAAAATCAATCCTCCCTCCCCCCCAGCAACTATACAAGTAATTTAAAATAAATTGGATTGTTAGCAGATTTACAAGTGTTCAAAGCAAGGCACATGTTTCACTCTTGTGATGTAACTAACAGCATTTTGTGGTAAAAGGCAGCTTTTTGCAAAAATATGTTTTGGATCAGCACGAGCCAATCATCTCTCCTAGAACAATCTGGGTGGCTCCCATTCAAGTGAGTAAAGTCTGTGCATGTACCTGAAGTCTGAATCTAGTTCTCTATTATCACTGACACTTTGTCATTTAGATACATGGTTTATTAGAGAAGGAACCATGTGCGGTTATTATTTATCGCAGATCATCAACGTACTTGACCCTGTGCCAGAGAAATTCTTGAGCTGGTGAAAGCTTCCACTTACTTCAGGGAAGTTACACCAATTTATACCAGCTCTGAATCAAGTCCATAGCCCCCAACCTTAGGTTCACAAAGTGAGGTCCCAGTGCCACAATAAGATGTATGTGCACACTTGAGACCATGTAGAGTTTCACTGATGTTAGTGGAGCTCCATATAGGCATGAGTGTCTGCTTGTACAGAGCTAGTTACAGAACAGGGAACTAATAAAGTCTATTTCAGAATACTACTGTATTATAACACTAAAGTAATTAGTGAACAGGGTGCACTGCTGATCAAGGGCCAGATAATCTACCCTGACTCATGTTGAATTGTACCTTCCACTTCAAATTGTTGCCCTGAAGTCAATGGGACTGCTTGGAGGGACAGGTGCAATCCAATTCTGAGGGAGGCTGTCTGGATCTGGTTCCTTTGCTTGTGATTTTAAAGCAGAATCATGTAAAAAGAAAAATAATAATATTGTACATGGGAAATTAAAAGGGTAACAGAGAACTTTTTTTTTCCAGACAGTGGGTCACAAAAAATGAAAATTATATTTTTTCAGCTGCATTAACAGATTGGCTTGTCAGTAACAAAGCATTTCGCTGTCAGCACAACATATCCGAGAGACCTTTTTCTTGTGAAAACACAGTAGGGTCACAGTAAAGAGGGCTGACTGCAAGTGTGTGCATGAATGTGCATGGGAGGGTCTAGCACAGACACTGCAGGACAAAGGACAAGTCAGCCTTCTATATGGAATGTCACCATCGGAAGCTATACGGTGATTCTCTCCCACAGCTATATGCATGGAGGAGACCCCTCCATGTGCAGAAGTGAAGAAGTGTTTGCCAACTTTTCAGCTGTGGGTAGTTGGTAGAGAGGATGCACATTGCATCTGCTTCAGTCGCACAGTGATTCACCAGCAAAAATAGAACAGTCTCAGGCTCCCAGAAAACTTCAACCAAAGGGAGTGCCAGGGAATGGGACTAGTAGATTCAGATCATCTGTGGAGATGGCCACACCTGACCATACACAAGATTTGTGGAGATGCATCATGCTCTGTTCTAAGGAGAGGGAATAATTCTGCTCCTTTCAACAGATCTGCCTGTTGTGTGAGGGGATCCTGACGCCTCCAAAATTGGGACGATTTAATTTGCTGCCTCACCACCAGTTACATCCTGGGTTGTATGACAAGTGTCATGCTCCTGATCCTGGCCTCTGGGAAAGCTTTTTTCCTGGCTGCTACAGCTCTTCTCAGGAGATGGTTAAATATCTGTGGGAAGCCAAGACTCCCAACCTGAGCAGAAGGGCTGGCAAGCCTAGCAATCTAAGAACAAAGCAGCCAACATGCTCCCTCCTGAGACTAAACACATTTTGTCTGTGACATGCTTAGTCTCCATCTGCTTAGGAAAGGGAACATTCCCATATGGCAGTGCATTGGGCTACCAAGACAATAGATTGACTGACTCCATAATGCACATTTGAATGTTAAGTAACTTAAGTCAGCTTTAATGGGCATAGCATATTCATGCTTTGCAAATGCAAAATATGTACAGCCTGATTATGTTGCTCTATTTTTGTGCTATTAATGGTAGGTCATTAATCATTCATTGGTTCACAATTATTTTGGTTAATCTCACTTATAATTCCCTGAATAATATGTTTAATGAATTCTAGGTTTAGGATCAAAATTAAAAACACACCTATTTGTGCTGTATAGGAGTATATTTTCACATATACATAAGGCATTTATTATACCCTTGTTAGTCATCTCCAGAGCTAGCCCCATATATAACTTGCTAGCTCTTTTGGCAGCTGGAGTGATTAAGATCTACTGTTAGTTGTTGATGTGATACAGAGGTTTAGTCTAAGGTCAAAAAGGAAAGTACTAATGATACTCAGCTACTCTAGTGTTCATGCAACACAAAAACTGTACATAGCATTCATAGTTCTGTTGGTTAAAAAAAATCTTTCCAGCTATGGAAGAGAATAATGGCCCCAAAGGATCATCTTGTGGTGAAAGATTCAGGACTGAGTCCTGATTCCTGGCTTCCATTCCCAGGTCTGCCACAAACTTGCGTGACCTTGACCATTTTGCTTATTCTTTCTGGGCTGGATTCTTGGCCTGCTATGTCTTCTTTGTGCTATTTGAGTGGAGTGAAGGAAACCTAAAACCATCTAAATGATCATCTGAGGATTCCCTTTGCATAGGGCAAAGTTCAATCTTGTAATTAACTACTGATGCTAAACTAGCTATTTCATCTTGTATTTAGCTGTGACACACTCTTGGTGCCTTTCCCAGACTTGAAGAAGAGCTTCAAAGCTTGCCTCTCTCACCAACAGAAGTCGGTCCAAAAAGGATGTGACCTCACACACCTTGTCTCTGTATGTGGATCAGTTCTATCCCTTCTCCCTAGATTCTTTCCTGTTACTGACAACTGCGAGGAAGAGGAGGATGGCAGGTGGATGGTAAATAGACCATGTCATCATTACTGCACCAGTACCAGCTATCCGTGTTTTAGGAATGGAAGCAGGGAGTCACATGAAAAAAACTGTGATATTGGCTAGTTGGAGACATTTTAGTTTCCTGTCTTTTTATAAGTGATCTGCAATATCTTCTTGAATTTCAATCACTCTAATTCACTGAAATATGAGAGGCAGAGGAGTTACAGTCCTTCAGTTGAAATGGTAAGAATCACAGAAATGTAGGGCTGGAAAGTCCTCTCTGTCCATCCCCTCCACCATACTGAGACAGAATTAAGGGACCATCCCAGACAGGTGTGTCAGCTCATTTATTAATAAACTCCACCATTGGTAGAGATTCCTTGTTCCATGTTCCTTGTTCCTCTGTTTAACTGTCCTTATGTTAGAAAAAAAATTCTTACTATGTAACCAGTTGGCTACAAACAAAGCCTATTAGTTCTGGTCCTGCCTTCAGTGGACACAAAGAACAATTGATTATCATTCTCTTTATAACTGTCTGGGCTGGGCTGTGAGTAGCTAGTGTGCACTAGTCAATTACCAAGCTGACATCAGGAGTTGTCTGACACAGTCAGGTTGAGCCAGTCAGGATACCAGGAAGTCAAGATCAGGCACTAAGGCTATGTCTATACTACAGAGTTTTTGCACAAAACCGACTGCTTTTGTGCAAAAACTTGCAGAGCGTCCACACCTCAAGTGTGTTTTTGTGCAAGTAAAATGAAAGAACAGAGGGTTTTTTTCCAGTGTAGGTATTCCTCTTTTTACAAGGAATAACTCCTTTTTGCGAAAGAGTTATTTCGCAAAAATGAGTGTGGGGACGGGCAACAGGGGATTTTTGTGCAAAAACAGGAAAGAGGAAAAAGCACAGGTGCCCTGCTGGCCATTTTGCGGATAGCTATAGCGCTTTCTTTCGAGAGAGCATCAATGCAGTCTGGACGCTATCTTGTGAAAAAGCGCATCACTTTTTCGATGTGCTTTTGCAATGTGGATGCTCTCTTGCACAAGAAGTTTTTGTGGAAGAGATCTTCCACAAAAAGCTTCTTGCGCAAGAAGCCTGCAGTGTAGACATAGCCTCAGTTTTAGGCAGAAGGTGAAGAGTGGAGTGATGATGAACCAGGGTCAGGAGCTAGATTCTAAGTTTCATGATAAGATAAGGTTTGGAACAGGAGCAAACAAGTGGGCTACATCATTGTTCACCTGATTTCTATGTTGGCATGAGCCAGCCAGTGAGCTGCAGGGAGCACTACTCGAGCCTCATTGGGTGGGTCACATCCTGCAGTGCCTAGCTTCTCAAAATCCCCAGCAGAAGCTCAGCATGAAGCTCAGCATGAAGGCCTAGTGGTGATGCAGAAGTATCAGCCACCCAATGGTTCCATAGTCTCAGGTTCTAGTTCTGTAAATGTCTATATTGCTCCTGCTCAGGGAGATGTTGCTTTGGGAATGAGTGATATGAAATTCCTTCATGAGGTCCGGAGTGTGGATGTAGGAAGCAGGTACCTAGTATGCTCTTCGGAGCTAAAGCCTTTCCACTACTCTCGTCCAGGCTCAGAGGATGGCATGCAGTTTTGTGACCTAGACTTTGGTGGAAATGGTGGTGGTGGTTTGTCAGGTCAAGGAAGGAGTTCTCTGCATAGGGTCAGCTGGTCTGGAAATGTTTTGCAGCAAGCCACACATTTTGGCCTGCTGTGAATGCCAGAACTTCCACTTGTTGGCAGTCCATATGCCTATAGATGTGTTGGACTCATTGGGTGGCAGCTGGATTTGGGGAGGGTTCTGACAGCACCAGATGAAAATGATGGTGGAACTTGTAATTCACTAAGAATGGTCACTGACATGTAGAGGCATGAATAGCATTGTTAAATGGAAATGCTGCATATGACATGAACTTGGACAAGTTATCCTGCTGATAGCTCATGAAACATCTCAACTACTGGGAAGCAAAAGCTATCTGAGCAAAATGCCAGGCCCAGGCCCAGGCCCAGGGCAGCTAGTGTGTACTGATCAGTTACCAAGTTGCAATTAGAAGTGTAGTGGAGTCATGGTAGAAAGGGGTCAGAGTACCAGGTTAAAGACAGGAGGAAAACAGAGCTGTTGGGGACTAACCAAGGTCAAGGAGCCAGTGTCTGGGTTTACAGTCTGGCAAGGTGTGGAGCAGACAAGCTGCATTGTTGCTCACACAGCTTTGATAATGGTTTTCTAGTTTATATACCAGCATGGGCCAATAGGGGGACTGCAGTGGACTGCTGCCCACTCTACTTCCTGCACTGTCTAGTTTCACAATGTTAGATCTTGGTGGCAATGCAGCAGCAGCTATCCAGACCCTATCTGTGATCCTAGGCTCTAGCCCTGCAGGTATTTACAATAACTTTTAGCATATTTGAAAACTATGAAATTTTAAAAGCCTGCAATTCGTCTTTCTCGAGATTATACATATCCATGTTTTTCCCAACCTTTTCTCAGAGTTGAGGTTTCCTAAACCTTTTATCATTTTGATTGTTCATCTTTGACTGATTCCACTTTTCCACATACTTCTTAAAATATGGTGCCCCAAACTGGACCCAGTACTCTGGAAAAGGTCCCACCAGTGCTGAGCAAAGGGAAACAACTAATTCCCATGTCTTACATCAGACATTTCTGCACATGCGCTCTAGCACATTTGCCTTTGTTGCAACAATATCACACTATTGACTCACATTCAATTTATGATCCCCTGTACTCCCAAGATCCTTTCCTTCAGCATCACTACCTAGTCAGTTAGGGTTTGTCTACACAGTAGCACATACCTCAAAATAAGCCAGGCAATTTGAGCTACGCAAATTGCATAGTTTATTTTGAAATTTGGCGCTGTCCATGCAGTGCTAGTTTCGAAATAAAATGCTATTCTGGTGTCTTCCTTAATCCTCGTGCAATGAGGGTTACAGGAAGCTGGAATAAGAAGCCCATTATTTCAAATGTATTTCAAAATAACAGGTGTGCTGTTAAGATGTGTAGAATGCTATTTCAGGATAATGGACGTTACCCTGAAATAGCATTGCTGTGTAGATGTACCCTTACTCTCCCATTTTGTATTTGTGTATTTGAGTTTTCCTTCTTAACAGTACTAATTTGCACTTGCCTTTACTTAATTTCATCTTATTGATTTCAGACCAATTCTCCAATTTACCAAGATCATTTGAATTCTAATTCTACCCTTCAAAGTGGTTGCAGCCTTTTCAAGCTTTGTGTCATCCATTGATTTTGTAAGTCTACACTCTACTCCATCAATGTTCCTAATGAAAATATTGAATAGCACCAGATCAGAAAAGAGACCTACAGAACTTCACTTGTTATATGTCCTTCTAGTTTGATAGCGGACCTTTGAGAACTACTCTTTGAGTACAGTTTTTAAACAAGTTATGCCCCATCTCTAACATGCTTTTACACTAATGCTAGGAGTCTGTCTAATAAGATGGGTGAACTGGAGTACCTCATATCAAAGGAGGAAGTTGACATAATAGGCATCTCAGAAACATGGTGGAATGAGGACAATCAGTGGGACACTATCATACCGGGATATAAATTATATCGGAAAGACAGAACAGGTCGTGCGGGTGGCGGAGTGGTACTATATGTGAAGGATAATATAGAATCAAATGAAGTAAAAATCCTAAAGGAATCAAAATGTTCCATAGAATCATTATGGATAACAATTCATTCCTCTAATATGAATATGGCATTAGGAATATATTACCGACCACCTAACCAGTACAGTGATAGTGATGCTGAAATGATAAGGGAGATTAGAGAGGCTACCAAAATAAAAAACACAGTAATAATAGGAGATTTCAATTATCCCCATATTGATTGGGTGCATGTCACCTCAGGACGGGATTCAGAGATTAAATTTCTTGATGCCTTAAATGACTGCTTCTTGGAGCAGCTAGTACAGGAACCCACAAGGGGAGAGTCGATTCTCGACCTAGTCTTGACTGGAACGCAGGATCTGGTCCAAGAGGTAACTGTTACTGGACCGCTTGGAAATAGTGACCACAATATAATAACTTTTAATATTCCTGTGTTGGGAAGGACACCGCAGCGGTCAAACACTCTGGCATTTAATTTCAAAAAGGGGAATTACACTAAAATGAGGAAGCTAGTTAAACAGAAACTAAAAGGGAGAGTAATTAAACTAAAATCCCTGGAAGCTGCATGGGAACTGTTTAAAGACACCATACTAGAGGCCCAACTTAAATGTATACCCCAAATAAAAAAACACAGTAAGAGACCTAACAAAGAACCACCATGGCTAAACAGCCATGTTAAAAAGGCAGTGAGAGAGAAAAGGGCAGCTTTTAAAAAGTGGAAGTCAAATCCTAGTGAGGAAAATAGAAAGGAACATAAACACTCCCAAATTAAGTGTCATAATGTAGTAAGAAAAGCCAAAAAAGAGTTTGAGGAACAGCTAGCCAAAAATTCAAAAAATGATAGTAAAATGTTTTTTAAATACATTAGAAGCAGGAAGCCCGCTAAAAAAGCAGTGGGGCCCTTGGATGATAAAGATATAAAAGGAGCGATCAAGGAAGACAGTGCCATTGCGGAGCGATTAAATGATTTCTTTGCTTCAGTCTTCACGGCTGAGGATGTTACAGAGGTTCCTAAATCTGAGCCAGCCTTTTTAGGTGACAAATCTGAGGAACTCACTCAGATTGAAGTGACATTAGAGGAGGTTATGGAATTAATTGATAAGCTGAATAGTAACAAGTCTCCGGGACCAGACGGCATTCACCCAAGGGTTCTGAAAGAACTCAAATGTGAAATTGCGGAGTTATTAACAGTGGTTTGTAACCTATCCTTTAAATCCACTTTGGTACCAAATGACTGGAAGATGGCCAATATAACACCAATATTTAAAAAAGGCTCTAGAGGAGATCCTGGCAATTATAGACCGATAAGTTTAACATCAGTACCAGGCAAATTAGTAGAAACACTAGTAAAGAGTAAAATT
Source organism: Pelochelys cantorii (assembly GCA_032595735.1). Taxonomy (NCBI): domain Eukaryota; kingdom Metazoa; phylum Chordata; order Testudines; family Trionychidae; genus Pelochelys; species Pelochelys cantorii. The sequence continues at coordinate 32,379,278 of CM064328.1, forward strand.
GCAAGGCACATAGAAGAGCACGAATTGTTGGGCAAAAGTCAGCATGGTTTCTGCAGAGGGAAGTCGTGTCTAACTAATCTGTTAGAATTCTTTGAAGGGGTTAATAAACATGCGGACAAGGGGCACCCAGTGGATATAATATACCTAGATTTCCAGAAAGCCTTTGACACGGTCCCACACCAAAGGCTTTTACGTAAATTAGGTGGTCATGGGATAGGAGGAAAGGTCCTTTCATGGATCAAGAATTGGTTAAAAGACAGAAAACAAAGGGTGGGAATAAATGGTAAATTTTCACAATGGAGGAGGGTAACTAGTGGTGTTCCCCAGGGGTCAGTACTGGGACCAATCCTGTTCAACTTGTTCATCAAGTGATCTAGAAAATGAGGTAAGCAGTGAGGTGGCCAAGTTTGCAGATGACACAAAGTTGTTCAGGACAGTCAAAAGCAAAAGGGATTGTGAAGAACTACAAAAAGATCTCAGCAAACTGAGTGATTGGGCAGCAAAATGGCAAATGAAATTTAATGTGGGTAAGTGTAAGGTAATGCATGTTGGAAAAAATAACCCAAATTACACGTACTACATGATGGGGTCAAATTTAGCTAGGACAGATCAGGAAAGGGATCTTGGAGTTATAGTGGATAGTTCTATGAAGACATCCACGCAGTGTGCAGCGGCAGTTAGTAAGGCAAATAGGATGTTAGGAATTATTAAAAAAGGGATAGATAATAAGACAAAAGATATCATACTTCCCCTATATAAAACTATGGTACGCCCACATCTCGAGTACTGCGTGCAGATGTGGTCTCCTCACCTCAAAAAAGATATATTGGCATTAGAAAAGGTTCAGAAAAGGGCGACTAAGATGATTAGGGGCTTGGAAAGGGTCCCATATGGGGAGAGGCTAGAGAGACTGGGACTTTTCAGTTTGGAAAAAAGGCGATTGAGGGGCGATATGATAGAGGTATATAAAATCATGAATGGTGTGGAGAAAGTGATTATAGAAAAATTATTTACCTTTTCCCATAATACAAGAACTAGGGGACACCAAATGAAATTGATGGGTAGTAGGTTCAAAACTAATAAAAGGAAATTTTTCTTCACACAGCGCACAGTCAACCTGTGGAACTCCTTGCCCGAGGAGGCTGTGAAGGCCGGGACTCTATTAGGGTTTAAAAAAGAGCTTGATAAATTTTTGCAGGTTAGGTCCATAAATGGCTATTAGCCAGGGATAAAGTATGGTGCCCTAGCCTTCATAACAAGGGCAGGAGATGGATGGCAGGAGATAAATCACTTGATCATTGTCTTCTGTTCTCCTTCTCTGGGGCACCTGGCATTGGCCACCGTCGGCAGATGGGATGCTGGGCTCGATGGACCTTTGGTCTGACCCAGTATGGCCATTCTTATGTTCTTATGTTCTTATGTTCTTATCTCTATAGAAGTTTCATCTCGACCAGGGGGGTGGCAAACTTAGGCTTTTGGCCTGTTACGGTATTCTGTCCGCATGGTAATATCCTGTCTCGGACAGTGGCCAATGCCAAATGCTTCAGAGGGAATGAACAGAAACAGGCAATTTTCAGTGTCCCATCCCCTGCTATTCAATCCCAGCTTCTGGCAGTTGGCAACTGAGGAAGACTCAGAGCAGGGGTTGCATCTCTGACTATCTTGGCTAATATCTACTGTGGAAGCGATTGCCCATGAGTTTAGCTATATCTTTTTTGAACCCAGTTATACTTTTGGCCTTCACGACATCCCCTGGCAATGAGTTTCACAGGTTGATTGTGCATTGTGTGAAGTACTTTCTTATGTTTGTTTTAAACCTGCTGCCTAAAACTTACTTACCTTTCTAGCTGCCATAGCTATGCTTATTGGACATATTATTATGCTTATACAATTTCCCTAATGCTGTCCCTTGTTTTGGAAAAAAAGTATTATGTTTGCCCTTCTTTAACCCTTTGGGACCTCATCCATTCTCTGTTAGTTCTCAGAGAATAGCTAATGGTTCAGCTTGCTTAAGTTAGTTCCTTCAATACCCTAAATATCTCCAAATCCCAGCTCTGCTGCCATTGGGCCCTGGAGGGGCCTATAGTTCTGCTGGGGGGGTGAGGGTGGAAATGTGCAAAACCACCTACATCTTGATGCCAGCAATCTGCTCAGCACCGAAATCCCTGGGAGATTCGCAAACTAGGCATTCCCTGCCTATGTTGTCTGCAGGATCTGATCCAGTATGCATTCCCAGAAGCACACCTACTGAATCAGATACATGATATGCAGCTGCAGCCTATATGTAGTAGCCCATTGGTTAAAGCACTGACACAGGATATGGGAGACCTTCTTTCAAAAGCCCTTCTGTCTAATTTGGAGCAGGTACTTGGACAAAGTACCCTACTAGACCATCCTATCGAATAGGCAATAGAGTAATTCTTAGTCCATTTGTGATACTTAGATTATCATTAAGATGAAGTGGAACAGATTTAACAGGAGAGACTGAAGGAGCCACCACAGAATGCTCTGAGCACACACTTTGGAGGGGAGATATCTAAGTTCAGGTTCCTGCTCCAACCGAGATGGCTTAGGTGGCTCACTGCTCATCTTGGTGGCTTTTGTGAATCTCATTCATAGGTTGCAATCTCTTCCCATTTATTAAAGGGCCTAGGCAATTAACTCAGAGCTGATTCCACTGAGAAGCATGGTGCCTAAAGTAAGGCTACATCAACGCCATAAACAGAAAGTCAACTTAAGCTCTCTGGGTATGTCTACACAGCAAAGTTATTTCAAAATAACAGCCCTTATTTCGAAATAACTTTCCTAGCGTCTACACAACCAAACCGCTATTTCAAAATTAATTCGAAATAGCGGAGCGCTTATTTTGAATTTGGTAAACCTCATTCTATGAGGAATAACGCCAAATTCGAAATAGCTATTTCGAAATAAGTGCTGTGTAGACACTTATATCAAAATAGGGGGCCTCCAGCCTTCCCAGGGTGCCCTGGTGGCCACTCTGGCCTCAACAAAGAACACTCCTCTCCCTGCCCCCCTCCCTGGAGCCCTTAAAGGGGTAGACTCTGGCCACAACGCCTGTGCCAGCTCCAAGCCTGCCAGCCCAGAGCCAGCAGTCACTGCCCCGACCCAGTGGCCCCAAAACATGAGCCAGCAAGCCACTGGCAGCCAGCCCTCCACCACTCCCCAGGAGCAGTCTGCCAGTTCCCAGGAGCCTGCCAGGGCCCGGAGAAGGCGGGCGCCTTCCTGATCCAGGGAGGAGATCATGGACCTTATTCAGGTTTTGGGGGGGTGCCCCCAACATCCATGAGCTCTGCACTAGATGGAGGAAAGCGGCCAACTATGGCAGGATAGCTGCCAGCCTGGACACCAAAGGCCACATGCGAACCCAGGAGCAGGTTTGCATGGCAATCAAGTTGATCCAGAGAGAACCCCAACCCTGAGCCCTGAGCTTCTCCTCCCCCTTCCTCCCCATGCCACCCCCTGCCAGCTCCCTCCTCCCAGGTTTCTCCCTCCCCTCTCTCCTCCCCTCTCCCACCTCCTTTCCCCAGTCTCACCAGAGTTTCATTCTCCCCCCCCCCCCAGTTTTGTTAAATAAAGAGAGTTTGTGTTCATGAAAATACATGTATTTTATTTGACATCAGGAAGGGGGGTTAGGGAGGGGTAAGTGGAAGTATGTGAGGGAGGAATGAAGCACAAGCCCCCAGTGGGGCAGACCAGGGAGGCTCTTAGTGCTCCTCAGGGTGGAAGCTCTCCCGCAGGGCCTCCTGGATACTGACAGCCCCCTGATGGCAGCCTGCAGAAAGTGCAGCCAGGCTTGCAGCAACGCATCCAAGAGAAGCACCAGAGTGCCCGGGGGCAGCTCTGGCTCCATGTTGCAGAGTGCTGTGGTGTCCCGAGTGACAGCAACCAGAGCATGCAGAGACAAAATGCTTTGCTGTCCCTCATCGAGGTAGACAAGCAAGCAGGGAAACCTGAGACTTGGCTGTCTGGGGGGGTCCCTTTAAGCACAGACCTCAGATAGCCTCAGGCAGCAGCCCCACACAGTAAGTCCTGACCTGGTGCCCTGCTGGAACTGGTTCTGGCCAGCCTTAAATGTGATTCACAGTCCTCTCAGTGTGGACGCGCTATTTTGTGTGTAGACGCATTATTTCAAAATAAGATATTTTGAAAAAACCTATTTCGAAATAAGATATTTCAAAATAACACTGTAGTGTAGATATACCCTATGGCTGCGTCTAGACTGGCATGATTTTGCGGAAATATTTTTAACGGAAAAGTTTTTCCGTTAAAAGTATTTCTGCAAAAGAGCATCTAGATTGGCACAGATGCTTTTGCACAAAAGCATCCATGACCAGTATAGAAGTGATTTTGTGCAAGAAAGCTCTAGCAGACATTTTCGCCATCGGGGCTTTCTTATGCAAAAAATTCCTTCCCTGTCTACACTGGCCCTCTTGCGCAAGAACACTTGCGCAAGAGGGCTTTTTCCCGAGCGGGAGCATCAGAGTTGTTGCGCAAGAACACTGACAATCTTACATTAGATCGTAAGTGTTCTTGCGCAAATTCAAGCGGCCAGTGTAGACAGCTGGCAAGTTTTTGCTCAAAAGCAACCTTGCCAGTCTAGACGCAGCCTATGTGAATAATGTTGCTGGCGACAACATACCTTAAGTCATGTTACCACAGGCTCTACACCAGGGAGATCAACAGGTAAAACTCTCCCATCAATTTTGCTTACTCTTCTTGTCCGGGGTAGAGTGACAGGGTCTATGGGAAAGGAATTTGCAGTTCACTAAACCCGCTAAATTGACTGGCGACAGATAGATCTCAGGGTGTCAATCCCAAATACAGTGTAGATGTTGTCTAAGATATCGCAACACAGAACCTAGGCCACCTTTGTGGAATCAGCCCATAGTGGTTAGATCTATGCTGGATTTTTTAAAATCCATTGAGGTTTCTGATTATTTGTTTTTCTGACCAACTCTCTGGCAGAAGATACTCTTGCCTTTGTGACCTACTAATTATATTACAGTTACATGCTCATGAGGCTAGTTTTGAAAACCACATAATGCATAGAATGTAGCTACCTGATCACTGTGTGATCACCATCCAATAAGCAATGAGATATTCATTTAGATGCACAATCAAAAACTGCAACTGCAAATTTTCATGCACCGAAATTAATGATATTAGTGTGCTTGGTAAGTTATTTTAAAACATTCATAACTTATTTCATAGCAATGTATTTTCACTTAGGGTAAAATACACATTCTTCATTTGGGACTAATTGTTAAATCTGAAGTTTTAAAGCAAATTAATATATGAGATTAGAATTAATTTCTTATCTGATGGAAACTGCTTTCATAGCCATGTTCAGATAACTCAAAATTGCCCAATATGGGTACATGCATTTATCCATACGCTCACCCACGCTCCCCATTCTAGATGAGACATCATTTGAAGTTTTATTCTAACAGGTTATCTTTGGGGGGGGGGTGATGGAAGTGACTGAAAATAGGAGGTTAGAATGGAAGTGCCATGTCAAATATATCTGTGTAGCAGCACTACAGTGATGCTATAATATTATAATAGTACCTGGGTTTTCCCCTTTACTTATACAAATTACTTCTCTCTTATTTCTTCTCTCAGGAAGGATACTAACACTGTGGTATCTATAAATAGGTGTATTTTTCTTCCTTAATTTATCTTTCATATACATCACCAAGTTTGTGCTGACTATGGGCTGGATGCCAAGAGCCATACTCCTGGTGAATAGCACCTTTCATCCTAATAGCCCTATGGAAATTATTGAGAACTTTTATAGACCAAAGTACTCATCAGCATTAGTAAATGCATTAGAATCTGGTTACAATTTGTGAATCCCCTTGATTTATACACAGTGCAATCCTCAGCATTAAATTTGACCCATAATGCATCTTTTTAATGAAAAAAAATGAGGAGCAGGCTTGAAGTGCAGAGAGCTGATTAAGTTACAAAGTCCATTTAATTCCTGAAAGTTATGGTCTTAAAAAAAATTGATGTTTTTGGCCAAAGATCAAACTTTCAAAAACAAAAAAGCTGTTAAAATCCCTTTTAAGAATGGAAGGTCATCTGGCTTAACCTGCTCTCCCTAGTTAAAAACGGCTCGAGATAAAGGAGGATACTGTTCCTTCAGTACCACTCCTGCTGAAACTTTAATGGCATTTGAGAAGGCAAGCTGCCTAATGATGAGCTTCAGAGTATCAACTGCAAGTTAATTCTTTAAAGTTGCAAATTATTATCTTTTAAAGACATCTATTTTTGCCATCCCTGCACTGTACGTGGACTATTTTTTCTCTAGCTGTCTGCAGATTTCTGCTGTTGCAACCTTTGTTTTCCATTTTAAAAAATGGAAACACCTGACCTAGCACACGCTTTAGAAAGATTGGTGGGAAATGGGTACTGGAATGTTTCAGCTTTCAAAACTGTAGAGATTCAGATTTATAGTCAGTCTGTTTATACGCTATCATATCATGTACAGCAGCATAGGATATCAAAGAATGAAGGCCTACAAGGCTGCCACCATTTCAAATAAAAAATAATTCTTATGTCTGGCATAATTCAATACAGATGGAAAGTTGTGCTTGGTTATTTTACTGTTTCTGTACATTACTCAGGCAATAAATACTGATCAAATCCAACAGTCATTTCTAAGGCTTTGTATAACCTGTTTTACCAGTATCAGCTGCTGTGGTTGTATATTCCCCCAAGAGAAAATCTGCCTAGGTTCCCAAGTTTTATAAGTTGCTTCAAGGAAACCTCACAAATAAAAATGTATGGAAAATATTGCCTGGTTTTTAATAACCATACAGGTAACGCTGCATTTTCATGTGACAGTTTAAACCCTTGCTTGTGCTTTGCAGCATTTTCACTCTTTAAAGCAAATCATTTCAAGGTTATCTTTGGCTCTTTTCATTGCCTAAATATGGATTTTGCATCCTTATTTATGGGTATCTTGCAACAGAAATTAACAAAAAAATGCAGTCATCTGAACTCAAGTTGGGGTCACTCCCATAAGCTAAGGGAGGCTAGGCTGGTGGTTACATAATAAGAGTAGGGACCTAGGTTCAATTCCCAGCTCTGCCACAGACTTCGTGTGACATTACCTTGGGCAAGACCTTAATCTCAGTGATTTAGCTCCTCATCTGTAAAAATGGAGATAATATTCTCTGTTGCCTTAAGGAATTGCTTTTTTTTCATGAAGTGCATGTACATTCCAGCATCTGAGGCCCTGATCCCTAAAACCTAGGTACTACTGCAATACAAATTATAATAAGGATAAGCTAACATTTGAATGGAAAAATACAGTGAAAACGTGGTGCTATAGAAAGGAGAGCAAATGATTCAGGGTATGTCTACACTAATCACCCTCGTTCGAAGTAGGGTGGCTAATGTAGGCATTCGAACTTGCAAATGAAGCCCGGGATTAAAATATCCCGGGCTTTATTTGCATGTTCCCGGGCGCCGCCATTTTTAAATGCCCGGTAGTTCGAACTCCCTGCCCGCGGCTACACGCGGCACGGGCTAGGTAGTTCAAACTAAAGCCCCTAATTCAGGCTACCATTACTCCTCCTGCAATTAGGGGCTTTAGTTCGAACTACCTAGCCCGTGCCACGTGTAGCTGCGGGCAGGGAGTTTGAACTACTGGGCATTTAAAAATGGCGGCGCCCGGGAACATGCAAATAAAGCCCGGGATATTTTAATCCCGGGCTTCATTTGCAAGTTTGAATGACTACATTAGCCACCCTACTTTGAACGAGGGTGGCTAGTGTAGACATACGCTCAGAAACTTATCAATTTTCTCTCTGATTCAGTACTGAAGTAATGACATACTTCCATTTTAGGGTGCTGGAGGTTCCAATTTTCCAGTGATATAAAATCAAGAGTCACATTCATGTTGCTTTATAACCATTATGCCATCATGTAGAATTTAAGAGAAACACAAGATATGTCTCATACTATTTGCAGGCACATTTGGGTAGCCTTATTTACTCACTAAATTAAATGACCACTTCAGCTTCTGTGCAGTGTAATTGTTCCCATTCTTTAATGTATAGCAACAAAAGAAAGCGTGGCATCAAATTAAACAACAGCTGAAACAAAGTAAGTACTTGCTATTGGTTTTAAGACAGAAAACATCTCAGAAAATTGGGTCACATGGTAAGAACTAAGAGCTGATCTTTGCAAAACTTGATTCACCCATGTGGTCAGCAGAAGAGGTGTAAATATTCAGTAATATCTGCGTTTATGGTATGATGTAATGTTATTTATTATTAAATTAAATACAGTGATCTGTTTTAGTCACCCCATCTCAAAAAAAGGCATAGCAAAACCCAAAAAGCTCGTGATAGGAAAAGAACAATCAAAATTGTCATAGAAGAGATTAAAACAATTACAACTACTAGCTTAGAAAGAAGACATGATCAAGATACTATGAATGGCATCTGGTATCTTCCCTGGGAAATGCATCTTCATGCAATGGTAGGGCGTGTGTGTTCCAGTGACAAGAGCTCTATAGGGAGGGTTTTTTAACCTCTTCCAAGCTGCAGAAGTCAAAGGGTGGACTTAAGGCAGTTTTATTTAATTTTTTTAAATGATTTTTTGTGCGTTTTTAATTGAATTTAAATTTCCATCCAAGTAGTGATTGGTATGTAAAGAATAAGTCATTTAATGAATAAAAAAATACATCATTTAGCATTTTCTAACATAACAAAAATGTAAAAATTAAAGAACCTGAATAAATGTAATTTAAGTTATGTAATTGCCTGAATGAATGTAAAGGTTATATTTAGTTGCAAGTAACATGCCTGAACAGTTACCCACTAATCAAAAGCAACCTTTCTTTTGGGAAAATAACTACAAAGCACTTACACGAATTATGTTAAAAATGGATTATTTAAATCAAGGTTTCCTGTTTGACTATTAAAACTGGTGATTTAAATCACTTTGATCATAATCAGTCCACCCTGGTACAACTTCAGAATTGATTGCTAATGTGATTGAAAATAGTTATTTTAATTCACTTACAAGATTCCGTGATGGATGGAACTATGAAAATTACACTTTTTGATGATCCCTTAATCACTGAAGTTTAGCGAGGCATAAAGCAGGGGGACATTTGTTTTCTGAAGTTATTTGTCAGCATCCTGGAAGATGTCCTGCGGAAGATCAAAGCGAAAGATGGATTTCTGATTGATGGAGAGGTTCTTCAGATGCTCCTTTTCACAGATAACATTGTTCTAATTGCATCAAAACCCAAAACATTGCAAACCCTCCTCAGTTACATTGGTAAGAATGTGAAGAAGATTGGCCTGACCATCCACACTGGAAAAACAAAGTGAATTAAAAACGCATATTGTTCAGAGTATGCCATGCAGCTAAATGGACAGTCTGTCAAGCTGGTGGATCAATATGTATATCTTGGACAAGTGTTACAGATGGACAATGAGCTGGGCCCGGAGTTGAGCAGGAGGAAGAGGTTTGGTTGGATTCCCTTTGGGAGTCTGCACAGTGTTTTTGTTGATCTCAAACTTTCCAACACCATAAAGCCCATCTCTTTAACACCAGTATCCTTCTGGTAATGCTCTATGGCTGCACAACCTGGAACACGATGCTTACAGAAGAATTAAAGCTGCAAAACACTCAAAGAGCAATGGAAAGATGCATGGTGAGTCGAAGTAGGCTACAGCATGCTACTATTGCTGATTTGCATGCAAGAAGCGGTGTCAATGATATCATCCAAGTTATGTACAATCAGAAAAGGAGATGGGCTGGCCATGTATCGAGACTGAGAGACAACAGATGGACAGCATGTATACTCCATTGGTATCCACGAGACATAAAAAGAACAAGAGGAAGGCCTCCAGCACATTGGGTGGATCCTTTATAGAGGATTCATGGAAGGACATGGACGAGAACTGCACAAAACAGGATGGTGTGGAAAAGTTGCGCTCTGCATCGGTAGTGAGACTATCCACATTGATGAAATCACAGATCCTCCAAGTATTCCAAGTAAGTAAGTACTAGGTTTTCAAAGCTTTAAATTGTTCCTTGGTTATCTGTGGTCTATTTCCTACTTATTTATAGAAATCCTTTTAGTGGCCAGTTTCTCCTTTTCAGCCATTTCCACCTCGGTGTTATATCTAATCTAATCTAATCCAATCTATATCTATATCTCTATCTATCTCTACCTAGAGATAATTAAAAATAAAATAAGACATAAGCTGTAACAGCAAATCTTGCAGTCCTCACTCAGGTATCTCACTGAATTCAATGTAAGTTTTACCTGAATATAGGCTGCAGGATCTGGCCTTGAAAGAATTTAAATGCATTAAATATAATTTAAATGACTTTAAACTACTGCAGTTGGGTATGTGTAACTGAAGTCAATGGATAGCCTATGGTTTGTATACTGGTCACAACTTTGAAAACCTACACCCTTAGGAAATTCAGAGAGGATTATGGTTTAAATTCATAGAAATGCCAAAACAAGGTGTGATTTTTCAAAACATATGTTCTGCAATAGACAGGCTCTGCCAGTGTGTTTTGAGGATGACATTAACTCTGTATTCTCCAACTTTGCATGTTTAAATCAGAGCTTTAGTATAACCTTTTTTTGTGTGTGGCTTCATTAATGTAACATGCTTGTTTTATTGTTGTGACCTGCCATTTTTATTACAACAGCACAAATAATCCAGTTATTGTTTCCAAGTTCCTATTCAGGTTGAACTCCTCTTGTCTTTCACTCTCAGGATCTGGCTGACGCTGAACTAGAGAATTTACCCAACCATGGCAGTATAACTATGGTCCAGGAACTCCAATGCCAGGACCAGGATCCCAGACACCAGGCCCAGGTCATGGCCACTGGCCCCTCCGTTGCTATCCAGGATCCTAGCCGCTGGCCCAGAGGCTCCACTCCTGGCCCTGGCCCAGGGCTCTGCAGCCCCCCCCCATCCCCAGCTGTGCTCCCAGCTTTGGGCAGTGAGGGGCATAGATGGAGAGGAGGTATGCAGGAAACTTGGCCTCACCCACAATCAGCCAGGGGACTCTGCTCCAGATGCATTTCCTCCACCCCCCCATCCCGAACTCATGCCCTAAACTCCTTTTCTGTCTCTGCTCCCTATGTTTCCTAAATAAAAATATATTATTTCAGAGCAACAGGATCTTTACTGCTTGTGTCAACTCTGTGTATGTGTGTGTACATGCATGGATGGTTTACAGGCCAGTACACATGATGCAGGGGCACCTTTTTAAGAGCAACATACATGACTGTCACATCACTGGTCATTATTTAATTTTCACAGAATCTCTGTTTCATAGTGTCTCTCAACATGCTCTTCTTATTTCTCTGGTGTCTGGCTGCTCATAATTAGTGGCTAAGCCAGGGGTGGGAAAATACTGGCCTGCAGGCCGCATCCAGTCTGCCTGAGTTAACTCCTGGCAGCCCCCCACCACTATATTTACCTGTATGGACACAGGTATTGGTGATCACAGGTCCCATTGGCTGCATCTTGACATTCCAGGCCAATGGTAGCTGTGGGAAGTGGTGTCTCCATCCATGCCACTTTGCACTGCTCCCATTGACTGGGAATGGCAATCTGCCATAAATGGGAGCTGCTTTCTGTGCGCTCCATAATATCTGTGACTGTAAAGGGGAAAAATTTCTGGAGTGATGGGAGAGTTGAGGTAGATCGCCTAGCCCAGAAATGGGTAGTAACATGACAACAGTTCTCCAGGGTTAGCCTTCTGAGGGACACCTCCGCTATATTTACCTGTATGGACACAGGTATTGGTGATCACAGGTCCCATTGGCTGCATCTTGACATTCCAGGCCAATGGTAGCTGTGGGAAGTGGTGTCTCCATCCATGCCGCTTTGCACTGCTCCCATTGACTGGGAATGGCAATCTGCCATAAATGGGAGCTGCGATCGCCTATACCTGCGACCATACAGGTAAATATAGCGGAGGTGTCCCTCAGAAGGCTAACCCTGGAGAACTGTTGTCATGTTACTACCCATTTCTGGGCTAGGCGATCTACCTCAACTCTCCCATCACTCCAGAAATTTTTCCCCTTTACAGTCACAGATATTATGGAGCGCACAGAAAGCAACCACAACAATGGGAATGTTGATTTTTCTGAGGTCTAAACTAGTCAATAAACTGCAAAAGTGTCCTTTTAAACAACCAAAAGCACATTCTACCACCATTCTGCTCTTGCTCAGCCTGTAGTTGAACTGCCTCTTACAGCTGTCCAGGTTGCATGTGTATAGCTTCACCAGCCATGGGAGCAAGGATAACTATTTGCATTTCAATGTCTCCAATGGTAATTTTTCAATCTGGGAGGAAAGTTTTCATTTGCAGATTTCTGAAGAAACTGGGTTTCCTAAAGGTGTGTCCTGAATATTGCCTGTTCATCCCACGCTGATGTCATGAAATGACCCTGTGAGCCACCAGTGCCTGCAACACCATAGAGAAGTATCCCTTTTGGTTTATGTACTCTTTGGCAAGGTGGTCTGGTGCCAAGATAGGGATGTGTGTTCCATCTACCACCCCATCACAGATAGGGAACGTCATTGTGGCAAAGCCATCTACTATGTACTGCACATTTCCCAGAATCATTATTCTTCCTAGCAGAGTGATATTGATTTACTTGGCTCACAGCAGCCCACACAGTAGATTTACCCATTTCAAACTGATTTCCCACTGACAGGTAGCAGTATGGCATTGTAAGCTACCACAGGGCTATTGCCACTCCCTCCTCAACTGTCAGAGTGAATCTCATTCTAATATTCTTGCACTTTAGGGCAGGGGAAAGCAATTCACAAAGTTCCATGCAAGTGTCCTTATGCATGCACTGGTCATTGTCCCATAGCTGCATAGCTACGAGGTTCTTGGGTTTCTGGCCAATGGGAGCTGTGATGATTGTGTTGGGGATGGGCACAGCACATAAAATATCCCCCCTCAGGCATGCAGTGCCTAGAGGTACATGACCCCAGCAGCTGGCCGCTTTGAGTGGCTTGGAACTGTGGCAAAGAGGGAATTTGCCTGAGAATCCTGGCATGCCATGGACCAGATCCAAAGGCGTGGTGGGCTAGATCTGGTCCACAGGATGGATCTTACCTGCACCTGAGCTACACCATGAGTCTCTCCCACATGAGCTGAAAGCCAACTTTCTCTTAGCTGAGGCTATAGAGCAGACTTCACTCTCCCTCTCAATGGTTTCAGTGCCCCTGGGTTACATACTTCCTTCAGCTGAGGAAGCAAGTCCCAAGATTCAGAGACCTCCCAGCAGTTCATACCAGATGAGCCTCCACTTGCATCACTGACAGACCTGAGTTGTCAGTAGATGGGATTAAGCCTGGGACCTTAAGGCAAAAGCCAGGAGTTTCCACCACATGAGCTAAAAGACAGCTGGTTGTTTACTAAGGCCGTAGAGCAGACTTCACTTTTTTCAGTAGTCTCAGAATCTGTGGGTTACATATGCACATACCACTTTTGTATCTGAAAGAGAGAATATTGACTGTAGATTTATTATGTGTGTGTTCATGTTGAGAAAAGCTTGTTTCGAACCCATTGAGAACAAAAATGAAGCGGCCAGACACAGAACCAATACGCATTAGTAAGAGACAACTGAGTGGGGGAGACCTGTCTCCCTGCAGATGTACTACTAAGACATGAAAAAAATCTGCACATGGAGGGGAACGATTAGAGGGAACACTGGCTGGACTCAATCTTGAACTTAGTACTCTTCTGCAGGGGTGGGGAATTTAGCAAAGGCTTCCTACCCTAGGGGAAGCCTATATAAAACAAGGAAAGTAAACAATGGAAGTCTTCAGTTGGCTTTACAGACTACCTCCCTACTGCAAGAGGATACATGAAAACACCTGGAAACAAAAGGACAGCAATGACAGGGATGGAGAAGAATTGTGATCAGAAAAGACACCTCTGGCCTATGCCCACTGACAGAGGGGAGAAAAGGAGGCAAAGGAGCAAATTGCTCTAAGGCCTGGTGATTCTTAAGGGCCTGGGGCTCCTGCTGCCGCCTCTGCTATTGCAGCAGCAGCTGGAGCCTCAGGCCCTTTTAATCACCACCAGAACACTGTGCGGCATGCTCTGGGCATCTCTGAGGACTGGGGGGGATGGGGGTGACACATGCCACGGTCCAGCTGGCACTCAAAGCTGGTTGGCTCTGACCCTGCCCCTTTCACCCGAGACCCCGCTTCTTCCAGGACCACAAAGCCAGCCCCCCCCGCCATACTTTGCCCAGAGACCTGGCATGGCTGTTGGCTCCCCAACTCTGGTCTGAGGAGGGTTACCTGCAATAAGAACTAGACTGAGAAATTATGATTTGTAACAAATTCTCTTAGGTTACATCTACACAGCAACATAATTTTGAAATAACTAGCGTTATTTCAAAATAACTTAGTCCGCATCTACACATCAGGCAGTTATTTCAAAATAATGTTGAAATACTGTCAAGCTGGAGGACTCCTCACTCTGACTCCTGTAACCCTCACTGTACGAGGAGTAAGGGAAGTGGGAAGAAGAGTGCTCTATTTCAAAATAAGTGCTGTGTAGATGCTCCCGGTTTTGAAATAAGCTATTTCGACTTAAGCTACGCAATTGACGTAGCTCAATTTGCGTAGTTTATTTTGAGGTAAGCCCCATTGTGTAGTTGCACCCTTAGTGTATTAGGCTTAGCTGACCTGATAGTTATTAAGCAAAATAAAACATACTTTGATCTGTCTGCTATCACTTACATTCTACTTTTTATACTTAATAAAATCACTTTTGTTTATTGTTAAACCCAGTGTAAATAATTGTTACCAGGGGAGAGGGGGAGGCGCCAACAACTATGCATATCTCTCTTTCATTGGTAAGCAGGACAAAAAATTATGAGCTTGTTCTGGGTAAACTTTTATGAAGGGTAAGATGATTTATCTGAGATTCTGAAAGAACGAATATTGGGGGTGTGCACCTGGGTTCTGTGTCAAGTCCCTTTGACTGAGCCTTGTCAGACCTGAGCTGTTCTCAGTGTCTATGTTGCACTGCTGGGAAGCTGTTACCCCAACTCTGTGCATTGCTGGAGAATACAGAGGTTCTGGCCCAGTGGATAGGGTGGTTGGGACCCTTAGAGGGCAGGTAGGTCGGTTCAGTGGTATTTTCAGCACATCAATATGTCTACACTGAGGACTAAAGTCGAATTAAGATACGCAACTTCAGCTACATTAATTGTGTAGCTGAAGTCAAAGTACCTTAACTCAACTTTTTGGTGCTGTCTACACAGCACAAAGTTGAAGGAGGAGCACTCTTCCTTCGACTTCCTTTGCTTCTCATGAAATGAGGGTTACAGAAGTCTGAGTAAGAAGCCCATTATTTCCAAATTATTTTGAAATAATGGGCTTGCTGTGTAGATGGACACTCTGTTATTTCAAAATAAGCATGCAGTGTAGACATAGCCCAAGTGACAATCTCTAGTTTATTCATAAGGAGAAGAGATGGCTCAATCACAGTTTTTAAATACCTACTCTCACAAACCTACATAAGCTTTCTTTGTTGGAAACTCACCAGACTGCTGTGAAAGGACTTCACTGGGCCACATGTACTTTAAGCCTTTGGAATCTGAAGATTTTCCATCACTTGAAAATTTCTAATCAAGACTGGACATGTCTTTCCAAAAAACATACTCTCAGTATGCTCTCAGTACTCCATTACCAGCTGCTAGAGATAAAAAATTGTGAGCCAGACCCGAAATAAGTAATAAGATTGTCTCTAAAAGCCATAAGATTTTTGGACGTGGCAGAGCTTTTCCGGGATACTGGTATCCCAGAAAAACTCTGCAATCTAGACATGCCCCTTTGCCCCAGGCCTGGAAGTAGATGCAGTTGGTTCCCCTCTCCCTCCTTTCAGGGCGGAGGAGCAACTCCACGGGCTTTTCACCCATTGTTCCCAGATTAGGTACTGCAGGGAGAGGAAATGCTTAGGGATCCTGAAATGTTCCTGCTTCCTCCTCCCCTCCTGTTATAAATAGCTTCAAGTGCCACCACTAGTTACAGGCTGGAAGTGGGAATTATGGGGTGTAATACACAGCCTGTGTTACACAGAGCAGATGATCAAAATGGTCTCTTCTGGCCTTAGGATCTATGAATCTGTGTCTTCCTGTGCATTTGGAACTTCACGACCAGGACCTAGGTGGTCTAATCTAGTGGTCAGAGCAAGAGTCAGGCAGGGTCAGGTTACCAGCAGGTCAGAGTCTAAGACAGGCAAGAGGATAAATCTATAGTGAGGCTGGGCCAGGATTTCAAGAAATCAGCATCAAGCAGTAGAAGCAGTTTACAGGGGAAGCAATCCTAAGACAGGAAAACCCAGTTGCATGGACAATTTCACATTCCTGTTGCGTGGTTTAAATAGAATCTGGAAACCAATCAGAATCTCCAGCTTTTTGTCAGTCAGATCCCAGGACTGCAGTCTTCTGTGAGTGCAGCTTTTGTTCTTACAACAGGGGCTGGATGGCATTTCTTAGCTCTCACAAGCAGTGTAGACTGGGACTCAAGACCCAGAGCCCTGACAGGGATACTGCTGTGCGCCCTGTGGCCCTCTGAGGGTATGTCTACAATACAGAGTGTTTTTGGAAAAACGTCCGTTTTCCTGAAAAAACTTCAATTACGTCCACACTGCATTCTTTTGAAAGAAAATTGAAATAACAGAGGGGTTTTTCTGGCCTTGATAATCCTCTTTCTACAAGGAAGAAGCCTTTTTCTGAAAGAGCTCTTTTGGAAAAAGGCGGGTGTAGACGGGGAAAAGGGAGTTCTTTCACAAGAAGAGGAAAGAGGAAAAAACATAGGTGCCCTGGTGGCCATTCCGTCCATAGTAATCACAGTTTAAATGCAAGATAGCATCCATTCAGTGTGGACGCTATCTTTCAAAAAAGCAGATCGCTTTTTCGATGCATTTTGGCAGCATGGACACGCTCCTTCAGAAGAAATGTTTTTGGAAGATCTCTTCTGGAAAAGCTAATTCTGAAAGAAGCCTGCAGTCTAGATGTAGCCTGAATAACCAGAAATGTTTATGATTCCTCATCAATATTGTGATTGCACATAATAATGCCGTAAGCTCTTTTGCTCCTTTGGCATTGAACTGTTACTGATAGACTCACTTTTAGAGTGGGGTAATTTTTTTTTATGAATATTTATTCACTGAAAAATGTTGTTTTGGTAAACAACAAACAAACTATTTGTAAATGTGACACAAATTCACCAAATAATTTTCTCCAGATAAATGCATCTGACAAAGTGGGTCTTTGCCTATGAAAGCTTTGCCCAAATAAATCTGTTAGGGTGCATCTACACTGCATCCTTAGCTCGAAAGAAGATACAGATTTTGAGTTATGCAAATTGCATAACTAGTTTTGAGTTAACTTTGAAATAGCTTATTTTGAAATTTGGCGCTGTCTACTCAGTGCCAAATTTCAAAATAGAGCACTATTCCAAAACATCCTTTAATCCTTGTGGAACAAGGTTTACAGGAATGTCAGAATAGCATGCCCATTATTTCGAAAGCTATTTCAAAATAACGGGCATGCTGTCAAGATGTGGAAAACGCTATTTCAGAATACCAGACGTATCCCAAAATAGTGCTGCTGTCTAGACACACCATTGGTCTTCAAGGTGTTAGAGGATTCCTTGTTAAGTTTGCAAATACAGATTAACACTGCTAACCCTCTTAGAATTTTCTCCAGATTTTTTTTTCAGGAATTAGACACCATTCACAAAATGGCTGGAGGAAGGGGCCTCCCCTATGGCATTTGTCACTCACCTGATATATGGGAGATCCAGATTCAACTACCCCCTCTGCCAGATGCTAAGAAGTTATTTCAACTTGGGTCTCCCACTTCTCAGAAGAGTACCTTGGCCAGTGGGACATTCTGCCAAAGAGCTGTCTTGCTGAAGCTGTTGCCCTTTCTATATATGACTAAATAAATAGTGAAATAGGGATTTGACCCCGTTTCTCCCATGTTAGAGAAAAGCCTCCTGACCAACAGGTTATAGAATATTCTTGGGTAAGTCTCTCTCACTGTTTCCTGTTCTTCCACTCTGAATAGGTACTTAGATACTCGCTGGGAAGAAAAAATTCAAATGATTCTATAGCCTAGTGGTTAGAACAGTAACCTGAGACATATGTAACCCAGGTCTTCCACCCCAGTGCCCATTTAATTTTTTATTCAAAGTTCTGAAAGAAAACCAGTTGGTCAGGATAAAGCAAAACGGAAAATTCTGCAGTGGTTCAACCTGGATTAGACTGCTGAAGGAGGAGAAGCTGCCTTCCTTATAACTGAGATGGCGCTCAACTGGGAGAGACTGAGAAATCTTTACCCCAGAATAGCTTCTGCCAAGGGACTGGGGTCCTCTTGTGACAGGGAGATTTATGTTCAAAATCCTTCACCACATTAGACAGAGAGGAACACTAAGCACAAGGCTCCCACATCCCAATTAAGAACCTTCTGAGTTATAAGGGAGCAGCTTCTCCTCCTTCAGCAATCTAATCCAGATTGAACAGGTGCAGAATTTTCAGTTTTGCTTCAGCCTGACCAATCTGTTTTCTTTCAATTATTCAGAACTGCCAGCAACCCCCAAAAAACTCTGTTATTCACTCAGGTCTATTCACTCCTACTGAAACTGTTTTTTCGAAAATAAAAAGTAAAAAAAGGAGCTAAAGTAGTTCTCGCTCCTCGTTATATTGTATTACACTTTTTTTGCCATGACCTGAGCTTTACCTCTGTGCACAGATTGACACAAAAAATTTGTATCAAACACATTTCATACTTTATTACACGAAACCACTATGCTAGTCTTTGCAAATTTAGATATAAAGCAGTCTTTCAAAACCCTTACACAAGGAGATAGTTCTCCACCCTTCTATTTGGGTAGAAGGGAGAAAGCATTCTCTCTTGTCAGACATCAGGAACCACAGATTTAAGTATTAGCTGTAAATCCAAGTAATGACATGAGCTGAAGTGATTATGTGCTTGCACGTACCAAGTGCTCTTTTTTAAACACAAGGACATGCCTGAAGAACTGCGTAATATAAATACCACCTACTCCACACTGCTTCTACCTGCCCTCTTCTCTTTGAGATCATTTTTTTTTTAGCTGATGCCAGAGGGTGATATTTATGAAATTCAGTGCAATGTGAGAGGTGGACTGATGGCAGCTGGCAACAGATTCGGAATGGAAGGGATGAGTTCCATCACTTTTATAGTAAATGGGTGTGAGAGGAAACTAGCCATAGGGCAATGAGTTGGAGCGTTAGGGGAAATATTTGCAGCACCTGCTTCTTCTTTGGTATGCTCCCAATTAAACAGCTTACATGGTGCATGAACTCAGAGATATGCTATTAAACTAAGGTCAGATGATACAATAAAATATTATTAGTTATTATTATTACCATTGTAGACAGCATCTGTGGCTAACATAGTGCAATGTGGACCCTGCATTGGGTCGATGTAAGCTACGTTGCTCAGGGGGGTGATTTTTTCATCCCCAATTACAAAGGGAGACAGCTGAGCTGGAGTTCATTTGCAAATTCAATACAATCAATTTAGGACTGAATAAGGATCCTAACTGGTTAATGCATTACAAAGGCAATTTCCCCTTTCTGGATATTCACTTATCCGCACCAAATGCTGTGAACAAGCCACTTCCATCCTGAGCTGATTAGCCTCATTAACACAATATTTATATATATCCTGGCCTCTGTAACTTCCACTCCAATTCATCTCATAAAGTGGGTTTTATCCACAGAAGCTTATTTCCAGTAAATTTGTTAATCTCTAAGGTTCCAAAGGACTCCTCATTGTTTCTGCAGATGCAGTTTAACCTGGCTACCCCTCTGAGACCCTCCACCCAAAATTAAGTACTGTGAGAAGGCCTAGGGGCAATGTCATTGTGTTAAGAATTTTTATTAAAGAAAATAACTCTGAGAAATAAATCTTACAAATGCAACATTGGGAATAAATATATATTATTACAGCGAGGGTAAAAAAGATGTGCAAGGTTTGCACGTAGATTGATTTAGCCCTATTAAATATTTTGAAGATGGTCTTATATAAAACACATTGGTTATAATTTCTGTCCCCTCTGAAATTAATGGTGGCATGGTCCATGTTCGGCTATAGACTGGTACCCAAAAGCTAATATTTTTTCTTCTGTTTTTTTTTTTAAATCATGGACTGTGTTTGTTTGCAGAAACACATTATTACCTGCTATCAGCAGTTCCTTACATTTTCTACAACATTCCCTCAAACCACCTATTGTTTTGAGGGTGCTGCTGTTGGCTAAATGCTATTATACAAATAACATTAATCATATGTGCCTGCAGGTAATGTTAATTACTATGCTCTCTGCTTCTCTTCATCCCTATGTTCCTTTTTCATAACTCCTAGCACAAAGCAAAGGTCATCTTCTGAACCATTCCAAAGAGGAACAGAATAATCCCTTGGCCAGGAATTGAGTCGGTGATGTGTTGCTAAAAGGACCATTTTATCCTATAATGGGAGTGACATTTGAAAGCAGTGTCTTCATTCATTAAAACACCAAGGCTTGCATAATGGCAGGTGCAGACTGTGATAATACAAAACCCAATTATGAATCTTCCTTACCCCCAAGGAGACAATACACGTATCCTGTTTCTGCTGTCTGAAATCCTTTTTGCTGGCAAGCTTTGTAAAGTGTGCACATCCTACACTGAATTCTGTACTGAAACTGTGGTAGGGAGCAGTGGTAACGTATTCAAATCATACAGTGTGATAATGTGGTTGCTGAGGGAGCCAGAATGGGGACAACATTTGAAAATGGTGTCTTGATTCATTACAGACACAGTAAAAAAAAAACGAGGTTGGGAAGCTGGAGCTCAACTGTGTGTAATTAATTTCTGTGTGCCACCTGGTGGGTGTTAGTTGTAACTGCAATATCAGTATAAAATGTTTTTCCCGGACTTCACATGTATAATAACCAAATAGCCTGTCACTAGAATTATTGAATGTTTATATAGCCTGTTGAGATTTTCTTAGGAGAACATCTTGAAAAAAACTCCATCCCAAATGAAGAAAATAAACACTTTTAGCAGTGCCTTTCTTTCTCTTCATAAACACCAGACCTGCGGAATCCACATTTAACCAACACTTTCAACCTCAAGTGTTCAAAAATCATAGATCACTAGAACTAGAAGGGTCCTTAAGAGATCATTAAGTCCAGTCTCCTGCCCTCACGACAGGACCAAGCACCATCTAGATCATCTCTGATAGATTCCACAAGCGCCCTAGGCAATTCATTCCAGTGTTTAACCACCCCAACTGACAGTAAGAAAGCTTTTTCTAATGTCCAACCTAAACCTCCCTTGCTGCAATTTAAGCCCATTGCTTCTTTTCTTATCATCAGAGGTGAAGGAGAACAATTTTCTCTCTTCTCCTTGTAACACCTTTTTAGATACCTGAAAACTGCTATCATGTCCCCTCTCAGTGTTCTCTTTTCTAAACTAAACAAGACCAGTTCTTTCAGTCTTTGTTCATATTCTCAAGACCTTTAATCATTTTTGTTGCACTTCTCTGGACCTTCTCCAATTTTTCCACATCTGTATTTAAATGTGATGCCCAGAACTAGACACAATACTCGAACTGAAGCCTAATCAGTATAGTGTAGAGTAGAACAATGACTTCTCGTGTCTTGTTGAAAATACTCCTGTTAATACATCCCCAGAATCATGTTTGCTTTTTTTGCAACAGTGTCACACTGTTGACTCATATTTAGCTTGTTGTCCACTATAACCCCTAGATTCCTTTCTGCAGTACTCCTCCCTAGACAGTCGCTTCCCATTCTGTATGTGCGAAACGGATTGTTCCTTCCTAAGTGGAGTACTTTGCATTTGTCCTTATTAAAATTCATCCTGTTTACCTAATTTCTCTAGTTTGTCCGGATCATTTTGAGTTTATGACCCTATCCTTCAAAGCACTTGCAACCCCTCCCAGCTTGGTATCATCTGCAAACTTAATATTTGTTGTTTGCTTATATTCATTCTTTGTAATTTGATCTAGTTTCCACTTTTTATATGACTCCTTTTTGATTTTTAGATCATGTAAGATTTCCTGGTTGATCCAAGGTTGTCTCCTTGCATACTGTCTATATTTCCTATGCAGCGGAATAGTTTGCTTTTGGGCCCTTAACAATGTCCCTTTGAAAAACTGCCAACTCTCTTCAGTTGTTTTTCCTCTTAGTCTTGCTTCTCATGGGACCTTCCCTATCAGCTCTCTGAGGCTTTGTCCACACTGCCGGCTTGTGCTGGCAGAGAGTATGCAAATGAAGCACTGATTAGCATTTTGTCATGCTTCATTTGCATAATCTATTCACGCCGTTTTTGCATAAAAAGGAAACGTCCACACGGGGTTTTTTTGTGCAAAAACCCCTTGCGCAAAAACGGCTTGAATAGATTATGCAAATGAATCATGACAAAATGCTAATCAGCACTTCATTTGCATATTCTCTGCCGGCAAAAGCCGGCAGTGTAGACATAGCCTGAGTTGACTAAAATCTGCCTTCCTGAAATCCATTGTCTCTGTTTTGCTGTTCTCCCTTTTATCGTTCCTTAGAATCATGAACTCTGTGATTTCGTATTCACTTTCACACAGGCTGCCTTCTGCTTTCAAATATTCAACCATGTCTTCCCTACTTGTTAAAATCAAATCTAGAACAGCTCCTCCCTAGTAGCTTTCTCAACCTTCTGAAATAAAAAACTGTCTCCAATGCAGTCCAAGAATTCATTGGATAATCTTTGCCCCACTGTGTTAGTTTCCCCAACATATGTCTGGATAGTTGAAGTCCCCCATCACGACCAAATCCTGCACTTTGGATGAAAAAGCCTCATCCACCTCTTCTGCCTGGGTAGGTAGTCTGTAGTAGACCCCTAGCACGACATTGGTCTTGTTTTTTTACCCCTTTTAACCTAACCTAGAGACTCTTAACAAGTCTGTCTCCTATGTCCATCTCCACCTCAGTCCACCTAATAACTTAAGCCCCGAAATATGATGGGATTGGCTTATAACCATGGGATTTAAAAATTAAATCTTTTTGTTGTTGGTTTTTGTTGTTGTTCTTTGCATCTGCCTTTTGATTTTTGAATTTATGGGATTCAGATCACATTATAAATCTTTTCTCCACAATCTTGATGGCTAAATCCTAAGCTTTACAAAATTTACAATTGCCCCATGAATGCCGAAACACTTTCTGTAACGTATTTAATTACTTTAGGAGTTTTAACAGGTTCACAAATCTTTCACATGGAAATATCAGAGATAAAACAATAGCCATTACAATAATGGCAACATTGTTTTTTTGGATACTATCCCAACTGAAAACAAAAAAGAGAGATAGATAAGATTAGCTTGTTGCACAGCTTCAAAGCAAGGAGGAGCAAACAAGAACACATGCACACTTTATCAGAATATAAATCTCCACTTTTACAGCCGCTCCTCAGCAACAAGTGTGAAAGTCCCCCACTGCCATGGCAGCAGTCTATGAGCACAGATATGTAAACCACACACTTTTGAATTTTTGATCCTCAGGGTCCACCCTGGACTGTTCTGCGGGGCCTGTCATGAGTAGTGGAGCTGTATTTCTGTAAACAAGGGATCCCTGTTGGATCACATCAGGGTCCTTCTAGTTCTGTATCCTGTTTCCTACAGTGACAAATAAAAGATGCTTACAGGGGAGTGCAAGAAACCCCACAGTGGAGAACACCTGATCATAGAGGAAGTTTCATCTTAGTCCTTTTAGTTAAAGGTTGGTTTATCCCCTGACACATGAAGGTATCTATACTTGTTCTCTTTAAGTTATATATGTCTAATTGTACATGGAACCTCACCAAGATCTTGACCTCAGAGATATCTACTAGAGATGTCTTCCACAGACTACTTTTTGTTATATAAAAGTATTTCTGTTATCAGTGTAATCCCTCAGTTGGTGCTGATGGCAATAATAAAGGCCAGGTTCAATCTACTGAGGACTTAATTTCTGGAAAATATTAGACTATGGCTTGAGTCTTGGGTGTTTTTATATAAATATAGTCTGTTACTGTTCTGCTTACATAGTAAACAGTTAGGCTATGTCTACACTCGCGGCTTCTTGCGCAAGTATGGCCGTTCTTGCGCAAGAATCTGCAGAGTATCCACACTGCCCGCCCACTCTTGTGCAAGGAAATGTACAGTACGGTGTGATAAGAGATGGCTTCTTTCACAAGAGCTATGCTCTTTTTTAACAGGTGTAAGCCCTCTTGCGCAGGAGCTCTTGCGCAAGAGGGTAGTGTGGACGCTCGGCAGGGATTTCTTGCGCAAGAAAGCCCTATGGCTAAAATGGCCATCAGAGCTTTCTGGCACAAGAGAGCATCCACACTCCCATGGGTGCTCTTGCACAAAAGCACAGCTCGCACATGGCAGTGTGGATGTTTTCTTGCGCAAGACTTCTTGCACAAGAACACTTGCACAAGATGTTCTCGTGCAAGAAGCCGCCAGTGTAGACAAAGCCTTACAATAGTGTCAAAGTGATCAGCTTTGATTGGTGTTGGGCACAAATCATCTTAGTACTGAATGCAGGCATAGTGAAATATGGTTACCAATGTTGTCATTATTGTGGGAATACAGAGAAGGAGGAATTTGCTTAACCTGTCCCACATGAGGAAGCTCACCCTGAGTTGAAAGAACCTTGTTAGATCAGGAACCTGAATGTCAGAGCCCTGTGAAAGTAAGAGGGGTGGGGACAGGTATCCCAGCAAGGAAGCTGCATACCGTTTCCAAGGCATCTCCCTACTGTTCAAAGAAGAGAGCTAATAGGCTTCATTAGGAACCTCTTTGTTATGTTGGGCAGTGTTTCTGCGCAGGCTGAAATTTACTATAGGACTGATGTGCAGAGATGACAGCAGAGAGGCAGGTGACTACCAGCTGGTGAATGAGTAGCTGGTGAGGCAGAAAGGCATGACAAAGTAACCAGCAGGTGGAGAGGGGTAGTGAGTGAGTGCCTGAGCAACAGAAGCTATGTCTAGACTATGGGTTTTTTCCAGGATATCGGAGGTATCCAGGGAACACATCTGCTCTTCCACTTTTTTTTGCAGAAGAACATATGTGCTCTTTCGGAAGCCCTGTCTTTCTCCTTCCACAAGGAAGAAGGGCTCTTCTGAAAGAGGAGGTTTTTCTGAAATTTAGCCCCGTGTAGACAGGACAAATTTCAGAAAAGCATCTTCTGACAAAAGTATCGGAAAAAGGTACGCAAGTTGCAGAGCGCAATTTGCGTACCTTTTTCCGATAAAACACTATAGTCTAGACGTAGCATGAGTGAGTAATGTGTCTCTTTACTCCACCCTAGAGGCCAGGTGCACTCTGCAGGTGCATCTCTGAACTCTGGGTCTGCACTAACATAAGAACAGCCATACTTGGTCAGACCAAGGTCCATCTAGCCCAATTTCCTGTCTTCCAACAGTGGCCAATGCCAGATGCCCCATAGGGAGTGAACAGAACTGGTAAACAAGTGATCCCTTTCCTGTCATCCATTTCCAGCCTCTGACAAACAGAGGCTAGGGACACCATTCCCACCCATCCTGGCTAATAGCTGTTGATGGACCTAACCTCCATGAATTGATCTAGTTCTTTTTTGAACTCTGTTAAATTCCTAGCCTTCACAACATCCTCTGGCAAGGAGTTCCACAGGTTGACTGTGTGCTGTGTGAAGAAAAAACTTCCTTTTGTTTATTTAAATCTATTAATTTCATTTGGCGACCCCTAGTTCTTATATTATGATAAGGATAAGGACAGTAACTGTGAGTGCGGTACAGAGAATGGTCAGGCATGTGAAAAGGACATTTGGGTTACTGGATGTAAGAATCTCATGGCTTATTTTTATGAACCCTGTTTTCAGTGTTTTCCCAAATTAATGCAGAGTTACTTCCCTGCATTAATTTGAAGAAGAGAATTAAAATTAAAAGTTTCTTATCTACACTCATCTAGACTCTGCTTTTGAGTGGGGAAGCATTGCCTCTCAGAAGGCACCCAAAGGTGATGTATACATTTCCCAGGTTATGGTGTGGGAGCTCAAGCTAGTTCTGTGTTGTATCAATGAAAAGGAACCCCTAGATACTGAAGCCAAACCTGGTTGCCCCTGGCTCCCTGTGGCAGAAAGGTTACATAAGTATTAATTGCCAAGCTGGTTGGGATACAAAGCTTATTAACAAAACAATTTCCACTCACGTAAAACCCTATTGAAGGGTGCAGTTAGGCTCAGTGGAAGAAAGGGTGTGACTGATCTCTATCTGCCTTCTGCAGTCCAGCTAAGTCTTCATCAGCAGGTCCTATTCCATTATACAGCCACCAAGTTCAATTCTGTGATATTAACTCTGCTTCCCCCTCCAGCCAAGCCAGGCTAGACCAGTTCAATGAGGTGCCCACAACAGTCCAGCTTAGTCTAATCCTAGAGAACCACTCTACACAGGGCTCAAGGGTAGAGTCAGGGAGGACCCATTTGTTCCTGGGCAAATATTGCATAATTGTTCCTGCACTCTTTCATGAGTACATCTTACACTAACAATCTATTATGTTTCTACAGTCAGAACAAAGATGAATTCCAGCTAAAGGTGCAAAGCTCCATATGGAGCTATGGGTAAGCAACTTTATAATCCATGTAAATGAGGCTGGGCAGAGCTGGCTCCTCCTCTATAGACAAATCAGAGCCTGTCTCTCCCAACCATTGGTTCTCAACCAGCGTACCCCTTGGGGTTATGCAGAGGCTTTCCAGGGGGTACATCAACTCAGCTAGACATTTGCCTAGTTTTACCACAGGCTGCAGATAAAGCACTAGCCAAGTCAGTACAAACTAAAATTTCATAAGATAACTTGTTTATACTGCTCTATATACAAACACTGATATGTAAGTACAATATTTATATTCCAATTGATTTATTTTATAATTATATTGTAAAATGAGAAAGTAAGCAATTTCAGTAATGGTGTGCTTTGACACACCTGTATTTTTATGTCTGATTTTGTAAGCTATATAGCTTTTAAGTGAGATGAAATTTGGGGGTGTGCAAGACAAATCAGACTCCTGAAAGGGGTCCAGTAATCTGGAAAGGTTGAGAACCACTGCTCTAAGCCTTCCAGCTCTAGGGCTTACATCAGTTTAAAATTTGCTGCCTTCAGTTGTATTGTATTGTTCTCTTGGTTTTGGATTATGATAGATCTTGTATTAAACAATCAGAGGTGTTTGTGTAAGCAGGAGCTGAACTGCTGCTTGCTATCAGCCAGCTAAAAGGAGGGGTGGGTGTGCCCACTACAATTGCTTAGCTCTGCAAGGTAATTAACTGTTAACTGTTGATATGTAAATACAGCTCAAGAGAGAATCCGAGGTGTGGCTATGTAAATCCCATTCAGCCAGGGCTGATGGAGGATCAGTGTTGGAATGGAATGTGGAGAATTGTAAATAATTTGGGACTGTTGTGGGGGGTCACAAATCATGCTACCCCTAAATGTGGGAACTGTAAAACATGCCACCAGTGCTTGCAGGAGAGACACCACCATCATGGTAAGAGGTCTCGGAGGAACAAGCCTCCCCCCTTCCAAAGTTGAGTGAACTGAGTTGGGGGAAAAGGTTAAAGGGCTGGAGTCAGCCAGTGTTACACCTGTCAGGTGTGAGCTGTAATACTGGCCCAACCTGCCCCCTTTGTTTTAAGGACAGATCTAAAATAGACTCCCTGAGGAGTCTTTTCTTTTGCTAGTCTCGTAGAAGCTGGATTCCTTTGCCAGTCCAGCTGGTGGCTAAAGAGTTGAAATCACTGAGAGCTGAGCTCACTGGTTTGGCTGAGAGCCAGACCCATTACAGCCAGTGAAATGGTGGCAACCAGTAGAGTGGCTGGTGGGAATCACTGGCTGGTGGCGTAATGTGGCCGGTAGGAGCAGCGGCAGGCGAGGAGTGACGGCAGGCAAGGAGCGGTGACCAGCGGTGTGGTGCGGTGACCATCGGCGTGACATGGAGCGGTGGCAGGCGAGGAGTGGCGACCAGCGGTGGCGTGGAGCGGCGGCAGCAAGCGAGGAGCGGCGGCAGGCGACCAGCGGAGCATCTGGTGGCGTGGGACGAGACAGCTGGTGGAGCGTGGTGGAGTGTCGTAAGGTGCCCCCTATCTATCCCCCCACCCCCATTT
Organism: Pelochelys cantorii; assembly: GCA_032595735.1. Classification (NCBI taxonomy): domain Eukaryota; kingdom Metazoa; phylum Chordata; order Testudines; family Trionychidae; genus Pelochelys; species Pelochelys cantorii. Next base: position 32,407,538 of record CM064328.1, read on the forward strand.
CTACCCAGGTTGGGCGGTGAAACCCTGCGGGTGAACTTTGGGACTCTGGGTGGCACGGACCAGGGACAGAGACTCTTTGGACTTCAGGTGATTCTTGGCTGGGGGGGGGTGGCTTAGCTCATGTTTGGGTTATGAACTCTGTGGTGTTTTCCCCAAGTTAATGCCATATGACTTCTCTCTCTGTTTCACTAAATGTTTCTTTCCTACACTCAGACTCAGTGCTTGCGAGTGGGGAAGCATTGCCTCTCAGAGGCACCCAGGGGTGTGTGAATTTCCCAGATTACTGGGTGGGGGCTCGAGCCGGTTCTGTGTGAGATGGACCCCAAGATATTGAACCCAGCCCTGGTTACTGCCAGGCCTACCCAGCAGAAGGGTTACATTTGATTTGCCTTCTCTCTATCAGTGGTTCTCAACCATCCTCATATAGACCCTGTCCCTCCTAGAATCATAGCACACTAGAACTGGAAGGGACCTCGAGAGGTCATCAAGTCCAGGCCCCTGCCCTCAAAGGCAGCCAGTGGCAGTAAACGGAACTCAATTTTCCTGAGTCCTAGGTTAACATTGTAACTACTGGACCATTCTTTAACTCCATCATATATGTTTTTACTTGTTTTCTCTCTCAGCTAAACAGCATCTATACTTGCCTTCTCGGGAAAGATGTATCAGTACGAGGTAAGGTGTGAATTTTTATACTATTTTTATACCCCTATAATTTCCCATCTGGACATTCTCATTCCGGAGTAAGAGTTGCCTTTTCCCAGTTTCAGTTATGTTTCTTTGGAAACAATTTAAACTAAACTGGAAAAAGCTACTCATTCCAAAATAAAAGTGTTTACATGGGGGCTACGACTAGACTGGCATGATTTTGCGCAAATACTTTTAACGGAAAAGTTTTTCCGTTAAAAGTATTTGCGCAAAAGCGCATCTAGACTGGCACGGAGCTATTGTTATAACGATGCGCTTTTGCGCAAAAGCGCGTCTACATTGGCGGCGCGCTTTTGCGCAAAAGCAGAAGCCCGGAACCATTTTGCAGAGGGCAAAAGGGCACCAGCCCTTTCCGGAGGTGGGGGCTGGAGCTCCTTTTTGACATGTGCTTAAAGGGATCTCCCTGGACAGCCGTTTCTCTCCTGCTCCGTGCTTTAGGACTTCTTGTAGGGACTGACAGCCGTAGCAGTTTTGGTGGTTGCCCTCTGCATTTTGGACACCAATGCCTTTTGCCACCTAGTGCTTTTGCCTGTTTTTTTTTTCTTTTGCCTTGTTTTGTCTGCCATGGAGCCAGGGGTGGCCATGTGCCTGCTCTGGCCACTGCCGGCCATTTTGGAGTGCCTGCAGCTGCTGCTCCAGGCTGGTGCCCTCCTGTTCCAGGACAAGGAGGTGCAGACCGCTTTGGATTCCCTCACCAGGGAGGCCATGGCACTCCTGTGGCATCTCCACCCCAGGGTGGAGAGGCCACTGTGGAGACTGGACACCAGCACCGACTGGTGGGACCAGCTGGTCCTGGGGCAATGGGGCGACCAGCAATGGCTCCAGAACTTTCGCATGTGAAAGCAGACGTTCCTGGAGCTGTGTGCCTGGCTTGCCCCTGCGCTCCAGAGAGCCACCACCCGGCTGCAGGCACCCATCCCTGTCGAGAAGAGGGTCGCCATCACACTTCGGAAGCTGGCCACCCCGGACAGCTACCAATCGGTGGCAAACCAGTTTGGGGTGGGCAGATCCACCGTCGGTGTCATCGTTATGGAGGTAAGTCCCAGGGGAGTGGGGAGTGGGGTGGGGGGAGGGTGCTGCACTCCATGCCCAGGGGCAGCCAAGTCTCCAGGCTGGGTCACCTAGGGGTTTGGGCAGTCCCTCCTTTGCACAGGCCTGCTGGTGGGGGGGGGGCGTGTTGTGTGTGCGCGCGTGAGGACAGAGGGAATCACGGGGGGGGGGGGGCCAAGGGAGCGCACACTCACCCCAGCCTTATGTGATGTGTTCCCCTGTGTTTCTCTGCACCCTTCTGCAGGTCGTCCACTCCATCAACAATGTCCTGCTCCCGAGAGTGATCCACCTGTGCAACGTGGACGCTACGCTGGCCGGCTTCGCTGCCATCGGGTTCCCCAACTGCGGGGGAGCCCTGGATGCAACCCACATCCCCGTCCAGGCCCTGGAGCATCGAGCAGCCCATTTCACAAACAGGAAGGGGTACTGCTTGATTGTTCTCCAGACCCTCGTGGACCGCCGGGGCCGCTTCCTGGACGTCTATGTGGGCTGGTCCGGCAGGGCACATGACGCCCGCATCCTCCGCAACTCCAGACTGTTTCGCAGGCTGGAGGCGGGCACCTACTTCCCCTGGCGGGAGTTGACTGTCGGGGATGTGCCTATGCCCATCTGCATCATCGGGGATGCGGCCTACCCCCTGCTGCCCTGGCTAATGCGGCCCTACACTGGGTGGCCGGACCAGAACCGGGCCCGGTTCAACAACCGCCTCAACCGGGCCTGGAATCAAGTGGAGTGCGCCTTCGGCGGCTTAAAAGCCCGCTTCCGTTGTTTGCTCACCCGTCTCGAGATGGGTGAGAGGAATGCAACGGAGGTAGTGGCCGCATGCTACGTGCTCCACAGCGTTGTGGAGTGGAGTGGGAGGCCTTCCTCCCCGCCTGGATGGCAGCCGAGGCACAGACTTATGAACAGCCCCACACAGCTGCCATCCACCAGGCGCACCAGGATGGGGTGCGCATCCGAGAGGCCCTGACGGGCATGTTCGCACAGGCCCCATAGTAGGGTCGCCTCGGTCTCCCCATACAACTCCCTCCCATCCCCTACTCTTCCCTCTCCCCTCCCTTACCTCCCAATTGTAAATTTACTGCATTGAACAAACCAACCTTGGGTATACTTGTTTTGTTGGGTACGAAGACTCCTGGTAGTCTTGTCTGTCAGGTCAGGTCAAGTGGAAGGCTTGCACCTACCAATATAAATTGGGTCCAGAGTTAGGTTTAGTTAAATTAGCTATCGTCGTCATGACTGTTCGTCAGGCAGCGTCGGTTCGAAGCATATCAGCCGTCATCGTGCGTGTTCGTCGGGTGCGTCGGACGAAGCTAGGGTTTTTCTTTTAGTTTAGGCTAGGTTTTAGGCCACCATCGCCTGTTCGAGCTATCCCGAAGAACAGGAAGAGGATTCGTGGTTCGTGCGGAAGGCTCGAGTGAGCGTACCCGATGCCAGTCGTCTTCGAGGGATCTCCTGGCAGTTCCTCATCTGAGGCCCAGAAGGACCAAAGACTTGAGGTCGCCAGCTTCAGCGTCGACTTCCATCGAGGGACTCCTGGCTGTTCCTCTCCCGAGGCCCGGAAGGACCAAAGGATTGAGGTCGCCAGCAACACTACAATCATCCCTGCGTCTAGACTATGTAAATATTCTTTGTGTTCGTGTTTTAACCTTTCTTGCTTGTTTGTTATCTATGTTAATATAGTCTTGTGGTTTAAATTTTACTTAAAGTGTCAGTATTTATTTATGCACCACAAACCAATGACCAATTAAAGGAATGACCGGTGATAGATACGGTATTTGGTGTCCACATTTTGTAATCTTCTGAAATTTAGTTGGCTAATTGGCATCTCAAATCAATTATTTAAGTTACCTCGAGTAACACAATAAACAACACAGTTTTGTTTTCAACAGAAAAACTGGTATGTTTTTATTTACAAGGGGGAGAGGGGGAGGAGACCTTGAACTGGGAGGGGGAGGAGGAGGAGACCTTGACCTGGGAGGGGGAGGAGCTACTCCTCGGAGGGGTGGCCCCTGCGTGGTGGGTGGACCTGGACATGGGGGGCAGACCGCATCGGGGCAGGCAGCACGGGGAGGTGGGCAGGAGATGCAGAAGCAGGAGGGGCAGGAGCAGGAGGGGCAGGGGCAGGAGCAGGAGCAGGAGCAGGAGGGACAGGAGCAGGGGCAGGAGGGGCCATTGCAGGAGGGGCAGGAGGGGCCATTGCAGGAGGGGGCAGGGGCAGTGCTAGGGGAGGGATGGCGGGGGCGTGGGGCAAGGCTATGCCATAATGTATGGCATGGCCAATGTGGGCGGTGAGGGTGGCGATGGAGTCGGCCATACGCACACACTGGGCCTGGAAGGCAGCCCAGGACTCCTGGCGCCACTGCAGGTCCGCCTCCACGCGCCGAGTGATGGCAGCCTCGACACGTTTGACGGCTTGCACGTGGCGCCGAAGGAGCTGGTCCCGGTGGCGGAGCCTCTGCCTTGGTGGTTGGGCGGCTGGGGGTGCTGCTGCTGCCGCTGCTGCTGCCAGACTGGAGGGTCCCCAGCTTGTGCTTGGTCCCGCTGCAGGGAACAGAAGAAAGGATGGGTCAGTCAGGCAGCCCGGCCACTGTCCCCACACCTCATGCCCTCCACCCCTGAGCCCAGGTGACACCACAGTAGTGTGGCTTGGGCCCACTCGGTTCCCCCCCTGCCCCCTGTGTTGTATGTTTGCAAGGAGGACCGCCCCTGGAGTAGGGTCTTCCTCCATGTATTGTAACCACTGGTCTGTGTCCTGGCCCCGTGGAGGGTGGGAGGGCGCTTGTGTTGCATTAACCTGTGGAAATCCCTGCCGGCAGAGGCTGTGAGGCTTTGGGCTAATCAGTGGTGTTTGACAGGGAGCGAGATGTATCCCCACACAGTGCCTGGGAGCACATCTGGCAGATGTGGTCTGGGCTCTCAGATCCCCATCGCGTGGGATATCTCCTGGATGGAACCAGGAGAGTGACTGGGGAGTGTCCCATCCTTGCAGCAAAACTCAGGCGGCCCTAGAGGCGGCCCGAGCGCTTCCCCCCCCTTCTCCCTCCCACTATCCCTCACACACGTAGCCCAGGGACATGTGTGGCTGCAGTGGGGACTTCCCTCGGGGAGCCAGCCAAGGCACCGGGAGCAGGTGAGGGGCTCAGTGGGGGCCACATTCACAGGGCTGTGATGCTGTGGTTTTCCCAGGAGCAGCTGGCTGTGCCTCACAGCCAGGCGTGGGACAGTGTGCCGTTCTGCGTGCTGCACCCTTGAGGAGGTGCGGGCTCTGGCCTGAGTCCCTGGGGCCCTGGCTGGTTCCAGCCAGCATCCACCCTTTGCCCTGGTCCCGCCGGATGTGTGTGAGCAGCACGGTCCCAGGAGTGCCCTGGAGCTGCCTGCCGCGGCCACATGCCGCTCGGTCACCAGGCTGCACGTGGTTGCACGTGCTGCTTACTGCCTAATGCTACACAGCGTGGAGCTCATGTGGCCTGAGTGACATGCTCTCCCCCTCCCCGCCCTTGTGAGTGCAAAGTGCAACACTCACCAGTGGATCCTTCCCCGGCCTCCGAGGATGCGCGGGAGATGTTGGAGCTGCCAGAGGGGGCCTGCTGGGTGGCAGTGCTGGCCTCATCCTCCGACGCACTGCTGTCTCTTTCCCCTGCCTCGGTGGTCCTGGTGACGGGGGGGCGCACGCTGCTGTCGACGGGGACCTCCGGGGCTTGTGGGGCTGGCTGGCCCAGGATGGCGTGGAGCCAGTCGTAGTGGGGGCAGGTGTCTGCTCCTGCCCCCTGTCCCTCGCTGGCCCGCACGTAGCCCAGGCGCAGCTCTTTGACTTTTGCCCAGACTTGCTCAAGGGTCCGGGCTGGATGGCCCTGCTGGGCAAGCACCTGGGCCATGCGGGCGAAGATGTCCGCATTCCGGCGCCGGGAGCGGGTGTCTTGGAGGGCCTCCTCCTCCTTCCAGAGGTCCAGCAGGCTGTCCAGCTCTCCTGAGGACCAGGATGGGGCCCTTCGTTTGCGGCCCCTGGGGGCCTCCTGCGCTGGGCGTGTGGGTGGCTGATCCCCCCCTAGAGCTGCCATGGTGCTTGGGGGGTGTCTGCTGGATGGCAGGGGCCATGTGGCAGACCTCTGGCCAGAGGTGCAAGGAAGGCTCCTGCTGCGTGAGCTCAGCAGCCTGCGTCTGCTTTAAGGGGGATCGGGTTACCAGGAAGTCCAGGGAGCTGACTGTGGCTACGGAGTCTCCAAGCATCCATAGGGCTTTTTTCCGTTTAGCCTGCTTTTGCGCAAAACATCTTAGCTGCCTGTCTACACTGGCCCTTTTGCGCAGAAGGACTTTTGCCCGAACGGGAGCGTCAAAGTATTTGCGCAAGAAGCACTGATTTCTTACATTAGAACGTCAGTGCTTTTGTGCAAATTCAAGCGGCCAGTGGAGACAGCTGTCAAGTTTTTGTGCAAAAGCAGCTGCTTTTGCGCAAAATCTTGCCAGTCTAGACGCAGCCGGGAAGTTATACTGATATAACAATAGGGCTTTAATATACTGTACTGATACATCTGGTGAAAACTCTACTTCTCCTTGGCATACTGGGACCAAACCTGAAACCCACATTCAGTGAAAGGAGCAGAACCCCACGTCCTGCCCTCAACACTCCCATGGTTCTGCATTTGTCCAGCTGTGTAGAGCAGCAGCCCCTCAGGAGCACAGGGCTGGGAGCAGTACAGGAGCAAGAGGAGCTGCAGGCCTTCTGCTCCTTTCCCCATTGCCCCTCCCAGTGGAGAAGAGAGGAGAACCCTCAGCCCTGCCCCCCAGCCCTGTATTCTGGCAGGTTATTGTTCTACAGAGAGGCAATGCAGCTCTGTGAAAGGGCAGAGGGCAGGGATGGGGCTTCTGCTCTTTTCTCCACTGGCAGAGCAGGGAAAGCAGCAGAACTGCCTGCAGCTCCTCTGGCTGCTGTGCCATACTTAATCCCTATTCAGGTAATTTGGGATGGGCCAGGAGGGAAGGAGCGTGGGGGTCCCAGGCTGGGGGCAGGATAGATACATATTGAGAGGTACATGGGGAAGTCATTTCCCCTCCCCCACCATAGGTAGTGTCTCCCCTGCATAACTGGTAAGAAATTTATTTTGCTTGCACCACTATGGGATATGGACTGTCGGACCTAACCAGGGATTAAAGTAATGGAGATTACTGAATGAGCAACTCCTTGTCCTTTGCTTAAAAAAAAATTTATTCTTCCCCTCCTCCTTGGCTGCTGAGATGAGAGCATCCCTTCTTGTTCAGACTTTACTGTTCCTAACAGACTGTTTCCACCTCTAACATGCCTGAAAATAATCAGCATAATGGCTTTGCGCAAGAGGGTTTTTCTTGCGCAAGAAGGGGCAGTGTAGACAGCTCCATCTTGTGCAAGAGCCTCTTCCGCAAAAATGGCGGCTCATTAGTTATACAAATGAGGCTCGGCAATATTCCACGCTGAGCCTCATTTGCATAGCTCTGGCGCAAGATCGTGCCAGTATAGACACAGCTGAATTGTTTTCCAAGATCACCTGGGTATATTTCACATAATCAGTTCCCTGCCTTTGCAGTGGCCTCCAGTACTGGTGCACGTTGGTTGCTTCTGTTCGCTGTCTGTGGCACACAATAGTTTAATCTCCTGAAGGCTGTTAGTACTTTAATCAAATTCTGGTTGTTGAGCTTGGTGTGGGAGAGTAGATGGTGTTAGTGGGCTACAATATACAGAAGGTCAGATTAAATGAACTCGTAGTTCCTTCTGGCAAAAAGGAAAACAAAAAACAAAACCACTCCATGACCCGATAAGAAATGGGGCAAATTAATCCCATCTGTAACTCTGCTGAAATCAGTGAGGTTACTGCAGGGATAATTGTGGCCCAGCATCATTACAGTGCTTGCAGACAAGAGACTGTGCCGCTGTGTTCTCTAAATGTTCTCATCTACTAATTTTGTACCAGAATGTGGGGCAAATGTAAGAGAAAGTGACTTGTTCAAAGCCCTGGAAACTAAATAAGGAGCTTATTTATTTTACTATCTCCTTCCGCCCCAAATTCTAGCAAAGTAATGAACTTGACTTCTAACAACTAATCAATCTATCAACTTTTCCCCCAATTGAGCCAGAGAATGCAAAGTATACGTTTTGTGAAGAAGCTAATCTACTGCAAATACGTGCTTAGAATATTGCTCATTACTATATTTTATACACATGCACACACACAGTTTTAAAATGTTTTTACACCAAACTGAAAATGACGCGGGTTCTCAAGTTATACATGAGGGGCTAAATTATACATCAAAAGACCTCTAAATATTCCCAGATATATTTTTAAGAGTTAGAATAGTCACATGGGATTGGTAGCTGTATGAAAATCCCAAAGTATTTTACTTAATAACAAAACCCCAGTGATTCAAGTGTTAACATAGACAAGAAAGTCTTGAGCTACTGACCCCGATTTATATTCTGCTTGCACTGTATTAACTCCCACCTCTAGATTTTCTTGATTTTTGACTTTGAATCAGATTTAGTACATTCTGCTCTTCTCAAAAGCAGGGAACAAGTAGGATTGCTTAATTAATTTGATCATGTATCTGGATGGATAAAAGTCACCAACTGGTCATGTATTACTGTCAAATGTTAGAGTATCATGGAATTCTTAACTTCCCCAATGAGACGGGTGACCTCAAACTGGCTGGCAAGCCCCAGCACTTGAACAGTACTAATTCCCTCTAAAAAATTATAGCATGAATCCTTAGTCTGAGCTGCTTCATCTTGCCAGCCTAGCAATGAAGTGCAGCAGTTAGAAACAGGAAAGTGCCAAGCTATGGTGGTTACAAGCAAACAGAAAGGCACTCTGTTTTGACCATCATGTATACATTTTACAATTGTAAGCATGTGTTTGCGTGTCATGCTGATTCTTGGGGCCTGATACATAACTGGTGTAAAACTGGTGTAGCTCCACCAAAGTCCTTATGGCTATACAAATCAAATTTTATATGTAAGCCAATGCAGATAATCCACAGAAAAACTACTTGAAACCATAGTTCTGAGCGATATCAACTGACCACATGTGCCTCAGTGACTATAATTATAATCCATATCTCTTGGTAAAAAGATAGTAACCAATTAATCCTCACAACACAACAGTTCAGAGAGTGTATTTTCTCCCCACTTACGGGAAGATAAGAAGACTGAGATAAAGAAATGAAGTGACTTACTCAAGGCCATGCAGTGACTCAGTGGCAGAGCCAGGATTAGACCCCAGGAGTCCACTGTGCCTTCTCTATTTCTGCCTTGTGCCATGAAAGCACATGTAAAACATCTTTTGCTTTTTAACCTTTTAAAAGTATTTTAGAACAATTAACAATACTTCTTAAAAAGAGAAAGAATGGCTATTTATGATCTATACAGAGCTACGTATGTAGGGCATGTGAAGCCTAGTAGTCAGAGCAGCCATCAGGAACAAAGAACCAGGGTCAGAGACAGAGTCAGCTGGAGCCAAGCATCAAGCTATATGTCAGGAAGAGGCTGCCCAAGCCAAGAGTTCAACCAGAGTCAGAGCCAAGAGTCGGACCGGAAGATAGGAACCTGATTCCAAAGCCAGGCTATGTTTAGACTACGATTTATTGGGAAAAGGTGCGCAGATTGTGCTCTGCAATTTGCGTACCTTTTTCTGATAGTTTTTTCAGAAGAGGCTTTTCCAAAATTTGGCCCTTCTACGCCGGGCCAAATTCCGGAAAAAGCTCCACTTTTGGAAGAGCCCTTCTTCATCGTGGAATGAGGAAGACAGGGCTTCTGAAAGAGAGCGCCTGCTCTTCCACACAAAAAAAGGAAGAGCAGATGCGTTCCCTGGATGCGGCGGGGTTTTTCCGGGATACCTCTGGTATCTCAGAATACCCCTGTAGTGTAGATATAGCCTGGCCAGATACCAGATCTGCAGGCCAAGACCTTTATCAAGCAAAATAAAGAGGCGTCCAAAGGAAGAGGCAAGGGTGGGTGAAAAATGGAATAGGAGCAGCTGGAAGAAGGTAATACAGGAGACATCAGAAGCATGAGTATTGACCAGCCAACAAGCTGCTGGCTTAATAGCCATCCTGTTGATCACTCCAGCCACCCAAGTGACGAAGCTTACCAGGTAGCCTGTTGTAGGCCAGCTCTGCAGATGAGACTGCCTGTAGTCTAGCTCTGCTGGAGGCCCAGATTCTTAACAGGATGGTGCTGCTGATACTTTACAGAGATGCAAAATGAAAGGTTCTTGCCCTGAAGACCTCACAATCCACTTTATAGTCTATTTGAAAGTGATCTGTGCTTCCTTTGTTAGCCCACTAAGACTTGATATGGCTCTCCTAAATCAAACAAAACTCCCATTGATTTCCAGAAGTGTGGGATCAATCTTTTCAGATTTAAAATCAATAGTGTCTAGAAACAATTCCCTAATATACTCAAATGTGTCTTTCTTTTCTTATTAACTAATTACCAGTTTCTCTGACAATCTGTGACAATCTGTGTGCATGCGATATATTTTATTCCTCAGTGCCAGAAGCAATTTGTCTGGCCAGCATAAGAATCTGACTTTTTCATCTATCAGAGAAAATCTACATTTAAAATACATACAGAGCTCTTCTTGTAATTTTTTTATATTCCACCCAAGGTTCTGAATAAAATAAACATCCTCATTTTTTCCCAAAGGTTAAACAGTGAAAGAATATTTTATCTATTTACTTAAGTTTCAGGAGAACATCAAAAACACAATTACAAAATTAACTCTTATGGTCTAACGCCTACTTCCCTTTTTAGAAGGCGATAAACAGTTAGGGTGCATCTACACTGCACCTTTAGCTCGAAATAAGCTACGCCGTTTGTGCTATGCAAATGGCGTAACTTATTTTGAGTTAATTTCAAAATAGCTTATTTTGTAATTTGGTGCCAAATAATAGACTGCTATTCTGAAATGTCCTTTAATCCTAATGGAATGCAGTTTACAGGGACATTGGAATAGTGAGCCCATTATATTTTGAAATATAATATGTTTCAAAGATGCGGAATAGCTATTTTGGGATATTGCAAGTATCCTGAAATAGCACTACAGTGTAGATGTACACTTACTACCAACTATTGGCTGAAAGCACATGATTTTCATATTCATCTTGAAGATGGATTGCACTTTGATTTCAACCATCAGTTTCTTTCAAAGATTGTCTGACAATTCAAATGGTAAATTATTAAGTCCAGACAACATGGACAATACTCACTTTCTCTGTACTACTCTAGATAGAGTTGATGACTCAATTAATTATTGGACCAGAATTGGGCAGGGATTTGCTTTGTACACTGCTAAATAGTTTAACTGTAAGAGAGATGGGTTATATATGATACTAAATGACCTTTCTGAAAACTTGTTTTTCCACCAACTGCTTGTGTTGAAGCCAGTTTCAGAAATCATTCAAAATGAGCTGTTTATTGCTTCCTAAATGCATTAACTGTATGCCAGATGTCCATATCCAAACATTCTGCTGTGTGCCTTTTAACTGACCCTGTACTGAGATGCAACTGCCCATATCTATTTCTCTGGAAATGTCATTCACTTAACAGTGTGTTTGTAGCATTCTATGCGGTAGGGAAATCATCAGTGACACAGCAGACATCAGTAAGAGAGGAAGCAACTTCCCAATGAGAGATAAGGTAAAATGTGGGCTAGGAAAGATGTATGATAATGACCAAATTATTAAACCCAAATTGTACTAGTTTCAAGTTGCTATAACTTCACTAATTTCAATGGAGTTACATGAGTGTGACACAGCTGTAACAGAGAGGTGAATGAGGTCCAGTGGCTTTTTCTACTTCCAGTGTTAAGATTTCTTAATACTCAGAATCTTTGTATTTGGGGCTAAATCCTGAAGACCTTACTCACTTGTAATTCATGCTATCAAACTACAGATTTGTCCACATAAGAAATATGCCAAACCTTGAATAAAGACTTCAGAATTCCACCTTTTGATTTTAATCCTACTACATACAAATTTTAAATTTTAACTGTTGGAAATCCCTCAGGAAAAATAACTCTTTCTCTGTTTACAAGCAAATATCTCCTACAGACACAATAGATTATTTTTATAGAAAAGAAACCAAAATACTCCACAAAGTGCTCTTCAGACTAGAACCAAGGGCATGTCTATTCTAGGAAATTATTTTGAAATAACTTATTTCAAAATAATAACTCCCAAAGGCTATCTCTACACTACACTTCTTTTTCAGAAAAAGGTACGCAAATTGTGTGCCACAATTTGCGTACCTTTTTCTGATTTTTTTGGAAGAGGCTTTTCTGAAATTTGGCTTTTCTATGCTGGCCCAAATTTCGGAAAAACCTCCTCTTTTGGAAAAGCCCTTCTTCCTCATGAAATGAGGTTTACAGGGCTTACGAAAAGTGTGTCTGCTCTTCCGAAAAAATTTTGGAAGAGCAGACACATTCCCTGGATGTGGCGGATTTTTTCTGGGATACTGGAGGTATCCTGGAAATACTCCGTAGTGTAGATGTAGCCAAAATAACTATTTCGAAACAGCGTGTCCACATTACAGGGAAGCCTCGAAAGTAGTACGAGGCAAACTCCCTTAATGTGGATGCACTACCTCAACTTAGAGCCCCAGGAAGCACTACCTCTATTTTGAAATAACTATTTCAAAATGAGCATTATTCCTCATGGAAATTATTTCCTCAGGAGTTATTATTTCAAAATAACCAGTCCCTTATTTTGAAATAACAGGCTTGCTAGTGTGGACACTCTGCTTGTTATTTTGAAATAACTCCCTAGTGTAGTGTAGACTAGGGCTAATTGAGAAATGATTTTCCCAGCCTTTGAGAATTTTTAAGGTTTCAAAAAATGTTCATGTTGCAAATTGGGAACATAGGAAAAAAATCTTAACATTTTTGATGAAATGAGCATCCCAAAAAAATCAGATCAGGTCAACCAAAACATTTTGTTTGGATAATTTTGAAATGTTTCATTTCAATTTAAACTTTTTAAAACTATGAATAACTTACATTTCTAAACCAAAAGTCATTTTGAACTGAAAAGTGGACCTTTTCATTTAGCAAATGTCAACATGGGATATTTTGACAACTCAAAAAATTTTCTAAACAGGAAATTTATTGACATAGACCCTTTCCCATGAACAGTTTTGGTTTTAAGGAACTGGCATTTTTTAACACAAATATGTTTCATCAAAAAATTCCTCACTAGCTCTGCTTCCAGCCATGTTGCAGTTAGTTATGTGGGCAGGAAAAGCACAAGGTGGGTAGGATGAAGCCATGCATCCATGGAATCTGCAGACATGTAGGATTTTCAGCAGACTCATTCTCTGTCACATGCACTCTCCCCATCCCTTAAACCAAGCAAACTATAATGAAACAAACAGGACTGATTTGCTACCACCATACTTCTCCAGTTGTATAGCAGGTAACTCCAATGACAGGGGCAAAGGGTGCTTGCAAGGGAAGAGGATGTAGGGAGGGCCACATAGAGGAGCAAGAAGGGAGCATGTGAGGGTACCTCATATAGCAATTAAAATTATGGTGGGGTGAAGGGTAGTAGGGGGTGTTCTGAGAGTTATGAAGAGTCACCTATGTCCAATGAAATTGTGAATTTGAAATTTCAGCGTAGACTGGTAGTTGAGCATGCTTTGCTTTGGTTTAATTTTTCATTATGCTGAGTAATGAACAATCAGAAGTTTGTGATAAAAATAATATGGATGTCACAAAATGAGAATTGATCAAATATATATGTATTTTCCCATTCAACTATAATAGCTTTATATTTCAGTTGTAATTTTTCTATTTCTTTTAGTGCTAAAAGTACCCATTGGAGTCAATTATAAAGTATTGTCTGTTAGAGATGAAATATCCAACTTTCCTTCTTTTGCAGTTATGAAAAATAGTTTGTGTGAAGTATTCAGAATAAGTTTGGAACTGTCTTATATAATTTTTAACTTCCATTTTCTGTTAAGCTTAGTAAAGGAGCATGAACACAATTCATTTGGTAAATTAGCAGTGTCAGAAAGAAAGTAGTTACACCCACAATGGTAAATCGGTTGTTCCGGACTGCTAAAATGAACTAAAATTGTCAATCACTCAAATCAGGCTGAAAAGGCTTAACATTGTGCTGGCATGCAAATAAGAGCAGCCGTCTGCTGAGAGTAGATCTGTACTGAAAGATTAACGAAAGTACAGGAAATGGTTTGGAGCTGTCATTAAAGTAAAAAGCCTAGGAAAGTAGAAAAGGGAAAAAAGCACATGAGAGAAATGCATTGATGTCTCCTGTTTTCCCATTTCAGAGGATTATATCAACTTTTTCTGTCCCATTGAGAGAAAAATAATTAAATTATGTTTGAAAGTGGCCTCTACAGTATTTTTAACATCTACAGGAACCATAACGATGTTGGCCAATTTCATGAGGACTTGAAAGATCAGTTACATGAGGCTTCATTTATATAATCTAATCTAGACCCTGATTCTGTAAAGAATTATACATGTGCTGAACTTTACATACTGGGAGCATGACTTCAGTCCAACTACTCTTAAAGTTAAATGAGAACTTATATGCAGGATCAGGACCTAGACTGTAAACACTTTGGGTGTCTAGCACACCAAATTCCCAATCCTGACTGAAGCCTTTCATCACAGTCACCAGGCTCACTGCACCTCTGAGCACTCCTGGTCTCTTCTAGTGCACATGCCTCCCTCCCAGCCCTACAGCCTTGGGTTCTCACCTTTTCTGGGATAACCACTGATTATCATACTAGGCCTTGGCCTGAAGTTTCCTGTGCATCAATGGTGACAATACCAACAGATCTGACTCCTCCAGTAACAATGACAATGGTGACTAATGACCAAACAGCTTTCCTAAAGCCTTATTTATTTAGGACAAAAGTGCTAAAGGGGAAACAAGTCTTAAACTAGTAAAATTGGACTATAGTAATTTCTTGCTTACCAGGTATTTAACCCTGTCAGGGCTGTTCCCCACTCTGGCACTCCGAGCGCAAAAGGTGAGGGCCCTCAAGAGAGCTTCAAATCCTTGCCTCGACAGACACTGGTTACAAAAGCTTCCCCCCAGAATCATAATCCACGGATTTTGGGGATGAACACTTGAAATCACCCCCAGGCATACCCCAAACATTTTTGCCGCAAAAGAGCTTGAAAAAAGAAAAGAGAAAAACAAGCTGCAGTCTGTGGTAGTTGACCCTTCAGTCAGAGGCACACAGACAGACCTCTTGTACCTTCCAGGACACCAGATCAAATCATCACCTTAAAAAAAGTGATTTTTATTACAAAACAAAAGATACACTTGATAAAGCATACTTGGTTGCTAGATGTTATAGAGCACCAAGGAAAACAAATTTAAAAACACAGAGAAAAGTCTCTGGGCAGAATGCAATGTAGTAAATGGGGAAGGGAGGAATAGATTCACACCAAGCAGTTCAAACCAAACCACAAAATAAAGAAAATTACCCTGAATGTGACAGGATTCACTTTTTCCTTTTACTTACTTCTAATTTTCTCATTGTTCAGTCCTCTCCCATGCCCTGAATTCCTTGGTGACATGGTAGTCCTGCCTGGGTTTAAATCATTCTGTGTCTTTCAACCCCTGATTTCTCTCTCCTACACAAAGAAAACAGAAAAGGAACCTGTATCCAAATTTCAACCCTCTTTCATGATTGGTTCTCCTGGCCCCCTGGCCAACACCTTTGCTAGCTACCTGAGCTTAACCCCTTAGTCACTGGGTGCTGGTCAGCACTCCTCCTGTCCATTACATGCCCCCCAAAACACAGACAGTGCTGGACAGGCTGGCCCACACTGGCTGTAATTTCTTTCTGGAGATCTGGGATAAAACATATTTAATAAAGTACATGCACACTCTACATTTACTACTGAATACATGAGAATCAAAGAAACCCTTTCCACATCTGTGGAATACAATGACTAATATACAGGGAGAGTTCTAAGTAACTGAGTCTGGAAATGCCTCCCTGGAGAGGGCATCAGTGACTTTGTTAGAACCTCCTGAAATGTGTGTACATCAAAGTCAAAGTTTTGGAGAGCCAAGCTCCATCGAAGGAGTTTCTTGTTCGTCATTTTGGCTGAATGAAGCCACTGAAGAGCAGAATAGTCAGTCTGCAGATGAAAGCGTCATCCCCACACATATGGCTGAAGCTTCTCTAGGCAGGAGCGGCCCTAGACGAGCTGCCGGCAACTGGCGCCCTAGGCAAGACATACAATCGGTGCGCAATTGGCGCCCCTGCCTCCAAAGCCCTCAATGGCCATTTATCTTGGTGCCCTAGGCGACTGCCTAGGTCGCCTGTATTGATGGGCCGCCACTGTCTCTAGGGCATACACAATGGCATAGTACTACTTCTCTGAGACAGACCAGTGGCTTTCTCTTTCAGACAGTTTTTTGCTGAAAGAGAAATGCAACAGGGTGAAGTTGTTGATCTGGCCCTGTTTGCATCAAAACTGCCCCCACACCACACTTGAATGCATCTGTGGTGACAATGAAAGGCTTGTCATAGTCTGGGGCCCTTAGTATGAGGTCAGACATCAGGACGGCTTTAAGCTCTTTAAAAGCTTCTTGGCACTTGTCAGTTCATTGGACTGCATTTGATTGCTTCTTTCTGGTCAGGTCAGTTAGTGGAGTGGCGATCTGACTGTAGTGCAGTACAAATCACCTGTAATACCCAGCCACACCTAAGAAAGATTGGACCTGTTTCTTTGACTTAGGGATAGGCCAGTTTTGGATAGCCTCTACCTTAGCCTGTAGAGGGTTGATAGTTCCTTGACCCACCTGGTGTCCAAGGTAAGTCACACTGTTTAGTCCAATTTGATATTTTTTTAACTGTTATCTCTGCCTCCCTTATGCCTTGGAAGACAGCTTGGAGGTGTTCTAGGTATTCTGCCCATGAATCAGGCTATGTCTAGACTACAATGATCTACTGGAAAAAAAGTACACAAAATGTGCTCCACAATTTACATGCCATTTTCTGATAGTTTTTTCGGAAGAAGCTTTTCCAAAATTCGGCCCGTCTACACTGGGCCAAATTTTGGCAAATGCTCCTCTTTCAGAAGAGTCCTTCTTCCTTGTGGAAGGAGGAAGACAGGGCTTCCGAAAGAGCATGTCTGCTCTTCCACAAAAAAAAGAGGACGAACAGACGCGTTCCCTG
Source organism: Pelochelys cantorii (assembly GCA_032595735.1). Classification (NCBI taxonomy): domain Eukaryota; kingdom Metazoa; phylum Chordata; order Testudines; family Trionychidae; genus Pelochelys; species Pelochelys cantorii. The sequence continues at coordinate 32,424,486 of CM064328.1, forward strand.
GACACAGTGGAGTTTTCCCGGGATACCTCTGGTATCTCGGAAAACCCCCATAATCTAGACGTAGCCTCAGAGAATACAGCCACATCGTCCAGATAGATCACTGCAGATTCCCCAAATCCGGCTAGTGGATTATTCACAAGCCTTTGGAAGGTTGCAGGTGTTCCGATACAATAAAGTAAAATGCACATATTGTAAATCCAGCATTATAAATCAGAAGTACAACTGGACTTTTCATTCCATGACTACAACATTTTCTAAAAGCTTGGACACTGAAATATAGAAATAAGTCTTCACAGCCAGAATGACCACAACTGCTAGACGACTGAAATCCATATTGCAGTGTGCCTTGAACTGAGATTTTAATAAAATTATGGTAAACTAGAGCAAGAAAGAGCCTCAGAAATCATAAATTCTAGTGCACATACTGAAGCACTTGATAAAACAAACAGAAAAGTACAATCTACTCCATCTCAATGACCCATTTAATCAAATGTCCTGTTTCTGACACTGGTCAGTCCCACATGCTTCACAGAAAAGTACAAGAAATTCTACAGCAGGCAGATGTTGGATAGTATGTCTCAGGAAGGTCTGTCTCAGCCTAGTCTCTAATATTTGGAGATAGGGTTAAAAACTGAAACCACAAGGTTTTATATCTCAGCATTATTTTTGGCATTAACTGTTATAAATCTTGATATTCTTATTATCCAGTCCCTTTGTGAATCAGGATCATCCTCATTCTACTTAGAATCTGAATGTAACATTTACTTAAAGATTACATTTTTTGCAATAATCTGAGCTAATAAAAGTACACAAAAACAGCCACTTCTCAGGGTTTGACATTTTGTCAATTTTTATGTATAGTTTTATGTATAGCAATTTTTGTGTATAGTTTGTGTATAGTTTTTGCAGTCTCTCCATAGCTGAGGCTTGCCTATCAAGGTACGTCTACACTGCAACATTATTTCAAAATAACTAGAGTTATTTTGAAATAACTTAGTTCGTGTCTACACAGCAGACAGTTATTTCAAAATAATGACGAAATACTGTCAAGCTGGAGGACTTTTACTGTGACTCCTGTAACCCTCATTGGACATGGAGTAAGGGAAGTCGGGGGAAGAGTGATCTATTTAGAAATAAGTGCTGTGTAGGAGCTCCCAATTTTGAAAAAAGCTACACAATTGACATAGCTTATTTCGAGTAGACACACCTTCATTTTCCTCTATAAATTGGATACTCTAAGGATGCATCTATACTGCACCATAACTTGAGATAAGATACATAATTTGAGGTACGTAAATTGTGTATCTTATTTTGATGTTATTTCGAAATAGCACCAAATTTTGAAATAAAGTGCTATTCCAAAACATCCCTTACTCCTCATAGAATGAGATTTATAGGGATGTCATAATAGCAAGCCCGAAATAATGGGCTTGCTGTGAAGACGCGGGATAGCTATTTCAGGATACTCTGGTATCCTGAAATAGTGTTGCAGTGTAGACATAGCCTAACCTACAGAAAGAGAATTAGCCTCAAATTTGGTAATCTAGATTTCAAGTAAATTAGGCATGGATTCTGGTATTAAACACCTTAAAAATAGGGATGTGAATCAGAATTCCAAAGTCTAACTTTTTTTCTTGGCCATTCGGTATGCAGCAAAGTAAATTCATCTAGACAAGATCTAGTGATCCGGACCAACATTAGGAAGATAAAACACTCATTTTAAAAAGTGTTTAATGTTTTAATTAGTAAGGTCACCGTTATTTATTATTTGCAATACAATAGTGCATAGTGATCTCAACCAGGATCCTGGGACCTCATTGTACAATTATATATTGAGATAGTCCCTACCCCAAAGAGCTTACATCAGACACTGAAAAAAGGTGAAAAGGGAAATAGAGGTGGACGGTAGTGAAGTGATTTGCCCAATGTCTCACAACAAAATGCCTCAGTAAGTCAAAATGTCAAATGAATTAAGACCATGTTCCTACAACAAGCTCTGTGTGGACAGTATCTAAAGTCATTCTGATTCAATACAGGCAGGGGGAGGGAGGAATTAGTGAATTCTGATGCAAGATTAGGACCTTGAAGATAACATTCAACCCATCTAATAGGTCCTTTTTGCAGGACAGGAGGAATAATAATGCTCCAGGGTTGTAGTTAATCCTAACCTCATTAGGCAATGGTTGGCATGCACTTTTCCTTCACCACTCAACAACTAAAAATTACATATCACGTTCCATCTGCCAATATCATTACAAAGCAGCAAAGTTGTCTTATTAGTAGGTAGAGGTGTTTCCCATATATTTATTTTATTTACCCTAACTTTATAGCTCCCTCCATTTTTTATTCTTAGAAACTACCAGCCATGGTTATCCTGGATATGTGTCTGGACCTATCTCTACCATAATAATTAATAATCCTATATTCACAATAATTCCTTTCACCTAGAAAGATCCCAAATCTTAAAACTATACATAAATGAATTGCTTCCATTCATCACTGAAATATTTAACTTTGAGGTTAAACTCAGCAGGCGTTAACATTACACTGCTACGTAACTGTTTAGTCTAATAAGAGAAAAACAGATCTAATAACCATTGAAGCAGTTTTTTGTAGGCAGAATATAATTACTCAAACTGGAATTTGATCAGAATTAGAGTTAACATCCTCCTATTACAAAAGGTGCTTAGGATCCTAGGAACCTTTGAACCCTAGAACTTTAACAGGGCTAAAAAAAGAGCTAGATAGATTCATGGAGGTTAGGTCCATCAATGGCTATTAGCCAGGATGGGTAGGAATGATATCCCGAGCCTCTCTTTCTCTGGAGGCGGGTGACAGGGGAGGGATCACCTGAGGATTACCTGTTGTGTACCCTCCCTCTGGGGCATCTGGTATTGGCTACTGTCGGCAGACAGGATACTGGGCTAGATGGACCTTTGGTCTGACCCAGTATGGCCATTCTTATGTTCTTAGTTCTTAATATTTAATTGCAAGAGGTGGCAGAGGCTTGGTCTTACACAAGGGTAGTCAAGAGACTAAGCCACCAGATCCAGCCCGTGGCCCCCTCGCTGGAACCCTTAGGCAGAAATAAGTTCACGTTTTACAAAGCCAGCAGTTCTCCGCTCCAGAAGGATGGCTGGGGAGGGAGGAGGAGACTTCTCATGCTGTTCCTGCCCCCCCAGCAAAATCTCTTAGCTGCCATTGGCCAATCTCTCAGTTTCTGGCCAATAGGAGCCAAGAATTTTTGCTGGGAGTAGGGGCAGTGTAGGAAGCCTTCTCCCTTCTTCCTTGTCTCTCCTCCCCCTACCTCTTGCTCTCATGCCTGGAGTGGAGCCACGTGGAACAGCAAGCCACCTTCAACCAGAGCCTGCCTCTGGCACCCCAGCTCCTCCTTTCCCCCACCCTCTGTCCCCCACATACCCAAACCTTCTGCCCCCTCCTTCATCAATACCCCCTCCCAGATCTGGCACCCCAATCTCCTGCTCCAGGTCACAAGCCCCTTCTAGCTTAGGTCACATTCCAAAATCCTGCATCCCAGCCTCCTGCCCTAGGTCACAACTGCCTCCTTCACCCAAACTCCCTCCCAGACCCCATTCTCCCTCCTGCACCCCAATCCCTTACCCCAAGCTCCCTTCTGCACCCAACCAACCTCCATCCCAGACCCCTCACCTCCTCCATTAATATCCTGGAAGAGTGAGGCCCTCAATCACTTTCCAAAATCTTGCAGTGCCCCCCATCAAAAATTATTGCCCACCCATGGTCTTAAATCTCAGAAAGGGATCATCTTTAGTGGCTCATTGCTTTTATGCCCCTAGTGCATGCTGAAGTGTTGCTTTAGTAGATATAATTCCAATCACTCAATTGCCATCCCCACTTCCTGCATCACCTAGGTTTTTCTTTGAGGCCTTATATCAAAAGGTGCTCTTGGACTTTTCAGACTTTGTTCCTACTGTGGGATATTATTGGCTGAATCACTTGTTTGTTGTCCCTTATGGCTTTAGTTTAGTTAAGACACCCAGAGGCCTTCACACATGGGTAACCGTAAGGTGAGGTTTGTTATTAAATACTTAATCATCAAAAGCAAACCTGGCAGCTTTGAAATGAGGATCTAAAAAGTATTATGAGTGAACTTTTTTGATCTTTTATAGAAAGAGCAACTTACATTTTTATTGCATCTTATCATGCCAAGGTATCTCAAGGCACTTTATAATAATATTGTAATTAAGAATTAATCCATTAAGCAATGTTAATAATTAGTTAAAAGTCAGTAAAAACAAATTGATCTTGGATTTCAGTTTAACAGGGAAAACATTATTGATGTCAATAGGAAATTAGATTAATAAACCAAGTGCACAATTGTTAAGAAAACATCTTAAGTAACACATTAGAGTTTGTTTTGGCTGACAACCAACAGAGAGAGAAAGCACTAATTCTGAGAAGTAATGTAGGCTCCTGTTTGTAAAGGAATCATACTTCAGATGTCTTCCATGCATGATCTCAAAGCAAAAATGTTAAATGAAAGCTTTTCAGTATTCCTTTTATGTATGTAATCTAAGCTGTTCATGCTTTATACAGAAGGAAGTTGCAAAACAGAGCAGTTTGCAAAATCACAAAGGAAGTCCATGGCACAGCTAAAAATAGATTTCATACTTGCCAGTACCTCACCGTGTGCTTTTACCCCAAAACCAGCATTACCTCTCTTTAAATATATTTTCTAGATGTTCCCAAATGTGGGCGATAGATAATGCAGCCGGGTCATAATTAGGTGAACTTATGTTAACTTCCTGGAAGATAGCAATTGTATTTTGTACCAATTCCACCTTATTAAATTAAGATGAAACACCTATAAGCAAAGTACTAGATTATGAGACTCACCTGAAAAAAACCAAAAACCCTAGATCCAAATTTCTGTAGAAATTCTGAGACGATTATGTCAGGAATTGTTTCTTAGAAGACTAAATCTGTCTCTACAGACTATAAATCATAGAATCATAGAATCCTAGGGCTGGAAGAGACCTCAGGAGGTCATCGAGGCCAGCCCCCAGTCCAAAGCAGGACCAACCCTAACTAAATAATCCCAGCCAGGTCTTTGTCAAGCTGGTACTTAAAAACCTCTAAGGATGGAGATTCTACCACTCCCTAGGTAACCCATTCCAGTGCTTCACCCCCCTCCTAGTGAACTAGTTTTTCCTAATATCAAACCTAGACCTCCCCCCAATGTAACTTAAGACCATTGCTCCTTATTCTGTCCTCTGTCACTACTGAGAACAGCCTCTCTCCTTCCTCTTTGGAATCTCCTAAAGACATCAACATGTGACTATGCTAGAACTTTTAGGCTATGTCTGCACTGCACTGTAAACTCGAAATAAGCTACAAAATTTGCACTACACAAATTGCATAATTTATTTCTAGTTTATTTCAAAATAGGCTATTTCAAAATTTGGTGCCATCTACACAGCACCAAATTTCAAAATAAAGCGCTATTTTGGATATCCCTTAACTCTTGTGAAATAAGAGTTACTGGTAGCCGAAATGGCGTGTCTGCTATATTTCGGAATAGCGGATGCACTCAAAAGATGCAGGGTAGCTATTTCGGGATACCTCTGGTATCCCGAAATAGCTTTGATTTATAGACATACCCTTAGTGATAGTTAATTGCTGTGTATCAGCAATGTGAAAGAGAAAAAGAAAATTGGTTTAAGGCCTCTGTCCTACAAATTCCTTTGCATCAGTTTGCCTCTGAACCCATATGATATTGATTTGGGATGGGGGCTTAAGCAGGTAGTCAGAATCTGGAAGTCATACTTCATAAAATGTCCCATTGTCATGAATTAACCTGCACAGATAAAGCATTGTGAGTAAAATCCAGACTCCCCATCCTCCAAAAATATGGACTTTCACCAGTGGAAACAAAGGAGAATCTCCTTAATTATCTCCAATAATTAGAACTTGTTGGGATTTTTCTCTCAGAATGATTTTTCAACAGAAAATACACTTCCCTGACAATCAAATCTATTCATATGAGTCAGACAAAAGGATAGAGGGGAAATAGGCTCAGGCAAATGAAGTGACTTGCCCCTGGTCAGACAGCAGGTCTGTAGCAGAGCCAATACAGTACTGATATTGGAACTTAGTAATTAAAACACAAAATATATCCTGTAAATGCTTTCATGAATAAGAAACATTTAATTGGCATTATTCAGTGTTCCAGTGAATATATTTATTATGTGGAGTTTTAATTGAAACACTGACAATTAAATAAATACTAGAAAATAATCATGGAAATTAGAGTTTGAACTCTCAGACATGAGTATTCACACTTGAAATCTGATTCTAAGAGTTACATTCATCCAAAATCCAAAACAATAGCATACAACACATGGATCCAATCAAAATTAAGGAACACAATACAAATTTCTCATATAAAATACCTGTAAAAAGCTGCTTGCAAATAATTTAATCCAGGAGTCACGATGGAAATTATTCCATGAATAAAGTGATTAAGAATTACATTTGAAAACATGATTTGAAAACACTGTAATCAGCTACTTTCAGGCAAAACAAACAAAAAAATCTATCAGGTCATAAAATCAATGATTCAGGGTAACTGATGTGAACAACTCTAGTCCTAATATTATTTCATTCATGTAACTGAGGCTACATCTACACTACAAAGAAAAGTCAGAAAAAGATATGCAAATTGCAGTTCGCAATTTGCATATCTTTTTCTGCTTTTCTTCTGAAAGAGGCTTTTCCAACATTTGGCCTGTCTACACAGGGCCAAATGTCAGAAAAAGCCCTCTTTAGAAACATCCCTTCTTCCTCATAGAACAAGGTTTACAGTGGATCTTTGGTAGACTTGCTAAATCAACCATGAGAGGATTAATTGCTACAGCATCGATCCACCCACTAGCGAAGACAAGCCTATAGCCACGTGGCCAAAGCAGGACACAGTGGCTATGTCTACACTACAGTTTTTCCAGGATACCAGAGGTCCAGGGAACACGTCCACTTTTTCAGATCAGTTTCCGAAAAAGCGGGCACATTCTTTCGGAAGCTCTGTATTCCTCACTTTATGAGGAATAAGGGCTCTTCTGAAAGAGGGCATTTTCCCCACATTTGGCCCTGTGTAGATGGGCCAAATGTCAGAAAAGCCTCTTCCAAAAAAAAATCGGAAAAAGGTATGCAAATTGCAGTTTGCAATTTGCGTACCTTTTTCCTAAAAAGAACTGTAGTGCAGACATAGCCAGTATTTCAGCTTAACCTGCATTCAGTCTCACTCTTTGCTAATGAACAATGGTGGCAATATCTGAGCAGTGAGATCTCTGAACTGGATAACTGACAGTGTGAACACGGGTGGTGGCTATAAGAGGCATGAGTGGTAAGTCTTCCCTGGACTTTGATGCTCAATCTCTCCCCTCTTCCTATCCCTATTCTGACAGCTCCTATGGTCTCCTACAGCAGGCTGTTGAAGCTTTGGGAGTCTTCCCCCTCCCTAATGGATCTAGTTAACGTAAAAGTGAAAAGCCTTCCAGCTTGCCAGATCTATTAGTATAACATTGAAACGGTGAAAGAGCCATTAAGTGGTAATGAAGCCATTAAAAAAGTATGTGCCAATCTGTAGGTTTATACTGCCAGTTTCCAAACTTACTGACAAAAACAGTTGTGCATTACTGTCATCATTTAAAATTTGCTTTAAATATTTTATTAGTTTGTCATTCAATATTATAAAAATCACATCTCTAAAAACCTTGCAGGACCACCCTATTTCACAAGCCACTATATGTGGTACTGGTCTGAGCTAATGAAGTTCCACAGTCAGCACACAGTCAAGCAGAAAGTGCAGCCTGAATGATTTTGAAAACTGGGGTGCCAGGAGGTTCCCATCCCTAAGCAGCAGTTCTACAACAAGTTCACACCACCAAACTTCACTGTAGGACCTGGACCTCATGAAAACACTGGAGTTACCTGTTAGAATCATAGCATCATAGAATCCAAGGGCTGGAAGAAATCTCAAGAGGTCATCGAGTCCAGCCCCCTGCCCAAAGCAGGACCAACCCTAACTAAATCATCCCAGCCAGGGCTTTGTCAAGCCGGGACTTAAAAACCTCTAGGGATGGAGATTCCACCAACTCCTGAGGTAACCCATTCCAGGGCTTCACCACCCTCCTAGTGAAATAGTTTTTCCTAATATCCAACCTAGACCTCCCCCACTGTAACTTGAGACCATTGCTCCTTGTTCTGCCATCTCTCTCTACTGAGAACAGCCTCTCTCCATTCTCTTTGGAACCTCCCTTCAGGAAGTTGAAGGCTGCTATCAAATCTCCCCTCACTCTTCGCTTCTGCAGACTAAATAAGCCCAAATCCAATCCCTCAGCCTCTCCTGATATGGCATGTGCTTCAGCCCCCTAATCATTTTGGTTGCCCTCCGCTGGACCCTCTCCAATGCGTCCACATCCTTTTTGAAGTGGGGGGGGGCCCAGAACTGGACACAATACTCCAGATGTGGCCTCACCAGAACCGAATAAAGGGGAATAATCACTCTCTGGATCTGCTGGCAATGCTCCTCCTAATGCACCCTAATATGCCATTAGCCTTCTTGGCTACAAGGGCATACTGTTGACTCATATCCAGCTTCTCATCCACTGTAACCCCCAGGTCCTTTTCTGCAGAACTGCTACTTAGCTGGTTGGTCCCCAGCCTGTAACAGTGGTTGGGTTTCCTCTGTCCCAAGTGCAGGACTCTGTACTTGTCCTTGTTGAACCTCATCAGATTTCTTTTGGCCCAATCCTCCAATTTCTCTAGTCACTTTGAACCCTATCCCCTCCGTCCAATGTATCTGCCTCTCCCCCTAGCTTAGTGTAATCTGCAAACTTGCTGAGGGTGCAATCCATCCCCTCAACAAAGATGTTGAACAAAATCAGCCCTAGAACTGATCCTTGAGGCACTCCGCTTGAAACTGACCGCCAACCAGTCATCAAGCCATTGATCACTACCTATTGGGCCCAACAATCTAGCTAGCTTTCTATCCACCTTAAAGTCCATTGATCCAATCCATACTTCCTTAACATGCTGGCAAGAATATTGTGGAGGACCGTATCAAAAGCTTTGCTAAAGTCAAGGTATATCACATCCACTGACTATCCCATATCCACAGAGCTAGTTACCTCATCATAGAAACTAATCAGACTGGTCAGGCATGACTTCTTCTTCTTCTTAAACCCTTGTACTCTGAGTGGAGCATAGGTCATCTACAAGTCTTCTTCACTTCACTCTGTCTCGAGGCAAAACTTCTAGCTGACTCCAGGAGTACCCCAGTTGTTGTCCTTCAATCTCAATAGATTTTCTCCACATTGTCCGAGGTCTTCCTCTTTTGCATTTTCCTTGTGGGTTCCATGTGAGAGCTTGACGGACTATGCTGGATGATGGTTTTCTGAGAGTGAGGCCTAGCCATCCCCACTTTCTCCTCTTGATTTGAACGTCAAGTGGTTCTTGTCCTGGTCTGTTCCAAAGCTCCTCATTTGTGACAAAGTCTTGCCATTTGATGCGAAGGATGTACCTCAGGCATCTGTTTATGAATGTCTATAGCTTGTGATTTGAAGACTTTTTAGTATGCCAGGTCTTGCATCCATACAAGAGCACACTCTTCACATTTGTGTTGAAGATCTGCAGATATTATTTGTGAGCTCCATATGGGATGAAGAGACTTAAATGCATGACTTGCCTTTGGTGAATCCATGTTGTCTATTCCTGATCACTTTCCCTTTCTTCCAAGTGCTTAAAAATGGATTCCTTGAGGATTCCCTCCACGATTTTTCCAGGAACTGAGTTAAGTTTGAATGGTCTGTAGTTACCTGGATTGTCCTTCTTCCCTTTTTTAAAGATGGGCACTACATCTGCCTTTTTCCAGTCATCCGTGAACTCTCCTGATCTCCACAAGTTTTCAAAGATAAGGGCCAAAGGCTCTGCAATGACATTTGCCAACTCCCTCAGTACCCTCGGATGCATTAAATCAGGACCAATGGATTTGTGTAGGTCTAGCTTTTCTAAATAGTTCTTAACCTGTTCTTTCTCCACCGCGGGCTGCCCACCTCCTTCCCATACTGCATTGCCTGGTGCAGAAGTCTAGGAGCTGACCTTGTCTGTGAAGACAGAAGCAAAAAAAAGCATTGAGTACTTCAGTTTTTCCCACATCATCTGTCACTGGGTTACCTCCCTCATCCAGTAAGGGCCCCACACCCTCTCTGATCACCCACTTATTGCTAACATGCCTGTAGAAACCTTTCTTGTTACCCTTCACATCCCTTGCTAGCTGCAATTCCAGTTGTGCTTTCTCCTTCCTGATTACTCCTCTGCATTCTCAAGCAATATATTTGTACTCCTCCCTAGTCATCTGTCCAAGTTTCCACTTCTTATAAGCTTCCTTTTTGTGTTTAAGCTTGCAAGGATTTCCCTGGTAAGCTAATTTGGTCGCCTACCATATTTGCTTTTCTTACTGCACATCAGGATGATTTCTTCCTCTGCCTTCAATAAGGCTTCTTTGAAATACTGCCAGCTCTCCTGGGTTCCTTTCCCCTTCATGTTAGCATCTCGGGGAATCCTGCCCATCAGTTCTCTGAGGGATTCAAAGTCTGCTTTTCTGAAGTCCAGAGTCTACTTTGCTGCTCTCCTTTCTTCCTTTTGTCAGGACCCTGAAATCATCTCATCATCAGTTCTGCCCAAAGCAAGCTGAAGTGAGAGTCTTTCCATAGAAGGGTCTAGTCATAGAGTACAGCAGGATAGTCAAGGATTCATTGGCCCTGGAGACAGATACACCTGTGAGGATCCAGCCAGCGGTAGACACTACAAGGAATGAACTCAAGCAGTTGTGAGGGGTGCAGTCACACTCAGGTCATACAAGGTGACTGTACAAGAGAAAAATGTGATCTGAAGGTATAGAAGACAAAAGCCAGCAGACACAGCACCCAGAAAGAGCCAAGTGATAAAGAGATACAGAAATGATCACAGAACAGAGAAACAGAAAACCATCAGGAGGCCAACCCCCCCGGGTGGAGAAGACTCCACAGAGTCTAACAGGCAAGGCTTGGCGACAGATGACAGAAATAGGTCACTCTCGGTTGAATCTGTAGTAAATGCAAAACTCCAACTGTGCTATGTGCTATCAGCCTCTGGCTGATGCTACTTAGGGTGGGTGTCTGGGCACCAAGGATTTGGTTTTAATGTTTATATTACTTTTCTTGTAAAAGAGGCAAAAGGCAACATAATCAATGGAACTGGGGTCAAAGGGCTTATGTTCCTGGAGAGGCTGTTATGGAGGGGTCAATAGGAGAACAGGGAATGTGAGGAATTAGTCTGGAAGCAAATCAGCCACATGAACAGAGCAAGTCACAGGGTTTAATCAAGTTGCACTTGTTCAACTTAATGTGCATTCAGCTTCACTGTTTGTTAATGAATCACATGCTGAAATGGTATGTATTACACAACAAGTAATGTAGAAGGAGTAAAATAGAGGCTGTGACCTTACTATTTTTAAAATAACAGGGCTCAGTCTTTGGTCATAATTCCAGTTGCTTTGCACAGCTGGCCAAGGAGTTGCACTCTGGTGGTGCAAAGCCAGAATAACTATCTGTAGCCAGCTTTAGACTATTTCACCCACCACCAGCTCCTCAGCATAGAAGGCATGTTGGGAATAAAAAGGGGATATGACAGGCCAGGAAAGGGTGGAGTAGAGTACAAGACATTTCGCCAGATTGCCAGCCAGTGCAGCAGCTAGGATAACTTACAACAGCCACTAGGCTGCACTAAGTTATGCAAAGGACAGTTTCAGCTTCCTGCTGGCCCAGGACCATGAAAGTAGGGAAGCAGTTTAGATTCACTTCCCCAAGTTGCACCAAAAGTAATGTGTAGGCAAGCACTAAGCCTCGTTTGCTTTCCTATGCTTTTTTGCCACCTTGGTTGTTGCTTACTCATGTTCATTCTCAATATCTTCACATTGCAGAAGGATGCTTGCTTGATGATGGATTTTCATGACATGAGAAAATATTATGAGAGTAGAGAAAAATGAGAAATTATAAATAAAATAAAGGTCAATGTTGAAATTATCTAAATGCATTACTTAAAAGATTCTGACATTGATTTTTGTTATGTGTATCCCATTAGGAGTAATTGGATCAGGAAGAAATATATACAGCTAATACATTTGTGTGATTTTCAGTGATGAAATTGGGAATTGGGTTCAGATGCTTATAGTGTTATTGGAAGTGTATCCCCACCCAAGACAGCAGCTAAGAAAAAGCAGAATAGAAGTGGCTTAATGCTTTTCTGTAAATCTCTTGGCATCTTTTTATTGACTCTAAAATTCTAATGATCTCCAGGAAATGCAGATTGAAGAAAACAGCCATGCAGCCAGAGAACCTCTCTCCATAAACAATATCAAATGAAAAACATAAGCATAAGTATTTCTAAAGTTTCTATGAAACAAAAGATACAGAAATGTTTATGTCTTCTAAGTAGATTTTTAATGGACTTTTGCTTTTCAGTCAAACTGCAATTAGTAACTTGTATGTAAACAATCAAATCCGGATGGTTGTTTTATATTGCAGTAAGAATGTGATATGTCTTTCTGGCTGCATAAACCAGCCACATCCTGGGTTCCCTGATTCTGAAGCTGCTGGCCCAGTGCATTAAGGAAGTGATGGAGTGGTGTCGGAAACTCCAGCCAAAACATGGAAGGCAGTCAAGGGGTCACTCAGGGGATTAAGGAATTGATATAAATGTATTCAGTGTCTGTGACACACTCCCCCCCCCCATGCTTTATGAAATGGATTTATGGACACAAATATGTATAAATCAAAGATGCTTTCAGCAAATTGCTTCATGTAACCTATCAATCTTAATGTCTCAGTCTGCTAGGTCTGTGTATCTTATTTTGGTGTATGCATCATTATTGTGCATAAAGTTAGATATATGCAGTATGGAATGCTTTATAGTTTTAATTGTACAATTGAAAGCCATCAAGGGTATTTCCAATGCTGGGATGCCTCAATGCAAATAACTTTTCTCCTTAAGTCTTAGCAGTGGTTGGTCTTAGAAAGTCACATGACCTTCATAACTGTTAGGGACTGGCCAGGTAACTTCCCATGCAAAGGTGGGAATCTTTAAAACAATAGGAAACTGGCTGGTCTTTGTCTTTGGGCTGTCTGGTGTAGCATACCCAGGGGAATGAACCAAAGACTTCAGGGAAAAGGAAACTTCCCTGGTTTGAAGACTTAGCTGGAAAAGAAACAGTTTTAGGCTGAGTGTGTAATGAGTTTAAAATAGGTTTGTACTAAGGTTTCAGTGTTAGAATTAGCTAAGCACTTTCTATTATTTTTTATTTGTAATCTACTTTGCTCTGCCTGTTCTCACTTATAACCACTTAAATCCTACTGTTTGTTCTTAATAAAATCACTTTTACTTACTATCAAGCCCAGTGTAAATAACTGTTATCTGGGTGAGCAATTGTGTATATTCCCCCTTTCAGTGTTAAAGGGGGTTTGCCTAAATGATTCATCTGGGGTTCTGATCCCATTTGGGGAGTGGTATCCCAGGAAGCTGGGCCCCAAACTGCATTTTCCATGGACCTGAGAAGGTTCAGTGTCTGTACTGCTTCTCGGGGAGAGGGGCAGTGACATCAGCTCGGTGCATTGGCTGGGAGAGACCAAGGAGCTGGCCCAGCAGGACCGAGCAGTGAGAAGCCCCAGAAAGCAGGAAGGTGAGGGGCAGTGACTTGTCAGCATATGGTTCTGTCGTGCTATTCCAGTGAGTGGCATAAATCCTGTCTCCCCAGGGGGTCTTCTGTACTCACACCCCATTACAGTGTCTCTTCCCAGCACCCCTTCACAGACCACACTGTTGTGTTTTCCTTGAGGCTAGGTCTAGACTGCGGTGTTTTTGTGGAAAATGCTACGTAAAATGCGCTCCGCATTTTGCGCAGCTTTTTCCGCTTTTTTTTTTTTCGGAAGAGGCTTTTCCACTTCAGGTATCCTGCAAAAACCCATAGTCTAGACTTAGCCTCACTGGGAGCCATGAGAGTTAGTGTTGCTGTGGAGTGTAAAAACTCTTCTCTAGCTCTCAGACTGCAAGAGTGGCTCCCAGTTACAAACTGATGGAGATCCAAATGATCCATGTTCCTTAGCTCCTTCTCCAGAATATCTTCCAGGGATTTCTGCTGTGGTCCTCAGCTTATCTCCAAATATGAGGAATAGTAAATATATTTTGTATGCTCTGCTGATGCTCTTCAATGCAAGAAAAATACAGAGTGTCCTTTTGATGGGACTCTACAAAAGTCCCCGAGCATATGGTTCTGTCGTGCTATTCCAGTGAGTGGCATAAATCCTGTCTCTACAGTATTCTCTGCCCTTGCCAGTCCCTTGCATATACTTGCACGCAGATAAGGGAAATCCTGAGCTGTGCTCCCATGACTCCTGTTCATTTTGCCCAGAATATCAATAGAGCTTCAGTTCAACTGCTAAGATAAATGCCTTCTGACCCTTACCGCTTGGTGGGGAGAGGCAAGAAGAACCAGAAATACATATACTTGTATCTTCTCTAGCCCGCTAGTCTCATGTATTTCAGGATTCTTGAATTAAATCCTATGATTTCTATGTGTGATACATTTCCTTACATAACAATACATTAGGACCTCAGAGTTATGAACTGACCAATCAACCACATATCTAATTTTGAACCAAAAGTATCCAGTCAGGCAGCAGACACACAATGAAAGCAAATACAGTACAGAATTGTGTTAACTGTAAACTACTAAAAAATAAAGAGAAAGTTTTAAAAAAGATTTGTGAAGGTAAGGAAACTTTCTCTGCTTGTTTAATTTAAATGAAGATGGTCAAAAGCAGGATTCTTCTTTTGCATAGTAAAGTTTTAAAGCTGCATTAAGGGAGTAGTCAGTTGTAAACTTTTAAAAGAGCAACCATAATATTTTGTACAGAACTACAAACACTTCTAATTTATGAACAACATTTGTTTCTTAGGTATTTGTAACTCTGAGGTTCTACTGAAATGGTGTATGGTCAACAGATTTAATTACAGCCAAAAATGCCTTCCTAGTGGTCATTTCTTTCTGCAGAACACAGATTTTTTGCCATAAAAGGTTATCCTAATTCCAAGTCTCTTTCATTCTTATGTCAAAACTGATATGTAAACAACTACATCTGTAGCTATTATCAAAGAGTCTGTAAGACAAGTACCAGCTAAACTGAAAGATGGAGTCACATTGTGCACCTGTTTCTGTATCTTCAAAGCTCTGCACCACTGTGCTTGGACCATCTCTTTCAGCCTGCTCTCCATACCAATATGCATGCCCTTTGTTGACCTTTTCCCATTCTCATTTTGGTGTTTTCTTCCAGATATCCCGTATGTCTGAAAAATTCTTGCTATCTTGTTGCCAAGCATCCAGTCTCTCCTCACCTGCTTCTGCCATGATGTCTATCAATGTCAGTGGGACTCTGGTGAAGTGCTCTTATTTAAATATGCAATCACAAACCCAGTTTTGAATCCATGCCCTATTGAGAGTAGAAGCGTCAGCCCCTCGTGCTCTCTGTATCATACTGAATACTCTATCAACACCCAGTAATAACAATCACTATCGATAATATTAAAAGTGTCTTTTAAACCTATAATGTCCAAGTCACACCGTTACACTGCAAAACAGTTTTTTATAAGTCCCTCTTTTTCTTTTCTGGAAAGCTATTAAAATATTGTTGAAGTTATAGGTTTAGTCCCTGCGGATAAGACAACTTGTTTATTGTGCATTACTCATCTACCAAGCAGATGTTAAACTTGAGTCATATATTTAAAGGGAATTTCCAGGGGCTGAATTTACAGGACACCTTTACAAGTATGAATTACACAGTACTAGGGCACAGTAACCCCTTCAGAACTACTGTGAGGGAAAGGAGATCGGGGGAAGGGGTGGATACTCTGGCCTGTGTCCACAAATCTTTGTGGGAAATCTTCAGCCCTACTGAATGCGTTGTTCCTGGCTCTTCAACTAGTGTTATTTTGCCCTGCTCCTGTATGGAATAATCAAATCCTGTTCCAACACCAAATCTCACTCTTATATTTGCATATGAAGTTTTATGTTTATTGCCCCAGAGATGCACTTACAAGGCGTTCTTTGAAAGTGTAGCCTTAACTGATTGGAACATGAAACATTGGGCTTTTTTACCTCTAAGACTTGCCTTACCCTGAAACCTCAGTAAGTTCATTCTATTGCCTACTGCTGTCTGCTTCCTAAACTTACAATTCATAATTCAGCAGGGTTTGGCATAATTGTCAGTCTTTGCTTAGGAAAACAGCTCTTTTGGAGGCTTAAGCAATAAAGCTTTGTTGGAAAAACTGCCCTCATTAACTGTAGCTCTATTCTGCTCATATTACTAAGGCAGCTACAGTAGCAAACTCACATCAGATTAGGAGTGAAACCTGGTCCTGCTGAAGTGTAAAACACTGACTTTAGGGGAAGCCAGAATTTCACATTAGATCTCCGATAGAAATGTCTGTATTACTGAAGTCTGAATCACAGCTGGCCTATGGCCAAATGGAATATGTGGTGGTCTAATGCACTGAGCATGGAAGGACTCAGGAAAGGTATTTGGGGCTCTTCCACTCAGTTTTGGTTGTAAAAAAGGCACTTCACCTTACAGAGGAAAGGGTGTCTGGTCTAATGCTTAGTAGACTGGCCTGGACCTTATATGGTCTGAGTTCAGTTTCTGCTCTGCCATAAGCATGTAGGCTCTCTTGTGACTCAGTTCCCAATCTGTTAAACATAAATAATAGCACTCTCCTACTTCAGGGTATGTCTACGCTACAGAGTTTTGTCAGAAAAATGGCTGTTTTTTTCCAACAAAACTTAAGGAACATCCACACTACAATTGCATTCATTCTATAGTAAATAAAAAAACAGAGGGCTTTTGCCAACACAGGTAATCCTCATTCTATGAGGAAGAAGCCTTTTTGCGAAAGATCTCTTTCACAAAAAGGTGTGTGTGGATGGGGAGGAGGGGCTTTTTTTGGAAGAAGAGGCCACCAGGAAAAAGCACAGGTGTCCTGGTGGCCACTCCATACAAAACAATCACAACTCTATAGTTCCTATCTTCTGGCCCCTCTTAAAGCTGCAGGCACCCCGGACAAGCCTTGTGGCAGGAAGCTGGCCAGAGAGCAGCACTTCACCGTGCAGCTCTCCCTGCCACAGGCCTTGCAAGCCATGTCCAAGCCTCAAGTCCCCCGCAACCTCCCTGGCCCTCACAGGGACCCACCCATGGGATGAAGAGGTGCACCCTATCCTGGTCTGGCCTGGAGATCCAGTCCCTCCTCAAACTGTGGGTCAAGGAGAAGACCTTACAGGATCCCCAGGCTAAGCATCGCAACACAGACATTTATGGACTGATGGCTGAATCCCTGGTGGAGTGCGGACACCCACTCTGGACCTTGGAACAGGACCAGAGTAAGGTGAAGGAGCTCTGCCAGGGATATATCCGGGCCAGAGAGCACAGCTCACGCTCGGGGGCAGGACCCCACACCTGCCCCTACTACGTCTTCCCCACCCATCCTCATGGACTCTGGCCTGGAGACCCCTGTCATCACCCTGCTGGAGGTCTTCGTGGAGGAGGATCAGGAGGGCCAGGGCCAGTCGGCCCTGGCAGAAGAGGAGGAGGAGGAGGAGGAGGAGATGGGCACCGTGACTCTCTCCCTGGAGCCAGTGCAAGGGAGCCAGGATGTCTCCCAAGCTGCCTCCGACACCTGGGAGGGCTCTTCAGGAGAGTGCTCTCACTTTCACACACACAGGGTGGAGGAAACGGCCACACAGGGGGCGAGTGTCGCTTGGGCTGGACATCATGCTGCGGTCCGTGCATGTGCAACCATGTGCTGCATTACTGTTCTGCGTTACTGTGTGGAGCACAGATGGGATCCTGCTGACAGGCTCAAGGGAGGCCACACACATCTTCTGTGGTGGTGGGGGGGGGACTCCCCGTTGGAAGCAGGCTAGGCACAAGGGCACAGGCATGACCCCACACGGACCGAGGAGTGCCACACACAGCACACGGGCATGCCTGCACATGTGAGGTAGCAGCCGCTCCCACAGACAGCCCAGCAAGCTGCACTCGTGTGTGCAGACCCCTGGGAGGCCCAGGATGCTCCCAACCGCGACGAGGTCCCCGCACCCGAGGTGGCACATCGAGCCACCCTCTCCCCCTTCTAGTTCTGAGCCCCCCATCTCCTCCTGCCCACCTTTTCTGAATATTTAATTAATACAGACTGCATTTTTTAAAACCAAACTGGTGTGTTTATTGGGAGGTCAGGGAAAGGGCGAAGGGAGGCGATGTGTGGGGGGGAAGGGATAGGGCTGCAATCCAGAGGCCCCTGTTGGGGAGGCCCTGGGGAGAGTTACTGGGGTCCTTGAGAGAACCTCTCCCTCAGGGCCTCCCGGATGCAAACCCCAGCCTGACGGGCCTGTTGGATGGCAGCTGTCCTCAGCTGCTCGAACACTTGCCCTTCGTGGCTGGCATCTGACCCCCACCCCGGGAGAAAGGCCTCCCCTTCCTCTCCACAATGTTGTGGAGGACACAACATGCTGTGACCACCTTGGGGATGTTGTGCGTCGGGGGGGTCAGCAGGCACTGGAAACGTGCCTTGAGGCAGCTGAAGGCACACTTCACCTGGATCCGGGTCTGGTTCAGGTGGGCACTGAATTGGTTCCTGCTGGGATCCAGGTGGCTGGTATAAGGCGTCATGAGCCACAGCATGAGGGGGTAGGCTGCATCCCTCACGATGCACAATGGCATCTGCACATCCCCAACTGCAAAGTCATGGTGGGGGGAAAAATGTGCCTGCCTCCAGCTTCCTGTACAGGCCAGAGTTCCTGAACACCTGGGCATTGTGTGCCTTGCCCGACCACCCAACAAAAATGTCTGTAAAGTTTCCCTGGTGGCCAACCAGAGCCTACAGCACCATGGAGCAGTAGCCCTTTCGACTGATATACTGGGACACTTGATGGTCCGGTGAGCTGATCGGTATGTGGGTCCCATTGATTGCTCCCCCGCAGTTCGGAAACCCCAGGGCAGCAAATTCGGCCACGGTTGTGTCCAGGTCTCCCAGGCCCTCTGCAGTGGGATAGAGTTGATGGCCCTCACAACCTGCAGAAGGAGCCAAAGAAACACACAAAACAGAGAATGAGAGAAAGGGTGCCTGAGCTTTTGGGAGGTTCTGGGAAGAAATACAGATTTAATATTTGCCAGAACATTGTTGTAGCTTCCACTGGATTTCTTTCTGGAGAGATATATGGGGCAGATTTTGCTCTTTGTTATTCCATGCAACCCCATTAAAGTCAATGGGATTTTGTGAATTACCTAGGAGCAGAATTTGGTTTATGACATTAAATTACTTCCATTAAAAAGTCATATGATTTTAATAAAATATGGAGAAAAGTTCTTTAAGAATAATAGAGCACCTGGATATTCTCAAATGTTCTTCTCTGCCTGTGTGGTTAATTAGCACTTCTCATGCAAATAGGATGCAACCCCAAACAGTAGCAATGGATGAAATGAATGCTGCACAACCTGTGCTCTTCATGAGTTGGAGTGTCTGCTATCAAACTGATCATAATATAATAATCTACTACATTTGTATCAGCTATTTTCATCTGTGGTCTTTTATGTCCATCAACATGATATTGTCAATTTTTCCACTTAAATGCAGTTTTGGAGATCATTGCTATATCTTTTTTTAACACAGATTATTGATTTGCATGCTAGCTAGATGACTATACAAATCTTCTGTATACTGTATACAGTATATGAGGCATGAAACACTCATCCTTCCTGGCTTTGGAGAATAACTTTCACATTTTACCAGTCACTTACTAACATTTCATTTTCATTAAGGACATATTAAGCGTGGATTCTGTGAAATAAAACCCCATATCAGAGCACTGGATACATACAAAGTTGTTCTAAATCAAATCTACAGGAAGAATATCATGTTAATACAGATGAACTGAGGAATTACTATTACTGAAAACTGTAATACACATTTTCAGTGGAAGATTTTGATTTCCTTTTTGCTTTTCAGGAAAATGCCAGAGAAAGCTTTTCAGCATTTAGTTTGTAGAATCTCATAAAAGTGATGTGATTGAAATTCTCCAGACACGGATTGGTTTCAGGATGTAAATAATGTCCTGATCCTGGTTTCTGGAAGCCCACTAAAAGCATTAAAATTGCAACTTAACTATCTCAGGAAAAAAATGGTTGAAATATAATTCAAGGAGGGATGAACATTATTACTGCCAGCAAGTTCAATCTTGTAAAGCACCTTGCCTGAAAGACAAGCTTAAGCTTGCCTGAGCTCCTTCTCAGTCCTGATTTATGTTTACATTTACGAAACGTTGGACAGATTATTCAGTTCAGTCAGTCTTTATTTTGGCAAAGCTACCAGCAAGGGCAGAGGAAGAAATGCTGTATTTGGTCGTTGTGATAGGATGCACCTATTTGGTGCCCTCTTGACCAAAGGCCTTCCCATCTACTTAGCAATCTGAAGTCATTGCTGGAGAATAACAATACTATATCACTCACCTTGAAGACTCACAGGCAGGCATTCTGGTTATACATTTGCTCCTTTTTCTGTTGCGGTCCCCAAAAGGTTCTTGTGAGCAAATGTCCCCAATCTGTTGAGATGCTCTCAAATTTGGAGAATGCATTGTATGGATACAGCAGCCCCCAGGTCCTGCTCTTCACAGCTTTCTTAGAATAGATTTCTGCCCATAGAAAACGTCAAGGGGGAGAACCTAGTGGACTCTTGTGGCACTTCCCTTATGGCAAACAGAAATGGGGCAGTAGACAGGCTTAGTCCTTGGGCTCAGAGGCCATGAATCTCTTTAACATTGCCTGAGGGGTTGGATTGAACGTCTTTACCTATCCATCCATTTATGCATGGTATACCAATGTCTTTAGGGGCTTGATTTCCAGCAGGGGTACACCTCTTCCATTAACTGGCATGTCAAAATGGTTCCCTGATCTGTTAATATTTCCTGGGAGGTTTCCCTATTTCATGTGAAGAGTTTCATGACAACCACTGCCACCTTTGAGAAATGTTATGGGATGGCCTTCAGAAAAGCCTAAAATGATGAGGATGGATGGATGGATGTCCTGTAACAGTCTTCTAAGGCACGTCTACACTATTATTTTGAAATAACGTATTTCAAAATAATAACTCCCAAAATAATAATTTTGAAATAGCATGTCTATACTACAGGGAAGTCTCGAAATTAGTCTGAGGTATCAGCGTGTCCACACTACTACTGTTTCAAAATAACTATTTTGAAATTAGTGTTATTTCTCGTGGAAAGCAAGAGTTATTATTTTGAAATAACAAGCCTGTTACTTTGAAATAAGGGGAGTTATTTAGAAATAATTACTTAGTGTACACCAGGGCCTACAGAGTTCCTATCAGGTCCATACCAAACCATTCAAAGAACATTTCTATCACTGTGAGCAGATTCTTTGGGCACATCTACACAGCAGGGCAAAACTGAATTAAGCTATGCAACTTCAGCTACGTCAATTGCGTAGCTGAAGTCGAAATAACTTAATTCAGCTTTTGGCACTGTCTACACAGAAGGAAGTCAAAGGAAGAACACTCTTCCTTCAACTTCCCCTACTTCTTGTGAAATGAGGGTTATAGGAATCAGAGTAAGAAGTCTTACATCTCAACATTATTTCAAAATAATGGCTTGCTGTGTAGACGTGCACTTTGTTATTTCGAAATAATGTCAGTTATTTCAAAATGAAGCTGCTGTGTAGACATGCCCTAGGAGGGTATTTGGGACCCCATTGGGGAACTAATTGGAACTATGAACAGGAAGCACAGTAATCTCTGACCTCCTGGACCCAAGATAAGTAAAAATGGAGCATTATGTAGGATGTGATCTTCTACCAGCCTAAATATGCAGCATAAGTACATCGTATACTGTGGACAGAAGTGTCTGGCAGGGCAGCAAGGAAAGTGGCATTTGTGCTCACCTTTTCCCACTTATTTACCAATTTAAATGTTATAGATTGCTGTTTTGGACGGATCTGTGGCTAGCTGCCTGAGTGGATTGATTTAAAATCACTGATTTGTTATAGCTTCTGGATTTTCTCCACTCCTGCACCAGTTGCACATGGTACTTGCCTTGGGCTTGCCCTTCCCCCAAAGATTTCTCATCAGCAGTATGCCCTATGCCCTCCCAGTGGCCCTGACAAGATTTAGTCAGGGTATTTTTCGAAAAAATCATGGACAGGTCATAGGCTGTGAATTTTTGTTTATTGCCCAAGATCTGTCCAAGACTTTTATTAAAAATACCTGTGACTAAACTATAGTCTTCATTATGATTTACTGGGTAGCCTGACCTATCTGAGTTCTGAGAAAGTAGGTGTCAGGTGCTTCATTTTCCACAGATTTCTCAGCCTCAGCCAACAGAGCACCACTTAGTGTCTCATGAGAAGTATTCACAACTTCTCTCCAGAGCAAAAGGAGAAAAAAGAGAATAGTGAGTAGAAAAAGAACAAACTTCTTCCCAGTTGTAGTTACACATCTATGAGCGTGAGTACATATGCAGCTGTCCATATCTCTCACCCAGAAGATTTCAACTGTATTTGCTTACTTCTCAGGCCTGCTGTACACTGTTTTTGTATCAGCAAAAGGTTTATTAAATTGATTCAGTTCAGAGAAACACCTATTATTAGAATGTTTTATCTGATCAAAAATGGGAATCTTTTAAAGTCTGTACTATTTTGAAAGATTGCCCCATTTCTAATAAGATTTTCTCTATTAGGGAGATAAGGAATGTTGCTGGAAATGGGTGAATTTTTCAAAATGGGAGAAATGTTTATATGTGCCCAGTGCATCTAAATATCTGAAAGCCCTTCCCATGGTCCTCTCTTCCTGTCTATTTCTGTAGCCCATCTCCTTTTGCATCAGGAGTCTTTGATGTAAGTCTGTCTCTTAACTTCAGCACACTTCATTGAAGGCTCTCCTCCTGCTATGGCCCCTTTTCTCCAACCTCTGGCTACGTTGTCTTAATTGTACAAGGGAGCTACAAGGTCCCAGCAAACTGCATGCTAGACCTAGCTTATTTCTAAGTTTTGCTTGCTCTGATATTCAGTGGAATCTGGCATACACCAAACTTGGTAATTTACTTGAAGAGCCAGATTCTCTGTTGCCCTATCCCTTGGTGAAGTTTACACCAGTACAAAGTAGATATTGAAATATTCTGTCCTAGTAACATTTTACACCCTCTTTTCACTTCTTTTGCAGTGGTTTAAATTGCTACACAATGTGTAGGGCAACAGTGAATCAGAGCACAGTCACTGAACTAGTAGTGTCCAGTTCTATTTATGTGTGCTTGTTAACTGAGATGTAACGTATTTGGACAAAAGTAAGATGGTTATCAGGCAGAAATCACCCATTAGATGACTATCATCTATTCCATGCTCTTAGATAACTGGGTGTTGAAATAAGGATACAAAGTGTTGGAAATAGTTCTGGAATACAGAAGCTGGCCTTTTCTAGGACACTGTTTGTCCAGTATAACTAATGAGCTTAGCAGAGCTAAACAAGAAGTACAAAATATACTGAAAATGTAGATTATATGTAATTTACTATAAAATATTATTTTTGTGGTTAGTGCAAGAAATGTTCAAACTTTCAACCAAAGAAACTTTTGGGGTAATGCCAATAGATTTGGCTGAAGAG
Organism: Pelochelys cantorii; assembly: GCA_032595735.1. Classification (NCBI taxonomy): domain Eukaryota; kingdom Metazoa; phylum Chordata; order Testudines; family Trionychidae; genus Pelochelys; species Pelochelys cantorii. The sequence continues at coordinate 32,448,270 of CM064328.1, forward strand.
AGAGTTGTGATTTCTGACTTACTTCTCTCAAAAAACATGTGACTTTAATTAAAGAAAGGAAAAGGTTAGGAGTCAGTTCTGTGGTTGCTTCTGGCATTACTCTTCATAAATTTTGTTCAACAGGACATAAGAGGAAGAAAGGATATCGTTCCCTTAATATTGTTCAATAATATTGGAATTTTTTCCAGTTGGCATCCACCCTTATGTTTGTAGTGATTCACTGCTTGATGATGTCATGATATTGCAGAAGTACCAGCATAAATTCTAAGCTTATGATAGTTTAATCTTTTATTGAATTAACAGCAATTAAGCTTCCAAATACTTAATATAATAAGTAGATAACATATTGAGATACTCAGTTGAATATGTTTGCTTTGGGTGGAGCTGCCTTTTTCTACTGCACTTTCCATGTGATTTTCTAATTAGACCACCAGTTTATTTTCTCTTTATTTTATTTTTCCTTAACTTTCTTTCCCCTTTCAGAGGGCCTGAACATGTTTCTCTTTAAGCATCTTGTCGTACAAGTCCTCAATGTGAGACTCAGTATCTGAGTTATAACTTGGGGATTTTAGTGGTATTATATTGTCAGCAGGGCTACAGCTGTTGTTACCATACATAACACATGCTTAAAGTTCTTTTGGCTTCCCCCCGCCATAGCACTTCCTCAGTCTTTTAATAATTTGTTTTGTAGAAGAGAAGAAAAAGAAGCTGTGGATCCCCCAAGGAATTGAGAATGGAAATATGGAGTCTTTCATCTGAAATGAGGTGTGGTTTCAATTCAATTCCCAGTGGATAGTAGTTTATGTCACAAAGCCCACCATCACACTAGCTCCCCTTCTTGAGAGGTGGAGTAGAGCGGTCACAGAATGAATGATCCTGGAGAATGAACTTTAGTTTCACTCCTACAGATGGCCCTGCTGGGTCAGCATTGAGACATACCAACGTGTTGGCATGGGCTTGACCACATTACACTGTACTTTTTATGGGTAAAGAGAAGATCTCACTGCTGTCAGTTCAGTACAGTTTCAGAGCCCTACTTCTGCTTGTTCCTATTAACAGTCTGGTGATTGTTAGAAATTTTCACTCAAGAATTATACACCATATTTTAAATAAGAGCATGTGTAAATAGAACCTTATGTTAAACTGAGGAGAGACTTTACCAAAATATTGAATGCAAACAATAAAAATTGAAGGGAAGCTTGGAATAAAATAAAGGTTTGAGGTATTAAAGCCAGTTCTTTCTGAAGGCATGTCTATGTGAGGATACTCAGGAAAGTTAAGGCTAATAAAAAAAAGGTATGAAGTCAATGCACCTAAGTTACAGAATGTTAAACCTCTGAGTCGTTGCTCACATTACAGAGTGAAGCGGCGTTAGTTTGTAGTAATTTTGCTCCTGTTTACACAGGTGTAAAACTGGAAAAATTCGATCAATTTAAGTGGCGTTACTCTGGGTCTACATCAGTGTCTTTTGAGGTGATCAATACCTTGAAGGGGGATTTCATTCCCCCCTCTCTTTATAAATCAATAAACTGTTGAAATATATCCTGAGGTAAAGTTCCTCTTTCCCTTCTGGGAAAAGATGCCCTAATTCCTGGTGAAGAATTCATCCTGGTTCCTTCTCTGCTGCTGACAGGTGGGTGATTAGGTCCTTATTTCTGATTGCGGCTTTTAGGTGTAATAAAAAAATAATTAAATTATTATAAGGGTCTGAGAAGCTGAACTCCTTTTTTAACTGGCAAGGAACACAAAATATAAAGAACTGACATTGAATGATTAACAATTAGGAAATGCTGTGAAACCATCTATTGATAAAGACAGGTAAGATAATACTTGGAAAATATGAGTGGACATATGTAAATCAGCTAGGCATTGACAATGTATATTTTAACTTGTTGAAGTGAATTAACTTACTGCACCACTGACAACTGCTAAAATCATTTGAAGAGGCTCTTTCAGAAAACTAGAATGTCTCTGGTGCCACATTCCCTCCTTTTCAAATTAAGGAATCAGAAAGCTGAAGTTCAAGCTTCAGAAGTTTGTAATGTCACTATCTCACTCTCAAGTACTCCAAAGAGTCCTCTAGCCAAAACAGAAAAGACAACTTTATAGTGCAAGCAACAAGCATCTTTTGAGATGTTGTAAAATGTGTGAATCTATTTTCATAAATTAAAAAAGAGCAATAGCAGACTTTATTGTTATGCTGTGTTCTTCACGGTACGTGTTCTGAATAATCCTCAAGGAGAAATGGACAAAACAATGGAAAATGCATGGCAAGTTACAATTCTACATTGGCAGGATGAAAAGCTCAAAGATGACTTGGTCTCTTTCATCTTCCTTGAAACGTGACAGTTTCTAGATACAATATGTGTTCTTTCCCATGGATTTAATATTATTGTTGTTTCTGTAATCATGATGATAAAGGAATGTGGACAGCGAGATCCTTCTTCCAAGTGTGATAGTTCACAATTGTTTACATTTTCGCTATTACACCGAGCAACAGCTCTGGTCAGTCAACTCAGTCAACCCACTGACAATGTAACTTATCTGTAAGGTTCAAAAAAGACCTAGAGAACTCATGGATGGTAGGTCCATCAAAGGCTACTAGCCAGAATGGGCAGGGATGGTGTCCCCAGAAGCTGGGAATGGGCAAAAGGGGATAGATCTTTTGATGCTTACCTGTTCTGTTCGTTCTCTTTGGGGCACCTGGCATTGGTTCCTGTTGGACAACAGGATACTAGGCTAGATGGACCTTTGGTCTGACCCAGAATGACTGTTCATATGCACAGCCATCCTTGGATAGATAGAAATGGGAAAAAAAAGTAACTGGCAGGTTTAGAGCCACATTGTAAGTTGGCCTGGTTATTTGAGTGGGGTTTTTTGCAGGGGAAGGAGGGCTAACTCAACATGAATCTGTCCTGAAAAACAGGCAGGAAGAAAAAGAACAGTCCAAACACTTAATGTCAGAACTTTGATATTTTGATATTTTGTCTTTCTCTCTAAGGAATCTAAAAAAAAATGGTTTAGTCGAGGACAGGAAAGACTTAAAACCACAGAAGGACAAAAAGAATTCTGGCAGGATTGAAAGCAAACCTCTCTCAAAAGAGAGACAATGGTTGTTATGGGGAATCAGACTGGTAACATACAAGAAGATTTTTTAAACTTAACTTCTTTTAGAGTCATGCATACATGTGCATTGAAATGAATATGCTGAATACAACCTATTCTGGTTGTATTATTTTGGTCTATTTATTTTGAAATAACTCCCTTTCTTTTGAAATAACAAATGGAGCACCCACACTACAAAGCCCATTATTTTGAAATAAGGGGCTCGTTATTTCAAAATAATAACTCCTGCTTTCCACGAGGAATAATTCTTATTTCGAAATAGTTATTTTCAAATAGCAGTAGTGTGGATGCTCCACTGTTGCTATTTCGAAATAACTACTCCCCAGAGTCATTCACAGTAATTACTCCCCAATGCTTCGTAGTGTGTCCACATTAACGGAGCCTGTCTCAAATGAATTTCGAGGCTTCCCCATAGTGTGGACATGCTATTTCAAAATTAATATTTCAGGAGTAATTATTTCTAAATAAGTTATTTTGAAATAATTTCCTAGTGTAGACATGCCCTTCCAGTTCTATTATTTCTATTGGTCTATTTTCTATTATGCATTTATCAATGTAGATCTGAAATAGCTCCTCCCCTCTTTTCTGTAAATTCATCTCTAGAGTGCAAGGCAAAGACACCTTTTCATGGAAATGGAATGGAGTCATATAACCTACCCAATTATTTATGTTTGATTTTGTCCACCCAGTGCTTCCTCCCCTCCCAAAAAACACACTGCACTGCTCATGCCATTTCAGTGGCTCTAGGCTCTGTGACACTGATTGTAATTTGTAGCCATCTTTTCTGCAAACCCAGACTGGTAAATCTCAGGAACTGCAGGTCATGTTTGTTTAGGCGTGTGCACTGTGTGCTTTCAAGAGCAGGGCCTTTAATCATCTCTGTATTAAAAATGGATTCTGAAAAGCATTCCCAAAGGGAATTAGTTGTATACATTTCTTTCATTGCTTTGAAGACAGGAATATCATTATTGTAAGCAGTCCTTCATGAGCAGTCAAGAAGAGAGGGGTGAGGGAGGGGAGAGAAGGCAGTTACACAGAATATAACAGTTCTAGACTTGAACAGACTATCAACAGCTGCAAGGTTAATTACAGATCTTTTTTAAAAAAAAAAAAAAAAACCCTAAGCTTTAGAAATAAAAGATAAGAAATTCTTTAGAGTAATTACAGGCTGCTGAGGCCTTATGGTAATACTAAAGTAAAACATCTGACTGGCATGCTGCAGGAACACAGTGACAGTAGAAGATCAGGTTGAAAAAAAAAAATTAAAACGAGCTTTCCCCTTATCTTGGATGAGCTGTCAATCAGTCTGGGGAAGAAAAGAAATGCTAATAAAATATTAATAGGCTCCCTTTTAGTTTTCTTCATAACATTCTTTTATACACAGGTAGGGCTCTCATTTGTCAGTCAAAAGAATGAGACTCAGAAGCAGGAGACAAACAAATGCAGCAAAGTGGGGAGAAAAGAAAAGCTTTTGGGCAATCATATTTGACCTCAGAAAGAATCTGCCAAGGCATGAAGGTAGGAATCATTGAGAGAGAGCTTGCTGGAAAATCACTGACTCTGCTTTGCTTTTTTTAGAGGAAATTATGGCAAGGAGGAAAAGTTATTTTAGACTGACAGACACCAAATATCAGCAATCATGATCTAATCAGTGCAGGCTTTATTATATTTAAGTGGTTTAAAAGTCTGTAGATTACAGATGGGTTCAAAATCTAGAAGAAGAATGTGTCTAAAAGACAGTCTTACAAATATTACATCTATTTTTCTCTCTCTCTCTCTGTGTGTGTGTGTGTGTGTCTGTCTGTCTCTCTCTAGTGTCACACATTTTTTATAGCTTGTCAAATTTTCTGCAATTGTCTCTGTGTCTTCTTCCTCCTTGGTCCCTTTGCTTGGAATGTCTTTCCTGAGCTGGACTGCCAAGCCACCACCCTCTCCTCTTTCAAATCCTTTCAGAGAGCCATTTATGTGATGCAAATATCAGACTGAGGCCAATGAGCTCTGTTGGGCAAGAGAGGACCCTTCGGCTCACACAGAGCCCCACAGAACTGGGCTGTGTGAAGACATAGGGCTCTGTTTGTACAAATCCCATTGCAGGATCGGGTCCTATTCACTTCTACATCCTACTTCAATAAAACTAATTTCCTCCATTAGTATATGAAGTAACCCCTTTTTTTTAGCTATGTCAGTCTTCGAGCACTCCCTCTACCAAATTATGCTCTTCTGAGCACCAAACTACTTTGTAAAAGATCCACAGCTATGGGTATTAGGAGTGGTTAATTTTTGTAAAGGGATGTGGTAATGGTCATGTATATGCCTCAGGGCTCTCTATGGCTACCTGGCCATACTGCTCCAATGGATGTGCATTTCCCATCCTATCCCTGCCTCATGTATTCCCTCTCTCCTTTGCCTGATAAGCCTGTGTCTCCTTTCCTGGCATGGGAGCCAACAGCATCGCTGGGCCACTGGGCCAGGTAGGGGACCTGTTTCCATGTTCCCTGAAGGGGCAAGGCCTCATGTGGATGGGGTGGGGTCGGCGCAACAAGCCCTCAGCACTGCCTGGACTGTAATGCACCCTGTCCAGCCATCAGCACCGCCTGGAGTGCACGGTGAGTGCTCTGTTGACAATTTAAAGGGCTCGGGGCTCTGGGTTCTTCTGCTGCTGCAGTAGCAGCTGCTGGGAGCCCCAGGCCCTTCAGAATTGCCAGGCCCTGGGGAAGTTGCCCCCTTGCTCCCTTCTTCAATCAGCTGGCCTGTTCCCCAGCATGCAATTCACAACTAGGCTGTGACAGACATAGAGGTTTAGACATTTGTTTGTGCTATGAAATGAAACAAAGAACTTGAGATGGGGGAAGTTACCAAGACAGAGACGTGCCATATCACTCACCAATAGTCCAGTGGTTAAAACACTCAGGGTACGTCTACACTACAACATTAATTCGAATTAACTTAATTCAAATTAGTTAATTCGAATTAAGCAAATTCGAATTAACGCATCCATACACAAAAACTAAATCAAATTAGCCTTTTGCTAATTAGAAATAGCATGTCCACACTGAGTGGACTCTGAACCGAAGTTAAGGCTGACTAGAACCAGTGCCGGCAGGGCATCAGTTTAGGACTTAGAGAGTGGAGCTGCTGCCTGAGGCTAACTGAGCTTCGTGCTTAAAGGGACCAAATCCCCACCCCAGACAGACAGTTCTCAGGGTTCCCTGCTTGCTTGTCTACCTCGATGAAGGACAGCAAAGCAGTCCTGTCTTGGAGTGCCCTGAGTGCCCACACTCAGCACATCACAGCACTCGGCCATCAGCCTGGCTGTACTTGATGCAGGCTACCATCTGGGGGGACAATCGGGGGGCTGTCAGGATCCAGGAGGCCCTGCAGGAGAGCTTCCACCCTGAGGAACCTGCAGAACCACCCCAGTCCTCCCCACTGGGGGCTCGTCCCCATTCCTCCCTCACCTCCTTCCACTTACCCCTCCCTAGCCCCCCTTCCTGATGTAAAAAATAAAGGGCACGTGTGTTCAAAAATAGAAACTCTCTTTATTTAACAAAACGGGGGGGGGGATTAAACTCTGGGGAGACTGGGAAAAGGAGGTGGGAGAGGGGAAGAGAGAGGGTGGGAGAGGGGAAGGGGAAACCTGTGAGGAGGAGCTGGAAGGGGGAAGCCAGGGGAAGAAGGAGGAGGGGAAATATAAAACTATGGTACGCCCACATCTTGAGTACTTTGTACAGATGTGGTCTCCTCACCTCAAAAAAGATATTTTGGCCTTGGAAAGGGTTCAGAAAAGGGCAACTAAAATGATTAGGGGTTTGGAACAGGTCCCATATGAAGAGAGGCTATAACGACTGGGACTTTTCAGTTTGGAAAAGAGGAGACTGAGGGGGGATATGATAGAGGTATATAAAATCATGCGTGGTGTGGAGAGGGTGAATAAAGAAAAGTTATTCATTAGTTCCCATATTATAAGGACTAGAGGACACCAAATGAAAGTAATGGGTAGCAGCTTTAAAACTAATAAAAGAAAGTTCTTCTTCACACAGCACATAGTCAACCTGTGGAACTCCTTGCCACAGGAGGCTGTGAAGGCTAGAACTATAAAAGAGTTTAAAGAGAAGTTAGATAAATTCATGGAGGTTGGGTCCATGGAGTGCTATTAGCCAGGGGGTAGGAATGGTGTCCCTGGCCTTTGTTTGTGGAAGGCTGGAGATGGATGGCACGAGACAAATCGCTTGGTCATTGTCTTCGGTCCACCCCCTCTGGGGTACCTGGTGCTGTCCACTGTTGGCAGACAGACTACTGGGCTAGATGGACCTTTGGTCTGACCCAGTACGGCCGTTCTTATGTTCTTATGTTCTAAGCTCAGGGCTCAGGGTCGGGGGTCTCACTGGACCAACTTGATTTTCATGCAAACCTGCTCCTGGGTCCGCATGTGGCCTCTGGTGGCCAGGCTGGCAGCCATGCGGCTGTAGACAGCCGCATTCCTGTGCCTAGTGCGGAGATCGTGGACGTTGGAGGCCTCCCCCCAAACCTCGATGAGGTCCATGATCTCCGCACTAGACCAGGAGGGCGCCCGCCTCTTGCGACCCCGGGCAGGCTCCTGGGAGCCGCCAGCCTGGTCCTGGGAAGAGGTGGAAGGCCGGGTGGCAGCGGGTGGCTGGCTCATGGCGTGCCAGGTGCAGGGTCTGCTGGCTGGGTGCTGGCAGGCTTGCAACTGGCATGGGCACCGTAGCCAGACCGTGGCCCTTTAAGGGCTCCAGGGCCAGGAGGGGAGCAGAAGAGTTTCCCTGGTTTGGCCCAGAGTGGCCACCAGGGCATCCTGGGAAGGGCTAGCCTCCAGCTAGTTCAAATTAAGTGGCTACACAGCCCTTAATTCGAACTACTTAATTCGAACTAGGAGTTACTCCTCGTAGAATGATGTTTACCTAGTTCGAATTAAGCACTCCACTATTTCGAATTAAATTCAAAATAGCAGTTTGCATGTGTAGCCCCTATTAAAGCTAATTCGAACTAACAGCTGTTAGTTCGAATTAACTTTGTAGTGTAGACATACCCTTATTGTAGATCTAGGAGACTCAGGTTCAAGTCATTGCTAAAACCAGGCAGAGTGAATTCTCTAGCTGCTATGCTGTTGTGGGGCTGGTCTCTCTCTCTCTCTCTCTGGTTTTGAAATTCTAGACTGTGTCTAGACTGGCACGATTTTGCGGAAATACTTTTAACGGAAAAGTTTTTCCGTTAAAAGTATTTCCGCAAAAGAGCATCTAGATTGGCACGGATGCTTTTGTGCAAAAAGTGCTTTTCCACAAAAGCATCCATGCCCAGTATAGATGCGCTTTTGCGCAAGAAAGCTCCGATGGCCATTTTAGCCATCGGGCTTTCTTGCGCAAAAAATTAAGGTGCCTGTCTACACTGGCCCTCTTGTGCAAGTATTCTTGCGCAAGAGGGCTTATCCCTGAGCGGGAGCGTCAAAGTATTTGCGCAAGAAGCACTGATTTTGTACATTACAAAGTCAGTGCTCTTGCGCAAATTCAAGCGGCCAGTGTAGACAGCTGGCAAGTTTTTGCGCAAAAGCGGATGCTTTTGCACAAAATCTTGCCAGTCTAGACGCACCCTGTACCGTCCCTTAGCCTCACTGTTGGAGCTGGCTAAACAATTTTTACTGAACATTTAGTAAATAATTAAATTTCAACCTGATGCACAAGTACAATGGAAAATTTCAGTCCAAACAGTTAAAGATTTACTAAGTGATTAGAACATGTTGGTTTTAGTATCTTACAAAAAGTGTTAGGCAACCTTAATGTTAGGTTTCACTATCAGATTTGCTTCTCACAATTTTGAGAGTTCAAAATTAGTTTTGTTCTAAAGTGGAATGAAAAAAAATCAAAATATTAAAAATTTCAGAAAAATTCCAAAAAGTTTTGATTTGTAAAGTTTGAAATGGAAAATGTCACACCGTTGACTGAAGCATAACAATTCAATTTTAGGTTTGGTCAAACATTCTGCCATTTACTATTTCTCAAAAGAAATTATTTTAAAATTAAACAATATTTATCTCAAAAGTCTCTGTTTTCTGAGGCAAACTTTGATATTTTTCTCAAAAAATTGATATTTCAATTCTGAAGTTCCATTACAGTGCCACCTGTTGTTTGGGAAACTCATGCTCCCTTTCTTGCCTTTGGGCTAAACTCCACACCTGGTTGTCATCTCCCATAATATACCATGGATATATTTTGTGCTGCTTCCCCTCACCAAGAAGGGATGATGCGTTGCATCAGCAGAATGTTGTCCAACTTGGAAACCAAGCCTGGAGAAGAGAATATAAAAATAGTACCAAAATTTCAGAAAGTACTTTTTTCTGAAAACTCATCATATTCCATGAATACAAACTTCATTTTCTGATTTATCTTACTTAGAATTGCCAACCCTCCAGGATTGTCCTAGAGTTTCCAGGAATTAAAGCTTAATCTTTCATTAAAGATTATGTCATATGATTAAACCTCATAATCAAAATTGGCAACCTTAGTTCTAGTCTACTTCTGGAAACAGGAAGCAAGGTCATTTTGATTTCATTTTACATTGTCTCATATGCACAAAAAACTCCATTATGGTTACTGGATGGGGTGGGAGCAGAGGCCAGGGAAAGGAGTGACAGTTAGCATATGGGGGGGAGGGGGAGGAGAAGGGAATCATCAATGCCGTCCCATGCTAAGAAGAGCATGCCCCCTTTCCAGGCCTGGGAGCACTTGGCATTGATGTTAGGGCAGCCAGGGTTGCTATATGCAATACATGGGAGGGAGGAGCTCCATCAGTAGGAGGATAGAATCAGGTGCCAGTGCTCTGTGGAGTTACCTTTGCAGAAGACACCCAGAGATACTGGAGAAGGGGGTAGGAAGGGCCCCATCTGAGAGCTACCAAGCACATGCTTTCCCCATCTACTATAACATCAAGCTGACTTCTCAGTCCCCACTTTCTCCAAGAAGTCCCCAATGACCAGAATGGACAAAGCAGGGCTGCGACTGGACTGTAAGTTTGGACAGAGTCAGGGAGTGGGAGAAAGAGACCCATATGAAGGAGCCTGAGGCATGGGCTAGGTCACTGGAGTAGTGAGATCTAGTTATGGCTACACATGAGAGATCTATGGAGGCCAAGGAGCATCTTCATAACTGGTGCATGCAGCAGGTCTTTGCAGAGCTGCAGTGCTGGGAAGCTCTCTCCCTCTCTCACCCATTGATGATGATGAGGAAAACTGGTTCAGTTTCCCTGTGGGAGAAAGAGGATGAAAGGGAAAGGAACCATCTCTTATGTCAGCACATTCTTCTTCAGCTACACATTCAACCATCTCTTTAGCCACACATTCTTCTTCAGCTGCTAGTAAAAAGAGAATTTGAGGGCATTCACATGGGATCTTGAACATGTCCAGCACCATTCCCACCACTGTAGAAACATGGTAAGACTTCTCAAAGGGAGAAAAGGCAGTGCTATGATCCCCAATCTGTCCACAAGAGAATCTATTGTTCTTTTCTCCAGAGTCAGTTGTGGTATTCCCTGCTTGCTTGTTGCAGAGACTGCTGTCCATGTTGTGTCGGATCACACTCAATCACTTCAGGCACAAGTGCACTCAGTCCACTTCCTACATGGCACATGCCTGAATCCCTGTTATTTGACAGTAGGAAATCATGGTTGTTTTGAGGCAGGGGTTTTTTCTGGGGGGGAGGAGATTTAACTATGTGTCCACTGCTAATGCTCCTCTTGTCTTGTAGCTTTGGGACTGTGATTTCCTGGAAAAACAAACAGGAAAGCAAATCTAACAAGGGATTCACCAGTGCTATCACTCTGTTGATGGAAGAGGCTCTTTGTGCATGTTAGTTTCCTCTCCAACAGGCACAGCAAAGGAACTCCTTGGCTGATTCCCAAACCACCCTGCAGACTAGCTTGTAGCCCTCTAAGTACCACAGAATGTGTGATGTCAACTGAGGGTGCACATATTGCCAGTGATAGTCTTTCTGCTGTTGCTCGCACAGAGGGCTCTAATGGACATATAGTCAATTCTCTGACTAAAGGTCCATGGATCAGTGGTCCAGTGCACCTTCCCACCTTCGCAGTCATCCATGGAAGTGTACTGCTAATCTCACAACAGCGTCTAGATCTGGGATTGCCTTTTTTGCAAAACAGGAGCATCTCGGTTTCCACCACCTGGCCTAGCAGCAGCAGCCACCAGGTGTCTGAAGCCCTCCCTCTCCACTTGGGAAAAAGGGAAGCATGGCCAGCATCCTGTATATGCTTTGGTCAGTGATGTGGGAACAGATTGGTTGCAGTCACACTGACAGCCTCTATATAGACACATTTTGCTAATGGCTGTTGAGTGATGTGGGTGCATGTAGCTGTCCATAGCCTTGAAGGCATTCATCATATCAACCTAGTCCCCTTCCTCCTGCCTCAGTCCAAGGGGATTCCAATTCCTCCTCATCATGGTCCTCTCATTCCCCTCTCTTTGCTTCCTGGGATGCATGGTGCAAGTTCCCACAACGGCTTGGCCACTTAACAAGCTCAAGCCTTAGATGCTGGCTTCACATTTTCCTGTCCTGAACTCTGTAAAATAATGCTATTTCTGAGCCACCTCCTGCTGGGCTCTCCTTGTGCCACCAACACAACTTGCAGAAAGGGAATATGAGAGCCTTGTTGCTTGTAGGATGAACAGAAAGAGGCTCCATTTTGTGTCACTAGGACCCTTAGCTGTAATGGTGCTGCTAGTCATCAGTGCTTAAGCTGCATTATTTTTAGTTATGAAATTTTTAGACGCAGACCAAAGATAGTTTAAAGCAGTTACTTTAGAATTTAAAAAATAATCTGGAACTAATTTCTTAGGGAAAAAAATAGTTCAATTCTTAATATCATGAGATGAGATTTTATTGCCTATCATGAATTTTAGGATATCTGCAAGATTCCTACCTCCCCTCCCCTCTATTGTGTGTATATTTCTTTCCTTAAAGGTACAAGGGGATCAATTTAGATGCCTTTCCTGCAAACACTCTGAGAGATGGAGTTTCAGATTCATTCTCATTTTAATAGGACTGCTGGTTGCTTTTTTAAAAATAACACTTCTTATTTTTTAAACTCCTCAAAGTGCCAGGCATGTCTATCACTTGTCTGTCCCTGCACAGTGCTTAATGCAAAAGTCTAGAAACTCTTCATATGAAAATTTCATGCCTCCAGGTGCTCCATTGATTATTCATGAAGCTTTCGGAGCTGTCACCATGGGAACCAATTGGTTACAACATATTTAGCATATTAATGACCTATATGATTTAGTGCATGAAGAGACATATCACACCACCTGGAACACAAGTTGCAAGCTGCTGCTGACTTGATCAGCTTTTGCCATATAAAATAAGGAGCTGGATACATTTTATACAGAAGCAACTACCATCTAGTATTTCTAAAAGGATTCATCCGAATTAGCACAAGGGCCTCCAAAAGATTGGTTTTCACAACGTTTGCCTTTTATCCTCTGTGAGTTTGGTCTCATTACAAGGTCTGGCCTACTGCTGCAGCACATGCTCCTGAAAGATTTAATAGGCAGGTCATGTGATTGGTTAGACATTACATCAGAATGATTTAATACACCAAGGGCAAGATTGTATGTCAGGTCCAGCTGCTGTTGCAGTTTATGAAGCAGGTAGGTTGATGGTCTCTAGAAAGCAGCCACATACAGATAACAATTTTATAGCACATAGGAAATTCAGCTGATTTATACACTTTCTTTACCTGTGTATGGTATAATTTCATATTAGAAGGATATGCACAGCAGCTGAAATGTTACTTTAACATTTCATAGAAAATAAAATGTTAAAAGAACACGAATGGCAATGTAGAGAGAATTCAACCGCAAAAGCTGAATAAAACTAAATGAATGAGGCTATGTAAAACTTTCATATACTTGATATTAGTGATGCACTTTGATAGTACACAGAATGCTGTAATGTAGTCTCAGGGAATCACAGAAAGTATCTGTGAATGTGTATGGATAGGGAAATGTGGGCAGGGTAAAAAACGGACAGTATCTGACACCAGCTGAAGCAGCGCTTGATTTTTTTAAGGGCCAAATTGTGCTATCCTTTACTCACTATTGATAGAACCTTACACTCCTAGTAGCACTGAAGTGGCTGGGGAAATTTACTATTCTGAGTGAGTCAGAATGGATATCACTTTCTGACACTGTATTTTTAACCATCAAAAGACAGAACAAAATTGGTTTGATCCGCATGTTTTGAGCATGTGCTGAAGTCTGCAGCTGTCTTGAGGCCAAAGGAAGCCAAATAGGATTTCAAAGCTCAAAGCAAAAGCTCCAATCTCACAACTGATCAGCAAAGCAAATGGAGCTTTGCAGGGGCACAGCAGAGTCAGCCTGCATTCAGTCAGCTGCAAGATCAAAGCTAAAGCAATCAGGTTGATGACTGGTTTGATGTCTTGATATTCCATGGTCTGTTTGTTTAGTAGGTTGTGATCTTTGGAGGGGCGGTAGTGTGTATATATAGCGCAATTTGCCCTAATTATCCATCAAATTAGCCATTCTTATTACCCACTGTTCTATTTCCAGTTGCTTAAATGTATTGCATGGGGTAAGGTGCATAAAGGTAAACAGTGGGAAGAGCTAGAGCTGGAACCCCTTTTTCCTTAATCTCATCCTTTCTCTCTAAGAACTCAACTACTTTATCAGTACCTAGGCTCTAGCTACAGGCCCACAAATGGCTGGGGGGAGGGGGATAAAAGGGACAATTGCCCCATGGTAGGTGTGCTACATGGTATGCTCTGGGCAGTGCTGAGGGCTGGCTGTCCCAAAGTTGCTCCTTCTACCTGAGACCTAGCCCATTACAGAAGCGTGGAGCTAGGGCACCCGGCACACCTTGCCCAGTGGCCCGGCGAGGCTGTTGGCTGCCTATATATATGCCCTGGCATAAATCGATTTCAAATATAATATATATGCTTTAAAACTGATTTAATCCTTGTTTATAATAAACTTTAAGTTGGTTACCCTTTTTTTAAGTGATGAGCTAGTGATTATCCATGCAAAGGTAAATGGGATGTAAGCAAATTTTCTAACAATTAAGTGAATCTATGTTAGGAATTTGAACTTGTGTCACTATATTGTTTTGACGCAGATTTAGCTACTCTATTTTTTTGAAGACAGACATGACCCTCTAGTAAATGGCTGAGAATCTGATAGCAATTGGTTCTGTTCCTGAAAGTGTGAAAGCTTCTACTTTAATGTGACATTTGGACCAGATAGGTGATGTATTTAACTTATATAATACAATAAATAAACAAAATAAAAACTCTTTTGCAAATATTTACCTCAATGCTTCCTGAACAAACGATCACCAGAAAAAACTGATACAGGTCCTGTAAAAATGGAAAGATAATATTGGTATAAAGTTCTAAAATAACTACATAAAATGTTACAAGATTGTGCTGAAAGATGTGCACAGTTGCAATAGTGAAATACGAGCCTGATAAATAACTCATTATGCCCAAATAAATTCTGATTGCCTATTCACAGCTGAGATTTACATGAGCTGTTTTTCATTACAAAATGAATAGCTGCTAATTTGTTGTACTTCCAAAGTAAAGTTCAAATAAATTACAATTAAAGGGGAGAAAAAAGCCCTCTTAGGAGGCTTCCATCACCTGACCCTTCAAGCACCACTGCTTTATTTTTCTCAGTATTTATCTCCAATCCTATTTAAATTTTCCAATTTGGAATTATAGTCTAAGCATTCTTACAAATGCATGTGGACTACAGCCCCCATCCATATGAGCTTATGTAACCACCACCAGGCAGGTTTGAACCTGGGACCTATGAAGCTGAATATAGGTGCCTCTACCTTCTGAGCTAAAAGCCAGCTGCCTCCCAGTCTATGTTGTAGAGATCTCTTGATCTTAACTGTTGCTGTGGTCCAGGTGCCACTTGCATTGCTCAGTAACCACACTAGGGCTATGTCTACACTGGCGCGATCTTGTGCCAGAAATATGCAAATGAGGCTAAGCGTGGAGTATCGCCGAGCCTCATTTGCATATCTAATGAGCCGCCATTTTTTTCAGAAGAGGCTCTTGCGCAAGAAGGAGCGTCTACACTGCCCCTTCTTGCGCAAGAAAAACCCTCCTGCGCAATACCGTTACACCTATTACTTTTCAGGAAGAATGGTATTGCGCAAGAGGGTTTTTCTTGCGCAAGAAGGGGCAGTGTAGATGCTCCTTCTTGCGCAAGAGCCTCTTCTGAAAAAAATGGTGGCTCATTAGATATGCAAATGAGGCTCAGCAATATTCCACACTTAGCCTCATTTGCATATTTCTGGCACAAGATCGTGCCAGTGTAGACATAGCCTAGGTGTGTGGGTTATATATACTTCCCCTAGGTGAGGAAGCGCATCCGGAGCTTCCGAGACCCAGTTGAGATCGCGGATGAGCCCCCACTTGTAACTGCCACCAGGCAGGCTTGAACGTGAGACCTTTGAAGCTGAGTATAGGAGCCTCTACCCTCTGAGCTAAAAGCCAGCTGGCTCCAAGTCCATGCTGTAGAGGTCTTTTGATCTTAACTGTTGCTGTGGGCTAGGTGCCACTTGCATTGCTCAGTAACCACACTAGGACTATGTCTACACTGGCAGGTTATTGCGCAAGAATGGCTGTTCTTCTGGAAAGCGTCCACACTGCCCACCAGCTCTTGCACAAGAAGATTTACAGTATGGAGTGGTAAGAGAGGGCGTCTTGCACAAGAGCTACGCTCTTTTTTAACTGGTGCAAGCCCTCTTGCGCAGGGGCTCTTGCGCAAGAGGGCAGTGTGGACGTTCGGCAGGGGTTTCTTGCTCAAGAAACCCCTATGGCTAAAATGGCCATGAGCGCTTTCTTGTGCAAGAGAACGTCCATACTGCCATGGGTGCTCTTGCACAAAAGCACAGCTGGCACATGGCAGTGTGGACGTTTTCTTGTGCAAGACTTCTTGCACAAGAACCCTTGTGCAAGATGTTCTTGTGCAAGAAGCTGCTAGTGTAGACATAGCCTAGGTGTGTGGGTTACACTTGCAGGACTGGGCCCTTAGATTATAAATTGTCTAGAGCAATGACAGGGTCTTTATTTGAATACTAGCCAATTAGCCCGTCATAAGACGGGATTTTCAGGTCTCTCCTCCACGTCGGTCTTCTCTCCTGAGCCTCCGGTCTCTCACTCCATCTCTCTCTCTCCCCTCCTCCTACTGCCTCCCCCTCTCTCTCTCAGCTCTCCTCTGCCTTCTGCCTCTCTCTCTCCATCTCTCTCTTTCTCTTCTCCCCCTCCTGCCTCTCACTCTCCCTTTCTCTTTTCCTCCTCCTCCTGCCTCTCACTCTTTCTCCGCTCCGTCTCTCTCTTTCTCTTCTCCCCCTCCTGCCTCTCACTCTCTCTCCGCTCTCCTCTGTCTCCGTCAGGGATGCACGCTCGTCCAGGCCCCACCCCCTGGGTGTGTACGTCACCGCCCCATCCCCCTTCGCCTCCCGCCGTGGCGCTCGGCTGAGTTCTATGCTGCTCAGCCGAGCCGCCGTGGGGGAGCAAGCGGAGCAAGCGGCTATTTGGGCTCCCCCGTGGCGGCCCAGCTGAGTGGCACAGAACTCAGCTGAGCGCCATGGTGGGAGGCGAAGGGGGGCGGGGTGGTGACATATAGGGTTGCCAGGTGTCCGGTTTACTACCGGACAGTCCGGTTTTCGGGCCCTCTGTCCGGTAAAAAAAAATCAGAAAATACCGGACATGTACAATGTCCGGTATTTTCTGGTTCTCCGGCTGGGCGCCAGACGGAAGCCTGGCGGGGGCGGGGGAGTGGCTGGGAGGGGGGGCGCGATCAGTGCTGGGAGCCTCTAGTTGCCTCTGGGAAGGAGGGGAAGCTCTGTCCCTGCTCCTGAGCGCTGTTTCAGCGCGTGCTGGAGCTGCAGCTGAACTTGCTTCGCTGGGACCATGAGCGGACGGGCAGCTCCCTGGAATCTGCACGCGCCCAGGTGAGTCCGGCTCCCCGCTGGCTGATTCCCTCTCCCCGCCCCCTGCCAGCCAGTTCCTCCTCCGCATTTCCCACGACCAGCCTCGCTGCCCCCGACTCCCACCCCCGACCAGCTTTGGTTCCCGCCGGCCAGCCCCGCGACCTCCAACCCCCACTCCCAACCAGCTTTGCTTCCTGCCAGCCACCCCTGCCCCATTCTCCCCTGGCCAGCTACGCTGCCTCTGACCCTCCCGCCCAGCTCTGCTTCCTGCCCCCCCTCCTCCCAGCCAGCCCCGCTCCTCTCCTGGCCAGTGACTCCCCCCTCCCACCCCTGATCAAGTGTGTCCGTTTTTTTTTTTTTACCCTACCTGGTAACCCTAGTGATGTACATGGCCAGGGGGCGGGGCCATGTACGTCACCGCCCCGCACCCCTTCGCCTCCCACCGTGGCACTCGGCTGAGTTCTGCACCGCTCAGCTGGGCCACTGCGGGGGAGCAAGCGGAGCAAGCGGCCATTTGGGCTCCCCCGCGGTGGCCCAGCTGAGCAACGCAGAACTCAGCCGAGTGCCATGGTGGGAGGGGAAGGGGGGCGGGGCGGTGATGTACACGGACAGGCCCCGCACCCTGGCCGCGTATGTCACCGCCCTGCCCCCCTTCCCCTCCCGCCGTGGTGCTCGGCTGACTTCTGCGCTGCTCAGCCGGGCCGCCGCGGGGGAGCAAGCGGCCTTTTGGGGTCTGCACTCCCCATGCAGCACAGAGATGCTGCATGGGGAGCGCGGACCCCAAACGGCCGCTTGTGCCGCTTGCTCCCCTGCGGCGGCCCGGCTGAACGGCGCAGAAGTCAGCTGAGCGCCACGGTGGGAGGCAACAGTACCCCCCAGAGGCAAGACTGTAATGCTACAGCGGTACAGAGTCACAGACATTGGGCTACTATGTATATGATGTTTAATGCCTTACATAATTTGGTCCCATTTCTGGTGGGAATCTTTCAGTGTTGCTCTAATCCACAGGTGGGTGTGGCGGGCCAGCCAAGGCCCGCACTGAAACCGGCGAGATGCTGGCCCTGGCCCCGGCCCCGGCGGAAGGGCGAGGAGGTGTGACTCGGCAGGCACGTGGCCAGGACACCAGCCCTGCCGATTCCCGCACCGCGAGGGGCAAACCGGTGCCTGGAGAGAACGCCTGCCAGCGGCCAGGGGCGGACTACCACCCATCCCCCACGGCACACCGCGACGTAACCCCGCCCCCGGAGACCTGACGCTCCGTATGTCAGGACATTGGGGGAGGGGAGAAGGAGGGCAGAACAGCCCTCGGCGTGGCTTTTAAAATGCGCTGTGAGAGCAGGAGGAAGGGGGAAATGGCAGGGAAATGTTTTCTTCCCCCACGTTGGAGGCAGGAGCACCGGACCCCGGAGAGCTGTGGCGGGGAGTCCGGGACCCACGTTGGAGTGGTATGACCTTGGGTTCCGGGACAGGAGGCCCTCAGGCCAGGGGAGGCTAGGAAGCAGCCCAGGGAGAGCGCTTTTGGCACTCATGGGCTGACATGTTATGGGGACCCCGTCAGCCGGGTAAGGGTTGTACCTGAACCCCATAGGGTCCTGGGCTGGGTGGAGAGGGTGGGCCCAGGTCCCCCTAGCCCCCACCCTCATTGTCTCACACATCGACCTTATATCAAACTAAAGAACCTTGGGGGGGCAGACGCCCCAGTGATACGTTGTTATGGAATACGGATCCCCTTGTAGGGGCTGAAGGGCCACGGGGTACCTCGGACGGTGGGCTTGCTTGGACCCTCTCAGTCCGGGAAGGGGGACTTGGGAGCTCACACCCGTATAGCTGCCGGGCCCCGAGACTCTGAGATGGTGGGCTTGCTGAGCCTCACCCCGGAGGCAGGGGCTGGGAGCTTGTGCCCGGACAAAATCCATCACTGTGGGCAATAAAAAAATGGCAGGCCACCAGGGTTAGTCCCTGGCAGGCTGGTACCACTATGTTTATCTGTGCTTCTGCAGGTAACATACAATCGCAGTTCTCGTTGGCTGTGGATCGCCATTTGCGACCAATGCGAGTGGCGGGAAGTGGAGCGGACTGGGATGTCGATCCCTGCATTGGCCAAGAACGGCGATTCGCAGCCAACAAGAGTTACAATTGTCTGATACCTGCAGAGGCGCAGGTAAAGATAGAGGTGGGGGCCGGCCAGGGATTAACCCTACAGACCGGATTCAGCCCACGGGCTGGGATTTGCCCACCCCTGCTCTAATCTAACCACATAATGTAATTATTAATAATGAAACATTTTAGGGATATCTTCTGCACTAACACTTTAAAGTGCACTTTACAGTAGGGACATGCGGACTGAAAGCTCGAAATTTGATCATAGTACTATAAAAGAAATGAGTAGTGAATTAATGCAGGTATGGAATGAAACTTCCGTATGACGTGGAGAGATTAGAAAAAGGGCTGCAAGCGAATGACTTGGGATTTGATATGAATATACACAAAGTCCTACAAATAGGGAGAGGGGTGGAAAAAATCACAGAACTAGGTTAAAAAGATGTAACTTAGAAGCAGGTTGGCCAACAGACTTTTCTGGCCCATGTGCAAGCTGCAGGGGGCCTGGCTCCAGGCCCCTAGAAGGGGCAGAGCCTTAGAGAGAAAGGATGGGGATTTTGGTTAACCTTCTCCAGCCAGCCCTTCAGTGCTGCTTGTCACCTGTCACCTGGGGCTCTGGTAGGGATGTAAAGAACCCAAGTCTCCAACCGTTGCCATTGCCACTGTAGCAGCGGAGGTGGCCAGGAGCCCTGGGCTCTTTCAAATCTCCTGTTGCCCCTTTTGGCCCCATGTCAGCAGGACTGCTTAGAACCCACCATCATACTGAAGTGAAATTATCATCTTGTCTCCTTAAAATTGTTCTAATATTATTGTGTCATGTTCCTAAATGCTATATTTGCATGGAATGTAATGTTTGACACTCTCTAATGGTTCATGTATTTGTATGAGTCTCTTCTGTTATTTCAGAACGACTATGGCAGAACATAAACTTTATTTGTGCACATGATACAACTTCTAAAAAGAATTGCATCACAACTCACAATAGTATTTCTTCAAGATCTAACTGCCTGTGTATTCCATTAATGGAAACTTGTAAGGCTCATTGTTATAGCCTTTTCTAGCAACTGCTAGTAATATTATATAGGGAAGGAATGAACCAGGAAGTGGAAAACCAGGAACAGAGCATGGATCACTAGTTTAAGAGGGGGTCTACCCATTGAGTGCTTACTTTAACAGAATGTGTGTATAAACTTGTTAATTTAAACAACAGTATTTAGGAAATGGTTATCCCTTGTCTCCACATTTTCAGAATAAAGGTTATATGCTGGTGTCTGAATGGATCATTCTGGAGTGAAGGACTGAACTGCTCTTTGGTCTCCACAGTATTTTTCCTGAAGGATGGAGTTGACTGAATTGCATATATTATCGGAGAATGAATCTTATCGCACAGTGAAAGCACTCTCTCTGTATAATCCTGTTACACATTTTGCAACATCTGTACAGACACTAATGCTTTCATTTACTCAACATTAAGGAGATTGAAACAGACTGTCAATGGGGCAGTGGGGATACCAGAAACCAGAGCAAGACTATCTAAAACAAAGTCAGTGTACTGAAAAAGAGCACAGCTGTATTCAACAGTAGATTTTTTGCCTTATGCTTGAGATGCTGAAGCAGAGAAAGAAACAAGTTCCTGTGGTGATGTGGGATTCCCTTCTGTATGAGTTACTACATGATTGTCACTGGACAATACTGGAGACAATGTTGTTGTAGCTGCACGAGTCCTTGGATATTAGTGAAACAAGGAGGATGAGGTAATATATTTTACTATACTGTAGCCTGCCAAGCTATATCTTTTCCTCTCCTATCCCTTTTTCTATATTTTAATAGTAATGTCAGAAATGCAAGGCCTGCAGGATCTGATTTATCCTGCATGAGTTGGCTTCAGCAGTAGTGTAGTGTGATAATTAAGGGTTAAAATGTATCAGTCCCACATAGGAAGATCTCAGAGGTGCAGGGTGGACTGTCTAGTCACATCTAATATGAGATGCCCAGTTGAAAACCTCCCCTGATAATTCTTTGTAGAAATATTTAAAAAGCGTTATTTTTTGTAGAACAAACCCAAATTTCAAAATCTAGAAAGATTTCATGGAAGAGCATACTAATCCTTCAGTCAGCTTACAGCAGTCTTTAATTACATGAGCACATATTTTTCCCATTAGACCCCCTGCTTCATTTAGGGTATGTCTAAACTACGTTCTCTTTTCAAAAGAGGATATGCAAATTCTGCGGGAATTTGCATATCTTCTTCCAATCTCACTTTCGAAAGCAGAGCTTTCGAAAGTGAAAGTAGTCTGGATGCAGGTTTTTTTGGGGAAAAAAACCCTTTTCAAAAAAACCGCGTAAACCTCATTTTTTAAGGAAAAGCTTTTTTTTTTTTTTTTCGAAAAAGGGTTTTTTTCCGAAAAAAACACATCCAGACACTTTCACTTTCGAAAGCTCTGCTTTCGAAAGTGAGATCAGAAGTGAGTTCCTCTTTCGAAAATAAAGCATAGTCTAGACATAGCCTTAGTGTATAGGTTGGATGGGGCTCACTGAGGACATGTCTACACTATAGAGAAGATCAACCTTCCAGAGATGGATCTTCTAGCATTCAATTTACTGGGTTTAATGTAGACCCATAAATTGAACACTGAGGGCAGCCCCTGCCAGCATCTGGTACTCCTCCTTTTGCGAGGCGTAAGGGAAGCCATCGGGAGTGTATGTTCCCATCAGCCTCCCGCAGTGTGGACACTGCAGAAGCTCGGCTAAAGGTAAGTTGATTCTAGCTATGCATTTTGTGTAGCTAGATGTTGTACCTTAAGCTGACTTGTCTAGTCTAATACAGACCAGGCATAATAGTGTATTTTCAATAGTGTATTTTCTCCTTGTTATTCAGTGTGCGGACCCAGGTCTTATTCTCTGCACACTATTCAAGTGGTGCTTTGAAAACAGAATTATTAATTTCCTTATGAGCTTTTCTCTGCTGCTCATCACTATACTATCTTAACAATAGGATTTCTGTGGGAGGTAGATGAGAGTTGTAGTAAAATTACATCTTTATTGTGCAGTCTTTCATTTCACAACAAGTTAAGTAACGTTGTCACCACTAGAAGGAGCTCTTGAAAGAACAAAATGAACTACTTTAGGTTGCTCTTATGGACACTTTAAAGAAGCTGGTGCCAGAGCCAGCCTGATAACTTCTGCAGCAGGGACACCTGCACGTTTTTATTTATTTATCTGCATTACAGTAGCTCCAATGGCCCTACATGGAATTGGGATTCCATTGCACTAAGCACCGTGAGAACATAACAATGATATTGTTCCTGCTGTGAAAGGCTTAACATTGAATTCAAGACAAGACAGAGAGAAACAACAGGAAGGTGACTTTCCACAGTAGTCTGCATAACGTGGAAGTTCAGAATCAGTTAAAAGCTTCTATTTTATAAATATAAGTAATTACCACTAGTCCTCAACTTAGTCAATATCAGTTGACTATTTCCTGTCAGAGTAATAGTAGTAGTGGGTCTTGAGCGAGGAATTAAATTCAGGGACAGTTGATCCTGCATGGCTACTCAATGGACAAAGTCCAGCATGGAAGAAAACAGGAGAAAAAGGACAAAAAATGGATCACTGGCAGACATGGAAGCAAGGGCAACTTGATAAGCAAGAGAGGGAGAAGTCCCTGTTTACACCCAGGTTGTTAACTTGAGTGACAGAGTGGTTAGTGTTGCCCTCAGCTGTGGTACACAGAAAGTGGAGGACTGGTGGCTTTGGGAGATGAGGTATCCGAGTTCAGTTCTGGCCATGTGGAGTTTAATTTGACACTGTGTGACTGACCGGGCCGGGTCTGGGAACAGCTGAGGGCGTCTGCTCAGGGCGAATTGCTCGAATCTAGGGCTCTCCCTAGCCCCCAGACTGGAAGCCTTCCCAACTAGGCCACAACCAGTCCCACAGAGCGCTTCAGCTGCCTGCCTGAAGCCTCACGAGCAACACCCTTCCGACACCCCAGCAATATCCGGGCCCCAGATGGCCCCGGGCCTCATATACAGGTAAGGGGTCTTAGAACCCAACCTCACCTACCCCGAACAAGTTCTGTCCAGTTCCAAGAAACCAGCCACAGATCCCAGCCAATTTACTCTCTGGATCTTACTCACAAATCACGCTGAGCCAATCCTTCAGAATCTACGATCTAAAGGTTTATTATGACAATAAAGAAAAGCATGAGAGTACGGTTGTTAAAGGATAGTACATTACATGCATCGAATCTCCCAGTTCTCGATGCAGGCTCTAGCAGAGATGTTACAGCTGCTGGCTTAAAAGTCCTTGTTGCACATCCTAGGATCAGGATGGGTCCACAGTTCTTTCCGGCTCTTTGATCCCTGCACTGCTGCCTCTGGGATGAAGTGCTGAGCTGAGTACCAAGATGGAGTCAGCCACATGGCCTATTTATCCCTCCTTCCTGGTCTCTTCTTGGCTACAGCAGGTCACCTGGCCCATGGCCTATCCCTGTGTTCCCTGCTGGTAGCCCCTAGGTATGAGTCACCACTCTTGAGGTGTGTACTTGGCCTATAGAAGGCTATTTTTCCAGAGCTTTGTTCGTTAGCATGTCCACAGGCTGAGCTGCTTTGCCCATAGTTCAACCACATATAGAGAAACATTTGGTATCCACAAAAAATACATGCTTATAACTTCACATACTGACATTATACAATCACATGAATAGCATATATGGAATCAGAAGAAAGTAGGCTTCTATTTGACATCTCACATGGCCCCCCTTTGTGCCACTTTTGGGGCCAATACCCCCCCATGGGTGCAGTAGTGATCTGGCTGCTCCCCTTAAAATCCAGTAATGTGACACACTGAAACATCGTGAAGAAGCTGTGAGACAGACAGGCTGTAATCCTGAATTGGACAGAGGTAGACAGATCAAGATTGGAGGGAAAGGTTTGTGAATAGGCATAAAGACTACAAGAGACTTCATCAGAGTGGGTAATGTTAGCTTGAAAAAGGGTATTGATGGAGAAAGGGAGTGGATTAAGGACATTATTTCTGTAAGCATACGTTTTATAGTTTGTATTTTTGCTGACAGTGATAGAAAGTCTTGTGACAACCTCAACATCCAAGGGCCCTTCTGTAATGAGTTTATCATCCATACCAAGTTTATCAGTATAATGCATTTATTATCCATAGCATTTGGTCAAAGCATTCATAACACCTGGTGAAGCTACATCAAAGGAATATCAGTTTAGTCCCTTCAAGACAGCTGGGAAAACAATCAGTTCAATAGTCTTAAGAGAAAAATGTGAACATGTTCAACGTATTTCCCATCTGAAGGATGTACTCACACTGAAATTTCTTGCAAATTAAATACTTCATTATATATATATTTACCAAATATTACCCCATTCCAAGGCAAAACAGTAAAATATCCCCTAAAATGCTAAATATATTTGTGAGATTGTGATACATTATCTGAAACAGACCAGTCAAATTCTTAGCTCCATCCAAACTATGGAGTCCAGGAAGCAGGGGGAATTGTTGTTGTTGTTGTTTCGGAGCGGGTTGGTATTTTTGGGGGTGGGGGTTGTGTGCTTTTTTTGTTTTTGTTTTGCTTTCTGGTTCCCTTGTCAATTTTGCAATGATTCTTGTAAAATTTAGAACCGTCTGATAGATGGTCTAACATAGCCTAGCTTGTAACTACTCTTGGGAGTGGGGGTTGTTATAGCAGCTGGGGGTAGTTGGAGAACAGCCAGGCCCCTTCCATCCTGGTCATGTGTCCTATGCTAGCAGTGTAGCATAAAATCAGCTATATCTATTCGTTGTCAGCTGTATGCTAGCTGAGGATTTCTCCATCCCAGGAGAATTCTACTACCAAGATGGCCCACTACTTGGATGAGATCACCACAAGGAAGAAGAACAGCTAGCTAAATATGATCCCAAGTAAAACAGAGCTGATGTTGATGGCCAGAGGAAAATATTCTGCAGAGTTTACAGCCACTCTGCAATCTCCACTGGTTGATGTTTCACATCCACAATTGGTCATTTCAGTCCATAGACTAGCAATACTTTTGGATTTCTCACTATGCTGATTTTTCACATAGCAACAGCTGTTTGTAGTGCCTTCTGTCATCTCCATTTGAGTAGGATACTCCCCCAGACTGGTGGACTCTTTACGCTGGTTTTCCATAGATTTTTTAATTAAGCTCAAGGTGTTGACTGTATCATGAAGTTCCACAACACCTAACAGAACACATAAAAGACCATCTAAAGCTCCACAATTAAGACTGTTTGACAACTTCACTCCTCTGGCCCAATGGAACTCTTATTAGTAATAGTTAAGCTTGTCTTTTTGGGGAGGAAGAACCTTCTCTGGGCACAGTCTGAGACTATGGAATAACTTGCCCAGAACTAAGGACCATCACAAACCTCACCACTTTCTTCTCCAAGCACAAAGTAGATTTTTTTCCTTGACTTCTCTGACAAACACACGGCAACAGGTATATTTGCACTTAAAAATAATAACCAAAACAAGACATTCAACTGCACACACTACTCCTTATTGGAGATGTTTTGAGATGAGAAAACAACAAAGAAGATGTGACAGATGTATGGTCATGTTGCACATAATGTACTACTGGAAGGTGCTCAGATATTATGCTGACAAGGACAGTAGAACAACCTATTTAAGGTAGTTTTATGATCTATAATTTGTGCAGGGATCCCCATTGCCAACCCTGTCCACATATTTATGCAAGCAACACCATCACAGGACCTAACCACATAAGCCACAATATCAGGAGCTCATCCACCTGCACATCCACTAATGTGATATATGCCAGCAAGTACCAGCAATGCCCCTCTGCCATGTATATTGACTAAACCGGGCAGTCTACACCAAAAGGATAAATGGACCCAAATCAGACATCAGGAAAGGTAGCACACAAACCTGTAGGGGAACACTTCAACCTCCCTGGGCATTCAGCGATGGATTTGAAAATAGCCATCCTTCTACAAACTAATTTCAATACCGGATTATAAAGGGAGACAGTTGAACTGGAATTCATTTGCAAATTCAACTATCAATTTAGGATTCAGTAAGGATCTCAATGCATTACAAAGACAATTTCCCCTCTCTGGATATTCACATCTGCACACCAAATGTTGTGAATGACCTACTTCCATCCTGATTTGATACACTTATTTCACACAAGCAATTTCTTCCTTATATATACTCCTGCTTCTGTAACTTGCACTTCAATTCATCTGATGAAGTGAGTGTTATCAACAAAAGCTTATGCCCTAATAAATCTGATAGTCTTGAAGGCCTGGTCTACACTAGGACCTTAGTCTGAAATTAGCCCCCCAGGGTTGAATGATGCGTCCATACTACCAAGCCTGTTATTTCAGAAAAAGAACTCTGTAGTCCTGCTTTTCAAGAGGAATAATGCTATTCCCTAACTTGTAAGTCCAAAATAACATTAGTGTGGATGCTCTAGTGCCTCTAATTCAAACTAATTGTTCTCTGGGAGGCCTCTCACAGCTCCCCACAATGCTTCCTGGGGTTCTAAGTCTGAGGTAACACATCCACATTAACAGAGCCTGTCTCAGACTGCATTCAATTCTTCCCTGTAGTGAGGACATGGAACTTTGAACTTGTAAATTTGATGTGTGTCCAGATGTCAAATTTACTAACTTTGAAATAATCTCCGAGGCTGTGTCTACATTGGTGCGATCTTGCGCAAAAGCAGCCGCTTTTGTGCCAAAACTTGCTACCTGTCTACACTGGCTGCGAGTTCTTGCGCAAGAACACTGACGTTCTAATGTATTAAATCAGTGCTTCTTGCACAAGAACTATGATGCTCCCGCTCAGGAATAAGCCCTCTTGCGCAACTGTTCTTGAGCAAGAGGCCAGTGTAGACAGGCAACATGAATTTCTTGCACAAGAAAGCCCTATGGTTAAAATGGCCATCAGGGCTTTCTTGCACAAGAGAGCGTCTACACTGGCACGGATGCTCTTGCGCAAAAGCACATATCTTGCACAAAGGCACATGCCAGTGTAGATGCTCTCTTCTGGAAGAGTTTTTGCACAAGAACTCTTCCGCAAAAGAGTTCTTGTGCAAAATCATGCCAATGTAGACGTAGCCCTAGTGTAGACATGGCTATTCTGTTGAACTTCAGCTTAATCAATACTGGAAAAATACCCAGAGTAGACAAAGAGCACAGTGGTCCCTACCTTTAAGCACAAAAAGAAGATGTGCAAGAATGAAGTATTTGCCAACCATCATATTAATGAGTCACACAATCAAATGGCTGGGAAGATTTATTGAGAAAAGACTTCTTGAAGAAATGGAGCAACATTTAAGTGGCAACCAATTTGGGTTTATGCCAGGAAGGTCAACAATGGATGAAGTGTTTGCAGCCCAAATGCCATAAGAGAACTAAAGAGAGAAATGAAAGAAATTGCATTTAATGATGGTGTATGTAGGGAAGTCTTACGATGGAGTTCCTAGAGAGCTGATATGGTAGTTCCTATGGTCATATAATATGCCAGACAAAATATGTTCTGACTCTCATGGAGAGCAGGGAGAAACAGCTGCGTCCACAGTGAGTAACTCACATTGAGGGCAGGCCCGCATTAAGGATCAGCCTTAATCACCATCCTATTTGATTGTAGTGGACTCCTTGCACAGGAGATTAGGGGAGAGGCTTTATGGAACATGCTTTTAAGGCTGTGACACAAAAATAAATATGAACTGGAAAGGGACCGAGGGGGTTGGAGAGCTGTATTAGAAGCAAATATATAAATCAGCTGACAAAAGATGTAATTTGTGTGATGCTTCATTGAGAGGAACAATGAGAAGCCCGTAAAATCAGATGGTATAGAGTTAAGGTCTGCAGCTATTAAAATATCTCAGCCATGACAGGCATGGATGCAGATGTTAGGAGTTGCATGAAGAGCACTTGTAAACAGAGGGAGATGACAGGAGTTTTCTGTGATAAGAACATGTCAAGTAGATGAAAGTGTATAAGCCCATGAGTGGGCCAGCCATGGCCTACAGGTCATACTGTTGGCCAAGGAGGAAAAGAGAAGAACAAGTACTTCACACTGACAAAATGAGAATTCTCAGGTGTAAATCAGTCCTGAGTAAGACTACATCTGATAAGCTACACAATGAAATGACATGGGTCGTAATGCAGGTAGCTCCATCATGGGCAAAGGTGAGGGAATTCTGAGTGAAATGGGTCATGTGAGATGACAAGATGCAAGATATATTAGCAGATCTGGTAGGCACGAGACAAAGACACAGAAAAAGATGACTCAAGAAGCTGTAAGAGGGCCTGAAGAAGATCAGCATCAGTTTGGAAGGTACATTTGACAGAAACATTTCAACACAAAGAGCAAGAACTGTTGACCCTGACAAATGGGATAGGGCTGAGGTAAAGGACAATTAAGGCAACAAAATATTTCTTTTTATTGTCCTATGATGCTTAAATGGCAAGCTAGCACCAAAGATGCACTGATAATGGGTTTTATATGTGCAAGTTACAGAGGGCTGCATATTAATAAATAATTAAATAAAAATCAATCCTCTCATAATGTAAAACATTACATAACATAAACGCATTTTCATTGCATGACATCCACCTCATAGCATTATCCTTGCAAGCTACGTAAGCCTGCAGTGCTGTCCAAGACAAATTTGCTACCTGTAATAAAGTAACAATTCACCTTCAAATAATTTGTATCCTAGGATTTTCCCTGACAAAAAAGCAAAATGTATATTATTTCAGTTAGGGTATGTCTAGACTGGTGGGTTTTTCAGGGACACTGGAGGTATCCCAGAAAAACTCTGCTGTGTCCAGGGAACAGGTGTGCTCTTCCACTTTTTTGCGGAAGAGCAAACACGCTCTTTCAGGGAGCCCTGTATACCTCGTTCTATGAGGAATAAGGGCTCCTCTGAAAGAGGAGACGGGGCCAAATGGCAGAAAAGCCTGGCGGAAAAAGCCTCTTTTGGAAAAGCAATTGGAAAAAACTATGCAAATTTCAGAGCACAATGTGCGTAGCTTTTTCCGATAAAAGAGTATAGTCTACACCTAGCCTTTGATAAGTTGCATGCAACCCTGAAAAGGCTTTGGTACTTCCAAGGATGGTGGATTTCACAGAGCAAATGGTATGTTATTGCCCCCATCCACAAACACTTGCACTGATTTGCATTTTACCTATCCATCACCTGATTCTCAGCTAGTACCATCTTTTGAAGTTAATGATTGGAAGTATGTTTGCACTGGGAAATAATAGGTCACAAAAATGAAAGAACTAAAAACAAGAAAGAATAATCACACACAGGAAAAAGAGAGTATAGTATAATCATGGATATTGCCAGACCATCACATCTTTCTCTTATTCTAGTGCAAAATACTACTGTAAGGTCTGTGGTACATGGGCAAAAGAGAGGAAGTCATAAGAAGAAGGAACTTGTTAGTAGTTTTTTTTAAGCCTGCATGATGTTCCTCACTTGATCAAGATTTGAAGCTCTCTAATCTGCACTAGAGAAAGTTGGCTGGAATGTACCATGCTTCAAAATACAAATATCATATTTAATGTCTCTTAGAAGATGGCAATCTGAAATATTTTCCCCTGGAGGAGTAATTTGCAAGCTAATAATAGACAGGTAGATATTATAGACACATTGAAAAAATTCTGTTAATAAAATGTGGCAGTATTGTTAACCATAAAAAAAACAAGAAGTGCAAAGATTTAGGATTCATGTGCATCCTTAACTCAGCCCCTTGTGTGTATGCATATCAGTATATTCAATGTATATTATTTTTAAAATATATTCTCCAATTTTAATATCATATATCTCAGAATGAAGTAAGTATTGTGTACTACTCTGTCAGACTCCATTAAAATCATGTCTATGAAAAGTATAATTAAACAGTTCTTGTAGCACATAATAAAGATGAAATATTATAGTTATAGTACAAAAAGTGGGCATTTATTTACATAAATTATCTTATAGTTTACAGCTTACTCATCTTCATCAATTGCTGTATCTTCTGAATTAAATATGAGGAAGGATATACTATACATGTGTGCATGTAAATTAACAACATGGATAACTGCCTCATTCACTGAAATGTGTATGGCAATGGCAGTATCATGGTTTGGAGAAAAGATTACTGTACATGGCTGCAAGCTTAAAGGCCTAGTAGTTTCAGAGTCAAGCACGAAAACTCATGACAGGGGGATAGCTGTTTGGGTCTCCTAATGGAGTTTCTCTCCATTCATTGGGGGTGCACGTGTTCTCCCTTAACCCCATGGAATAGGGCTTGCTTACGTAAAGATGATCAGGCCCACCAAGATGATTGCCAGACTACCATTGCCAGACTAACATAATGAATTTTCAAGCAATTGATATTTTTAATAGCTGGGGGCAGACATAAGGGTCAAAGCAGTCAGCCAATCTGTAGCAAGGCGCCCAATTGTCATGTCACTTTAGGCTTCTTTTTAAAGATAAAGATTAAAAAAAACCCCATAACAACAACAAAAAAATCACAGGCCTAAACAAAAGTGGAATCTCACCTAAATTGCTTTGTACACAATGTGCAGTTCTGGTCACCCCATTTTAAAAAAAGTTACGTTATAACTGCAAAAGGTACAGAGAAGGGCAACACAAATAATTAGAGGTATGAAACAACTTCCGTATGAGAAGAGATTAAGTAGATTGGGATTGTTCAGCTTGGAACAGAGACAACTAAGGGGAGATATGATAGATGACTAGGAGCGGCCTGAGGCCGGCTGCCGCAGCTGGTGCCCTAGGCGGAAGGCGTGATTGGCGCCCCCGCCTGCACGGCTGTGAATGGCCGTGACGTCATCATCGGGCGCCCGGGCTGGCGGCGCCCTAGGCAACTGCCTAGTTTGCCTAGGTTCACGGGCCGCCCCGTAGATGACCATATAATCAAGAATGGGGTAGGGAAAGTGAATGAGAAAGTTGTTTACACCTTTCACATACCACGAGAACCAGGTGTCACCCAATGAAATTAATAGCCAACAAGCTTAAAACAACAAAAGAAAGCACTTCTTCAAATAACATACAATCAGTAGAACTCATTGCCAGGGGATGTTGTTAAGACCAAAAGTATAACTGGGTTCAACAAGAATTAGATAAGTTCATGGAAGATAGCTCCATCAATGGCTATACCCAAGATGCCTAAACCAACTTTGACTGCCACCTGCTGGACTGGATGACAGGGAATATATTTCTCAATAACTGTTCTGCTCTGTTAATTCTCTCTTGTAGGGTAAACTGAGGAAGTCCATGGTATCTTGCTGAGAACTGAGTACTCAAATCTGAAATCATTAGGCCAGGCCTGGGAAGCACATAGACAGCAGTTAACTTGACCCTGGTTCCCCTGGCAACTACATTCCAAAGGGGCTCTCTCTCTCTGATAAGGCCTGGCAGGTACCAGCCAGGCTGCGCGGTTTTTCAGATTAATCAGCTTGGATCCCAAGGACTGTGCCAACACAAGGAAGTAGTCATCTCGCAGTAGACATCACAATTTCAGCTAACAAGCTAACAACAACATGTCCATTTTGGGGCTTCCATCCTGTTTATGTTGGCTCATTTAGCTTGTTAGGAATAACTACCTGTATTAGTGATAACATGTTTAATTGGCAATGGGCGGAGATACTGTGTAACTTTCGTAGTTCATTGGCTTATGGACATATCTCAATTCTGGTGCTAGACCTATCAAATCACTTCCCCTCCGTCCATCTGCTACCTATATAATCTAATGTATATTTTGGCTAAATTAGTGCTCTCCAGGCTAACACCCGGTTGGCACTCCACAGCGCTGTGTGTTCAATAAATCCTCTGCTTGTTTTCACCTGCACCCAGTGTGTCCGGAATTATTCCCTACATCTCTGAAGCACCTGGCATTGTCCATTGTCAGAAGACAGGTACTGGGCTAAATGAACCATTAGTCTGACCAAGTATGTCCATTCTTTTTTGTTCTTACGCTCTTATGACTTGCACATTTCCAATTACTGGAACATTACACCACCACAAGACTTTACTTTGGCAAATTGTTCTGTGATGATATCCAACTCCAATCTTACTATCTCATCATTCTCTATTGCAAAGAGAGCAAGGTCACTTCAGTAGGTCTGAGACGGTGTTGAATGCATGTAGATTTTTTACTCATCTTAACATGGCCATTGTGTATTCAGCAGTAGTCACTCCAATTGGTAGTGAGAAGAAGTTGAAACTCATAACATTTCTATTTCTGGTAAAACATCAAAAAGAATTTGACACTCAATTCACTGTGGACTCCAAGTAACAAAATGATTACCTCTGTGTCCTTTGTAAAATAAAACATCTTGAAAGACAACTCATGAACCAAATCTAAAGAAAAATATAAGTATTCTCCCATGAATTTAAGAATTTCCTTTTTTAACTTTAAAAATTATAGTTTTAAGTCACTTACTTAGTTTTGGTAACTGGTGATTGGTTCTTTAAAGGATGTGAAACCACAGACAGAGGAATACTTTCTTTTAGGGTTAACCAAAGAATTTATTTCTATTTACTTTTATAATTAATTTTTCATTTAAATCAATTCACTATCTTTAATTCTTTTAAGACAGCATAACATACAAATAAAGAATAGAAAAAACAATACAAATAAAATGAGAACAATAACTCCTCCTACAGATATACCCTCCAAAGTTACCTTTGAACAGTTTGTGGAATTATCAGACATACCTATTTAATACTTACATTGAGACGAATAGAAGCATTGTTTAGATTCAGGAGATATTCTTACTTTATGTCTTTCCTTTTGGATTTTTCGTTGAAACTTACAACCGGTGTTCCCCTTTCGGAGCTTATGAGCAGCAGCAAGATTCAGCACTGGGGAGGGAGCCCTGGTTGATCAGACCTGGCTTTTTCGGATTCACAACACGTCCGATTTTGATCTGTTTTGTTGAACCTTATATACCCTGTTTTGGTATTTTTCCTCTCACCTGGCTATGCTGACGTTAGTTTTTGTTATCTCATGCTGCCTTTTTAGGAGTTATTTTTTACTTTCATCTACTTTTATTTCCTTAAAAGCGAGGTTATCAGTACTTTGTTGCTTTTTCAGTTTTTTGTCCCCTAAAAGTAGGATTATTGTTGGTTATCCAATTAAATTTTGGTTTCTTGCTTATGTATCTTGACAATGCTGCCTTCCTTTTACACTTTCAGCTAAACTGGTGCTCATTTGACATATACTGGGTAGGCCTTAACACATCCTTTTCACACTTAGGATGTAGGAAAACGGAGTAGCTACTTCTTGAAACCCCACACATCAGTATTTTAATTCCCCAATCATATTGTCTAAGACCTCAAAATATTTCCTTTGATGATTATCCTATGCAAATCATATGCAAATTCATCATCCATGAAGCATACATGTCTCTTCCTTATGGCTTAGATAATGTGTATTTTTAAAACCCATTTCTTCACACCTGTTCTGAAATTTTCACAATTTCCTCATACTTTTTTTCAGATCTGAGTTTGCTGAGTTCATTTACTCTCAAATGTCCAGAAAACTTGGAACAGGTCAGTTTTCTTTGACTGAAGGATTACAGAGGATGCAGCCACTGATAACTAAGCTCCTATACCACTAAAACAGGCTGAAGTAGAATATCTATGCTGTTAAAGACAGGTTGCTTTTTGCTCTGTGTATATCCTCAGTATTCCTGCATCCACTGACAGTTTCATCCTCTAGGCATTCAATTATACTCTGAAAATTTACTGTCATTGCTTCTTAGGCTTTCATTTGAGTGTCCTTCCTAGACTTGCAGAGTGCTTTTAGATGTAAAGGTCTCCTTTGTTCTTCAGAAGTCTGTTCAATTTCATCTGCTGCATCAATCCTGTCAACTCTTTCATGGGTCTGAAGTGTATCATCAGTTTCCTCTTCCCTTTGCAGAGCTGTGCTCACTTGATCAAGACTTTGAAGATAAAGATCATTTTTAGACTTAATCCTTAGTTTTTCCACATCAATGGTTAGCTTCTGTGGAATATTTATATATTTCCTGCAAATGTGGGAAGAAAACCTTCTGCATTGGCATTATCTTCAGCATCATGCACTGAAACCAGGTCAAATTGATATGTTGGGCAATGGATGAATGGTACATACACTTTGTTTTCCTTGACTGCAAGGTAGTCTCTCATTTTTGCTAGCAGTCCTCCATGAGCTGCAGCCATAACACTGGCCCCATCATATTTCCATCCAGACACATATTCAGTGTGAAATCCATACTTGCAGAATAAAATGTTATTTAGCTGGTCACTCAAGAATTCAGCCTCTTCCTCAGTTACTGCCACAAAGCTTACAAAATGCTCTAATATATCTACTTTTGATCAATATTAAGCAAAGCAGAACAAATTGGCCATTTGACCAAGCTGTCTAATATCTGGTTGCATCTGCAATGACAGTAAAAAAACATAGCTTCCTGACAGCTATTAAACATTTACTCCTGGTGCCTGATGCTAAAAGATTTACAAATTCATCGGTAATTTTCTTGCTTAAGTATTTGATTCTCTTGATGTCACTGATAACTCTGGGTAAAAGTTGTATTATGTCTGCCAAGTAGCTTACTGATGTTCAAGAAAATACTGCAGTTGTTGCTAGTTGTTAAAATTTAGAATAATCAGCTAATCGAATAGTCGATGCAATTTGCATCAACTATTCGATTAGTCGATAAGGGACCTCAGGCTGTTGCTACACTTCAAAGGCAAAAGCCCTGCAAGGAACATGGGTCCCCTGCTGGCCCCGTGCTCCCTGCATCATTTCAAAGTGGCAGCGCCACATGGAGCCCGGGGTCAGCTGAGTCCCCAGCTGACCCTGGGCTCCATGCAGTGCTGCCACTTTGAAACACCAGGGGGATCCCAGTGTCAGGCTCCATGCGGTGCTGCCACTTTGAAATGCCGCGTGCAGCCCCAGCTGGCCCTGGGATGCAGGTGGCATTTCAAAGCGGCAGCGCCAAGTGGAGCCCAGGGTCTGCACTGCCGCTTTGAAGCACTGCCACTTTGAAGCACCTTCTCCACTTCCCCGCCACTTGCTGCCTCTTTCTGACAGAGGCAGCAGGGGGTGAAGTGACTAGTTGACTAGTCAACTATCCAGGTTTGCTTATCGGATAGTCGACTAATCGTTCACATCCCTAGTTGTTGCTTTCCAGCACTTCACAGAAGCCGTGGAAGGGGAGACCTAACCTAGGCAAAGCTTTGACTATATCAAGCAATATTTTTAGTAATTCTTGCAATTTCTTAATATTTGTTTATCACAATATACATTGGTACTATAGAATCATATAACAGGAAGGAACCTCTAGAAGTTATCAAGTCCAGTCTCCTGCACTCATGGCAGGCCCAAGCACCATCGATAGCATCTCTGACAGAATTTGTCTAACCTGCTCTTTAAAATCTCCTATGATGGAGATTCTACAACCTCCATAAGGCAATTTATTCTAGTACTTAACCATTAGGAAGTTTTTCCTAATGTCCAACCTAAACCTTTCTTGATGCAATTTAAGCCCATTACTTCTTTTCCTGTCCTCAGGAATTAAGGAGATTAATTTTTCTCCTTCATCCTTGTAACTGTTGTTTAGATACTTGAAAACAGTTATCATATCCCCTCTCAGCTTTTCCTGATTAAACAAACCCAGCTCTTTCAATCTTTCTTCATAGGTCATGTTTTCTAGATCTTTAATCATTTTTGTTGCTCTTTTCTGGACTTTTTCCAATTTGTCCACATCTTTCCTGAAATGGGGCTCCCAGAACTGTTCACAATACTCTGAGGGTGTGTCTAGACTACAGGGTTTTGTTGACAAAAGTGGACTTTTGTTGACAAAACTATACCTGCGTCTACACTACCGCCAAGTTCTGTCGACGGTAAGTCAACAGAACACGGCAGTTTTGTCGACAGCGGTAAACCCCATTCTATGAGGAATAACGCCTTTTGTCGACAGAGTTCTGTCAACAAAAGGCGCTATTGCATCCACACTGTGCTTTTTCAAAAGAGAGCGTCTAGAAAACCTCTGTCGACAAAGCCTCTGTCGACAAAAGCCTGTAGTCTAGACGTACCCTAACTGACAAGCGGAAGCATTGTCTTGCTTACAATACTCTTGTTAATACATCCCAGAATGATATTTGCTTTTTTTGCAATAGTGTCAGCATGGACTCATATTTAGCTTGTGGTCTATAGCCTCTAGATCTCTTTCTGCGGTACTCCATCCTAGACAATCATTTCCTATTTTGAATGAGTATAATGGATTGTTTCTTCTTAATTGGAGTACCTTTGCATTTGTCCTTACTGAATTTAATTTTGTTTGCTTCAGACAATTTCTCCAGTTTGTCCCAATCATTTTTAATTTTCATTCTGTCCTCCAAAACATCGGCAAACCCTCCCAGCTTGGTATCATCTGCAAACTTTATGGCTTTGTCTACACTCCCAGTTTTTGCTGGAAGAGGCAATGCAAATGAAGCACTGATTAGCATATTGTTGCACTTCATTTGCATAATCTCCTCCAATGCCTTTTGCGCAAGAGGTTTTTGCGCAAAAACAGGCAGTGTGTACATGTCCGTTTTGCGCAAAATCCCCTTTTTGCGCAAGATCCTTATCCCTCCTCCAGGCTTCATTTGCATTACCTCTTCTGGAAAAAACTGGTAGTGTAGACATAGCCTATAACCATACTCTCTGTGCTATTATCTATATCACTGATGAAGATATTCAACAGAAACAGTCTCAGAAC
Source organism: Pelochelys cantorii (assembly GCA_032595735.1). Lineage (NCBI taxonomy): Eukaryota > Metazoa > Chordata > Testudines > Trionychidae > Pelochelys > Pelochelys cantorii. Next base: position 32,485,269 of record CM064328.1, read on the forward strand.
TGATCTGCACAGAAACCCACTTGTAATGCCCTTCCAACATGACTGTGAACCATTGTAACTGCTCTCTGGAAATGGTTATCCAACCAATTACGCACCCTCCTGTTAGTAGCCCCACCTTGGTTATATTTCCCTTGTTTATTTACAAGAAGTTCATGCAAAACTATATCAGATACTTTACTAAAATTTAGGCATACTGCATTTACCACTTCCTCCTTATCCACAAGGCTTGTTAGCCTATCAATGATAGCTATTAGCTTGCCTTGACATTATTTGTTCTTTACCAGTCCATGCTAACTGTTACTTATTACCTTATTATCTTCCAGGTGTTTGCAGGTGAATTCCTTAATTCACCTGCAACCCTGCTCCATTATCTTTCCTGGTACACAAGTTAAGACGACTGGTATTCCCCGGGTTGCCCTTATTTCCATTTTTATAGATGGGCACAATATGTGTGTGTCTACACTGCACCGTAGGTCAAAATCAGATATGCAATTTGAGCTACGCAAATTGCGTATCTTATCTCAATGTTATTTCACAATAGTTTATTTCTAAATTTGGCACTATTCCAAAACATCCCTTACTCCTTTTGGAATGAGGTTTACAGAGATGTCAGAATAGCGAGCCTGTTATATTTCAAAATAACGGGGGTGCTCAAAAGTCACAGAATTTTGGGATACCTTGGGTATCCCAAAATAGTGCTGCAGTGTAGACGTAACCTAGGTGCCCTTTTTCAATCTTCTGGAATCCCTCCTGTCTTCCATGACTTTTCAAAGATAATTGCTAATGACTCAGATACCTCCTCAATCAGCTCCTTGAGTACTCTAGGATGTATTTCATCAGGCCTTGGTGACTTGAAGACATGTAATTTGTCTAAGTCATTTTTAAAATTATTCTTTTCCCATTTTAGTTTTTTAGCTTTTTTTTTTATTACAATCCTTCACAAACTGTAAAACTGCCACATGTGACTATACATGTTGTTTGCTACTCCCTGACTTTGCAGGAACTGTGGTGAGGGCTCTATCAGACGAAGCATTGATGTAGGGCCTTGGCCAGAAGGAGCAGATAGCATATCTTGGAGCTGAGAGGAGTAGGGGCAATGGAGGAGCATAGCAGGTGTGAGGTGGCAGGGATGGGATATGAACGGTTGAGGGAAGTAAGGATTTATTTGAATGTGGAGCATGTGCCATTGCCAGATGGGAAAAGGAGGGAAGGGGCCCAGTCAACATTTGCTCACTTTGTAAGGCCCAGTCAGCATTTGCTCACCTTGGCTGACTCTTAAATCTGTCACTGTTAATAATTATAACAATGGAGCACTTACACATCTCCAGTACGATGCTAAGAATGAATGAGTGAAGGGAGCTTGTGAAGTTTAAATGCTATTTTTACTGGAAACAAAGTACATAATTTCTAAGGTTAAAGATCAGGCAGCCCAGAGTGGGTTGGGGTTTCACAAAACCCTTAGAAATTTTTAAAACACATTTTTTCCATTTAAATGAAAGCACGTTTCTTTAATTCAATACATGTCTTGTGGCATGTAGAAATAAATATCAATGAATCTCAGACACACAGACTTTGTGGTTGGATGAAATACCACTATGAGTTTTGGAAACACATTTCAACTCTTGTGTTCTCTTAATGCGTCCCTTCTTCTGCTTTGTGGTACCTGATCCTCTTGCTCTTTCCTTTCAGATTTCTGTCTAGCTAATCCTTTTCTCCAAAGTTTTTTTTACCTTCCTTCTTTTCTCTTGTCTCTCTGCCCTTCTCCAGATCCAGCTCACTGGGTATGTCTAGACTGCATCCCTCTGTCAGCAGAGGGATGCAGATTAGACAGGTCAACATTGCAAATGAGGCAGGGATTTAAATATCCCGCACCTAATTTGCATAAAAATGGCCACCGCGTTTTGCCTTGCAGAAGGCATAAGGGATCCTTGCAGGAGGCATAAGGGATCTGTCGAAAAAGGATTTCTTTCTCGACAGATCCCCCTCTAGACTGCTGCTTTTTGCCGACAAAGTGATGAGTCGGCAAAACGCGGCGGCCATTTTTATGCAAATTAGGCATGGGACATTTAAATCCCTGCCTCATTTGCAATGTTGACCTGCCTAATCTGCATCCCTCTGCCGACAGAGGGATGTAGTCTGGACATACCCACTGTGTCTTCCCTGCTGCAGCTCTCTATCAGGCCACGTGTTCCTCCCCCAACGTCTTCTTTACATTTTTTACCATATCTCTCCTCTCTGTTTCTCCCTACACAGGGCCATTCATTTGCTCTTGGCATCCTGGGGTTTTTTTCCTACTCCAGGTCCATACCTATTTATTCTTTTTCTGCCTTTTACTATACCCTCATCTCTGTTACAAATTTCACTCCTCTTCTAATGACCTTCCCGTGAGCTATTTTGGTTTTAGTTACTCAGTGTAGTGGATGCACCTATGAAAATATGTGTGCACATGCACATTGCATTAATAGACCCCTTCGTTTTAAGTTATTTTATTTAGTTTTTTCCTGGAAATTTATCAGCATTTATTAGCACAACAACAAAAGCATTTGAAAATTGGTGCAAAAACTATTAATTTTTTGAATAAATATCAGCTTATGTTGATGGACAGGAGGATATGAGAAAATTATACAGTTGATTAAAGCACGATGAGCAGAATTCAATACGATTTGCTGCAGAATTAAAAAGAACAGAAAACACAAAGCTTGAAATGTATATGTGGTGGGTGTGAGATTCAACAGCACGTTCAGATGTGCATGTACTTCAGAGCTTGCATGCATGCCTGTTTGTTCATCGTGTGTATATTCTAGACTTATACATAGCCTTCAATAATCAGTTTTGTGTTTGCCCACAGACTAATACAGCTATCATGCTAATACATCTTATGTAATCTAATTGTATTTTCCTAATAAAAAAAGTTATTTTTATATATTTAGTGATGCAAAAGTAGGGTGAAAATCAGAAAGAAAAAATAATCATTTTTATAAAACCTGGATTTTAAAACTTTTCCTTGTATGCAGAGTTGCCCTTTTATTTTCAGTATTATTGCAGCCTATTGAACAATAAGGACATAGTATTCTCCCTTGGAGGCTTCATATTTATTCTTTCCTGTTTGGTTAGAATTCTTCATATAGTTCTATACCCAAAGAGAACAAGAAATGGAGTTTTAGTCTAAAATTATACGTGTTAAATTTAAAAAGGAACAAATTAAAAAGAAAGAACAAATATAAAGTCTCCATGGCAAGGTACAGGGCGTGTGTGCCTGTGTGTATTTGTAACAAGCTAGAGGAGAGTCAGAACAAATTAGAATGGTTCATAACTGCCAACACTTGCAGAAATGCCAGATTTTCCTTTGTCACAGAATAAGAATTAAGGCAAAGATCCTTAATTCTTTAAGGTGATGATCTTTAATGGTTACAGTCAATGGAACTATGTCTATTTATATCAGATTAGAATGTAGTCTGACTATAATATTTTGTTTTAACCAGAATTTCAACATATTTTTTTTTATGGTGGGAGGAGAGGTATTGTCTGTTGACCTAAAAATCTAGGGACTAGATTTTGCTTTTTAGGAACCATACTGAGGCAAGGTCTAGACTGCAAGCTTTTTGCGTTTTTTTTTTCCAGAGGAGGCTTTCCCACCATTTGGCCCCGTCTAGGCAGGGCAAAATGGCGGGAAAGCCTCCTCTTTTGGCGGAGCCCTTATGCCTCGTGAAACGAGGTATACAGGACTCCCTGAAAGAGCAGGTTTGCTCTTCCGTGAAAAAAAGCGGAAGAGCAAACGCGTTCCTTGGACGCGTTCCTGAGGTATCCCGCAAATCCCCCATAGTCTAGACATAGTCTGAGAAGGGTAAATAGGAGAGCCATGTTGCTGTACAAAGCATTATACATATTGTTTTCCAGAGCTCCTCAATATGCATTCTATTTCATATCAGGTCAGTACAGATTGGAGATGGAAATCATCCTTGCTTCTCTTTCTTCCCCTGCACATGCTTAAAGTGAACTGAAAAAAGCATGCAGCAGTATCATTTTCTATAGAAATAAAAGCTATACCACATGCATTCTGCCCCTACAGTCAGTTCTGCCCCTCCAGTCTATTCTGTCCACATCCTTCCCCTAGCCTCACCTCTGCTCCTTCATTTCCTGGGGCTCTCCACCCTCCTCTCCCAGAGTTGGGGAGGCTGCAGTGAGGGCCACTCCACCTTTCTAGGGCTAATGTTGCAGGAGTCAGAGTAGCGGACCAAAAGGGTGCCCCGGCTGCTCACAGGAGAGGTGAGGTGACAGGGAGCAAGGCTATTTGAGCTACTGGACTCCCTCCTCCTTCTCTCCTGCAAGATGGACTTCAGCTCTTGAGGGAGGAGGAAAGAGCTCTGCTTGCTTCCTAAACCACTCCTGGCTGGGTGCTTGCATGCCAACAGGCTGAAAATTGGAAAAAGCAGCCAATCAGACAAGGTTACTGCTCCCCTAACCTAGCCTCTGCAGCAGATCTGAAATGTGTACACGTCAGGATGCTATGGGAGTTGTATCTGGTGGGCCTGTGACCTCTTAGATTCAGGAACACTTTCAGCACTTTCTACGTGTATATACTTTCAGCACCTCTTACATTCAGGAACACTTATATACATCTGAGAGAGGCTAGCACTGATTTGGTGCAGGCTGTGAGCATCCCTCACTCACACAGAAGTAAAAGGGCTGCAATTATTCCCTCCTTGCCCTTCCACATTTAGCACCCACTATGGAATCAGCCAGCAATAATTTGATCTGAAGGGAGAATTGTCCTGTCATGTATCTGAACATTTTATGGGCATATTCTGCAGAGTTTTGACTGCCAGTTCCCACTATACTGTTAAAAAGCTGCATAAACACTGGGGCTACGTCTAGACTGGCATGATTTTCCGCAAATGCTTTTAACGGAAAAGTTTTTCCATTAAAAGCATTTGCGGAAAAGAGCATCCAGATTGGCACGGACGCTTTTCCGCAAAAGCACTTTTTGCGGAAAAGTGTCCGTGCCAATCTAGACGCGCTTTTGCGCAAGAAAGCCCCGATCGCCATTTTAGCCATCGGGGCTTTTTTGCACAAAACAATTCTGGGTTGTCTACACTGGCCCTCTTGCGCAAAAGCATTTACGCAAAAGAGCTTTTGCCCGAACGGGAGCATCATAGTATTTGCGCAAGAACACTGATGATCATACATTAGATCGTCAGTGTTCTTGGGGAAATTCAAGCGGCCAGTGTAGACAGCTGGCAAGTTTTTCCGGAAAAGCGGCTGATTTTCCGGAAAAACTGGCCAGTCTAGACACAGCCTGGCAGTCTGGATACAGAATGCTGAAATAATCTAGATCCCACCACTATGTTCCAATAAGTAAATTTTCCACCCTGCATTCATATATTATGGTAACAATTACATTAAAAATACTGATGGATAAATCAGAAACATTTTCAGGTCATTGGAAGTTTAATTACAATTCTTACTTTGAGAAACATTTGGGTCCTTATTCTTATTTAGTTAATTAAACAAAACAGAATATCTTTACACACTCATGTCTAGGGCATTCTTTTCTGTGAATATTTTAATTGCCCTCTGTGCATAATGTTGTCACAGGTTATATTACAATTATATGCATCTGACTGGATGTGGATGCAACATTGCGATGCAGCATGAATATAAAGCGACTGTTTAATCTTTGTTGCAAGCATATGGAAGCCAAAGCCTACATTGTGACCTTACTTTATTTCAGCATATCAGCAACAAATAGTTTAGCATATATTAAAAAATCTGTCATTGTTTGAAGTTTCAAAGCAGGGTAATGAAATACAAAAAAAGCACAGAAAATATTCCTCTTACAGCTAACCCTGGTGTGACCTATTAATATTCACAGACAGATGATTCCCATTCCCCTTGCAATTGCTACATATATGTTAAGTATCCATTAGATGGCCTTCAGTCACTAATGGTCTTCTTGGTCCCCTTGGGTCTGTCTGCTTTATGGATTCAGTCTGCATGTATACTATAAAGGCTTTTGTGGCAGTAACTCACTCAATAGCCCCTTATAGCACTAGCATGAATCACTTTCAGCAGATTGCTGTTCCCAGACTATGCTCAAGCACATACTCTCTTATGTCAATTAAAGGCCCAGTGATGTAGAGAAAAGAATAATCACAATTTTTTTTTAATATACATTATTACAGTATTTTTGGTCTAGCTGTCATAGTGTGTATATGCTAATGTCTATTAGGTATTGCCTGGCAATTGTTTTTTTTTTTTTAAACCATCATCTTTAGGTTAGAAGGACTCTAACTAGAGTTGCATTGCTCTGTTGGATTTTTGTAACCACTTTTTACCTCTAAAAAGCATTTTGTTGACTGATTTTCACATTCCTCTTTCTCCCCCCACTCCCAAACTCAGAAAAGATCTGGAACAAAGAAACCTATTCCACTTACAGAATATTATAAAAATCTAACAACATATAGCCACTGGTTATTCAAAATATCTGTCTGACTGTCTGTCCTCAAGAAAAAAGCACAGCAAAACAAATCCATTCCTGTTGTTATAAAATTTTAAAAAAGAATTATAATAGTACTATGGAAGATAATACAAAACAAGATAGGTAGAAATAGTCATAAATCAAGCAAAAACAAATAACACTGAGCATTTACAATGCATTCTTCTAATAAACATGCACACAGAATTGAGCACATTTGCATAATACCTTATTGTTCATTATTAGAATGGAAGCAACTGCCATTGTTGTGGTTGCATAATAACTTCCAGTTGTTTCCCAAACACTCATTTTTCAGGCCTACATTCTCCTGGCTTGGCTTCTTCCCAAAAGGGACATTTTTTTAATTTTAGATGGATCAGTCACTCTGGAGTACATGGTCAGTGAAAAGAGAGAATAGACTTTTCTTATTATTTAAAAAATATATATCTATACTTTGGTACCTTCTGGTGAATAAATCTGGCACTGAACCAACTAGTTGACTTTGGAAATATAATAGCCGTCTTTGGCTACGTCTACACTGTGGAGATATTTTGGGATACTTCCGGTATCCTGTAATAGCTATGCCGCATCTTAAGAGCAAGCCCATTATATTGAAATAAAATGGGCTTGCTATTCCAATGTCTTTGTAAACCTCATTGCACAAAGGATAAGGGACATTTTTGAATAGCGCTTTATTTCAAAATTTGGCACTGTGTAGACAGCAGCAAATGTCGAAATAAGCTATTTCAAAATAAGATCTAAATAAACTACGCACCCTTTGAAACCAATATGGAACTTAGAAGGGATAGAGTATCATTAAGGTACAAGTCTACATTAGCCATACCCCTTCCCTCAGTGAGCCTTGGAATGCTTTCAGTGCTGGGGATTGTTGTGGACACAGAGTCGAGATGGTGGAGCTAACTATGTGTCTGAGCACAAAGATCCTCTCATGGGCTAGTGGGAACTTTTTTAGCCTGCCACCCCATGTGCTAGCCGAGCTACAGGAGTAATTAATCGGGCCCTAAGATGCTTTTGTTGTCCTTTATTATTTTACTGAAAATAATTTGCTCTGACTCTTCCTTTAAAGGGTACGTCTACACAGCATTGTTATTTCGGAATAACTGCCGTTATTCCAAAATAACATAGTCTGTGTCTACACTACAAGCAATTATTTCGACATTATGTCGAAATAATATCAAGCTGGAGGACTTCTTACTCTGACTCCTGTAACTACAAGGAGTAAGGAAAGTCGGAGGAAGAGTGCTTTTCTTCGGACTTTCTGCTGTGTAGACAGTGCCAAAAGCTGAAATAAGCTATTTTGACTTAAGCTACACAATTGACGTAGTGAAATTGAGTAGCTTATTTTGACTTTAGCCCTGCTGTATAAATGTGCCCTTAGAAATTTATCTTTTTTTATATCAGCATCTCACCATTTTTAAACAGACTGGTTATAATGACACAGAGGCCTGTTGGTGCCAACAGGCAAATGGTTCACTAATCTGTGTCAGCAACTAAAAGGCCTCATGGCCTCTACTGCAAAGCTTTCATAATATTTGTATGTAAAGAATATCATGTAAGGTCTTTAATATAACCGTATATTGCATGCTCTTTTGCATCCCTGTAATCCTCATTCCACAAGGGTTAAGGGATGTCTCCAAATAGTATGTTATTTCAAAATTTGAAGCTATGTAGGTGCGCCAAATTTCAAAATAAGCTATTTTGAGTTTAGGGTGCTGTGTAGATGCACCCTATGTGTAATAGCACCACCTGGTGACTCCTGCCAAATAAAATATAGCTATTTTATTCTGTTTATTTTATTATTTGTATCATAGAAAAGTGCAAAGGCCCCAATCAGTATCTGGGCCATTATGCTAGGCTTTATGCAAATATAGAGGACATTAATCTTGTTCTGAAAAGCCCACAGTCTAAATAGGCAAGACAAAGAGGTTGGAGGCAGAAACAGAAACAGAGCCAGGAATAAAAGTCCTTTTCCTTTGGCTAAGTGTTATGATTCCACTTATAGACTCTTTGGAATTTTTAGCATATAAAACAAAGTGGTCAAACTATTATATGTGAGAACATGTGAAAAGAAATGGACACTCTGTATTTTTAAGTATTCGTCAGAGGCACTTCACCAGCCTGTTCACATAGGCACCATGTGTTTTTTAAATCCAACTAACTACATAAAAGAATCCATGCAGAAAGCTGAAAAGACCTCAGTGGCTTCAGCTTTGAAGCCTAGTATTATTCCTCTTGCTTGCAACTACGTGGATTCATTACATCCAGGCTAATATTTTTTCATGAGCAGTACAACTTTATTTTAATTGGAAACTGGAAGCTTAAGCGTGCGCGCGCGCGCACACACACACACACACACACACACACGAATGCCAGGGGAAAAAAAGTAAAACTGAAAAGTTTGAGAGCCAAATTCATCTCTGGTATAGGGATGTCAAGGAGTAGTTGACCAGACGATTAACCGATAAGTCTAGGCTTATCGGTTAATCCCGTTGACTATGTGCATTCTCCTCCCTTTGCTGCCTCTGTATCAGAGGCAGCAGTGGGTGGCACGCAGGGGAGGCTGCTGTGAAGCAGCCCCTGTCTGCGGAGGGGTCCGAGTTCCCCACCGACAGAGGCTACTCTGCATCTCCAGAGCAGCCTCTGTCAGTGAGGAGTTCAGACCCCCTTCAGACAGGGGCTCCTGCCACTCTGTGCTGCTGCATCTGTATCAGAGGCAGCAGCATGGGACAGCAGGCAGCCAGTCTGCTCAGGGAGCTGGTTTTTAAATTGGCTCCCGTTGTGGACTGTCTCCTGCCTGGCACCCCATAGCGCTTCCTTTGATGTAGAGGCAGCAGAGCAGGGTGACAGGGGACTCCCTGGGAGTGGGACAGGAGTGCACTGACTGCCCGCCCCACCCCCAGGGTCTATAAGATTTCATGTGGTTACTTGACTAGTCCATTACCTGATATCTAACATCCCTACTATGGTGTAGTTTCAATGAATTTGACTCACAACACTTTGAAGAGAGATGATGTGTGTATGTGTTTTTAAAATGAATGTTATCTTTTTACAAGACTGAAGCTCATAATACAAGTAACTTCTCCTGCTATCTTGCAGTGCTTTGTCATTTCAAACATTCTCAACATCTTCAAAGAGAAACATTAGGTATCTTCACAACTTCTTTGGAAAAATAATTGTGGTGTAATTTCTTCTCATTCAGACTTTAAGCCTTGATTAGAGATGTGAAATCTTACCTTCAAATAAAATATATAATTTTGTGCAGTGTATACATTGATTCATCTTGCTAAATTACAGCAAATGGTCCAATTTTGATTTTGGAGACTATGTAGTTACAGCAATCAGCTTACCTGCACTTCACCTCTGCATATGCTGTGGTACCCCTAGGAATGAATGACAATTTAATCAAAAGGGTTGGAGAAGTCTTATGATCTGATAGAAAATTTCCTCTTAGAAAACACGTCACAAGACAGTAATAGGAGCACATAGACCTTCTCTTAGAATGTGTATAAATCAGATTCAATTTAAAAGCAAACAAAAAACAAAACAAAAAGAATTATAACCGTACTTAGAAGAGGACGAGTGAATGAAAAGCACCAGTAAGAACCTGCTGAACTGTGTCCCCACTAGGTTACTTTACTTGAGGGTTGCAACCCCAAGAATGTCAGAAACAAGTGTCAGAACTATATTGCTATATGGGAAAGGAGGCCTGACTAATTTTAACCACATAGGTGCAGGTCCTGGCCTGAAAAATGAGGTCCCAATATGGAAAAAAAGGAGAGAATCACTTATAATGGGATATTCCTTTGAGATCTTTGGAGAATCAGCATGGTGCTGGTTGAAAGAAGTTACAAATTCTGATATCAAAGCCAAAGAGTAAACCATGAAGACTGTGTGTATGATTTTCCTTCCTTTCTTTCTTTTAAAGCATCTAGGAAATTAAATGCAAAATGCTATGTTGAACAATATTGAAGTGGTACTGGTAAGTAGTAAGGGACAAATTCTCAGTTGAAGTCACCTTAGTTATGCCAGCGGAGTTTGGCTCTAAAACTAAGGAAATGGCACAGATAAGGCTGAATATAAAGCAACATCATATTTTTAAAATGCCAAAAGCACCCTTTTACACAGCTATACTTCTTGAAAGAACAGCTCAAGATATTTACAAAGAAATGTGGAAGACTTGGCTCAGTTCTGTCCCAAAATAGCCTGAAAATGTCATCACTAGGTGGGAATTGATCATATGGTCCAAAGTGAACATGACATTAGAGGATGAAAATAAGTTTATACAATTGCTTAAGAATTATGCATTAAGGGAAAAAAGGATTCCCTTCGTATTAAAATGATATCTCAGTGCTGGATACTGTCTTTATACATGACACCAATATTTGTCTACATCATGGTGCAATAAGTAGTCCTGTGGCACCATAGGACATGTCTATACTAGGAAATTATTTCAGAATAACTTGTTTTGAAATAATAATTCCAGATATAACTATTTTGAAATAGTGTGGCCACACTACAGGGAAGCCTCAAAACTAGTCCGAGGCAGGCTCCCTTGACGTGGGCACACTACCTTGACTTAAAGCCCCAGGAAGCACTGTGGAGTAATTACTCTGAATGACTCGAGGGAGTAGTTATTTCGAAATAGCAGCAGTTGAGCATCCATGCTACCGCTATTATGAAATAACTATTTCAAAATAAGCGTTATTGCTCATGGAAAGCAGGAGTTATTATTTCAAAATAACCAGCCCCTTATTTTGAAATAACTAGTGTGGGTGGTCCACTTGTTATTTCGAAATAAGGGGAGTTATTTCTCTCTCTCTCTCTCTCTGTGTGTGTATACCACTTCTTCAGATGAGCTGAGAGAAGTGGTTTCACCCACGAAAGCTCATGATATTAAATATACTTTTTGTTATTCTCTAAGGTGCCACAGGACTACTTCTTGTTTTTAAAGTTACAGACTAACACAGCTACCCCTCTGAGACTTTTAATCATAGTGCAATGTATCACAGGGGACACAAATTACAGTATCTCAGAAAAAAATGACATCTTCTATAACCAAGTTACAATCTTTTTTTCCCTATTTCCCCCCATTTACTCAGTTCTAGGACTGGTCAAAATTTGATTATATGTTGAGAGAGGTGCCATATTATGGTGAAATTCTAGGTGTCTAGAGGAGGCTAGTTAAACAGAAATTAAAAGGCACAGTGACTAGAGCCAAATCCCTGCAAGCTGCATGGAAACTTTTTAAAGACACCATAATAGAGGCCCAACTTAAATGTATACCCCAAATTAAAAAACATAGCAAGAGACATAAAAAAGAGTCACCGTGGCTTAACCACCATGTAAAAGAAGCAGTGAGGGACAAAAAGGCATCTTTTAAGAAGTGGAAGTCCAATCCTAGTGAGATAAATAGAAAGGAACATAAACACTGTGATATCAAGTATAAAAATGTAATAAGAAAAGCAAAAAAAGATTTTGAGGAACAGCTAGCCAAAAAAAGATTTTGAGGAACAGCTAGCCAAAAACTCAAAAAGAAATAACAAAATGTTTTTTAAGTACATTAGAAGCAGGAAGCCTGCTAAAAAACCTGTGGGTCCCCTAGACGATCGAACTATAAAAGGCGCAATCAAGGACGATAAAGCCATTGCGGAGAAACTAAATGATTTCTTTGCTTCAGTCTTCACGGCTGAGGACATTGGGGAGATTCCCAAATCTGCATCGTCCTTTGTGGGTGATGAATCTGAGGAACTGTCCCAGATTGAAGTGTCATTAGAGGAGGTTTTGGAACAAATAGAAAAACTTAATGTTAACAAATCTCCGGGACCGATTCATCCAAGGGTTCTAAAAGAACTCAAATGGGAAATTGCTGAACTATTATCTGTGGTTTGTAACCTATCCCTTAAATCGGCTTCCGTACCTAATGACTGGAAGGTAGCCAACGTGACACCAATATTTAAAAAGGGCTCTAGAGGCGATCCGGGCAATTACAGACCGGTAAGTCTAACTTCAGTACCGGGCAAATTAGTCGAAACAATAGTAAAGAATAAAATTGTGAAGCATGTAGAAGAACATAATTTGTTGGACAAAAGTCAACATGGTTTCTGTAAAGGGAAATCCTGTCTTACTAATCTATTAGAGTTCTTTGAAGGGGTTAACAAACATGCGGACAAGGGGGATCCAGTAGATATAGTATACTTAGATTTTCAGAAAGCCTTTGACAAGGTCCCTCACCAAAGGCTCTTTGGTAAATTACATGGCCATGGGATAAGAGGGAAAGTCCTTTCTTGGATTGAGAACTGGTTAAAAGACAGGAAACAAAGGGTAGGAATAAATGGTAAATTTTCAGAATGGAGAGGGGTAACTAGTGGTGTCCCCCAAGGGTCGGTCCTAGGACCAATCCTGTTCAACTTATTCATAAATGATCTGGAGAAAGGGGTAAGCAGTGAGGTGGTAAAGTTTGCAGATGATACCAACTGTTTAGGATAGTCAAGACAGAAGCAGACTGTGAGGGACTCCAAGAAGATCTCACCAAACTGAGTGATTGGGCAACAAAATGGCAAATGAAATTCAATGTGGATAAGTGTAAAGTAATGCACATTGGGAAAAATAACCCCAACTATACGTACAGTATGATGGGGGCTGATTTGGCTACGACAAATCAAGAAAGAGATATTGGAGTTATCGTGGACAGTTCTCTGAAAACTTCCACACAGTGTGCAGCGGCGGTCAAAAAGGCAAATAGGATGCTAGGAATTATTAAGAAAGGGATAGAAAATAAGACCCAGAATATCTTACTGCCCCTGTATAAAACTATGGTACGCCCACATCTTGAATACTGTGTACAGATGTGGTCTCCTCACCTCAAAAAAGATATTTTGGCCTTGGAAAGGGTTCAGAAAAGGGCAACTAGAATGATTAGGGGTTTGGAACGGGTCCCATATGAGGAGAGGTTAAAGCGACTGGGACTTTTCAGTTTAGAAAAGAGGAGACTGAGGGGGGATATGACAGAGGTATATAAAATCATGAGTGGTGTGGAGAGGGCAGATAAAGAAAAGTTATTTATTAGTTCCCTAAATAGAAGAACTAGAGGACACCAAATAAAATTAATGGGTAGCAGGTTTAAAACTAATAAAAGAAAGTTCTTCTTCACACAGCATGTAGTCAGCCTGTGGAACTCCTTGCCAGAGGAGGCTGTGAAGGCTAGGACTATAATAGAGTTTAAAGAGAAGCTAGATAATTTCATGGAGGTTAGGTCCATAAAAGGCTATTAGCCAGGGGATAAAATGGTGTCCTTGGCCTCTGTTTGTCAGAGGCTGGAGAAGGATGGCAGAAGACAAATCACTTGATCGTTGTCTTCGGTCCACCCTCTCTGGGGCACCTGGTGCTGGCCACTGTCGGCAGACAGGATACTGGGCTAGATGGACCTTTGGTCTGACCCAATACGGCCATTCTTATGTTCTTATGTGTCTACCTCAGTGATAAATGGTTTAGTGGGATCTGGGGGAATCAGGATAAGTCTTTCTTCAGTTGCTTCCAGGCTGACAGAGCCTCCAGGAAACAGGGGAACCAGGCCTCCTTTTATAGGGGTCAACCAGGCTAAAAATCCCCTATATCATCTGTGAAAATTGGTTAAAGAATCTCTGCAGCCTGTGTACATCCTTGGGTGCATTCCAGTCAGATATTGCAGCTATCTTATGTGAGTCCATGATGAGGCCCACAGGCAAGATAGTATATGCTAAGAATTCCATAGTATCCATATCAAACTTGCATATCTTGAGCTTTGTGTGTAGATGGTTTTGACAAAATGTCTGCAAAACAGTGTGTACATCCTGACATTTGGAGAAATGTCATGAGAATGCCATCCTGGTAAGTACATGAAGTTTGTTCTTCAGAGAGCGAGTAAATGGGGCATTCACAGAAGCAATGAGGTAACAGGGGTCAGCTTTCTTTTACTTCAGACATCATCATTGAGTAGACATTTAATAGGTGTCCTTGAAACAATTGCTGAAATTGCCTTTGCATTCTCTTTTAATATATTTGAATTCTTTGGAGGGTTAAGTAAGCTACAATGGGTTTATGGTCCCAGATTGGATCTCAGAAAACAGGACTGCTGGTGAGAGATGGAGTCAGTGCATATTGTGCCAGATTGCAGGCAGATGCAACAATTATGGGTGGTAACCCAGGGGACACCTGGTGAATATGGTACATAGACCATATTACACTAGACTCATAGAACACTAGAATCATAGAATCATAGAACCATAGAGCTGGAAGAGACCTCAGAAGGTAATCAAGTCCAGCCCCCTGCTCAAGGCAGGACCAATCCCAACTAAATCAACCCAGCCAGGGCTTGGTCAAGCCGAGACTTAAACACCTCTAGGGATGGAGACTCCACTACTTCCCGAGGTAACCCGTTCCAGTGCTTCACTACCCTCCTAGTGAAATAGTTTTTCCTAATATCCAACCTGGGCCCCTCCCACCACAACTTGAGACCATTGCTCCTTGTTCTGCCATCTGTCACTACTGAGAATGGCCTCTCTCCATCCTCTTTGGAACCTCCCTTCAGGAAGTTGAAGGCTGCTATCAAATCCTCCCTCACTCTTCGCTTCTGCAGACTAAACAGACCCAACTCCCTCAGCCTCTCCTCATAGGTCATATGCTCCAGCCCCCTAATCATTTTGGTTGCCCTCCGCTGGACCCTCTCCAATGCGTCCACATCCTTTTTGTACTGGGGGGCCCAGAACTGGACACAATACTCCAGATGTGGCCTCACCAGAGCCGAATAAAGGGGAATAATGACATCTCTGGATCTGCTGGCAATGGTCCTCTTAATGCAACCTAATATGCCATTAGCCTTCTTGACTACAAGACTCATATCCTGCTTCTCATCCACTGTAACCCCCAGGTCCTTTTCTGCAGAAAACTAGAACTAGAAGGGATCTCAAGAGGTCATCGAGTCCAGTCCCCTGGCCTCAGGGCAGGATCCAGTACCATCTAGACCACCCCTGATAGATGTCTATCTAACCTGCTCTTAAATATCTCCAGAGATGGAGATTCCACAACCTCCCTAGGCAACTTATTCCAGTGTTTAAACCACCCTGACAGTTAAGAAGTTTTTCCTAATGTCCAACCTAAACCTCCCTTGCTTAAGCCCATTGCTTCTTGTCCTATCCTCAGAAGCTAAGGAGAACAATTTTCCTCCCTCCTCCTTGTGACACCCTTTTAGATACCTGAAAACTGCTATCATGTCCCTTCTCAGTCTTCTCCTTCCGAAACTAAACAAGCCTCATCCTGAAGTGGAGGGCTTCTCAGTGGCCTCCGTGGAGTAATTGGTGGGAGACTGGTCCCAATGAAAGGAAGGACCCATCTTCAACTCCACTAACTTGGGAATCCTTGGGATATGTGCTCAGATGAACTCCAGATACCTGTAATTGCCCAAGGCACCCATGTCCCCTAGTGCCTAGAAATGGAGAGGTGTCTTTTAAATCTATTCTTCTTTATGGTAGAGCAGCAGGGCCAAACTTGATTGACTTGCATAAGTTCAGGTGACAGAGAAAGAATGGGAGACCAGAGCTAGCAGAGGTGACAGAAGCCAAGAGAATCATCATTTTTCTTGGTAACATTTAGTTAGGTGATTGTTGAACTAGATGCATACATCAACTGAAGCATCCAGACTGGAAGGGGATCCCACCTTTATCAATTATCTTTAATATTACTTAGGCTGTGCCAGAAATAATGCTGGGTGGCCTTGTTAAATTTTGTGTCTACTACTCAGTGCCAGAATGTCTAAGGAGAGACTGCAGTCTGGACATCTTGTTATCCAGTGTGGGGGAAAATAATGCTGGGTTTAAGATGACTTGACATTTCCCATCCCATTTCAGTGGTGAGGTAAGTGGCTTGTGAAACATTTAGGGACACTTTGTGATAAAAGTGTAGAAAACAATAAATGTAAACAATAAATGTATTTTAACATATTTCCTCAGAAGCAAAGGCATACATTATAGGTCAGATTATCCTCTCACAAACACTAGTGTAAGTCCGCAATTATTTCCCTGATGTCAGAATATTAGTGGTTTAAATTGGTGTACATGAAAGAATAGCTGAGCTTTACATCTTCTAATCTTGAAATGCCTTGTTAATTATTTCTGAATAACTTAGATCATCTGAAAGTACCGTTAAAAAAGGACCCAGCTGGAATAAATTGTAGACTAACTTGTCTTCCAGCTGCATTATAAAAGGAAACACAAAATGAATAAAATTCAATTTTCCAAGTGTGTTTTGATTATGCCATTGCCTGTATATCCCTTATTTGGTGGTTTACAGTTTTTAGTCTAGTAATCATTGCTGAAGTGTGATGGACCCGGTGGGGTAGAAATATCAAGTATCTGCTGCACCTACACAAGATATTATGACTTAAGCTATAAAGGAAAAAAGATCTAATTTTCCAAGTTTGTGGACTTTTGAAATCCAATGTACATTGGAATCTGTGTGTACAAGGACCATTGATTCATTCAGCTCATTCAGTGTTCACAGCCAGTATCAGAAAACCCCATTTCTGCAATCACTGCCTAATTTATCTCTCTTGAAGTCAGGAGGAACTCAGTCTAAGTTAAAGAATCTAACCAATGTTAAACTAATATAAATGAGTTCAGAGTTGGGCTGATAATTTTTGAGGCAATAAAGATATTGCACTTGCCTATCTTCCTCCAAAAGACAAAAGCAGATTCTCAACACCATCTGCTATCACAGTCTCTTCAAATCCTGAAGGACAAGAGCTTCCGAGTTTGGGTGTCTCCTAATATGGCTGATTAACTGTTAATTAATTGTTAATTTTTTATTCACTAAGAACACATTTTTGAAAGATGCTTGCTCTCAATCCATCATAATTTTGCAGGCACTATTTTGTACCTGCGATTAATGTCCTGCAGCCAAAATCTTTTCTCACCTAGGTTGAGATTCAACAAATACTTAGTAGACCTGTAATTTTAAGCACATGAATACTCCCTTGACTGATAAAAAATGTTATATGGAAGCTAGATATTAAACACCCTGCTGAATTTGGGCCATAGTTAGTAATCCCAGCCATAATGGCAACTTTCTGGAAGACTATTCAAGGAACTAGCTGAGATTTTCCTAGCAGCTGAAGGGTCTTAGGTGCCCAATTAATTTCAGTGGTATCTGAATTTCAGTAGTATCTGGTATCCTCAGAAAATTCTGGTATCTGGTATCTGGTATCCTCAGAAAATTCCAGTCACTATATATTGATATACAAATGTATTCCTGGGAGAACATGTGCACTGAAGGGGAATCTGCAGAGTTGTAAAGCAAACTAAAAGCCTGCTTATGCTTTTGGTAAAATGAGCACTAGACAAACAACCAATGTAAAAGGGCTCCTCAATACCACTGCTGATGGTATTATGATTCAGGAAACACAAGCAAGAGGATTCTGGCTATCCCCTAGGCAGGTGTGCAATGGTTCTCTGGCCCTTTTGTATCCCTTGCCAGGGCCCCCACAGGGGGAGAAAAGGGATACACTTTAATGGGGCCAGAATGCTTGGGGGAGAGGGGCGGGAGGGGACTGTAGTATGGGAAGGGGAGGCCCATGTTACAAGTTTGTACTGGGCCAGAAAAAAGATGCTTGGGTCTTGTCCCTTACACACTGGGGACAAGACAAGACAAGAAGATACACCCACAGGGGAGAGCCAGAAATTGCCTGTTACGTTGAAGCCTTGCCAGTAATTCCTATTATGTAAAAGTGAAGATTATTCCCATAATCTTCAAAGTCTCTTTGTGCTACATTGAGAGCTGTCTCCACGTACCGTAACAAGCATGGTGTAAAAATACATACATAATTTCAGCTCCGCAGAAGCAATGGAGCACTCCAGGCAGTGTATTTCCAGAGAGTAACTGCACTTCTCAAGTGGATTAAATCACTCAGACTTTAGGTTTAAACTACACACCAGCACACCTGAGATCCCTGGGTAAAAATGCCAATTTGTGTTATTATTATTGATTATACAATTATCTAGCATTGCAGTGCCAGAGTGTCCTGCTGCTTTAATCTGCGTAACACTGCAGGTTCATTAGTGTGGCATTCACTCTGTGACAGTATAAAGTTGCTGGTAAGCATGTAATCAGAAAACGATACCTAGTCACAAAGGAGCAAGTGATCCAAAATGAAGGGTGTGGGCGAAGCTTTATTATTTGGCTTAAAGGTATGTCTCCAGGTATGTATGTACAGCTCTCACTGACATCTGCATGCATCTAAAATTTGCCCCACAAGTGCAAAAGATATCACGGTTCAGGGGCTAAGCACATGTAACCCCCCCCTTTTTCCTCCCTGGGTTACTCGGGAGCAGGTCACACTCACATGTGCGCCTGGGCGCCTGATGTTTTTAACATAAAAGGAGATCCTGAGTACCCCACTGGTGATGTTGTTTAGTTGGGGATTCCCTATCCACCCACTTGCTGCAATCCCTTGTACCCAAAGAATATACAGTGGCGGTGCCTCCACCTGGCTGGCCCTGTACACACGTATGGTGTGCCTTGGGAGCCTTCTGGAATAAAATTATTTCAGTAATAACCTGGAACTAACTCCAAGACAATTATAAATAAGATATATCTAATTGATTACATTAGAATTAACACACCTTTACTTAATATCTTAAAGAAACCGGGTTTAACAGACTAAAAATGAACAAAATCAATTAAAAAGTAAGCAGAAAGAAAAGAAACATATCCATCTGGCATTTGCACTGCCACAATTTATCCGACCCCAGAGTGTGCACTCCTCTGGATTCAGAGTCCCAGATGCTTGTGTGAACACGCTTGAAGGTCTGCAGCTGAAATGGAGACAGCACTGTGCAGGTTCTGTGTGCGTTAGTCCAAGCTGCAAAACCCCTCTGCCACTGGAGCAGGCCCCACCAAATGCCAGCAGCTCTGGTTCCCTGGGTAGATCACTCTGGCTCTCATTGCACCCAGAGTCAGTTTGTCTTTTGTGCTCTGTCCCAGGCAGCACTTTTCCAAACAGCCCAGATACTCAAGTCACTTTCTGTGTAGGTTTATGTAAGCTCTTCCCAGCCACAGGCACAGCCAGGATCTCTCCCCTCCAAGGAGAATCAACTTCAGCCCCCAAAGCAGCCTGCTAGATCCAAGCCCCTGAAGTAACAGTAACAAGCTCTAGCTGCAGCACAACAACTCCTGGCCTGGAAAAGGCTTCACACCAGCAGCCTGGCTCCTCTCTCAAAAAACAGAGCCTGGACTCACTCTCTGCATAGCCTGGAAGAGGCACTGTTCCCCCTTTTCCCCAAGGGCTCATGGGAGTTGTAGTCTCTAGGGCTAGATTGCAGCACAAAGAATCCTCCCAGTAAAAGTCAGAGGCCCCTTTAATAAGGGGACTATACACACAAATGAAGTTAAATCATTCATAGAAAGTTCATATTTTCAAAGCACTGAGCTTCTCAACCACCTGCCCCCTTAAGTTTTCAGATTCCCATTTTTAAATATTGGTAAGGTAAGCAGCTTGCTCAAAGCCACACCAAATGCCAGTGTCAAAGCCTGGATCTGCTCTTAAGGTGCATACATGCAACAAAAAACCCCCAAAATCTGAACACAGAATTGAATTCCAAAGCCCATGCCAAATGGTTCAAGCTAGGCCTGAAAGACTAAAAACAGCAGTGTACACATTCAGCCTTGGGCTACAGGCCAGAATCTGAAACCCTTCACCTCGCTGGGTTTCAGAGATCAAGCTCCAGCCTGAGCCCAAGCACCTACACTGATATCTTTAGTCCTCCAAGCCTGAGTCAGTTGAACCAGGCTCTGAGATGCGCTGGAGCTGACAATGAGTTTTGCTGTAATGCCACAAACCTTTAGTTACACGGACCAGTAGAGTTACGCTGGAACTACCTGGGAATTTTTTGACAAATTCTTTTGTCAAAATAGACTCAATTCTTTTTTGGAAATATGTTGTTTTGACTAAAATTCAGCCAAGAAAATTTCTCAGATCCAGGATGTAATTTCTGGTAAAAAAAACAGAGGAGATTTGAAGATCTTGGGCTGCTTAGGCTAATAAAAAGATAGGTCAGAGGAGATATGATACACAGTGGTGGTAGACACTATGGTGGGTGAGGCTTTAAACTAAAGGACAGTTCTGACATGAGGACTAATGGGTTTAACATGACCATGAACCGACTTGGACTGGAAATCACAAGAAGGTTTCTATCTATCAGAAGAGTGAGTTTATGGAACAGTCTCCCAAGGGGAATTGTGAGGGAAACAGCTAAATTCATTTTGAGAGAGAGATGGACATATATAGGAATGTGATTGTATGATGGGGTTAAAGCGACAAGGAGTCCTGTAGCACCTTTTAGACTAACAGATGTATTGGAGCATAAGCTTTCGTGGGCAAAGACCCACTTCGTCAGATGCATGTCTGGCATGATGGGGTTGTTTGTGATGGGAGGGGCAAGTCACAATGACCCTGGGGTTCAGGTCCAGTTTTGTTGAATGCTCCTGAAGCTCATCACTGCAAGGAAGGTGGTATGCTCCAGTACACTATACCAGCAAGTATACCTCCCGAGATGACACAGGAGGAGTCAGCTGTCCCACACCTCCTTCCTGGCGTGACTGGATAGCCACAGGCCTGCTCCCTGCCCTTCTGTAGAGCTTTATCTCTGTGCTCTCTTTGGGAATTGCAATGGGGAAAGTAGAAGAATGCCAGCAGCTCCCCCATGATGCACATCATGGGGAGGGAACCCGGACTAGGGGTGAAGCAGGGAAGAGTTACATGGAGAGTCATGTATACCCCCGTCGCTGGTGCCCTCCCCTGTACAGGAAAAAAATAGATTTTTACTTGCGGCACTGCTCAAGCTTATGCGTCAGGGTTCTAGCTGGCCAATGGCAGGGATCCGAAAGGGATTTCCACCTCTCACATGCCATCTCCTATGTATTCTGATGGGGTTTATTTTAAATCTCCTTCCTCTGAAGCATCAGAGATAACCACCACTGCAGATGGGAGATTGGGGGAGAGCCAATATTCTGAGTTGGCTCTGAACATTCTTTCCCTCAGGTGCTTGGCTGGCTGGTTCTTGCTGTCATGATCAGGGTTTAACTGATCAACATATGTGGTATGAGGAAAGAATCCCCCTCCCCCCCTCCCGCAAGTCAGTTTGGCAGTGACATGGGGCGGAGGAGGTCACCTTCTTCTGCCGCATGTGGATGCAGGTTACTTGCCAGGATTATCTAAATCTCTCTGCCACTTAATCATTTCCCTGCCATTATGGGGGCCACAGGCTCTGGTGCACCACAATCTGTCCTATTCGCTGCCTATGTCACATAATAGTTATAGTATCCTTCACTAGTATGCAATAGTTTGTGTCAATTGTTGTTTAGTGTAAGGGTGGTAGGTGGTTTGGTGGTCTGTGATATATAGGAGGTCAGACAAGATGATCTGGTTGTCCCTTCTGGCCTTACACTCAATGGCTATACTATGTAAAGTGTGACCAAAGCTTCTGAAGAACTGCACAGTAGCAGTTCTGGTTGCTAGGTTGAAAACAATAGAAATGTTAATGAACAACATCTTCCTTCTAGTCCTTTCTCGCTGAACAAAATGCTGTGGTGGATGTGCAGCTGTTACATAATCACCTAGGAATACTGAGATTAATCAGGTTATGAATATTGTATGGGATCTGATGAGGGAGGTATAGTTATAGTATATTGGGTTATTAGACTTTCCAGTATGAATTCATTCTTCTAGCTTAATATGGGCCTGGGGCGGGGAGAAAAGCAGGAAGCTACATGTTCCACAGTTAAGAACATCCTGGCACTGAAGGACAGTAGGAGGGGGAAGATAAATTATTGACTCTGAGGATCTTATAGCCTATTTCTAGCAAAGAAGTAAACCTTGTTTTGCTAGGCTAGGAGCCTGGAGAATTAAGGACCTAGAAAAGTTAATAATAGGATCATGGTTTCATAACTACACAAATCTCAGTAGCCCAGCCCCAAAATGTCATCAGATAAATGTATGATAGTTACTAGGGATGGTAGAAATAAAAATGTGTCCAGTAGGTCAGTATATTTTGCAAAAAAATATGTAACATTTCTCATTCCAAAAAGGTTTCTGTGGAGTTCATCAGTTTTCTGATTAAATGCAAACCAAAAATCATTTGGTGTTTTTCATTTTTAATTTCTCCCTTTTCTCCTTTTTCTCCTCCTTTCCTTTTTTTTTCTTCTCACTGGAAAGGAGAGATTAAAACAGCAGTGTTAGAACTGGCTTAAATGCTCTAATGAAAACACTTTTTGATATAAACAAGCAGAAACAAAAATATTCAGATTACTCAAAAGGTTTCCTGGTTTTTGACCAACATTTTACATTTTGCTACAACTTTTTTTCATTTTGGTCAAAAAAGCTATTCTTCATTGAAAAAAATCTTTCCACAGAAAACCTTAAACCAATTCTAACAGACACTGTTTTTCTATATATCTTTACCATGTATGTATGAGTTGTTATACATTTAGAAAACAAATGGTCATAATAAATAAAAAAGTCACCTCATTCTTACATAGCATTTCATCTGTAGATACCAAAGTGCATTACAAAGGATGCCAGTATCATTATTCTTATTTTACAAATGGAGAAAGTGAGAGACAGAGAGGTAAAGTGAATGCCCAAGATCACCCAGCTCACCTGCCAGGAGTTAAAGCCGTGTCATGTGCCCTCTACACTAGGCTTCCCTGTCTAACAATAGTCAGTGTAAGATAGTAGGGTAAAATCCCACTAGCTTTACAAATGAAAAAAATTGTGGAAAAAGCCCATCAACATTAAGAGGTATTGTGGAATGGGCCTGAGAACTAGAAGCAACATCAACTATACCTTTTAGATCAGGCTAAAAAGTCTGCTGCTCAATTGTGGAGAAGAATATGGAATTTAAAAAGTTATTTGGAATTTTGTGTTATCTACAAACTTTGCTGTTTGCCCCTCTTTCCAGATCATTTATGAATATGTTGAACAGAAGTGACCCAAACCCAGACCCCGGTAAACCTCATCCCACGAAGAATAACGGGACGGTTGACAAAGGGCTTTGATGTCGACTGTGGAGCGTCCAGACTAGCGCGCTGAGCCGACAAACAGCTGATCAGCTGTTTGTCGGCTCAGCGCGGCAGCCATTTAAATTTAAATGAAGCGGCGATTATTTAAATTGCCGCTTCATTTCCCTTTGCCTACAACCCTAATCTACATGGCTCTGTCGATGGAGCCATGTAATCTAGACACAGCCTTGGTGAAACCACTATTTACCACTCTCCACTGTGAAAACAGACCATTTATTCCTACCCTTTGTTTCCTATCTTTTAGCCACTTACAGATCCATGAAAGAATTTGCCCTCTTGTCCCAAGACTGCTTATTTTTAAGATCTTCTGGTGTTGGACCTCATTAAAGATCTTTTAGAAGTTCACATACATTATATTCACTGGATCCCCCCGCCCTGTCTACATATTGTAGAGTGTATCCCCACCCCTTAATGCCAGTACTCCTCTAATTTGGGGATTAAGGGAAGTCGATGGGAGCAAATGCCCAATTAATGTAGCTGGAGTTGTGTATCTCAATTTGACTTTCCAGGAAAGTAGACAAGGCCTAAGATTTCCAAAGGGAGCCACACCTTCATTTGAAAATTTTTAGGAGTCCACAAATGAAAAAAGTGCTATAGTTTCACCCAATTCACCTGATATTGAACATAGCTTAATGGGCAGTAATTTTCAGGATTGCCTTTGAATCCTTTTATAAAAATAGGTGTCACATTAGCTGTCGCCCACTTGTCTGGTGTAGAAGCCAATTTAAGTTATATGTTACACACCACAGTTAGTATCTGCAATTTCACATCTGAGTTTCTTCAGTACTTTTGGGTGAACACCATTTGGTCCTGGTGAATTGTTATTGTTAAATTTATCAGTTTGTTCTAAAACCTCCTCTATTGACACCTTGATCTTGGCCAGTTCCTCAGATTTTTGTCAGTTAAAAAGAATGGTTCACATGTGAGAATCTCCATCGCATCATCTAAAATGAAGACTGATGCAAAGATTTTATTTAGATTCTCTGCCATGGCCTTGTCTTCCTTGAATGCTCCTTTAGCATTTCAATTGCCCAGTAGCCCCACTGATTGTTTGGCAGGCTTCCTGCTTCTCATTAACTAAAAAACTAAACACCATTAAGTCTTTTGCTAGCTGATCTTCAAGTTTTTTCTGGAATACTTAATTGTTGTTTTGCACTTCACTCACAGAGTTTCAGCTTTTTTTTTTTCCCCCAACAGGATTTGATTTCCTATTTTTAAAGGATGCCTTTTTACTTCTAACCATCTTTTTTACTCTGTTGTTTAGCCACTGTGGCTTTTATTGGTCCTCATTTTTTTAAATTGAGGTATACTTTTCATTTGAGTTTCTATTACGGAGCTTTTAAAAAGTTTCCATACAGCTTGAAAGTATTTCACTCTTGTGAATTTTAATTTTAATTTCAATTTAACTAGCCTCCTCATATTTGTGTAGTTCCCCTTTCTGAACCTTACTGCTACTGTAGTGAGCTTCTTTCAAATGTTTAAATTTAATTTCCTTATGGTTGCCATTACCCAGCAGTTCCATTATTTCCATCTTTTGGACCAGATCCTGTGCTCTCTTAGGCTTAAATCAATTGCTAAGTAGCATTTCTTGCAAATAGTCCAAATGACTTTAATTAGGAGCAAATGCTCCTCAGCACAAGCACTTAGAATATGATCCTTAGATATGTTCTTCTGAACAGGAACTTACTTTCTCTTAAGTGGCAATGAACCTATAGTTCTGCATAACAATGCAGAACTACTAAGTATGTGTGCTCCTTTTTGGAAAATGTTTTCGGCTGTTTGAAAAAAAAATCAAACAAGATTATTTTAGCTTACTACAAAATTAAAGTTCCTCACAGGTATTTTGGTGGCACCTTCAACTAATGTGGCAAACTGAGTTTTACAGTCCCCACATTGACTCTAATAAAATCGTAATAATACAAGACAAGCACAGTATAAGGCTTTCTCAGTCATAGGCTGTAAAGTGTAAGTACCCCTAGGGCCACTGAGGAAGGACGGGGAAAAACATATTACTTTTAAATTGAAGTCTTGAAGTCAGGAAGCATTTTCTGTGTATGGAAATGTCTTTTAACATAGCTCTGCCAGGTAGAAAATGAACTTTATTTTGAGTGACAGTGTGCTATTTTCTTCTCGGAAATCTTCAGTCTAACTTCATTTCATGGCATGTCGACTCTCTATATGATTACTCCAATATTCAGGTGCAGAGAAGTAAATGTTTCATGAAAGTGATGTCCCTGTCAGTAGTATGCATATCATCTGGCCTCCTGAGCTGTCAGTGAACAGATTGTAGAATTACCATCAGAATACAGGAGCCCATAGCTGCAGGCAGTAAATGGAGAGCCGGTAAGCATATGTCACCAGCATGATATTTTAGCTTCCTATGAATTTGTAAAGTGGAAATAAGCCAGCAGTACTGCCGCAACTGCTAACTGTTCTGACTACCCATGTTTCCACATTACACCATATGTTCACAAAAATCGCAACAAAAGGAATAAAAACTGCTTTCCATTTCTGAAATATAGCATTACAGAATGCTTCTGAGTTGTGTTTGGTTTGATGGAAGTTACTTTTTAAAATGGCACAGGACTTCTATGGATGTCCACCTAGGAAACTAGGACTAGTCGTCAGCAGGGGAGGAGAGGAATAGACATGTGGTTCTGTCATCTACAAGGGAAATTGCCAGTAATATGTGGATTTCTATGTCAAATTTTTAATTTAATCCTAATGCAATTTGATAGCAGTTCATCTATTCATACAGATGTGGCTATAAACATTTGCTGCCTGTTTTTGCTCCTATTCTTGGGGAGTTCTGTCTCTCAAACGTTGCAACAGTGTTTAGTGACCATGTTTTTAATTGAAGAGGAGGTCTCACGAGTGACAATGGAAGGCTTTTATATTAAATGTTAGTCCCTCACATAAAATATTTAGATTTTCACCCTTTTTAATGTTTTTCAATGTACATTAATACTGAAATGAAGCAATTTCACCATACCTTAACCCACTGTAAAACTAATAAGCCGTTTACCCCATATCACCAACACATACTATTGCTTGTTATTTCACATTTATTTTTCAGTAATGCCTACAAGCCAAACCAATTAAGGCTCCATTGTGTGAGGTGCTGTACAAACATCTAGAAAGTACAGTCTTTACTCCCAAAAGATGATTTATGACTGCTGAAGCATTGTGCCAGAGGCTACATTGTTAGCATCTGAGACAATGTCATTTTCTTTATATTGTGGTTTGTTTCTAAATATTGGCCTGAGGTCAAATATACCCTAGCATCACATACAATTGCCCATTGTCTCTTAGGAGACATGTATTATGAAAATTAATGCAATTTTTGTAATAACTCATCCAATAAACAAATTTATAGACATTTTCTTGGCTAAAACAGGATAATTAAGAGCAACCTCAGATGACTTTCATATTTGGAGGCCTCACATCCAACACAGACATCTAATGTGAGAAATTAATCTAATCTTCGTCAGTTATTATCCATAATGTCCAATTAGTCTCTGGTCCATAAGAAGCCAAATGTGATTGCTTTCTGGACATGCTGCACCAGCCATTTTTTTGATAAAGCATTTGGGAATCGTGCACCTATTCTGCACCTGAATAAAATTATCTTCATAGGAGCTGTTGATTTTATTTATTATCTGGCCACGTTAATTTGTTCCCTGGATGTTGCTATTGTTATGCTGCTTGGTGATCATTAAATGCCCCTTGTGCTTTGCAAAACATTCACCTCATTGTAGAACCTTGTGCAACTAGCCAATTAGCCTGTCATAAAACGGGATTTTCAGGTCTCTCCTCCACGTCCTATTCCCTTTCTATCTCAGTCTTCTCTCCTGAGCCTCCGGTCTCTCGCTCCGTCTCTCTCTCTCTCCCCTCCTCCTACTGCCTCCCCCTCTTTCTCTCTCAGCTCTCCTCCGTCTCCTGCCTCTCTCTCCATCTCTCTTTCTCTTCTCCCCCTCCTGCCTCTCACTCTCTCTTTCTCTTTTCCTCCTCCTCCTGCATGGGGAGTGTGGAGCCCAAATGGCTGCTTGTGCTGCTTGCTCCCACACGGCGGCCTGGCTGAGCAGTGCAGAAGTCAGCTGAGCACCATGGCAGGAGGCAACAGCGCCCCCCAGAGGCAACACCAAACACTACAGTGTTACAGAGTCACAGAATTGGGCTACTATATATATGATACCAACACTTTCAATGTGTAGGTAATTACTGAATATAAAGGTGTTCAGGAATTTGGGAGGAAATGATCATGGTCTGATAGAATTCAATATCCTAAGGAAAGTAGTAAAGTAGGAAGTGAGACCAGCAAAACAAGGACACTGAACTTCAAAAAGGCAGATTTCAGCCAACTCAGAGAAATGGTAGGTCTAGTCACATGGAGAGATCAATTAGGAAAGAGAGGAAGTCAAGGGGGCTGGCAGTTTCAAAAAGATATAATATGAGACATTTCAATATCAAACTATTCTGATGCAGAGTAAATATAAGAATCATAGAATCATAGAAGATTAGGTTTGAAAGAGATTTCAGGAGATCATCTAGTCCAACCCCCTGTTCCAAGTAAAACCACACCCAACAAAATCATTCCAGCCAGGACTTTGTCAAGGCTGAACTTAAAAACCTCTAAGGATGGACATTCTACTACCTCCCTAAGCAACCCACTCCTGTGAAACAATTTTTCCTAATATCCAACCTAGACTCTCTCACTACAATTTGAGACTATTGCTTCTTGTTCTGTCATCTGCCACCACTAACAATAGCCTGGCTCTATCTCCTTTGAACCCCCCTTCAGCTTCAGGTAGTTGAAGGCTGCTATCAAATCCTCCCTCCCTTTCTCTACTGCAGACTAAATAAATCCAGTTCCCTTAGCCTCTTCTTATAAGTCATGTGCCCCAGCCACCTAATCATTTTCATTACCCTGGGTGTGTCTAGACTACATGGCTCCGTTGACGGAGCCATGTAAAGTAGTTTACTCGACATTGTTAATGAAGCGGGGATTTAAATAATTGTGAAACGAGGCTTACAGGAGCGGTCGACAAAGGCTTCCCTTGTCGACCGCGCCATGTCTAGACTGCCATTCTGTGCCGGATCAGCTGATTGTCGGCACAGGGCGGTGGCCATTTTTATTTTAATGAAGCGGGGATTATTTAAATCGTTGACGGAGCCATGTAGTCGGACTCTGTTGGACTCTGTCCAGTTTGCCCACATCTTTTCTGAAGTAGGTTGCATTAACAGAGGTGATAGCACTACTCTCCTCTGTGCTGGTTAGGCCTCAGCTGGAATATTGTGTTCAGTTTGGTCATTGCTATATAGAAAGGCTGTACAGAAGTAGGGATCTGGAAACAAACAACAAAAATGCTGAAACAGATGGAATGCAAGCGATATGGGCAAAAGCTGAAGGAACTAAGTATGTTTAGTTTGGAAAAGAGAAGATTAAGGGGGGACATGGTAGCTGCCACAAAAGAGATGGAGAAAAATTGTTCTCTCTTCGAGCAAAGAATAGGACAACAGGCAGTGGGTTCAAACTACATATAGGAGATTTAAATTAAATCTCAGGAAAAACTTCCAAAGTGTAAAAATAGTAGGACAATAGAACAGACTTCCTAGGGAGGTTGTGAAAGCCACTTCACTGGAGATTTTCAAAAGGGAGCTTGATAGCCATTGGTTCTAGATGGTTAAGACAAAAAATGTTGCCTCTCAGCTGGGGGTTAGACTTGACCCTTGAGGTCCCTTCTAATCCTATGGTCTGTGATTACAGTGAAGGGATAGTTGTCCAGGCAATGTCTTTTGACCAGCCCTGACCAGGTGGGCCAACAGACTTGCCAGGCCCCTGAACAAGTTGGAGGGCCCAGCTCTGCATTCTTGGAAGGGGCAGAGCCTCAGGAAGAAGGGGAGGGACTGGGAGCAGCTGGCCCTGAGCAATGCCTAGAGCACATCATGCCATGGACCCTCCCCCAGCCAGAGTTCAGAGCCACCTGGCTCTGGTGGCAATTTAAAAACCTGGGGTGCCAACCTCTGCTGCTCCTGCAGTAGCGGTGGCAGTGGCCAGGAGCCACAGGCCTTCTTGAATTGCTGGGCTCTGGGGCAAGCCTGAGCCCAAAAATAGGAAAATGCAGACTTGTTTCTCCACATCTTCCCTGTTCTCCCATCTCCCTCCTCTTTCCTTGCTTCCATCTATTTTCCTTCTCATGAAGCTTATCCTTGGTTGAGGCTTAAGGGGTCAGTTACGAGCTGTGTTGAGTAGGAGTCCAGCACAGCCAAGAAAGATGGTAGAGACAGGTGGTTCTAAGCCTCCTTCTTACCTCCTCAGATCCTGGTAGAGATGGGCTGAACCCACAAACTTGAGCACTCGGCCATCTCAGACCTATTACTGCACTTCAGCCCTGATGTGCACCCCATATCAGAGTGGGCTGCAAGGGGCTTGCCTAGAGACAGCTATATAGGTTTTACTTAACCTCAGTCATGGGGCATTCTACCATCCCTGGCTGAGGAGTCTTAGGGCATTTAATGCTTGGCATGCCAGGAGTAGATCTCTTGAGTAAAAAGGTGTCATTTTAAAATCATCCCTTTTCTGAGAAGAACTTCTCTTGATGTCTGAGATGGTTTTTAATTACACAAATACAAATAAAACTTTGGAAACATCTGTTTCCATTTCTGTTTGTATACACTATAAACCAATTCTGCAAAAGAGAAATCTGCAAAAGAATTTGCTACCAAGGCTGAGCTCCTCATTTGCCAAGTTCTAGCTGGGATCTAATCCTATGGCTGTATAATAAATCCTGAAAATTATGTTTATACTGGAAATGCTAACAGAACTTTATCCATAATTACAACATGTTACTATAAATACACATGTCTGTTCAGAGTGTACATGCAATGTATCCACATACATATGCCATATGTGGTGTTTTTATTAGTCATGAGGCACTTAATGTTTGACATATTTTACACGTAAAAACGCTGTAGCCCTGAACACATTTTAACACTGACAATAATAAAATTATAGCTATATTTATTGTGACAGTTCCACACAGCTGTCATTTTTGATGATGATGTATTGATACAATACGTTAGAGCAGCAAGCATTTGGCTGATGTCTCTCTCAAAAGATAGAACTGTTCCAGTAACAGATTTGCTTTAATTAAGAAAAAGAGATCAAAGGAGACAGAAGCAAAAGCACGGGTGTCAAATCTATTGCAATGGCACTCCTTTTGGCAAAGGTGAAATCTTTCTAACACATTTTTACACCCATTTTGCTTTCTAGTAACTCAGAGGAACAAAAAGAGACATTCAGGTGTTACTTGCATACACAATTCTTGATCCATATCAATGAAAGGAGATATTTCCACTGCAGTATGATTCAAGTTCTCTTAGGAAAACTGTCACTATTGTCAGTCTAAATCCTTTCCTCCCCTTCACCACCACTACACCCTTCGCCCTCAGCATATTTACAAAGATAAACTTGTCATTTTTAAAGGGATAGTATTAACATTTTTTAAAAGTATACATGGAAATATTTTTGTCCTTGTTAACAATGTAATCGTGTATGTCTTATATCTCTGGGCCTCTCCAATGCAAAAATATATGGGGGGGGGGGTCTCTGGGATATTCTGAAATGTTAATTTACTGCATTTTAGGTTAAGATGTTTTAAAACAAGTGTGTGTTTGCATGAATACAAAACGATAAGTAATAGTAACTAACAACCTTTCTGTCTTGAGTATATTTCTGGAGCTCTAGATGAGTGAAATTCATTACAATGCAAAATGCTTGACAGTGTTACCAACTGTTTTGATTTTATCAGGAGTCTTATGGTATTTGATGTTCGTTTGTAGAGCTCTAGCTACAGGAGTCCAGCGAATCCATCAGAATCTTACTTTTTTTTTTAATAAGTGAAGGCTAAGCTTCTATCCCTCATAATAAAAATCTCCCCCCAACAGCTCTAAAACAAAGAGACAAAAGTGCAAAAACACATTTTAAAAATCTCATAATTTTAAGGCAATTATATTTTTATATTTCACCCACAAAATTCAGCAATGGAAACAATTTCTATAGCCTTGAAATATAACACATTTCCCATCCAGGGTATCCCAAAGTAGGCGATTAAACCAGGAAACAGGAAAGTCTATGCTATTCACTCTGG
Source organism: Pelochelys cantorii (assembly GCA_032595735.1). NCBI lineage: Eukaryota > Metazoa > Chordata > Testudines > Trionychidae > Pelochelys > Pelochelys cantorii. The sequence continues at coordinate 32,517,021 of CM064328.1, forward strand.
CTCTCCCATCAGAGATGCTGAGCAAAAACCCCAAGGAAAATATAGAGCATGGAGAGTTTATGAAATCACAGATTTCCATCTCAGAATTAGAATTTCTCTGGAATTGTTCCCTCTTCTCTCCCTTCATTTTTTTCCACCTCAGTGCATTAAAATGAGGTACGCTTGTTAATAATCATGTTTATTATTGAGGTAATACCTAATGAGGAGAAATGCCCTGACTTCAGTCCTGTTCAGTATGGAAAAGGAGAATGTATAGTTTGGCTGTCAGAGGCAGTGGGTTTCCAGAATACTATAGAATTAATCAAGTCCCCGGTGCAGCCTGCAACTTCCTCCACTGCACCAAACTTTATGGGACCCATGTATCCCTTGATCCCTCTGAACCACTCCCCATCTAAAATTCCCAGTCTTTCTGAGGGAAACTCTCCCAGGCAAACTCATAAAAGCTTTCCCACACCCTTCTCCCTCCAAACCAGAGGGAATACATCACTTCTATTTTTTTTAATAATCCCTCTTGTACTTATTTCCTTTAGTCTGCCAGAACAACTGGAAAAAATCCAAGAACCCACATTTAGTGTCTAAAATGACAGAACCACACAAGAAACCATGGAGCTCTCAGCATCACCTTCTCAGCTCTTACCATAGGACAAATTTTCACTGCACACATGATCTACAGATTCCCCTATGCCTGTTATTCTTTCCAGACAATCACTTCTATAAATATGCAGGCTATGACTTCCCAGCTCAGCTAGACATACCTGTGCTAATTCTATTCTAGCTAAGGTGCTGAAAATAGCAGCATAGCTGAGGTAGTATGGGTGGTGTTGAACAGTGGCAAAAGCCAGGCTGAGTACAGGCTGGTTTGTACTCAGAGGGTGTGTCTAGAATACATGGCTCTGTCGACAGAGCCATGTAGATGAGTTTACTCGGCAAAGGGAAATTACAGGATCTGACGACAAAGGATTCTGGGGTTGGCAGATCCCCATCTAGACTACTGCGCTGTGCCAACAATCAGCTGATCGGCACAGCGCGGTGGCCATTTTGATGTAAATGAAGCGGCGATTATTTAAATCACAGCTTCATTTTCCTTTGCTGAGTAAACTCATCTACATGGCTCCGTCGATGGAGCCATGTAGTCTAGACACACCCAGAGTGGCTAGCCTGTACCCCACATGCCATTGCCCATGCTACTGTCACTAAACTACAGTTGCTAGATATGCCCACAGAGGTTATTTGTTCCCAGGTATTTCTCTGGGTTCCTCCCCTTCCCTTCCCATATCATTTTAAAAAATATTTTCTTTGGTTTCTTCTGTTTATATTTTTCCTCTTCTCCATAGTTGGCTCTGTCTCTCCATGAGCACTAAAGTGCACTCAGACACTCTGCTCCAACTATGCTTTCTGGACAGGCAGAAGCAGGCTTCATCTCCCACTCAGGTACCATGCTGATCTTATCGCCAACTTTACAGTGCCAGGTGTTGTGATGATAGGATGGCATTACACTAAAGAACTGAAGTGTTCCTGTTCTTACTCTTTTCTTTCGCTCAAATTTAGGTCAGAGTATACATAGAGAACATTAAAAACAACGAGTAGTCCTGGGGCACCTTAGGGTATGTCTACACAATAGCGCATAGCTCAAAATAAGCTATGCAATTACACGTAGCTCATTACACTCATTTATGCGTAGCTCAAATTGTGTAGCTTGTTTCGAGATAACCTATTTTGAAATTTGGCGCTGTCTAAACAGTGCTAATTTCAAAATAGAGTGCTATTCCGACAAGTCCCTTAATCCTAGTGCAATGAGGTTTACAGGATGTCGGAATAACAAGCCCATTATTTTGAATGTATTCTGAAATAATGGGCTTGCTGTTAAGACGCGCAGAACTCTATTTCAGGATAATATCCGTTATCCTGAAATAGCACTGCTGTGTAGATGTACCCTTACGGTATCCCGAAATAGTATTTCATTTCTTTAAACCAGCCCATTATTTCAAAATAGATTTTGAACTAACAGGCTCTCTATTCCAACATCCACAAGGGTTAAAAGAGGTTTTGCAATAGCAAAATTTGGGTAGAAAGCACCAAATTTCAAAATAAGCTATTTTAAAATTTGTGTGATCAAATTATGTATCTTATTCCGAGCTAAGGGTGCAGTGTAGATGCACCCTTAAAGACTAAAAAATATATCTAGTAACATGAGCTTTCCTGGGCAAAATCCACTTCTTCAGATGAGCTTCAGATGAGCATTGGCACTGAATTTGCTTTCTCAAGTCTCCCATTACTCCCCTTAAAGAGATGCTCCCTATGTTTGCAATAGGATTAACACTAGTACTGGAAATATTTTACTGGTTAAAAAAAACCTTAAAAACCCCATGTGAAATCCTGTTCCCCCCGCAATCAGAGGAACCAGGATTTCATTACCAAACTTTTAAGCTGCACTCCCCATGCCATAAAGAAGATACTTTATATCATTACAATTCTTACATCAAAGGAATAATTCATGGTTAAGTCAGGGCAGAAGGGCTCACAGAGGGCAGTAGAAGCACTTTAAAGACATACTGAAAGTACACCTTAAAAAGGAAAGCATGAACCTGGGAGGAGTCGATATGGGAGGAACACAGTGGAATCACACCATACAGGAAGCCACAGCTCACTTTGAGAAGAACAGATTAATTCATGAAACAGAGACATGACAAAGGAGAAAAGAAAGGGCACAACAGGCCAGCCAACAACTATGTCTCCTCCAAGATTACACCTGGCACTTCTGTGGGAAATTCTGCAGGGCCCAAATGAACCCTCTTGGCAGGCATCAGCCTCGCATTGAGGGATAGCTGAAGAAGATGTTAAAGGGTTAATTTATGGTACTCATTTCAGATTCTCATGCTATGATTAGTCAGAGTGGATCAGATGGATTCTTCTTTCATTTACTGTAGTGTGAATCCCAGGTACTTGTATGTAAGTACATAGATTATACTTGTGTAAAATTAATGGGAAGGAAGAGTCAGGCTCATAAAATATTAAAATTTAGCATTTTGTGCAAACTGGAGTGTTACAAAATCAGGCACATAGCATGAGGGCATTTCTATTGCTTTTTTCTATATAGTGTGGCAGCAACCAGCGAACATTTCCCACGGATGTTGATGAAAGAAGCAGTATGATTGCAGAACCCAAATATTTAGAAATGTCAAAAGACAGAGAGATAGCTATTGCCCTTGGTGAAATGTGGGAGGTGTTAATTTCTGAACCAGTAACATGCAAGAATTAACTGGGGACAATGTCTTCTGCTGTCTTTTGTCTAATATACAAAAACTACATTAATATCATCAAGGTAGCAAAGGCAAGCCCTCAAAAATTGAAACTTCTAGATTCAAGACTGCCTATGCAACTTTTTACAGCCCCTTTCTAAACAGGTATAAGAAGTCTTTAATTACTCAATCACATACTATTTTCCCCACAACAGTCTAGGTCTTCATAGACTAAAATGTGCTCTGAGAATGAGTCATGTCTATGTAGTGAATTAACTTGTTGTCTCTAGGTTCCAACTTCATTTGTTGCAGAAGCTGTGAATAGAAAATGAGATGGAGCTGCAGGAAGAGAAAAGATGGTCTTGTGAGTTGAATGATATCTTGTAGAGTCAGAGACCATCCCTGCATTAGCCACAGAGTTCCTGTGTGATGCTGGCTGACGAGGTAACCAAATTTTTCGAAGGTGATCACTAACTTATGTAGTGGGTGCCTAATTTGACACATCAGGGTCCTGATTGCAGAAGTGTTGAGCATTTAAAACTGCAGTTGAAGTCATTGGGGGTTTGAACATCTGAAGTGACAAAAGCTATTAAGTGTTCATCCCCCCACTTCCTTGTACTCCTATCCCTTCTGCCTCTACTGGTGCATCTACACTGCACCCTTACCTCAAAATAAGCTATGCAAATTGCATATTTTATTTCAAAGTAAATTCAAAATAGCTTATTTCAAAATTTGGCACCAAATTTCAAATTAAAGCACTATTCTAAAACGTCCCTTAATCCTCGTGGAATGAGGGTTACAGGGACACCAGAATAGCGTGCCTGTTATTTCAAAATCTATTTTGAAATAATGGGCTGCTTTAAATACATGGAATAGCTATTTTGGGATACTTCTGGTAGTTTCCAATTCCTTGGCTCCAATTCCTGTCTTTGTCCTACCCCATAGTCCTTTCCCTGCCAGTTGTGGTTTCTATTTCCCTTCCTGTTGCTCCTCACTCCCTTCCTTTCAAGTCGGTCCACTTCTTCCTTCTCCACACTGCCTGGGGGAAATAAATGGAGGGGAAGGAAGGGAAGTGCACCTTAAGAGCACACATGAGACAGTTTGTTAGATCACATTTCAGGTACACAGTCCCACAGTGAACCATGACAGGGTAGCATGCTCAGCTACTCAGTTACTTTATCGGGAAAGTATATGTTCAGTCTGATTGCTGTGGGCGTACATTTTCATTGTACACAGAATCACCAGTGAAACTCTATTGAGTTTTTAGAGACGTATAACTTGGCCAAATTTGAGTAAACTTTTTAAGGGAAGATAGGAAAAGGTACATCTATGGCACCAGGCCTACCTATATACCAAATTTCAAGTTCCAGCCTTAAAGCACTGATAATTTAGAGCTCCTCAATGAAATGGCTGTAAAAATGTTAAATATGGGCAACACTGCTTATGTTCCCCTGCCCATGTTCTTTGAAACAACTGTTTTAGCTGAAACTTTCAAAATAGATTTGTCCAAAAGCAGACACCTGGCATAGAACATTTCAGTGCAAACTGATAAAGTTTTGGAAAGTTATAAGCAGCTGAAAGCAGAGTATTGTAACAAAAAGTGTTTGGCAACCTTAATTATAGGTGCAGCTACCAATTTTACCTAGAAAGAAAGAGAGCCACAAGAGGAAAAGAATATTAAGGTTACAAAAGGAAGCTTTTAAAAATCATGAAATGATGGTCTCAACACAGTCTGAACTCTGTTTAGTTCATGAGATTTTTAGGTGAAGGTGTGCACTGAGTGAGGCAGCAGGCCTGTGTAAAATTACTAGGTATGTGAACAGTGGAGTTCTGCCAAGGCAATTTTTTTCACAGAAAATACAATTTTTCCCTTATTGATTTTTTGCTTTTCCATTTGATAAACATTGATTTTGTTCTTGTGGCTCTTATAGAGAACAATTTACATTGGCTCTTTTAGTCTTGCTTTCCAGTCTATTCACTGTCCTAGTGTATTTGAGATATGAAAACTGCTGAGTGTAGAGCCTGTTTATTGGCATGTGCTCCCTCTCCTGGCACCGAGACAACACTGCACTAACCATTGTAGGCCCTACAGAAAATAGCTACTTCTGGAGCACTAACATGTTAAAAAGCGTTTTTAAAATATAGTTTTATGTTTTATTACCAATACCTTAGTTCATAAAATTCAAGATAATTTTAAAACTAACAAAATAATTTTGTTTTTTGTTTATATAGCTCTTTTATTTGTCTCAGCTTTGACATGAAAATAAAATAGTCATTTTCACATTAGCATCCTCGTGCATTAGTTCAACACTGCAATCTTTGCGTACCAGTCTGAAGGCATGTTTAGTTCCTGGGTGCAAGGAAACAACTGATATTATTCATAGATTTTTAAGTCTAGAAGGGTCAATTATGATCACCAATTATGACCTCCTCTGTAATATAGGTCACAGAATCTCTTCCAGTAATTTCTGCTTTGTGCCCTTATCTTCTGTTCAGTCTCTTTTGATTAAAGAATAAAGGGAAATTCTCTTCTTGTATGTTTAGTAAAATCTTATTTATATAAATAATAAAGTTAGTGTTGACAATTTTGGCTGGATATATTCCTTGAGGTTTCCTCACATGACACAATAGAGAGTTAGCATCCCTAATTAAAGTTGAAGCTGAATAAATCTTAACAATGTTTTTTTTAAAAAAAACCTAGAACGCCTATGAAAGGCACAGGATGCGGGGGCAGAAAAATTAAAATAAGGGACATTGTGCCTGGGTTTGGTTCTTCCTATAGCCTCTTTGTTCTGGTCCATTCACAGTGTATAGATACCATAAAAACAGGACAGAGCAGTCTGCCAGGGCAACTCCTCAAGCACTATAGCAACTAAAGACATGGCTCTATTGTGCCTGCTTTGCAGCGCATGTTAGGAGTGTGCTGGGATTGAGGTAAGGGCAGTGTTTTAGGCTCAAGATATTTTGGGATGTGGACCCCATCCAGTGATGCTCAATTGGAGCTTCTAGATGATCAGATCTTTTGAAAATCAGACCACTGGTTTAGGCTCCTAAATAAGGCCAGAAGGGACCATTATAATTGTAATTTATAATTTATAATCCAACCTCCTGCATAACACAGGCCAAAAACATTTATCCAATTAATAGGGATAATCCAGCACTGTGAGGATAATTTTGGTAATTGCATTTTTTAAAATGCTGTATTAATTTTTGTTTAATCACAAAGCACTACATGGAGGTACCTAAATTCCCTGCATACCTGCAGGTGTATTAGAACCAACAGTGTTAAATGCATGTCTCAATTACGGTATTGCAATACAGACGCAAATAGCACTGAGAGGACTGCAGAGTCACACGCCCTTAAGGGAAGCTCTCTCTGGCATGCAGAGCTCACAGTGCAGCTCTCTCACTGCTGCAGCATGCCTTTTGACAGTGCAGTGAACTGAAATGCTGTGCCTGTCTGGCTTTTCATTGTGGTATAGAGGGAGGCAAGTCTATGGTATTACACATGTCCAGCCATTATCCCAGACCTCACTGAGTCCTCAGTGGGACTTGTATCCATAAGCAGAATTGGACTACGAAACAAAAGACAGGACTATGCAGCACTTTAAAGACTAACAAGATGGTTTATTAGGTGATGAGCTTTCGTGGGCCAGACCCACTTCCTCAGATCAAATTGTGGAAGAAAATTGGCATGACCATATATACCAAAGGGATACAATCAAAAAAAGTGAACACATATAAAATTGACAAATCAGATTTTAGAACAGAGGGAGGGTGAGGGGGGGAGGTTAGTGTCTATGAGATAATGATATTAGGGCGATAATTGGGGAATGCTCACCCTCCCTCTGGTCTGAAATCTGATTTGTCAATTTTATATGTGTTCACTTTTTTTGATTGTATCCCTTTGGTATATATGGTCATGCCAATTTTCTTCCACAATTTGATCTGAGGAAGTGGGTCTGGCCCACGAAAGCTCATCACCTAATAAACCATCTTGTTAGTCTTTAAAGTGCTGCATAGTCCTGTCTTTTGTTTCAGCAAGACCAGATTAACACGGCTACATCTCTATTACTGGACTATGAAAGGCACTGATTTTTATTAGCCTGACCCCCAGCATGGTTATTAGGCTTTTCCAAGGATATCCTTAGATGAATAATATCCCAGTAGAAAAAAAACCCCCACAGCAGAGGTGCTGTTAAGAACGTTCTTTCTTGTGATTCTTATTGTTTCATTATATTGGCGTCTCTAGTTACTCAACGTTGTTCCAGACTGAAAATCAAAGCTTTGCCTCTCCAAAACTGGCTTCCATGACAGCCTACAACAGAATCCTGGGGAAAACAACTAAAACTCCAGTTTTAAATCCCAATAATTCCTCCTGATTGATTTTGATTCTGAGTATGATCAGATATAATGTATAAAGTGCTATTATATTTCTGAAGTGAAGAGAAGTCAAGCTTTTCTAAGAGTTGCGTGCCCATTAACATATCATGTTAATGACTGGAGAAATAAAGCACTTTTCTCTGACATGGGAGAGATGTGCTCGAGTGGTCTCAGTGCAGTTCTGGGAATTGTTGTGATTAGTTGTATTACAGTAGCACCCCATGTTACAGGACTGCTGTATAAAAGAGAGCTGTCTATGTTGTAAAGCACTTAGAGATCTTCTGTTGAAAAGTGCTATACAAGTGGAGCCCTGCTTTTTCTCCTAAAGGTGAAATAGCGAAATATCATGGAAAAACTGCCTATCAAATGAATGGCTTACCCTGCAGCTCTTGTAGCTCCTGTCCCATAGGGCTGGGGTTTCCTGCCTGCTCTGAGTGGTGCAACCTGGTGCACAGTTACCCTGTTATTCACACAAATGTGGGCCTCCCACCCATAATGAGAGAGGAGTGACTGAGCCAAAGCTGAATGGTTTTGTGATCTGGGTGTCAGGTACCAATGTCCAGAGCAGAGAACCAGGCCCAGTTCTGTGAAGCAGGAGCTGCCACTACCAGGTGAGAGTGGGAGCAATCCCCTCCCCCATCCAGATCTCTCATCTCTGGGAGGTAGAACCCAATATCCCTCCAGTCTCCCACAATAAAATAAATCAAACTAAAATTAAAAATAAAATAATGTCACAGGACCCTCTATTTAAGTACAAGGTATTATGTACAGCAACATCAGGGGTTCTCACACTGAGGGTCATTACTCCTTGGGGGGGGGAGTTGTGACATTATTACGTGGACATTGTGAGCTGTTAGCCTCCACCTCCAACCCCTCTTTGCCTTCAGCATTTATAATAGTGTTAAATATAAAAAAGTGTTTTTAATGTATAAGGGGGGTTGTGCTGTAGGAAGTCTGAGAACTACAGAAATATGTAAACAGTTCACAGATCAGGGGTTATTAGACAGTGTTCAAAAATATGCAGCATTGTTCTTGCATTTTCCAGGGCCAATAAAGCACACCACTTATAACATCTCAGGAACATAGCCACCATATTGTAAACCTGGCAGTGTGAGACCCAGACTTGTGGACTCAGCATTTCCAAGCCTGTGCATGAGAGTCCACACTGCATTGTAAACAATTGCTGGGCCTGGATCTCACATTGGTGCTAATACGTCTATACTGCTCTATTGCTTGAGCTGCAGCTACACTGCAAAATGACAGGGCTTGGATGCATGTCAGAGCAGGTCTTGGTTTCTGACATCCCCAGCGGGGTTCTAGGACCCGAGTTCTGAATGCTTGCTGACCAAAGTCATATCGATTTGGGTATGGATGGAAGGGGAAGTGGGGCTTAAACCCGAGTCAGAGTCTGGGCTTAGAGTGCAGTATAGACATACCCCTGGAGGCCCCAATTAGGATGGAGACACATAGTGCTATATGCTGTACAAACAGGAGAAAATCTCACCCTTCCATTCCCAAGCAGTTTTTATTCTATGGCCACAATCTTACAAGCTTAGCCTTGCTGGCAGGATGCCAGAGTTTTAGGGCTCCACTGGAGCAGATCAGACTGCAGGATTAGAGCCAAATTTAAAACAAGATGCACAAAGTGAGTGTTACATGGCTGGAAGGAACAAAGAGGATAAGAGCAACAGTGAGAGGAAGACATAGTTACATCGATGACCTACGTGCATAGCTAACTAGCCACATAGGCAATTGGTAACTCCCGACTAACGTGAGCTGAGTTGGACTCCTTCCTCTAGTAACTCATGGTTCATCCCTGCCAGGTGTTGAGTTCCTCCTGTGACGTTGCTGAGCATCTTCACCCAAAGCCGGTGGGAGCCCCACCCCAGAGCCTGAGCCTCAATGTGCCCCCCCTGGAGCATGAACCCTGATGACCCAAGCCGTGTGAGTGAAGTGAGTGTCTGTCTTTTCTATTCTTCACACTTGCATGTGGCCCCTGACTAACTTCTGTGGATTAGTGGCCCCCTGATGCAAAAAAGATTCCCCTCTCCCCCCACTTTATATCACATTTTCCTTTCCTCCTTTCTGTGCCTCTGCTACTTTAAAAACATTTATTAAAGCAGGGGTCTGCAACCTATGATTCTTGAGCCAAATATGGCTCAACATGGAACCATATATGGCTCTTTTGTCATTCCCAAAATGCATGCAATTTTTAAAATTAAAATGAAAAATAATTCAAAATTTAAAAAACACATAATTACTCATGTAACTTGAATGCATGCACGAACCTGAATTTGACCAGTTATGATGTAAACTTCAAAGAAATGTGTGAAAAGATGCACCAGAAGTCCCATTAAATGAAGTCTGTGACTACAGTGTTTCATTTATGCTATTATTAATTATCATGTCAATTATCAATAATATTAAGTTGCATATTTTCAGTCATGCAAATGGACATTCTTATATGGCTCTTTGTTGACCACTTGTTCTGAATTTTGATGTAGTTTGGCTCTTTGGTTTGAAAAGGTTGCCAAACTCTTCATTATAGTCTCCAATTTGGAAACATAAATTTTGGAAGATAGAGAAAGAAAGAAAACCCAGGGAGACTCTGTCGTGAAAATGCATAAGCATTTCTAAAAACTCTGCATTGAAAGAAACACAGTGTGCCAGAAAGAAGTGAAGGGCTAAATGCCACCCTTTTCCAGTATTGTTCACTTTGGCAGAAACAACTGTACCAGCTAGATTCATCACTAAGGGTGTGTCTAGACTACAGGGTTTTGTTGACAAAAGTGGACTTTTGTTGACAAAACTATACCTGCATCTACACTACTGCCGAGTTCTGTTGACATAACGTCGACAGAACTTGGCAGTTTTGTCAATGGCGGTAAACCTCATTCTATGAGGAATAACGCCTTTTGTGACAGAGTTCTGTTGACAAAAGGCGCTATTGCAGCTACACTGTCCTTTGTGTCTACACTCTCATGTCGACAAAGCGACTTGCTTTGTCGACAGACTGGACGTAGTCTAGATGCTCTTTGTCGACAGAAGCTTTGTCGACAGTATCTGTCGACAAAGCCTCTGTCGACAAAAGCCTGTAGTCTAGACGTACCCTGCATTACCTGGCATTTAGAAACAAAGACTTCAGATAGCAAACTGTAATTGTAACTGTGAGATGTAGATTCTCCATCCCTGTTATAAAGTAGGTGGTAACATTTTGCACTTAAATAGCATTAATTTATCCTCACCATACTTCATGAAATAATTCATGTTATAGATGGAGAAACTGAGACAGAATGGATAGCAGAAAAAAGAAAGCTCATTTGTCAAAAATGAACCAGTTGGTTTTTTTCTGTGAATAAAGTTAGGAAGAAATATGACAAAAGAGCCAGATTGTCTGGTAACAATGTGGACTTCTGTGATTACCTGGAAAAGGATTGCCTGGGGGTGTTCCTACTCTTGCCTTAGATATAATTCAGAAAAATGTGGACCAATGTGTTACTCTAATAGGAAATGGGTTTACAACAGAATTGGGAATGATGCTCGAGATGTTAGCAGGATGTTCTCATATTTTATCCCTGAATAAAGCAGTTTTTTTATGGCTACCAAGTTGAGAAATAATTGAAGCAAACAACATGGGTTATTTTTTCTAAAAGGTGAATTTGGTATTTGTAGAAGAAGCTGGAGTGACATTGCTGAAAACCAGTTTTCTCTTTATCTAATGCTGGCGCTATAAATGTAGTGTCCCACCAACGTGTCCTATCCCTCAGTTCTAAGGGTGAACATTATTTATTCTCCACTGGCAAAATTCATCCCTGTGCAGTCAGTGCTATTTTAGGCCCATTTTCTCCCATTCAATTCATAGTAAGAATACTGAATACTGTTTGCATCTACACTTTTTTTTTAACCTTTATTGGGGGACTGTATCCTGAACAGAACAGGGTATATTTCTCAATGTATACCTATGCCCTTGATTCTACTTGCAGATGCAATATAAGACAGGACTATGGTTCAACAGATCTTAAGCATATGAGTGGTCCTACTGACTTCTGTATAATATAATACAGATTATAACACAGTGGGGGAAGTATCTTTCAATGGACTACTCACAAGTTTACATATATATATATATGTAAGTATCATGAGCTTTCATATGTAAAACTCACTTCCTCAGATGAGTGGCTTTTGCCCATGAAAGGTCATGATAATATACATATTTTTATTGGTCTCTAAGGTGCCACAGAACTATTCATTTTAAAATTACAGACTAACACAGCCACCCCTCTGAGACACAAGTTTAAAGTTATGCATGAGCTTAAGAACTTTGCCAAATTACTTTGCAGTTGATAGGTTATTATTGCTGATCTCAGATCTCTAGAGGTATAGCATGATAAAAATAGCTAAAAGGAAAAAAAACTAATATGCTTCTGCTTATATTGAAGAAAAAACAAAGGAAGAAACTTGTTATCAATACCAATCAACTTTGGAGACTGAAATCCTGTTCTGTCTGTGTTCTGAAAAGAGGAATTTATCTCCCCACCCCTGCCACTAGTAGTATTATATACACAGAAATCTTGGTCCCTGATTAACCCCTGAGTAAAGAGTAACCTTCACCTAGACAGCTCTGCTTTCAAAAGAGTTGGCCCCTGTAACCAGAGCCTGTTCAATTATTCCTCTTCAAAGAGAACAGGCAACCAAGAATGTCAGGTTCAGAGAAGGGGCTATAATTTTGAAGCAACTTCCTGTTTGGAAATTTTTTGATCTCTCAGTGTAGTGAATGGAAGGAAATGGCATGAAGGAGATATTTTTCCCATCTGTGTGCTATGTTATTATTTGTAATTACATAATTTTACAAATGAAGGTGATTTTCTGCTTTTACCTTCTTATAGGTTACAACTTAGAAGATTCCTGATATATATTTATCAGCCAACTGTCTCTGTCTAAGTTGCACATGCGAAATGCATACTTTATACTATTTGTGTTATACAGAGCAGCATTGTTCTCCTCCAAGATCAGCACTCTTTAGTACCATATATATCTGATGATGCAGAGTATTGATTTCCCAACCTATTTAAGATACTATAAACCAATTCTGAGTATCTAGTGGCTTTCTGTTCTTACAACGTTTATTTTGTCTTTGGGACACTGAAAAGGATTTTTTTTCACATGCTGGCATGAGAAGATCCAAACTTTGACCTTTGCCTTTCCATTTGAGAATGTGTTGTGGAATAAATAATCTTTTTAGTCAAACACCCCAATGATTGAAGTCTGGAAAGAAAAATCTTATTTTACTTTTGTTTTGATAGCTAGTCCATGCAAAACTTTAGGCTTCCAGAGTCTGAAATTCAGTTCTTGAAGAAAAAACAATATAAAAAGATATGCTGTTTAATCTCAAAAACCAAGAATTATCCTATAAAATATGAACACTCCACAAACCTGAGCAAACTATCTAGCTTTGTCTTTAATGACATGGATGAGCACTACACAAATATTCTCACTGAAATCAATGCAACTATTCACATAAATAAGGGCTCACCAGTGTCAGTCAGTGCTCTGCAGTCTAGTTCTTCATGGCCATTTCTTATCCCTATGGACCAGATTTGGACACCCTAGCTCATACTGAATAAAGATGGGAACTGTGTGAATAATTAATTTTTTTTTTTGTTCACTGAGCTGGGCATTCCAAGAAAAAAAATCTTGATCAATCCAAAATGAAATATTTTTGTTCATTTTTCAAGTATTTTTAACTTTCTAAAAATAAAAGTGAACTAAATATCAAAAAGTAATTTTCAATTGAAAAATAAATATATTTTGTTTGAAAACTGTCAAAACATTTCTCTTTTTTGGAATTTGTGGTGTTTTTTTATTGAAACAATTTGGCTAACGGCACACAAATTGTTTTAGTCGAACCAAATCTCCATTTTTCAGTTGAAAAACAAATTCAGCTGAAAAATGTCACAGAGCTGTAGTCAGAATTACTTATGGAGTAAGATACTATTCAGTATAAAAATATCAGAAACTGGTCCTTGCTAATCCATTGAAATCTGGTGGATCTTTTCAATTATGTTTACATAAGTTATCTTTATTTTTAAATTTTCTAGGTTTGTAGTTTGTCTTTCTTAATTCTGCTTATGTGTTCAAGTGTGCTTACACACCATTTCCCCTCATACTATCTGGCTACTCTATTTAAACAAAGCAATCTTCACAATGCAGGGGAAAGCCAAATAAATAAAACTTACTCACATAGTCTAACAAAAATACTAGGCTATACAAGTGGACATACAGAACCAGAGTTCAAAAAGCAACAACGATAAAAGAAATTAAGCAACTATTATGTCTTGCCCCCAGTCTTGGTCTTTGTAATGAACACATAAT